>OY986048.1:57323404-57923404 GCA_963920205.1 Stenodema calcarata | reverse complement strand
AAAAAAACTCGGAGAAGATTGGGTTTTGTACGATTTTAAGGAACTGAAAAAATACTTCAAAAATCTTGATAAAATCAGTTCAACAAAAAGAATTATCTTGAGGAAATTCAAAACCAAGAAAGGATACTCCAGCGTCAAGTTTAAAGGATTGAGCACTTTCTGATTCGAATCTGAAGAGGATGATATCTTTCAATCTACCTTCAAAAAAGGTTACGACGGCCTCAAATTGAGTTTTGTCAACGTGCCACAGCTTCCTCTGACACATCCCATTGCTTCAGAAAAGAAAAACGACGTGAGAAAGCTGTTGGCTCTCATTTTTGGAAACGACTGGGCTTCAGGTCAAGACGAATTTTTCAGCTGGTACAGAGGGTTGCTAGGAGCCTCTCAACAGGAAGACGATTGCGAGGAAGAACAAGAAGAGTGTGACTGCTTGGAACATGAAAGAGCTGTTAGGATTTGATTTCGCAGAGACAGCATTATGATACATTACAATATGGTTTAAAAGTTAAAAAAAAACAACGTTTTACCCCATTTTTAACCAATATTCGAAGTTGATTATTAAAAGTTTACCATAGTTTCACCATTTAGTTATTATTGACCTTACTGGCATAAAAACTTAAAATCCAAGGTGAAAAATAAACAATTTTAGCCAACTTTTGGGCTTTTGTGCTAAACATTTAGTCAAAAGGGGTTTTCTCCATACTTGACTATGACTTTTCTCTAACAATTTGTATATTTTTAAATCACTTTCTTTTTATATAAAAAAGTTGGATCTTAGCAGAGCTCAAAGAAACAAAAATCACGTTTAAATCGCGATTACAGCTCAAGAAAAACGTTTTTCGTGGTTTCCCAACAATTTGCAAAATGTGAGAAAACCCCTTTTGCTTGCTACCTCCTCAAATATTCAGACAATAAACGATTTTCAGTACAATAACGTAAAATCCAGGGCGGTGTTTGATTAAAAGTTTGTCCGTTCCACCCACACACATCATGTGTTTTACTGTTAGGGCAACATGCACCCGAGCGTAGCAAGGGTTCAAAATCGTAGTTCATTTAAAACTTAAATACTTACCAGGATTAATAATTTTCACATGGGTGCAATCAATGGCTCCTATCACCCGCGGAAAAGCTGCAATGGTGTGGAAATCCACTTGGTTTTTCACCATCTCCGCCCTTGTCCTGGGGAAATGAATGAATTGGCGGGATAATAACGCCAACTCCTCGGAGACCCTAGGAACAACAAAATTATTGTCAGCAGCATACCTTCGGTAATTGTGGTGGTGTTTTCGAGTGGTACATTCTCAATCAAATATGCTTATAATATTGTCGAATGATGTTCTTCAGTTGTAAACAAAAACCCAACAATCAGAGCAGAGGCCTTGGTAGGTACCTACCTGTGTACTATCCTGTGAGCTGTAGCCTCGCTGACCCCGCTGAAGTCAGCACAGCTCAGTTGGGTGTTCCCAGTTGCGAAATACCTCAACGTGAGTAGAAGCTGATTCGTCGGAGATACGGCATCATTTCTAAAGAAAAGAAAAAAGGTGGTTATTTCGAATGTTTGTTGGTAGGTACATCTTTTATAGAAACTAAATGCTTGCATAAGAGTCTGCAATACATTGAAAAATTTTATGTCAATTTTGTACTACAGACGTCTATTTCCTCAAGTCCTGTTTTCTCTTTGTTTATACGAATCAAAGGACGGTATTCTGTGGCTGATGGCTAAATCAAAACAAACAATAACAAAACAACGAATCCCAGTTTCCTATACGACCAACTTTGTTTGGATGTAGTATTACTTTCATGAGAACAGAAATGTAGGTAACGTCAACCTCAAGCAATTGATCACAAAACATATCGTGGGCTACAGAAGACACACCAACAACCGGAAATTAAAGTAGGCATATACCTAGGTAGGTAATATCGTTAATCTTGTTCCTCCTACACAATATCTATATATCAATGTCAAATGTTACTCCAGGATCTCTTCAAAAGTTTCGCAAGTTGAGTTTCGAGATTCGATTTTTCTGGTTTCGGTTTTGAGATTCGAAATTCCTGGTTTTGACCATCACTACTACGTAGGTAGTAATCTAGTTTCCAAACTTTTATAAATTAAAATTCCGTTTTCGACTTACTTGTCCGTTGGAAACTCCAGGCGAGTGTCGAGGAGTCCGAGGACTTGGAGAACCGTCCGTTTTGAGAGCCGGAATCTCCGCCGAAACTCCACATCGTCCATTTCCTCAAAGTGTGGGACCCGTCGCCTGATTTTCCTTGGCCGTCTTCTTGGGACATCGTCCTCGTCAGACGAATCAAATATAATGGACAATGCCAACTCGCGCGAATCCATTTGAAGTCACACACAAATAACACCGTGAAAAGGCAGAGAAGGACTTGGAGGGTGACAAATCAGCTGTTCACAGGCGGCCATATTGGCATATTGGAGATAACGGAGTTTAGTAAAGTTATCTCTGCGGATTTCGGCGGCTTAAACTCGAGCCCCCTCGGTGGGAGTTTAAACTCATAAAGCGTTCTGGTGAAAGACGTTGAACGTTAATCTCCGTTATTTTCTAACCTATCCCGGTTTAAACTCGTTTCAAATGTTTGGTGAAAGTGGGCCTAAATGAGCGACTTAACCAAACTCTAGTTAATCGTCTAAGATGCAAAAAAAATGAGTCTGCTTGTAACAAGAAACGGCCGTGGTCTGGCATTTTAAAAGAATGTGTAGAGGAATATAACAATACCATTCACTCGGTCACTCGGTTTTCCCCTAATTACCTAATTCAAAAATTTCTTTTTCTCCAATTCTTCAACTTTAGAACTTGACAGGAAAATGGCTCTGGAAAACTCCATTCACGGCCATAAATGCAATGAAAAGATATACAATAAAAACAGAAAATGTATAGAATTTAAGCCAGGTGATCTTGTATATATCAACCATGGAAATTCTCTTAATAAGAACAAGTTGGCACCAATTCGTACTGGGGCCCTTCACGATTATGAAAAAACTGTCAAATATTATGTATTTAGTAAACTCAGGTATTCGTCGAGTAGAATCAAATGCTTTCCATGTTTCGAAATTATACCCTTTTAAGCCTGCGGTACATTGATAAAGTATATTGCTGGAAAAAAAAATAAATAAAAAATAACTGTTATTTGATCAAGTTACGAGCACAATGTTCATTGTCATTCTATGTTAATTGATGTAAATCATTGTAATTCTATGTGGTCCTTCGAGCCGGA
Source organism: Stenodema calcarata (assembly GCA_963920205.1). NCBI lineage: Eukaryota > Metazoa > Arthropoda > Insecta > Hemiptera > Miridae > Stenodema > Stenodema calcarata. Next base: position 57,920,167 of record OY986048.1, on the reverse strand, counting down.
TGAGTTGTTCACCCCCCCCCCCCGGGCCTTTTTGCACAGTGTGGGGATGTAATAACATCAAAGTGCCTTCTCGTTATATTGATCGCCGCATTCTTGACTCTGCCCAGAACATACAATCTTATTCATAACATTGCACCATCGAACCAGCCCCGAACGCATGCTCTCGTCAGTTGTACGGCATCCGCCGTTTGTCAATACACTCAAGTTTCACTCTATAAGAATTTACTTCAAATTCTAATTTCGCTGTTGTAATTTGTGGTTTCGCAATAAATTACGTTGCTGATTGGCCGGTTTAATTTACTCCTGCGCAAATTAGTAGAGTGAACCTATAAATGCATATGCTGTTGTTTAATAAACATATTTTCTATTCTATTCTATTCTATCCCATGCAATTTCTGACAGGACATGGTCAAGATTAGCAAGATTAGGTTGTGCGACTGGATGTGACGACGTTTTCCACACCTTCTTCGCCTGTGCTCGATGGGAGCAGTATCGAATGGGATTGAGCATTATCATAGGAGAGCTCACCCCAGAAACCATTATTGGGAAGATGATTCAGAGCAAGGAAGTATGGAATGTAGTGTCGAATTTTGTAATCATCATTTTGAAGTACTTATAAACGAGGTGACCAGGAGGTGGGAGGAAGAATGAAAATATATTATAATGAGAACTGAATGAGAAGCCAATAGGCTAAGATATGACCACTCCACCCTGAAGTAATGTGGAAAAGGCGGTTCCAGGGTGGTAGTTTAAAGAAGATCGGGGTTTTTAGTTGGTCGGCCTAGAGCCAACCCAACTAACTGTTGGAGGGTGCACCCCCTCCCCCCCCACTCCTTCGCTCATTTTTGAGTTTTCCCACATGCAGACAAACATCTAGATTTTCATTGACCTGGGTTTCATCATTTTCTGGAGGTATTTCCAGCAACGGTTGTCTGTATGGTGAGTTTTCTGAAGATGCTGAACAAGATGCTTTCAACACAGCGCATTTCTTCGTGTCTTCTCTCCTGTTTGCACGATCTTGGCGGCTCTTATCAGCGACGTTTTCTATTTGTGGTAAGTTTACGTGGGGTACAGCGGCTGCCTTGAGCTTTCGTTTTGGTGGAATGTTCAGCAGTTTGGCCTGAAAACCAAATGAATAATTAAGTTTGTTTGTTTATTGAGTCAATGTAAATAGCACTATGTTCCCTCTGATTGTATGATAGTACAATTACTTTATTGTAAATAGCTACAAAATATTAAAATTATCACTTGAAAAAATAAAAATTTAGAAAAAAAGGTAGGTACTTTATAAAAACATTTGCAATTCTGAATACTATAACTGAAGGTAGGTACTTAACTGAACACTTTGATGATGAAAATAAACTACTCTAGTAGGAAACAATTATCGAAACTACTAAATATATTTTGAGTAAGTGTATATTTAAAAGTTTTAATAATATTTTCCCACTTGAGTAATTTATTTTCATCTTCAGCGCGTTCAGTTAAGTACCTACCTTCAGTTATAATATATTTCGTCGGCTTACAAGAGAAACTAACTAAGTCAAAAAACACAGTTTCAAGAAACTTGAGTTTGAAGTTCTTCTGATTTTAGAAGTTGGATTGCTTTGGCTCGGAGATAGCTAGAGAAACCTAATTTGAGCCAGTGGTCCTTCATGATGTTTTATTTATACCACGACATATCTGAATCATGTAAGAGGTACTAAATGTAGTAAAATTACTATTTTTCTGAAAAAGGCACTTGACTTAATGAATTTCTGCTGGATAAAAATTTGATATAGCACGACTTTTATTTCTTTCTGCCATTTTTGGATGTTTTCTTAGTTACATAGCTTCTTAGCGCAGTATACTTACATGTAAGTAGTACTACACGAGGCCTGCATGATATTCAAAGTTACTCGAATATTAGGCCATTCATGTTTCATCAACCACCCGTTATTGTACAATTTCTGCAGTTTTGCAAAGCAGTGAGTGATAAATGTTGTGGCATTTCGTATTCGTGTTTCTGATTTCTGAGATAGAATCATTGCTCCATGTGGTCTTTGGTTTGACTACACTAGGGATCCTATTGGATGAATCATTGTATTCAAGTGAAATTGGGGGTTTTCATCAACAGTAATTTTGGTGAATACCACCGGCGGCCTCTGCTAGTTATCTGCCCTTAGCATGTGTGGTTCGTCAAAAATTTGCTGTACTTCCAGAACGCAGAAAGTCACTTAGTTAATTTCTCCAGTATAAATTCGACAAAAAATGATCTCATAGCGTGTTTTCCGTGGAAACGGATACCCAGAGACGAAAACCGACGACGCCATTATAAATAAGGAGCATGACAAATTGATGTACGAGTAAGTAGCATATTAATCCGAATTTCGCCAAAAATTGACTTAATGAGTTTCTCCTGTATGCCGAAGATTTATACTCAGAAGTTATGATATTCAGAATATTATTATAACTTTAATAGTGTTAAATTAAAACTTTTCTTGCCTTCAAGTCACGTTCACAATCATCCCCGTCGAAATGAGTACTGCAAATTCGGACCCATTTGTTCAAAAAGATGGTATCCGCAACGTCTCCCCTCCTGCAGGCGATGATCCACTTTTTCCTGGCTCCTGGATAATAACAATAATTTTGCAGTCATTAGAAAAATATATAAAAAGTAGGAACCTACCTATAACTAATGATGAACTTCATTTGAGGCATAAAGCAGTGAAATACTAAGGGTAGACAAAACCGTAGGAAAATTCATTATCTAGTAACTAGATAATAAATTTTCCTACGGTTTTTTGTACCCTTAGCATTTCACTACTTTATAACTGTTATAAAAGTAGGTCTGGATCTTTAGGAAAGGTATGAAATGTGAACGTTCGTTCTTTCATATGCGCGTCGTTGTTTGAACAGCCAAAAACAGCACAACAAACCACTTTTTAATTGTAAGTATACAACTGAGTAGAAAGTTCAACCCTAGTTGGAGAAAGTTACTACTCTGTCGGGACTCAGTTCCTGTCGGCTCCAAGTACATACAGGATATTCAATGCACTCTGTTACTCTGTCATAGGTGACTCTGTTATACTGCGCAGGTGACAGGTTTTCACCCTTTCAATGCACTCGAGCAAGCACAGAGGCACTTCGTCTACCAAAGAACACACCAAATTATTTCATCTACTTCGAGACAGACATGGACCCAGTATTTGTTCATACCCTGACACTGGCGGCGAAGTATGTTGTGAAGGCCCTAAAGTTGCCAGAACGTCGTCTACCATGTATGGTGGCCCGGGAGGTTGTCCAGAGGAAAGCATCGTAGTATGCATCAATAGTAGACCTGGCCACAAAGCATGGGCGCGCATTTCATGGAAACCCGTCGGACCCCAACACCTGGAGGCGGCACATGACGGATATAGTCGAGAAAGTGCGAGAATCGTGGGTCGAGGACATGAGGGCGGGTGCAATGCAATCACGAAACCTACTGTATGTACCCTCGTCTCAGCTTTGATGTTCGCCCTGCTGGTATTCCTGAGGAGAATTGTGATTATCCGTTGTGTGATCATTCGCTGTGTGTTGAGGTTCAGAGGCGCACTGCTTGGATTGAATGACGGCGTCTACCTGAGGACTGACAGCCCACAAAGGGAATGCTCGAAGTGCAATTTGGGGGCCCCTGAGGATGGACATCATTCATTTCTTTGGCGTCTGCCCGGTTCTGGCCGAATTCAGAATGAGATTTCTTTCTGGGGTTGAGTTGACGGCGGAAAGAATGATCGAACTCCTGGACGATCCTGGGAGCTGGTGCGCTGTGGCAAGATTACGCCAATAGGTACCGGAAGATGATGATTGCTGAATTTAACTGGGAAGAGTAAACAGGGTGGGGACAGGCATAACTATTAATAAATAAATAATATAGAATTAAAATTGATAATGATATTTTAAAAAAGATATAATGATGAAAAAAGAGCTATAAATAATAAGACAGTGGCTCAAATCCTCCATTAAAAAAAGATTTAAAAAAAAAAATCAATTGAAAGGCTATAGTGGTTTTTTTTTCCATTTCTGCACTTTCACACGATGCAGTTTTTTACCCTGAATCCAATGATACCAATATCTCAATCTCGAAAACAAAATGACTTAGTTCGTCCTTTCCCCTTCCAATTTATAAAATATTTGTTTTTGAAAATTGTTGTTTAAGGAACTTGTTCATTGTTTAGGCTTAGTTAAGTAAGTACTACTGTACAAACTAAATCACTCGCGACGAAATCGTGGAAACCCATGTTAAGAAAAACAAGAGTATTTGAAAAAATCGTCTATTTTCACTGAAATATGAGTACACTATTTGAAAAAATCGTCTAATTCCACTGAAATAGGAGTACACTGTTAACAGTGTACTCATATTTCAGTGGAAATAGACTCCTATTTTAGTGAAAATAGACGATTTTTTCAAATACTCTTGTTTTTATTAAGAACTACTGTTCTATGATCAATTTGGTTTAGGCTTGTCCCCCTGCCCCTAGCAGACCCTCCTGACAATCCTTCTTTCTAATTCTGAACCCTGGGGCAAAGGGGGGTGGGTTTTTATGGGTTGGGGTGGGCTTATTTTTCATAGTTTTAATTTTTCTTTTTTTACGGGTTTTCACAAAATACACCATTTTGGGTGGGCGGTATCGGCGCTTACCGCTGTTTGTAAACACAAGACCTTTTGATTCCGGTCTGAGGATGTGCCCTGCTCACACTCATTGTTCTTCTCGCCTTCAACGTGGCAATCTTTTTTTCTCGCGTCTCGCATTTTCCAAATAATTAAAAAATCTTATTTTTCAAGACGAAACAATCTGGACCTCCGACGTTTCTGTCGCAATACAAATTCAATTTTCGATTTCACGTTTAAATTCCATTCAATTCAAATTAAATCGATCCAAATTGTGCCAGCCCTTGGTCTGCGATCATCGTCTCCGCCGCATCAGGCTGTAAGTACTGGGCCCGGGAAAAAAGGCATCGTCGTTGGTGAGTCTCGCATCCTTACGCTAATTTGGATCGTACTAAGAATTAATTATAATACAGTCTGCTCATATTTTCAACTTTGTACTTCTTAAAATCAGCGCTTCAGATAGAAGGTTATCCCTATCGGAATAATTGTTCCTTTATAGCGAAAATCCATGATGTATATGAGGTATTACTCAAGTAGGGTTGTGAGGTTAATTTTAAATTGATATTGACGTATAGAGTGAGAGATTGAGGTTATAAGAAGTGTCAGCACCCTAATGCATGTTTTGTGGGTAACTAGAAATAAAACGTAAACCCGGTCTTTGTAGCGTTTTAGCGAATTTTTGACGAAAAGGAAGCTATTTTACCTGGTCCCAAGTTTTTTAAACTCGAATTTCCGAAAACATTTCACACTAAAATCCGTTTCAGACCATCCTGAATCCACTACCAAAAGACAATTTCCAGACTATAAAAACCCGAATGAAAATCGTCCCCTTCATTGCAACCTCTCTTACAAAAAAAATCATTCAGGTAAGTACTGTAAACGAATTCGTGTAAAACCTCGTGAGAGACTGTAATTTTTATGGTTTTCCTTGCATTGAGAATTTATTATATGCGGAACTGGTTCAAGGCTAATGAAGACAAGAGAATGCTAAAACGAAAAAAATTGCATATCGAGGGTCTCACGGCAACTTCCCACATCGTCATTTGGGCGAATTTTCAGCAGAGCCAAAAAACCATCTGCCAATGACTATGTATACTGAGTAATTCAGTAAAAGAATCGTGAGATTTAGAGTTACCTAACTTATACTAAGTTAGATCGATCCGCCGGGGGAAGACGCCTCAAATGGTATGCATAACTCATTTTGGTCAAAAGTGACGATGTGGGGTGTTGCCGTGAGACCTGGATATGGATTTACATGGACTAGGTTTGACATGGATAGTATCATGGTTGCGGGTCATTCCAAAATTGGCGTGATACAAGAAATGTGACGTTTTTTGGCGCAATTCCCGTGGTGGTAGGGTCTCGAAATTCGGCAAGTAACCTCCTTAGCACTTTCACCTCGCTAGATCCAAAATTTCCACAGTCTTGCAGGATCTGATAAAGTTGAATACCATCGCACACAGTAAGGCGATGGTTTTCAAGAAGAGCAAAGTTGCTGCTCATAAGGTGAACGACCTCAAGAGCTTCAAAGCCACAGCCAGTAGTATTACCTGTTTCCTTGTGACTGTAGCAGATCTGACTGTATCAGATGAGACTGTAGCAGATGAGACTGTAGCAGATCTGGCTGACGACAAGTGCGAAGAAAATGGGCTCCAGACGGAGGAAAACGGCGACACTGCACCTAAAGAAGATAAAATCGATGTAAGTTGCTAGTATTTTCTATCCTAATTTTTTTCTTGCAAAAAAATCATCATACTATAAACGAATTCTTGAAAAACCTTGTGTGTATGAGAGACTCAATGCAATAGGGCAAATGTAGACATACGTGAGGCGAATGTCACTATCAATGGTCAGCACAGTAGCTGCAAAAGGGCGAACGTTATAAGAAAAACTACCTTTTCAATAACAACTCGACTTGTATTAGTGATAGAACTAATCCAAATATATGAAAACATGCAGAAAATTAGTGCGAATGTAGGAGTAACTACGTCAAGCTGGGTGGTACAGTTTTGGTTTATTCAAATTCGGTGAAAAAATTGCGATTTCCCAAAACCCTGATTTTTTCACATTCCCCCTCCTGCCACCGAAGGCACGGTATCTAGAACCAGCCTTCACGTTGATAGCTAAATACGCAGCACGTATAATGCAGTGGCGAAGCAAATAGGAAAATGAAAGGATTGCTGGGTGTTCGATTCAAAGAACAATTTTTTAGATAGGAATTGCCTTCTATCTGTAGCGCTGATTTTGTTGATGTGAAGTTAAAATGGGAAATAGAGAGTTTATTCAAAGTACGATTTAGTACGATCCAAGTTTGCATAGGATACGTGACTCACCAGTGACGATTACTTTTTCCCGGGCCCGGTACTTACGAGTCGGATACGGCAGCGGCGACGATTGCAGGCGATGAGCTGGCACGATGCGTTGGATCGTACTACTTTGAATTAACGGGGATGATTTTAATATAATATATATTATGATTTAATACTGTAAAGTTAGAAAGGAACGGAAACGTAGGAAGTCCTGAGCGTTTCGTATGGATAAACAGTGAAAATTGGGATAAAAAATATGCGAGACGCGAGAGAAGTTGGCCACATTGAAGGCGATAGAAAGAAAGAGAATGATGAAAGGGGGGCCAAGGGCAGTCAGCCATCAGTACAGCATCTCAGACAGGAATCGAACGGTCTTTTGTTTATATTTATGCGATAAGCGCGTACAATGGGAATTACCTCGCATTGTAAGGTGTCCAGGAAAGGGTGAGCTTTTGGATTTCCTCTAAGAACCAACTGCTTCACAGAACAGTTACACGAGGTACACAAAATATTTGTATCGACCACCTTCGCCACATCTGAAAATGCCAAATTAATAAACGTTGATCGTTTGGAGGGAATCAGTGTAGATATTCTCAATTCAGGGCTTGACAAACATTCCAAGCTTAAAATACACTGCCAAGGTGATGGCACAGGAGCTTCCTCGTCACAATCAGAGTGACCCATTATAAAATAGAACAGACTCGGAAGCAAAATAAAGAAATCTTCACATGAAAAAGGCATTTTACAGACTGAAGAAGGTAGGTACCGTAAATGTTAAGATAAAAACAAGGGGTGACCTTGCACCTGTCCTCCGAAAAATGAATGACGCAGTTATGAAGTTGCTGCTTGTAAAAACCGAAGGAGTGGGGCCAAAGTCAGTTTAAAGGGGCTCTATCATGTTTAACAAGGAACGGCTGTTTGAAGAATTTCACGTTAGCGCCTGCGCAGAGACTACCGTTGTTCGATCACGGTGATACTGATAGGGGACCTCAATGGGCCCTAACCGCTTAATCTCTGAAAATTACATTGAAATTGGGTGAAATCTTTGGTTATTACGGCTGTAACAAGGAAATTGAATATATTTCATGCCAGCGCATGCGCAGAGCGCATCGAGGGTCCGATCAAGCTGAAATTGATACTGGAACTCACTAGGCCTTGTCCAAACAACCCTTGAAAATTTGAGCGAAATTGAATCAAAATTGTGAAAGTTATGTGTGTTTGTTGAATTTCACGTTAGCGCATGCGCAGGTCGTATTGCTGGATCAATCATGTTGAAATTTGTATGGGACCTCAAGGGGCCTTATCCGCACCATCCCTCAAAATTTGAGCAAAATCAATTCAAAATTGTGGAAGTTATGGCAGTAACAAGGAAATGCGGACAGACACACAGACAGACACGGAACCAAATTTGTTCAGTAGGTTTTGAAACGCAAAATGCAAGTGGAAATTTTGACTTCTGAAGACAAAAATTTTTTGGCTCACGAAAGTGAACACAAGGCTTCCGCTGCTTTGCAGACTTGGAAGCAATATTCAGCTATGCTCATGTATACTATACGATAGTATTCTTTACGTTGGGCGCCATTTATTTATTTGTGCAAAAAGGAACAGAAAAACTCTGCAAATTCTTGACACAACGGTTCATTATCTTCTTTGTACAGATCACCCTTCTGTCTAGATCACTAGGTCTAAATGTCTAGATCCTAAATGTTAGATTAATTATTATTATCAATTATCACTAATTATTAACAATTTTATCAAGTACCTAGTGAAAATTATTATAATTTATTGTTAGGTATTAATAATTCGTATTTACTATCAATAATAATAATTATTAATTATGATTAATTAATACGATATAATTCTGGGGTTTTTAATACTACGTCGGTAATAATTGTTCTATAAAAGAAGTACCTACCAACAAACATTCGAAATTACCTTCATTTCCGTAGCACGAAACGCACCTCAGAACAACAAACTCGACATCACTTAAGCCATATGATGTTCCAAAGAGCTTGTTAGTATGAAAATGGACCTGTATTTCAACAGTTTGATTCATGATCCTGTAGTGAGGCACAATCTTTGAGCCGTCATTGTGAACGAACGGCTGGTCGTACAGAGCTGCGGATGGTCTTAAAAAATTCTACGGAACAAACTCTATCTAAATATGACATAAAAAACATACCGTTCTATATGAATTTTTCGAGATATGAAATTTTCAAAATTTCAAAATTCGTTTTGAACCCCTTCCCCTTGACCTAGGGTTATGAAAAGTTTCGAGGACCATTGTGGGGTTGGTCGAAACCCATAAAAAAAATTTCGTAATTTTAACTCAACGCTAACTGGGCAAAGTGGCGCGGACGGCGGACGGCGTACGGCGGACGGCGTACGGCGGACGGACGGATTTTTTTTTATTCGATTTTCTGAATCTACGTATCTTGAAACGTAAACCAACAAATTTTGAGGGGGGGTTAAAAATTTTTTTTCTTTGGGCGATTCCAATGGTTCATTATCGAAGATAATAAACCAAAATGAATTGAAAAGTGGGGATGAATCCAAAGGAAAAATTAAAATAACCAAAAATTATTCTGTGGGAGATAAAGGAAGAAAATCAATCAGAAATTACGCTTCTAAATTGAAAATAAATTTAATAAACGCAACTCTTGTGGAAAAGAGTCAATATGATAAAATAAAATTTGTTGAGATAAAATAAAATGAAATTTCTTAATGGAAAAATAAAATTTGTGTCTAGGCAAGAGCAGGGATGGCAAAAAAAAAAGAAAACATCGATGTATCGATGCATCAAAAGGCCGGCATCGATGCTCCAAAACATCGGACCCCAAAAACATCGATGGAAAAAACATCGATTTTTTTCAAAAAAAAATCTATGTATCGATGGTTTTTAATCAATTTTTTTTTTCTATTCTTTTTTTTTCACGCAAGGGCGGAAAGAAAAAATGATAAGCTCTGAAAAATAACAATATTTTTATTTTCAGTTTTATTCCCAGCAAGGACGAGTGTGCCGAATACGGCACACCTAACATGTTCCCACAGAATCGCTTTCATGTTGCTGCAGGTCGATATTTCCTTTGTTGCCTTTGTTTTTCCGTCCCAGGAGGGCCCGGCTCATCAGTTCATAGCCATCTTTCACCACAAAAAGGTGTCTCTCTATTTTATTTTGATTTTCAAAAAGTGGTGTGATTTTTCAATGGACCCCGATCATTGGTAAGTTGAATATCATTTATTATTTTTTGAAAATTCATCCCATCTTTATGGTATCTTCTTCAGAAATAGTTTTAGATGTTAATGAGAATTATTTAATTAGCTATTTCGTCATTTCTCCTGGGTCTGGGGGTGTGAAAAGGTGAGTGTGCCGTATATGGCACACTCGTCCCCCCCAGGTGCTTTTGTCTACCCTTGCTCATTGTAATGTTCAGAAGCGAAGTTGCAATATTCTCTCTTTCTACAGGCTGAACGTGACTCTCAAAGACGGGCTAACTGTTGCAGAAGTAGTACAACTACTCGAGGATGATATCCTGGATACCTTGAGAGAGGACGATGATGTAAATGTGCGGGACGTTTTCATCGCACCACCGCCATATGGCTGGATAACAGCGTGGTTGCTGTTGCTTCAAGTTCTCTGGGGGAAAATCCAGTCAAGCCCGTGAAAAGGTATTCTTCCAAAGAGAAAAGACATTCATGTACCACAACCAGCCCTTATTGCGACTTACAATAACAATATGGGTGGTACTGGCAGGATGGATCAGGGCATCAGTCAATTCCACATATCGATCAGAGGAATGAAATGGTACTGGACTTTACTGACGTGGCTATTGGGTACGGCTATAAACAATGCCTGGCTGGTATATAAGAATACTGGGAGGAGAATTACCAAACTTGATTTCAGGGGAGAAACAGTTCTCACATACCTCACAAGGTATAAAACCCCAGTCAAATCAAAAGGTCCTACAGCATTGTCGACGAAGAGGACATCCAGAGTCCTAGATGACATACGATATGATCGAACTGATCATCTCCTCGGCGAGGTTGATGTCAAGAAGAGGAGGAGATGTGCACACGAAGGATGCAAACGCAGAGTAACAACAATGTGTGTTAAATGTGACGTACCTAGGTTTGTATCTCAAGTGCAATATCCCGTTCTGTTCAAAGCCGTGATTTTTCGAAATTTGCTATCCTAATGTACTTTGCCTTGTTTGAATTTTCAGAATTTGAGAGAAATTATAATGTTTGTATGTCTTATTACTAACGTTTTACGAAACTGTCAATAACTAGTCACAAAATTGTAATAGTTATCACAATCTTGTGGCTAGTTATTGTCAGTTTCGTAAAAAGTTAGTAATAAGACATACAAAGATTATAATAATTATAATCTTAGAATAGAAATTATTTCTCTCAAATTCTGAAAATTCAAATATCATATAATTATTATAATATAATATAATTTGTATATCATATTATGATATAAAAGTATACTGCGTTTAATTCTTTATTAAATCGACCCAGTGTAATTTTGACCCCACAGACGACGAGTGTGCCGTATATGGCACACCCTCCCACTCCTCACTGAATCGTCACAGATTTTTTTTAGTATTTTTATGGGCTCAAACTAAAGCTAGGAAGTCAAGAAATACGAGGAAAAAGTATTTCTTTTGTGGTAAATAATTTCCGTCTTTAGAGGGTCAAAGAAAAAAAATCGTATACCTAACGTGAACGTACTGGGTAGGAAACGGAATCGAAGCCAGAAACGAGAAGGAGAAGCGAAAGCGAAACCATGCGATGCCTTGACAATAAGTGGAAAAACTCTGCAAATTCTTGACACAACGGTTTATTATCTTCCTTGTGCAGATCACCCTTCTGTCTATACCAGACTGTGTTGCAAATCGGCACCATACCATATTCTCACCGTACTCATACCATACCATACGAATTTCTTTCCTACCATACCATACTGTACTATACCAAATCATACATACAATAATATACCATACCATACTCATACCACGTCATACAAACCGAGTGAATATTGAAATGTCATCCATTTCTGACCTATATTTAAAATTTCAAGTATCTAGCTCATCATCAAAATTTAATTTGTTTAAACAAATAGGTATTATTTAAACAATTTTACAGACAAGAAAACGAGTGAATATTGCATTGTGATCCAGTTCTGAACTATTTTTAAAATTTCAAGTCAACAGCTCATCATCAAAATTTAATTTGTATTATTACAAAAAGGTATTATTTAAACAATTTTACAGATGAGAAACCGAGTGAATATTGCAATGTGGTCTATCCCCGACTCACGGTTAAAATTTCTAGACTGTAGTTTACCGGGAAGATGAAAAACGTAGTTTTATTCAGGGCGTCTGGAGGTTGGGTCACATAACGGCCGTTTTCGACGCGAAAGTTTAGTGTTTTTCCTAAACCTTTGCGCGCTCACTGTGAACGAACGGCTGGTCGCACAAAAATCCAATTGGTCTTAAATGATTGGTAATTTTTCAGGTCATTCAAAAGTGAACTAAAAATTACACGGTTCAGTTGAATATTTTGAGATATGACATCGTCGAAATTTTAAATTTCGTTTTGAACCCCTTCCCCTTGACCTAGGGTTATGAAAAGTTTCGAGGATCATTGTGGGGCTGGTCCAAACCCAGAAACCAAATTTCGTAATTTTAGCTCAACGCTAACTGGGCAAAGTGCCACGGACGGCGTACGGCGGACGGCGTACGGCGTACGGACGGATTTTTTTTTATTCGATTTTCTGAATCTACGTATCTTGAAACGTAAACCAACAAATTTTGAGGGGGGGTTAAAAAATTTTTTTCTTTGGGCGATTCCAATGGTTCATTATCGAATATAATAAACCAAAATTGTGCGATTAGCCGTTCGTTCACAATGAGGGCTCAAAGTTGGAGCAGATCACAAGTCGTCAACATGAGGGTGAATCAATTGGGATCGTGTCTGTTCAATGTTCACGCTGGCCCAGCTGATTTGAATAGCGCATGGTTTTCTGATATCGTATTAATTAATAATAATTCATTATAATTAATAACTAACACTAATTAATCATAATTTACACTATGTACTTGATGATAATAATTAATATTAATTCATAATACTAGTTAATAAATCATTTAGTGAGCTTGACATTAGGGTGAACTGTACAAAGAAGATAATAAACCGGGTTGTCAAGAATTTGCAGAGGTTTTTTTACTCAAAAATACACTATAACATAATTATGACGAGTGAACTGTCACTAAGGTCGGTCCGTCAGATATGGTCGTAGCTCCATTTGTTCAACCCGAGTATCCGGACTCCTGGTCTGAATCAGGGTTAGGCAAAAACCATCAAGACCGCTAGGGCTTGAAGCTGAAGTATAACCATATCAAAATGTCGTCGGCCTATATATAGTCGGTATTTCAAGTTGTGTGAAGCCACTAGTTTGTGATTGTGCCGTCGCGAACGTATATGGCTTTTTTTATTACTAATAAATAGAACTTAATACGTGTAAGTAGTGGATAAATTCGTTAAACGTGCCGCAAGTTTGTCAAGTGAAACTAATGATTCCCAAGAAGAAACCTAAGCTTGGCTGATGATATATGTATTTGTATTTTTGTATAATATAATATTTGTATTCTTGAGCCACAGACCATCGACTTACTACCCAAAGTTTCTCCACAAACAAGACATTTTGGGTAGTAATTCGATTGTCTGTGGCTCAAAAGTACAAAGCCTTTTCTCAACGCTTAAAAGACCAGTCTAAGAAACACGTAACTCTAAGTTCATCTCCGAAGAAATAACTGGTTTTTATGTAAAATTCATGTCTCAATTTTACTGATTTTATAACCCATTTTTCGCCATGTAACCCCTCAATTTATAGAGTTTTCAACGCCGAACACGATTTTATTTTAACAAGAGAACTTTATTGTAATTAGAATTACATTATACGACTACTTGAGCTGTAATTAGGCTTTAGTAGGTACTACATGAGACGAGGGGTATATTCCTTAATAATCCTCGCCGAACGCGACGATGAACTTGTCAGATCTCAAAATTACAAAGTCTTCAAGAATACTTATTTGATACGTATTTACGTATCAATTTTGGAGGGGTTGGATTTTTTTCGATGATCGATTCCATTATCGAAAGTATTAAACTAAAAAACTGGATATCACAAACACCACCGGAGCTCCTATAAATTCCTCACGTTATAAATTCCCAATAGGTAGCGAAGAAGTTGTCTCCGTCAAGGGCAAAAAATGCTGCAAAGTCTCCCGTTTCGGTTTATTATTAAATAACAAAGAAACTTTTTCTGTATAGATCACTAGTCTGGTAACAATATCCTTGTACAGTATCCTTGACTATCGAAATAATTGACGTAATTGTTTGGGTGTTTCATTCGAAAATTTTTAGACTTGATATATCAATTCAGACTAGCGAATTTTTAAGGGGGTCGAAAAAAAATGTCTCGGTAGTACCTAATGGCTCATTATTAGTAATAGTACACCAAAAATGTTAGTAATTTAACGAGTTTTCCTTCATCCTGCTGGGTCCTGTGTACCAGAATCTATGAAGTATCGTTGTGATGGCTAAAAATGTTTCAATTCTTCTGTAGTGAGTGAGTGTGCAACATTGCTTAAACATTTCGCTTAAATTCTATTTTATTAACGGTGATATCGGAGTCCTTCCAGAAACCGTTTGTCGTTCATATCTCTGAATCCCAACTAAATATTTATACAATAATTTTAGTTGATATGATTTATTATCAGCGTTATGAAAAATAAAAGCCGGTAACTCCGAATGAGGATGTAATAGGAGACATGTTGGATTGACTGGACATTGATCGAAAATGACAAAATTTGTAATTTTCGATCAATAAAAACTGTGATCAATTTTGGAACTCACTCGAACTGATGGTCGGTACCGGAGGTGAAGGTTTGATATCGAACAAAGGAACAAACTCTTTTTCTTTCTTCTTCCTTTTGGTCCTCTTGAAGTAGAAATTTGGATCCAAACCCATCGCAAGGCTTTCAGCTCTGATTATCTGTTGACAGCGATTCAAAACTAAAATGAAGAAAAAGTTTCAAGTTTTACTCACGTCACGTCGTTATGTTCATGTTGTCACCATAATTATTGTTGTTACCAGTACTATAAGTAGATATCCTATTAATATGTATTAAGTACTTTGCAAATAAAATATTTAATATCCTCCTAACTTAAATTTGATGCGTACTATGTTCACGTGAGTTTCTGATCTAATCAGTACACATCTAATCGTACACATCGTTTTTTGAGTTTGAAAGGCTGGTTTGTTAGTGGTATAAATGTTTGGAGTATGACGTACCTACATAGTTTTTACTCCTACTGAGCCTTGAATGATACTACAAGTACCTAAATCATTTACAATCTTTGTAAAGAAATACGAAATATAAATTAATTTTGGAAATGAACCTTTTTTTTCAATTCAATTCATTCCAATTGATTTCGAAAGGTAAAACTTTCGTGAGGTGTGCAAAAATGTGCCTTATTTTTTCCCCTTTATTTTTTGGCTTCAACAGTGTCATTTAGCCATGTGAGATTTACAGATTTTAAGGCCCCTTAAAATGGTTTGACAAACATTTTCTTCATTCAAACATGTTTGAAGGTTTGAAGTCGTATCCACACGTTCAAACCAACCTTCAAACATACCCATCTTCACCAATCAGTAGTTCAGTGTTCAGCTGTACGTTGTTCAGTTTGGATACGAGTATGGATATTAACCATTTAAGCTTTGTGGGCGAAAGAGTGGCTGTTGGGAAGAGCAACTTTCAGCCACGTTAACCTCTTGAAAGAACTGAGGTGTGCTCCTCAAGATTGGCACAACTACATGAGGATGGACGAGGAGAGCTATCTGTATTAAATTTTGCTCTCCCTGGTTTCTCCTAATTTTATATCGATGGTTTACACATCCGATGTATCGTGTATCGATAGTGTCCGATATATCGTTAATTTAGTCAAACTCGCCTACCTACTACGTATTTAGAAAAACTACCTACTTACCTACAAAATTTGAGAAAAAGGACCATCTGGAAAAATTGTCTGATTAGGTATTCCCTTGGTACTGTCAATTTTTGATCAATACCTAAATTTTGCGATTTTGGGGAGATATATCGGACTATCGATATGTTAGCCCTAAAATTTCGGTGTTTCGATATATTCTGCTTCGATACCCATCCCTACACAGAACAGAAAATTGTTTGCATCACAGAAACTACTTCTCCGATTCACGGAAATGACCCCAACTACCACCGTTTTTCCTGCTGGTTTGAAGGTTTGATGTTTGAAGCGCACCCACACTATCAAACTTGTTTGTCAAACCTCATGTTTGCCAACAAATTTTCTGACATTGACAGAAAACCTTCACACGTGTTCTCAAATCTTCAAACCTTCAAACATGACCCCCCACACGGTCAAACATGTTTGATCGTGTGTAGGGGCCTTTACAGATTTAGCTAACAATCATCAAATTGCATAGGTAGTAAGTATACCAAGTTAAAAGTAGGTATATCTTAACGTGATGCTACGGGAACAATATGGAATAATATTCCTTTATAATTTATATTTATAATAAAAGGTAAGATGAAACAATGTACAACCGAATCACACTTCGATTTCGGCATCCCTCATGAAGGTGATTAACTCCTTAAGTTTTTTGAGCCAATAATACTTGGATAGTTAAATGGCTGAGTTATAACTTTAACTATTTTCTTGAAAAACATATTCCTTAAATGATCATATTCGGTGCAATTCATTATTAAATGTTCCAGAGATAGGATAGGTACCAGTAGCGGTGCGTGGGCTCTGAAAATGGTGGGCCACCAAATTCGGAACACAAATTAAGAGCTTTTTCTACAAAATACCTGTAAATGTTTCCCAACAGGAGTCTTCTTATGAGAAATGGGTGTATTTTAATCAACCGCAGCTCTTAGCAAGTCAGAATGTGAGCTCTGTGTTCACAGCAGTTCTGACCAGTACCTACTCGGGATTACCAGAAGCTATAGCTTCATACGAGGAGGTGGCGGCGGGGCAATTGAAATCAGAAAAATTAGCAATCATTTCCTTCTCTATTGACAACATCGTCAAAGCATTAAGTCTCTCTTGGGTAATAGTTGATCGAATAAACGTTTTTATTCTTTTAAGCGTAGAAAAACAAAGCTCAGCTTTTGCAGAAGTCATTGGAATTGTAATCAATAATGTTAGTAGTTTCTCATTTTCAGAATAAGTATCAACTAAGTTATTGTTGTGCAAAAACAACAGAAATCCCTGTGAAATGAGTAAAATCGGTTCTCTGATAAATTGTCACCAATTCAGTTTTAAGTTTCCGAGATTCTAGGATAGCGTAAGCAGTGACCGTGTTTTCAAAATCTTCAGTTGGAAAACATTTTGAAAAATTCGGAAAACTTGCAGTATCAAGCAGTTTGGAAGCTGCCAAATGCCCCCTGAACGAATAGCTGCCTCTAGCTTGAGCTAGGTATGATAATATCACAAACCTCCACTGCAGTACTTATCTGTGAATGTTGACGTTGATCAATCCACAAGACCACAGACAGGACACAACGCACTTAATTACCACAAAAAAATCCAAATCTGTCACGGGAGCTCGAATTCAAATGGGAACATACAAAATTATAACCTAAGCAGCATGGAAGAAGCGGCTTCTTCCATGCCTAAGCAGAAAACTGAATACTCAACAGAAAGTTTTACTATCGAGATGACAAGATGAATTGAAACGATCGAATCGATTGTGAACACAAACGATTTTTTTATGGAAATGTGGCCCGGGCCGGAACGAGGCGTGGCTTACCGAATTTTTACTCTACTGAGCATGCGCAGGCAGGCCACTTCGTAAAGCGTCGTGTCCGTTTCCATGCCAACACCCGGTCCCCGGCCCCTGGAGCGTAGGTTTCGATTTCGATTGCAAAACATCGATTACTGTCGATATATTCTGATAGAATGATCGAATATCGTTCTTCTTCTTCTTCTTCCCAGTTACTTGTCTTGGCCGCAGCCATGCTGGACATAGGTTGGGACAGAGAGAGAGAGAACTCTTTGACTTCGTGAAAATGCTAGGTGCAGTATACGGAACGATATTCGAATGCCAACTGGGTGGCATATTTTTTTTGTCGAGTTTTTTGTGTTTCTGGATGCCGGGGCAGTGGCCCAAGTGGCCTTATGGACGCAACGCCCCTGATAGGTACACAGTTGGCACACTGTTCAGTACCTATCGGATGACCCTATTCTACGTTTATATTCCTGACTGAGTCCATGAGCGGATCTCAGACGATTTATTTTGACAGTTGAGGGTCTGTCCAAACCACTACCTCTAAATTAAGATTTTCTCTGGAGTTTGGGTTGCAAGAATTTGGTTCTTAATTCTTCTTACCATAGAAGCCAATACTTTTACTAATTTTTGAGATAAAAATCTTCTCTTGGAATGGGCTATCTCCTCTCTTCGCGAGGTTATCAACTCTTTCGTTTACGTTATTACTTTACCCTGTTGTTTACAATCGTGTAGCTTCAACAGTATTTGAACTACAATTGGGTGTTGAGCTCTATTGATTTTATTGGACCCTAGGGTTTTCAGTGCACTTAGAGAATCAGTGCAGATAATAATATTATTGATATTGTCATAGGAGGTTGCTCCAAAACGGAATCTAGCGCCTTACTAATGGAGATTACTTCGGCATTGTAGCTTGATATTATCGAATCTAATTTAAAGGATGCCTCATGCTGGTTTGCTAGGTACAGTATTCCGCAACCAACGGAATTCCCGATTTTAGATCCATCGGTGAAAATCAAATTACCATTGGGCCATTTCGATGCTTTAAATTCTCCAAACTCGATCTCCACCTTTGAACATGTCATATTTGACTTGTACCTACAATCAACTGTTGGAATACTTTAGACTACGATAGGGAAACTTGCCTTTCAGGAGAAAATTTCCTTTCAGCTTTCAAACGAGCGAGTTCCTCCGCGTCATTTCAGTTCACAAAGCACCAAGAACCGAAAGTCTGTATCGTCAAGGAAACGGGAATTGAATTTATTGAATCAGTAAGATTCAATAAAGAAAACTGAAGAACGATATGATGAACGTACACGAGATTACAAAACGTTGGGATAACAGCAGAATCCCGACCTCATAAAAACAGTTTCAAAAAGGAGTTTTACGTCTCGTTTTTTGAATTAGAAAACAATTTTATTCTACTTGATGCGGTATTTTTGAATTTTTTAGTTCGTACAGAACGACTGCAAGGATCTTATCTATTATCACAGGAGTTGTGTGAGTAGCGATAGGTAGTACTTGGGTTGTACAGAGTCGCTACCTGTTCGCGGTTCTAAGAACTACCCCCCGCCAACATTTGCCGCCCACTTCCTTCCCGAATGTTCCACTCGACGCAAAATCCTACGGTCTCCCGCGATATTACATCGAAATTAACTCTGATCAGGAAACTGAGCTGAGTTCCCGATGAGGTCTCTGAGTCCCTCGCCTGACGACGATACTCTGAAGACCTCATTTTTTGAATTGACGGTGGATTGGAGCTTGCTCCGCCACTGTCGGCGACAGGCTGCAGTACCTGACGCATTGCACCAACCTGGCATTGCACTAGAGCCAGGGGGTTCTCCCTTAGGAACCCGGTACGGCTTTCCGTTGGCTTAGGCGGGACTTTCCGTAGTCGACATGCCGATAATGTCGGAGGAAAGGTATCAATGACGATTGATACTTTTCTGCCACCGATAGTATCGATATTTATCACCTATAATTATAAGGCCCTATGTAATTAGTTAAGTAATTAGGCACTATTGTACTATTAACTCTTTGGCCAAATAGTTAATATAAGGTTGGTTATCTTAAGTTAGATTAGTTAATCATCCAACTGCACACAGACACTCGCTGTGTTTTTTTTTTAATTTTTTATTGGCATTAATTTCTTATACAGCCATACAATTATTGGAAAATTAGGGGACGTAGCGTTAGACTCCCCGCGGTCCGGCCCCTCACTTTTATCTTGCAGGCAGGTGGACGTTAGACTCCCGAAATGTTTGGCCATATGCTACACTTGTTGGTTGCAGGTTTCATTTGAAACAATCTTGGTACGTAAATAATTACTACATTAATACTAAATAATAGACTAATAAACCAAATTTACTAATAATAGACTAAAACTAGTGCAGGTTCAGGAAGATACAAAATCTGGGCATGGTTACGACATACAATGATGATGACAGCATATCTGGTAGGTGGCTGCGGTGGTCGTTTGGGCTGGCTTATTGTAACCCAGATGAAGTTGGCGATGGATTTTGCGATTGGGTTTTAGACAAGCCTACTGATTTGCCAAATGCTGATGAATATGCGCGATACCTCCATGATACTTACGTTTCTGACTATGCCCTTTATTCACCATATCTATGGGCTTGCAAATCGGCTGACTTGACAACAACGACCAATGCTTGTGAATCCTTTGATGCCTATTTCAACAAAGGTTTTAACTCAGAACATCCCAACATCTATGTCTTCTTTCAAGAGCTCATTGAGGTACAAGCGGAAGTATAATATATTATACAAAACTCGAGTCACTGGCATTAAACCACACCCAGGTACCAACTGCACAACGGGCAAGAGTGGATAACAAGACTGATACATTAAGGTAAATATTATTTACCTTAATGATTTACCTCATAATATGATTATGACATATTATGTCTCATGTACAATTTATATTAGTAATTTGACGATGCTTCTTGCTGAATACTTTTTGGGGGACAACGTGAGCAACCTCCTCGTGGTGTCCCCTGGGCTCGGCAAATAGCTCACAATAGGTGACAGGAGTCTAATGTAATTTTTCGGGAGTCTAACGTCATTAGGAGTCTAACGCCCTACCTTGGGATCGGACAGCCCCGGGAGTCTAACGTCCGAATTTTCAGGGCCCGGGAGTCTAACATCCTATCCCGGAAAGGTACCTACAAACAAACGTCCTTTATGTTGATGAACCTCCAGCGGGCGTACAAAATTTTCCGTTTCAAGATAAATTCAGAAAATCGAGAAAAAAAATCCGTCCGTCGGCGGCACTTTGCCTAGTTAGGGTTGTGCTAAATTTACGAAATTTGGTTTACGGGTTCGGAGTTCGAACTTCGGACCAACCTCACAATGATCCACCTAACTTTTCATAACTCTAGGTCCAAAACTGGGTTCAAAACGAAGTTTGAAAAATTCAAATCGAACGGTATATTTTTTTTTAGGATTTTTTTTAAGATCCGTTCGTTCACAATGAGGGCTCAAATGTGGAGCAGATCAAATGTCGTCAACATGAGGGTGAATCGTGAGGCAGCCTGTCGGTTTAATGTTCATACTGATCTAGCTGATTCGACATGGTTTTCAGATATCGATTTAATTATTAAAACTACCAATAATTATTAACCATCAACTATAATTATTATGGATATCAAAGATGTGTAGAATGTGTTGCCAGTAACAAAATAGGATATGTTGATTCCTGGGGCCCACGAAGAAAATAAAAGGAGAACAGAAGGAAGGAGAATCAGGATCGAGTGGGGACCCCCCGTCAAGGACTAATCGACCAGGAACAAGTTCACTGGTACCGCACAATCTCACTTTGGGAGCCAAATTTGAAAGCGTTCGTTAAAAACCCGAAGTGAGACAGTGACGCGACAATAGTTTTCTACCGGCTTCAGCGCCAGAGTCCGTATCCCACAGCGAGTGCGTATGCGGAAATACACTATTATTAATAACGTTAAATTTTGCTCAAATCCAACGATTGTTTTCCACTGAATTAACGGTTTTAGACATTTAGACATTTAGGTTTCCCTGCAATGTTCTTCCAAATCGCTAGATCAGGTAAGCGCCTACTTCATCATTTTAATCAAATTTTACCGCGCAGAGATCAAATTGTTCAAATAACGTTCAGATTGTTGACAGGTTTAAAGGTTTTTCATGACTCACCATCATCAATGCCAGTTTAATTATTGCCAGGTTTCAATTTTAATCATTTGAACTTCCTTGGGTGTGATTACTACAATCGGCTACACGTATTAACGCGATTCTGGATTTGTTAGGTAATATTAAATAGGTTTGAAGATGAAGAAACGTGGTTGATACTTGAGATGTTCTTCATGGACATCATGTTCTTTAATAGAGACATTTAACATAAAACCAACTATTCCTTCAAATATTTGCTCTTATAGCCATGCTGCATGACTGTTTGCTTTTCACAGTGCACGACGTAAGTTTTGTTAACAGTTTTTTGTCTCTCCTGAAAAGTTGGGGAAAATCCGTGATGAATAGCATGTTGCTGTTTCACCGACGATATTAAAATGATGTATAAAACGTTAACCACCATCAAGTATTAGTTGCTTGTGGAAGTAATAAAAACGTCTCGCAATAGCGCCAAGGGGAGATTTCGAAAGGGGTACGGTGCTTGTGAAGTGGTTAAGCTTTTCATTATACTTAGCTCCTTAATGAGGAAAAGGGCCGGCGGGGAAAGTGGATATCATAACTTTTTCCGGCCTCTGAAGAATGATATTTGCGAGGCGGGGTGATTTTTACACGGAGTGTTTTTTGGGGGGATTTATATTTCTTATTTTTATGTTTGATCTATTTAGTAGTTTCAAGGTACGATTAATTTTACAATCTTCTTATCAACCTAAAGCCACAATGTACATGCTAAACATGCTAAACCTTTTTTCTTTTTTCTTCATTTTATTTATCAATAACATTATTATTCGCCTAATTGTTACGTTGCTGCTTCACATCTATTGGCTTCAATCACCATCCTCCTCCTGCCACTCTTCAATAGCGCTGCCATCTGTTATCGTTTCTGGGAACTACCTGAGCCACCCTCTTTACCACCCCCAACGCCCACGCCACACACGCGACCCTTTCCCTTCTCGAGTGTCCGATTCGACGGATATTACTACGGTAGGGACCCCAACTGCCTGTTAATCTCATCTCGGCTTCACCGGATCAAAATAATTCCAAGAATCATCCCCATAGCCTTCAGGAATTTGGGCTGATGCTTGAAATTAACCTTGGAGGCCCTTGGAGGTCTTGGAGGCCCTTGAAGGTGCCGTCGACGGTCCTCGAAGGTCCTCGAAGGTCCTCGGAGGTCCTCGGAGGTCCTCGGAGGTCCTCGAAGGTCCGCGGAGGTCCTCCAAGGTCCTCGAAGGTCCTCCAAGGTCCTCGAAGGTCCTCGGAGCCCCTTGGAGCCCCATGGAGCCCTGGAGGTGGAGGCCTGGAGGTGGAGGCCTGGAGGTGGAGGCCTGAAGGTGGAGGCCTGAAGGTGGAGGCCTGAAGGTGGAGGCCTGAAGGTGGAGGCCTGAAGGTGGAGGCCCGGAGGCGGAGGCAAAGGCCAGAAGGTGGAGGCCCGGAGGCGGAGGCCCGGAGGTGGAGGCCTGAAGGTGGAGGCCCGGAGGCAAAGGTGGAGGCCTGAAGGCGGAGGCCTGAAGGTGGTGGAGGCCCGTAGGTGGAGGACCGAAGGTTGAAACCTGAAGGTGGAGGCGGAGGCCCGGAGGTGGAGGCCTGAAGGTGGAGGCCCGGAGGTGGAGGCCGGAAGGTGGTGGATGCCCAGAGGCGGCATTTTAATCTATTAACTTCGATAATGTACCTGTACCCCTCAAAGGTTTCCGTTTCAAGATAAATTCAGAAAAGTCCGCGGGTTAGGGTTGTGCTAAATTTACGAAATTTGGTTTACGGGTTCGGACCAACCTCACAATGATCCACCTAACTTTCCATAACTCTAGTTCCAAAACGGGGTTCAAAACGAAGTTTGAAAAATTCATATTGCGAAAAATTCTAACACAAACACCACTCCCTCCCCACATTAGCCTACCAGGCAATATTGTGAATATTTGAATATATTTGAAAAATTCAAATCGATTTTAAAAATTTGATTTGTCGTAATTTAATGTCGTCAACATGAGGGTGAATCGTGAGGCAGCCTGTCGGTTTAATGTTCATACTGATCTAGCTGATTCGACATGGTTTTCAGATATCGATTTAATTATTAAAACTACCAATAATTATTAACCATCAACTATAATTATTACGGATATCAACGGTGTTTTGAATGGCTTGCCTGCAATTATTATTGTTAATGATTAATAATGATTGTTAAGTATTAATAATTATTATTAATTCACTCGATATCTGTATTATTATTAATAATAATTTACACAACCTAGTAGATAATAATTATTAATAATTAATGCCAGAAGGGTGATCTGTAAAAAGAAGATAATGAACCGTTGCAGAGTTTTTCAAACGGTGTATACGTCAATTACGTACCTACGTGAAAATTTTACTGTTTAATAGTTTTACTGTTGAATACGCGAATCTAAGTAATCGTCTTTTGATGGAAGGATATTGTGTGATTGATGTCCCATCTTACCTATGAAACAGGATAAACAACTCGTCTGGAACGTCCATTACGGATACGGATATCAACGATGTGTAGAATGTGTTGCCATTAACAAAATAGGTAATGTTGATGCCAGGGGCCCACGAAGAGAATAAAAAGAGAACAGAAGGAAGGAGAATCAGGATCGAGTGGGGATCCCCCGTCAAGGACTAATCGACCAGGAACAAGTTCACTGGTACCGCACAATCTCACTTCTGGAGTACTCTGTAGTACTGTTCTTGCGTATGGTACATATAATCCTGAAAATTTGCATGAAAATACACGTTTTTTCGCATACAAACTCATTTTTTCCAAAATGTTCCCCCTAAAATATAAAAACTAATTATACCGTTTGAAAGCTGAGATTCTGGGCAAGTTTTTCCCAAGGAGTGCCCGCCGAATGACCTTGGAAAAACGTGTATTTTCAGACAAATTTTCACGCTTTATCGAATGGTGACATACCCAGACCTCCCTAGGAGCGAATTAAATGAGTTTTCAGTCGCAATATCTCCATTTTAGGGTGTAAAAAGTGTCAAGTCAACGGCATTACGTAGGAAATTTATTAATTTTTGAGGGAGGGCCTTCATAAAATAAAATTACATGATGTGTTCAAAATATCCCCCGTTCCTAGGGATCTGATTCACAAGAACCATCGCGTGGTCGAATCCATTCGCAGACGAGCGACCCTCTGCATCAGGTCCCTTTTTACAGGGACAAGGTCGAGAAAACGAAAAAAACCTTAAAAGTGAAAAAAGTCGGATTTTTAGTTGAGTGAGAAAAAAACTCTACGAGGCATTTTTTGTTGCAAATTACCTGGTAAATCGTTTCCCTGAGTTTGTTACATAGTTACACTAGTTACATAGTTATCTATCCAATATATTATATTATAATAGATATATTATATTATAATATATTATCCAGCGTGATAATACACTTAATATTCTTATATCATGATATATTATATATCCAATATTTTTTTTTATCTTATGCCTCGACGGTTTGCGGCAACTTCGGCCATTCGTCTTCTCGCAGCCCAATATAACGTCGAGTTTCTGAGGTAAGTACAATTTTCGGCCTCCAAGGATGCACGGACGTCTTCAAGCTCTGGACAATTACCCAGATGCTGACCATCCATGAACCCGCCTCCACAGAGCACACAATCCGGGCTCTGAAATACACCTATATCCAATATGTCATATATTATCCAGCGTGATAATAATAATAATATATTATATCATCCTGCGTGACAATATATAATTTATTATATTATCCAGCCTGTTTCCTATCCTGCCCAGTCAATGCCTGTCGTGTTCTAAAATTGGATCCTAAATCATCTGCTCTCTCTCTCTCTCTGTTCAAATAAAGTTATATCGTTTATATTTAGTTCAGTGTTATTGAGTTCTTCCCCGCGGTTATTCAATATAATTATTTTTCTGTTTTCATTACGATACATAGGTACCTACAAACACATATATTTTTCTTGTAAATTGGGCTTAAATCTAGTAAATAAATACATATAAATATTTATGTATAAATCTGAAAATTAAAGGTATAAATAATTACCTACACCCGTCAATGTATTAGAGTTGGTACCCTCTGCCTGTGTAAACTCTTCTCCAACCATAAAAATCCAGGATCCAGCTCGCATCGCTATTTATCTGGTTGGCCTCCAGGTGGAAGAGCGTTGTAAGGGAAGCAATATCCCTGAGACATGGAATACTACGGACCGACCCAAAAAACCCCTGCCCTGGTAGTTACCTCGATTGGAACAACCCAAGGAAGTCGTAAGTTCTGCCGTCCGAAATACCTTCACAAGGTAGCTGTGGTGCAAGTTCAATATAAATTCTAACAAAGTCTGAAGCTCTGCTCCATATAAACCAAGCTCTTTCGAGTCGACCCAGAGAGGTGAAATGTTTTATTTATCTTATATTCCTGGAAGCCCACTTAAAAATTTCGGATTCCGTAAAAATAATATGAAGGGAAGGCGTATTAGGTGCACAATATGTTCAAAAGGCTTGAATCTGTCACGGTCTAAGGGTTAATCAAATAAGTGTTTCTAACTTCTCGTAATTCAAGTGGAATCGGGACCCAACAGAAGGTGGAATGGTCGTGAGGAGGAGTTGTAAACGCGAGACATTTCACGTTTTAGACAATAACCGGAGGAAATTACAGGAGTTGGTTCTCGGGGATGGATTTTACCGTGAAAATCGTAGAAATGGGTTGAGCCAGGGCGTGATGATGATGATGATGGGGGGGGGGGGGCTTATGGCAAACCGTTTTCCATTTCCGCACCCTCCTCAACTATTTATAGAGCAGTAGTTGAGGGAAATGAGACTACAAACCTCCAGCCCGTTGGTGACTTTCTGAAAGCGATGGTTTTCAATAGCTTCCAAGACGTTAGGATTGCTAGGGGCTTCGACAAGCTTGAAGTTGCAAGTCCTGGAAGAAGACTTTTCCTCAGACTGAAGCGGAGTTTACGACCTTTCGGTTGTTTTGGATTCAGAGAAAAATCAACGCATTTACTAACGTTTTTCTCGACGGAAATTGAAAGATATTGGGACAGTAACGCCGTTTCTGCAGAACTGGCGTGGGGATTCGTTCGAAACTTTACGCGCTGCTGTAGGGTTCGTTAGAACTTAATAGATTGGAATTCATGTGAAATTGACCGAGACTTGGTTCGAACATGGGGTAATTGGTAAAAGTGACCAAGTAACATCTTACAAATTTTACGGGAGAGCGTTCCAAAGTCCTCCGTCTTTCTGAATCGAGAAATGGACATTCAAAATCAGCATCATGCAACTTTCAGGTTCCGCTATGTTCCACGTTTCTGGAAGAGGTCTCCAAATTTATTTATTTATTTATCTTGGAAGTACGGGCAAGCCCAATTACAAAGGAAAGTATAAATGAATGCAGATGAGAAAAAAGAAAAACGAAATTACTACAGGGAAAACAATGGTGAAAATAAATTGAACCATATTGGCCTACGAAATGTACAAAAGGGTGAGAGAGAAGCAGAGTACAAATATAATATTTAAATAAAATCTTCATTTTTATTTTATTTTAAAATGCTAAATCAAAAAATCAACAACAAAAAATAAATAAAAATAATAATAATGATAATTTAAGAATCGAATGAAAAAATCAAAAGAAGAAGGATTCAAGAAGGAAAATATAATTTTGCGCATTGTCCTGAATTGAATAAGCCTTCCAGGAGTCCGACTAACTTACTTTATAGGGAGAAGGGTTGTCTGAGAGTTAGGGATATTTTAAGGCAAGAGGCGTGTATTCATGTATTTAAGACGGGATGTGATCTCGAGAATACATCACAACTGCTCTCAACGCGAACGGCATATAGATCGAATATTAGATTACCAAAAATTCACCTAAAGGTATATAGGAGAAACGCGTATGTTTTAGCATTGAGCTTTCTATATGAAAATCACATAGATATTCGTCAATTTCGTAATGTTGTAGCGTTTAAGAACGGTTCCTAAACGCTACAACATTACTATATAACAGAAAAGTTGCGGGAAATGTAGTTTTGAGTACTCGTTTGTTTATCTTGTTGACTATATTAATTCATTTTCCATTTTATTAGGTACTCGTTGTGAAGAAGTTCTGAGAACTTAGGCCTCCGTGGGTACAAGTATACATTTTTTCTTCTTTCTTCTCATATAATTATTGCCATGTTTTATTTTTTATTATTTGTGTCAAATAAAAATCTTGAATTCAAATCTTTTCGTCGGCGAACAACGCTCGCTCGCGCCGCTCAAGTCGCCGTCCACGTAGTGCAGGAGTATGGAGAAGTGTGGCGAGAGTATGGAGGAGGGTGGCGGGGGTATGGAGGGAGTATGAAGGAGGGTGGCGGGAGTATGGAGAAGGGGGACAGCGTAGGGTGGGAGGAGGAGGGCAGACGGCGGAGGCAGGAGGTGGTGTGGCACTGGACAGCTCTCGTTATGGGCTTGTGACTTCGTATGAGCTTGAGATCTCGTTATGGCTTCCAGTTTCCTGTCCTGGCTGCAGCCATGCTGATCAACCCGATACCGATATCGCCTGTTGGGATATCGATAATATCGGATGTGTCGGTATCAATATCAAAATATCGGACGCTTAATATCGATGTTTCGATAATATCGGATATCGATATCCCATCCCTACCTTGAGCTACCGTTATGGACTTGAGATCTCGTTATGGGTTTGTCATCTCGGTATGGGCTTGAGCTCTCCTTACCTCCCACATTCCCCCTATAGTAATACTGAAGATAGTAATGCTGAATCTGTCAATTACTCTTCGGTCGATACCAGTAATATTCCAAGTGACATCCACGTCTCTAAAAAATATTCATGCAGAACTTCCATCGTTTCAGAATTTATGCCGCATGACGATTTTCCTACCTGAAACTTTTCAAAATTCTGTCACGCCACTTCCGGAGGGTTCCGGAACCAAACTTTTATTGAAATACGTTGATAATAACCAACAGAATACGATAAAAACGGAGTTTCTAGGTTCCATAAGGTTCCGTGTAAATGGCAATCCAGAAAGAGATGATCGAATTAACGTTTTTGTGAATAAAATGGTCTGCATACGTTTTCATGAAAGTGATTTGCATACCTACCTCCTTCTGTGATCTCCACAACGAATATTTCGTTAAAACCACTTTCACGGGGTGCTAGAGTTGTTTTCTGGTAACGATTTACGAGTACTAAACGACTGACGCGGGACATTCATAGGCTGTTTTGGTTTGACATACGAGTACATTGTTTACCTACTCATACAGCTCAAAGTTCACTTCCCCACTTATA
Source organism: Stenodema calcarata (assembly GCA_963920205.1). Taxonomy (NCBI): domain Eukaryota; kingdom Metazoa; phylum Arthropoda; class Insecta; order Hemiptera; family Miridae; genus Stenodema; species Stenodema calcarata. The sequence continues at coordinate 57,890,960 of OY986048.1, read as the reverse complement.
ATAATAATTATCTGTTCTGCTCTCTCTGAGATCACAACTGACAGGTAAAGACGTTCCGGCTTGCCAAAACAGACAATCATTTTTCGACTTTTGAACAGCTAGATTCAAGTTTCGTCCCACTGTGCGACGTCGGTATCCTTCTGCAATATGCGTGTTACAACGTAAAATCCCCTATTAATATCCTCCTATTATTGTGCTATCCACCCGCTGTTTTCCTTTGGAGCAATCGACCGTTAGCGATAGTCCGTAGACTTTTGTAGCCCTCAGGGGTCGGCTTAACACTTTTGTCACTTCTGTGGAGAGCTTTCGTACCTAACTTCGTATCTCGGCTTCAGCATCATCTTGTTTTTCAAGCGGGCCCCTGCAGGCATTTCTGAAGAGACTTTTGCTCCAACAGCGAACTTCAACTTTGGTGATGTCGAGATAGCGGGGATCTGGTTCTCATGGTCGACATGAACAATCGGTAACTAGTGTTTTACTCCTCACCATCATGTAAACTGTGTTACAGGTAAGAATCACGGCCAATTGTTCTGCAACGGTTTAATTATTCTTTGTATTGGTCACCCTTCTGCCTAGATCACTGTTCTGTATACAATATCCTACTTGACAGTTTTGTACTGTTACTGCAAAAGTTGGCCAAAAAGCTCAGCTTTCCAGCGGTATCCTCAAATTTGAATTTACTCAGGAAAATATGGGAGAAAATGTCGCTTCTCCGTCGGAAAACGGTTTTTTTTTTTCACTGAAAAATGACTACCTCACGACGGGAATGTTTTCTCGCTAGGAGACAAGACGCTAGAAGTTCTGCGCAATCTTCTACGTGGAATCCAATTTTGGACTCTTTTTGGATTTTGGCCTTTTTGGACTCGTTAAGTCCAAGACTGCTATAAACAATGTTGTATCGTTTGCTGAGTTCATGTCACTGACTCAACGACAAACAACAACATGCTCATAGAAGCGTGTTCATATCAACAGTTCGATTGGGCGTCAGTGTCCCACGTACTGATCTATGTGATAGCAACTTTTTCAAGTGTTGAATGGTATTCATGGTGGTCTATGATCTTTGGTTTCGATCTATGGTTTTGCGAGAAAAAAATTCCCGTCGTGAGAAAGTCATTTTTCACCCCACAACCCTCAATTTCGCGTGAAAAAAGGCGTTTTCCGACGGGGAAACGACATTTTCTACCATATTTTCCTATTTAAATTCAAATTTGAGGATACGGTTGGAAAGATAAGCTTTTTGGTCAACTTTTGCGGTAACAGTACAAAACTTTTAAGTAGGAGTAGTAAATTTACAGGCGATTGAAAAAACTGGAAATTTCCTTGATTTGACAAATATTTCTTTTTAGGCTGATTTTTCACCCGTTCGGCCTGAGCAAAGGATTTTGGTTTGACATCAGAAAGATAGGAAATGTAATGCTCTTTTCAACGGTATCCTCAGATTTGAGATTATTTTGAAAAATAAGGGGGTTATGCCCGTTTTTGTGACGTAAGGTCGAAAACACGAAACAAATTTTATAGTGAAACTAGGTCTAAATGTCTAGATCCTAAATGTTAGATTAATTATTATTATAAATTATCACTAATTATTAACAATTTTATCAAGTACCTAGTGAAAATTATTATAATTTATTGTTAGGTATTAATAATTCGTATTTATTATTAATAATAATTATTATTAATTATGATTAATTAATACGATATAATTCTGGGGTTTTTAATACTACGTCGGTAATAATGTTTCTATAAAAGAAGTACCTACCAACAAACATTCGAAATTACCTTCATTTCCGTAGCACGAAACGCACCTCAGAACAACAAACTCGACATCACTTAAGCCATATGATGTTCCAAAGAGCTTGTTAGTATGAAAATGGACCTGTATTTCAACAGTTTGAGTCACGATCGTGTTGTGAGGCACAATCTTTGAGCCGTCATTGTGAACGAACGGCTGGTCGTACAAAGCTGCGGATGGCCTTAAAAAATTCTACGGAACAAACTCTATCTAAATATGACATAAAAAACATACCGTTCTATATGAATTTTTCAAGATATGAGATTTTCAAATTTTCAAAATTCGTTTTGAACCCCTTCCCCTTGACCTAGGGTTATGAAAAGTTTCGAGGACCATTGTGGGGTTGGTCGAAACCCATAAAAAAAATTTCGTAATTTTAACTCAACGCTAACTGGGCAAAGTGGCGCGGACGGCGGACGGCGTACGGCGGACGGACGGATTTTGGTTTATTATCTTCGATAATGAACCATTGGAATCGCCCAAAGAAAAAAAAATTTTAACCCCCCCTCAAAATTTGTTGGTTTACGTTTCAAGATACGTAGATTCAGAAAATCGAATAAAAAAAAATCCGTCCGTCCGCCGTACGCCGTCCGCCGTACGCCGTCCGCCGTACGCCGTCCGCCGTCCGCCGTCCGAGGCACTTTGCCCAGTTAGCGTTGAGTTAAAATTACGAAATTTGGTTTCTGGGTTTGGACCAGCCCCACAATGATCCACGAAACTTTTCATAACCCTAGGTCAAGGGGAAGGGGTTCAAAACGAATTTTGAAATTTTGAAAATTCCATATCTCGAAAAATTCCCATCAAACGGTATGTTTTTTATTTTATATTTAGATAGAGTTTGTTCCGTAGAATTTTTTAAGGCCATCCGCAGCTTTGTACGACCAGCCGTTCGTTCACAATGACGGCTCAAAGATTGTGCCTCACAACACGATCGTGACTCAAACTGTTGAAATACAGGTCCATTTTCATACTAACAAGCTCTTTGGAACATCATATGGCTTAAGTGATGTCGAGTTTGTTGTTCTGAGGTGCGTTTCGTGCTACGGAAATGAAGGTAATTTCGAATGTTTGTTGGTAGGTACTTCTTTTATAGAAAAATTATTACCGACGTAGTATTAAAAACCCCAGAATTATATCGTATTAATTAATCATAATTAATAATAATTATTATTAATAGTAAATACGAATTATTAATACCTAACAATAAATTATAATAATTTTCACTAGGTACTTGATAAAATTGTTAATAATTAGTGATAATTGATAATAATAATTAATCTAACATTTAGGATCTAGACATTTAGACCTAGTGATCTAGACAGAAGGGTGATCTGTACAAAGAAGATAATGAACCGTTGTGTCAAGAATTTGCAGAGTTTTTTTTTATTCGATTTTCTGAATCTACGTATCTTGAAACGTAAACCAACAAATTTTGAGGGGGGGTTAAAAATTTTTTTTCTTTGGGCGATTCCAATGGTTCATTATCGAAGATAATAAACCAAAAGAAGATGTGATGGGAAGGGAAGGTTATTATAAGGGACGTCACGAGACTTCCGATACATCAGAGATATCCGTATACTTTTCAGCCAACACGCCTCGACATTTCCATTTAAAGGAAATAAAAATTCAGAAATAATATTCCTTGGTATGTGAGAAAAACGTTAGAACATTCAGCAGCCTATGGCAAAAAAATTGAAACATCGATGTATCGATGTGCCGATGCATCGAAACCCCGACATCGATGTTCCAAAAACATCAAGGTTTCCCGCAAAAACATCGATGTTTCAAAAACATCGATGTATGATTGCCATCCCTAGGCAAGAGATCGGCAAGGGATGGCAAAAAAAATGAAAACATCGATGTATCGATGCATCGACAGGCCGGCATCGATGCTCCAAAAACATCGGACCCCAAAAACATCGATGGAAAAAAACATCGATGTTTTTAAAAAAAACATCGATGTGTCGATGGTTTTCAATCAATTTTTTATTTTATTTCAATTCTTTTTTTTTTTAATGCAAGACGGAAAGAAAAAATGATAAGCTATTTATAAGCTATAAATTTATTTTATTTGTTACCATTATAATTCAGTTTCAAGAAAAAAATCGTATAAACGAAGGCTGGGCTCACACCCTGTATTTGGCAGGTAGTCCATTCAAGAAAAGTAATTTTGAAAGCAATTTGCCCCCCAAGTATTCTCTTGATAACGCGTACAGCTTGGGATAGACTGTCTTCATCTCTCCACAATTCAAGGGGATTTGAACGAATGTTTGATGCCACTGGAGTTGAGAGATACGTGTCTTGTTGGTTTTGAACGCCAACGATTTATGATGGGCCCATATTATGTCAAGGGGACTTCCACGGTCCGATTCTGAAGATGACTGAGATGACGGAGAATTAGAAGTATCAACAGACGCCACCAGTTTTTTAATTTGAGTGAGGGCTTTTGACGATGCGATGGAATCGGAAAAGTGAATATTTTTGAAACGTCGGTCCAAAAACATGGGTAGGGTCAGCAAGTGACAGCTTTCCCGCCCCTTAAATCTTGAGTCAAATCCTGACATTAGAGCCTGTTTTAGCTGCTTTCCTACAGGCGAAATATTGGAAGTATCGATACTTTTCAGCCAACACGCCTCGATATTTTCATTTAAAGGAAATAAAAATTCAGAAATAATATTCCTAGGCATGTGAGAAAAACGTTAGAATAAAACATTCAGCAGCCTATGGCAAAAAAAATTGAAACATCGATGTATCGATGTGCCGATGCATCGAAACCCCGACATCGATGTTCCAAAAACATCGACACAGAAAACATCGATGGAAAAACATCGATGTGTCCCGCAAAAACATCGATGTTTCAAAAACATCGATGTATGATTGCCATCCCTAGATCGGATTTTGCACAAATAAATCTAACGGTACTCGAGCAAATAAAAATAAAGGGAAAATTGGTGCCGTACGGTATCAGGAAAGGAAAAGTGACTTATCGGCTCGTAGACTGGAAGACTTGACACCAAACAATGATCGGAAGTCGCCAGTAGGTGCTTTCTTGGTAAGTCCCATCCGTGACTTGAAACTGCAACGAATAAAATATTATAATATTACGTCGTGAAACATACCGGTAGAGGGATTGACGAAGAGGTATGGTAGTACTCGAAATTTCAGTGATCGCGGATGTCTCTTGTCCTCAACGATTCCGGAGAGATGGACTGGATTTGAGTACTTGCCTGGGATACCGCTGGGAGAAAGCCGAGACGAATTCACCAATCTGCTTGAGAATCACGATGATCGCTTCCTTTAGTACACCGCCGAACTTCCAATGACAGATTGAAATAACTCAATGATCAAATATAAAATCGAAGAGGTATTACGAGACGGTAGAGCCAGTAAACGAGAGGGAAAAAAGGGAAGTGGAGGTTTCCCATGTGGTCCGCGGAAAAAAGATGGCGGACGACCATCACTGAGCATGACTGGCGGGCCTGCCCAATGCAGCCAACCGAAGTAGCGCTTCAATTTAAATGAGGACATATTTCATGGTACAACTCGTAAAATGCAATTACGAAAGTAGGAATGATGAGTTCAACAAAGATTTGAACAGAAAACGATACCAGTCATGGCCGGAGATTACAAGATTATAGTCAGTTGACTATAATCTTGTAATCTCCGGCCATGGAATACCTTTTTTGAATGAGATATAGCGTAAGAATTGACACTGGACCCTCTCGATTTGGTCAATTGAATTTGAGTAGAAAGCCATAATCAAGAATTGATCGAACGAGCGCGTTGTACAGGGAAATCGGTGCGTCAATATCTCCGAAGTCTCTCATATGACGTCTCAGCAAACAATGAAAAAGAGACTACGCTCGGAAAAATTGACGCCACATCATTCACAAAAATCAGGAAGCAAATTGGACCAACTCGGGATTCACCCAGCACGTGAATGCTAACTCGTTTTCCACAAAATTTTTGATTCCTTCAACTTCCTCAAGCTTTGAGATTGACAAAAATGGCATTTTCAAGGGAATGATCCTGAAATTCCGGATTTTGAATTAGTTTGAAGTCTAAATTCGAGTTAGACGGACTTGGTTGCTCGTAGATGCTGAGTTGCGATGTGAGGCACCACCACCTTGATTTCCCAGACGAACATGGAACAAGTAATTTTACTTCCATGCCCGACGAAATCCTCCAGACGCGAGATTTTCCTGCAGATTTCCTGCTTCTGTGCATTCCAAGAGAGATGATAAGAGAGACAGAAATAACGGGCAAAAGAGAGCAACGAAGCTCACTCGTTTGCAGCCTCTTCATCCATGAGTGGTTGCCCTCCTCGTACTACTAGCGCGCTCTAGCGGCTGCCCGGCTAACTGTTATCAGATAACTTACGAATGAATATTGACTGTCATGGAAGAAAAAATGTTCGTGTAGTTTCGTGTTTCGTTCGTCTATTAACTAATCTATACGTAAATAATCTGCGGTTTATCGAATGTTTTTAGCCCATGTTTTTAAATTTTCAAGTCCGCGGTTACTATACTGTTAGCTGGACGGCAGCTGTAGCGCGCTAGTAGAATGACTTGGTGAGGGGCTGGGTTTGTTGTTGTTTGCCTTCCGGGTTTTGTTGGCACTGTCCCTTTGTGTTGTATTCGTAGTATACTCGTAGTAGTGTTTTCTGTGGTTGTATTTATTGATTTTCGCGTTTCGTGTTCATTTTCGAGCACTTATCTTGTGATTCATCTTTCCCTTGTGTGCCGACGGAAAGTTCACTGGTTGGCAGTCGTCATAAGGTAAGGAGATATCCCATGAAGTTTATGGATGGTTGTGACATAATTAACGGCCGAGCTACTTATCTGTACTTGGCAAAAACTGACTGTCCCTGCCCGATTTTTTTTTTCCATAGTTATCCAGTAACTGTTACTTGAGGTCTGATAATGTAGTTCCTAGAATGAAATTCAAAAGATTTCCAGCCGGAAAACGAAGATAGGGTTCAGGCTTGCTCGTCCCTCAAATGTTATCAAAAATGCATTCAAATCCAGTCTTTTGCATTATCAGTTATGAATTAGGGAACAAATTCGGTCGTGAATGTTCCATCATGAATTGATCATACTAGTTTTGGATAGATCAGCAGGAGATTGATTCGTTCAGGGATCTATTTGATTCAAGGCGAACTGTTGGCGATCACGTAGATGTAGTCTGCCCCCAGGGTAGGCGAGCATTCGACTTTCCAAAGCGAAGTACTCGGCAGTTTTCCAATATTGAGACATTGGTTGTTCTCTATAATGCATTTGTTCGCCCTGTTTTTGAATATGAAGCAATGGTTTGGTCTCCGGACTACGCTATTGCGTCCGATCGGCTTGAGAAGGTACAACGTAGATTTGCTCCGAACGTGGCCTTCACCCGGTAAGTTGGGGGTGAAATGGCAGGATTGTTATTACGAGTATGTTGAGATTCTTAAACAGTGTAAGCTTAAGCCACTGTGGCACCGCCGGCGAGATGGAGATTGTAGTTCTATTTTCAAATTGCTCCATAACCTTGTTGATTTGCCGGACCTCCTGGGCCTGATTTCCATTCATAGAAATCTCCATTACTAGAAACCTTTTACTAGTACCTTTTACATTCCATCAGTGCCCACAACTTATTTAATGAATAACCCGTTGTACAGAGCGCAGTCTGCGGTAAACATTGTAAACAAAAATATTGATATGTTAGAATCCTCTTTAAGTAGATTTAAGGGCAGTTTGTGTTTAAGGTTTGGTTTTCCTCTTTACACCAGTATCTTTGTTTCTATTTAAGCTTTATGTTTCATTTAGGTAGGCTACCTACTGTACCAGCTGGACTTTATTTGTATTTTTTTCAAATTCCTTGTAATTGGGCATATGAAGCCCGTGTAAAATTTAAATAAATAAATAGATCAGCAGGATTCAGTTTCTTCTAAATTACAACGTTTTCCTGTTTCAGATAACTCTAATGAGCTCAGTTGGTGAGAAGAAGTTGCTCAATGCTATAAGAAAAATACTTGAACGATTTTTGTACAACCTATCGGCCAGCAAGTAACGCTGGACAGGCCAACTGAACAAAAAACTGTTGGGGACCCTCACAATTACTAAAACTATTCCAGGTATGTGACAAATAACAATCTAATTAACTTTCATAATTATTGGCCTATTTGTAACTTATATATAACTTACCTTGGGTGAAGCCTCGGTTAATTTATAGTCCCGTAGTGGTAGAGACTTCATTCCCCGGCCCCGAATCAGCTGAGTGGCTCCTAAAGCTAATTTCTGTGCTATTCACACTATGAAGTGGTGATGTGATCTGTAGCTTAGTTTGGTTGAAATCTACTGGAATTATGTTTTTGCAATACGTATTGTACGCCCATCTCCGCAGCCCCTCATGCATTTGCACCACAATGATTATTTTGAATTAGTCCTCTGATGATATAATTGCATGTATAGCATCATCTTCTTCTCCTCAATGATAAGCTTTTTAATATTCCTATAATAATGTTTTCTCCTGTTTTTCCCGCAGACGCCTTCTCAAAGGCCTCGTCGATTTTTCTCGCTCTTCATGCCCCAATTTGGAAGTAGGTGGGACCTGTCTCAATGATGGTCTCTCAATAGCTGTTTGGCAATAGAATCCACTTCCTGAGTTTAAATTATTTCGGGAATTCCAAGCTCTCTTCTCCATTGGCACCACAATGATGTCTAATCATTTTGAATTAGTCCTCTGCTCAAATAATTGCATGTATAGCATCATCTTCTTCTCCTCAATGATCAGCCTTTTATGATTCCTATTTTTTTATCAGGGGTTATTAGTGGGATCGAGAAGATGATCACAACGCCATCGCCCGACTTCCCTGCTGAGCCGAATGCCAACTTCACTGGCGAGACGAATGCCTACTTCCCTGCCAATCAAGTTCCACATACTCCCAAAATAATGTCTACTGGGAAGAAGAAATGCACCAACTCCAATGTTTCCAACAAAAAGAAGTGAGTCAATTACTGTTTCCTTATTTTAACCTTCATATTTACCAACTTGAGTTCATATATTGCCCATGTTCGATTCAAGTACAAAGGTAGTGATTATGAGTTGAGGAACTCTTCCAAGATTGGAGTCCTGCCTGATTCAGTCTGTAAGCGCTCGAGGTTGTACATACACGAAGGAAAAGGAGATATGGCGTTTTGAATATTCCAAATTCCCTTACTTAGTTTTGAAAGGTTTGGACCGTCTCTGTTTGACAGATGATCGGATTTTTTCTTTCTTAATTCGATATTTGAAGTCCATGTATCTTGAATGCAAACCCACCAATTTTCATGGGCGGTCAAAATTGTTTTTGTCGAAAATAATCATGTTTTCTCCTGTTTTTCCCGCAGACGCTTTCTCAAAGGCCTCGTCGATGTTAGTCGCTCTTCATGCCCCTATTTGGAAGTAAGTAGGTGGGAACTGTCTCAATGATGGTCTCTCAATAGCTGTTTGGCAATAGAATCCACTTCCTGAGATATAACTATTTGAGGACTTCCAAGCTCTCTTCTCCATTGGCACCACAATGATGTCTAATTATTTTGAATTAGTCCTCTGCTCAAATAATAGCATGTATAACATAATCTTCTCCTCCTCAATGATAAGCTTTTTAATATTCCTATTTTTTCATCAAGGGTTATTAGTGGGATCAAGAAGATGATCACAACGCCATCGCCCGACTTCCCTGCTGAGCCGAATGCCAACTTCACTGGCGAGACGAATGGCTACTTCCCTGCCAATCAAGTTCCACATACTCCCAAAATGTTGTCTACTGGGAAGAAAAAATGGTTTAACCCCAAATTTTCCAACGAAAAAAAGTGAGTCAATTACTTTTTCCTCAATTCAACCTTCATATTTACCAACTTGAGTTCATATATTGCCCATGTTCAATTCAAGTACAGAGGTTGTGACTGAGTTGAGGAACTCTTCCAAGATTGGAGTCCTGCCTGATTCAGTCTGTGAGTGCTCGAGGCTGTACTTTAACAATTCATTCGCAAGCGTGGATGACCTGGATTCTTCAGTTACACGAAGGAAAAATAGATGTGGCGTTTTGAAAATTCCAACTTCCCTTAGTTTTGAAAGGTTTGGACCATCTCTGTTTGACAGATGATCGGATTTTTTCTTTTTCAATTCGACATTTGAAGTCCATGTATCTTGAATGCAAACCCACCAATTTTGATGGGTGCTCAAAATTGTTTTTGTCGAAAATAATCATGTTTTCTCCTGTTTTTCCCGCAGACGCCTTCTCAAAGGCCTCGTCGATTTTTCTCGCTCTTCATGCCCCAATTTGGAAGTAGGTGGGAACTGTCTCAATGATGGTCTCTCAATAGCCGTTTGGCAATAGAATCCACTTCCTGAGATATAACTATTTGAGGACTTCCAAGCTCTCTTCTCCATTGGCACCACAATGATGTCTAATTATTTTGAATTAGTCCTCTGCTCAAATAATAGCATGTATAGCATAATCTTCTTCTCCTCAATGATAAGCTTTTTAATATTCCTATTTTTTCATCAAGGGTTATTAGTGGGATCAAGAAGATGATCACAACGCCATCGCCCGACTTCCCTGCTGAGCCGAATGCCAACTTCACTGGCGAGACGAATGGCTACGTCACTGCCAATCAAGTTCCACTTACTCCCAGAATATTGTCTACTGGGAAGAAAAAATGGTTTAACCCCAATTTTTCCAACAAAAAGAAGTGAGTCAATTACTTTTTCCTCAATTTAACCTTCATATTTACCAACTTGAGTTCATATATTGCCCATGTTCAATTCAAGTACAGAAGTAGTGACTGAGTTGAGGAACTCTTCCAAGATTGGAGTCCTGCCTCATTCAGTGTGTGAGTGCTCGAGGCTGTACTTCAACAATTCATTCGCAAGCGTGGATGACCTGGATTCTTCAGTTACACGAAGGAAAAGGAAATGTGGCGTTTTGAAAATTCCAACTTCCCTTAGTTTTGAATGGTTTGGACCATCTCTGTTTGACAGATGATCGGATTTTTTCTTTTTCAATTCGACATTTGAAGTCCATGTATCTTGAATGCAAACCCACCAATTTCGATGGGTGCTCAAAATTGTTTTTGTCGAAAATAATCATGTTTTCTCCTGTTTTTCCCGCAGACGCCTTCTCAAAGGCCTCGTCGATTTTTCTCGCTCTTCATGCCCCAATTTGGAAGTAGGTGGAAACTGTCTCAATGATGGTCTCTCAATAGCCGTTTGGCAATAGAATCCACTTCCTGAGATATAACTATTTGAGGACTTCCAAGCTCTCTTCTCCATTGGCACCACAATGATGTCTAATTATTTTGAATTAGTCCTCTGCTCAAATTATAGCATGTATAGCATAATCTTCTCCTCCTCAATGATAAGCTTTTTAATATTCCTATTTTTTCATCAAGGGTTATTAGTGGGATCAAGAAGATGATCACAACGCCATCGCCCGACTTCCCTGCTGAGCCGAATGCCAACTTCACTGGCGAGACGAATGGCTACTTCCCTGCCAATCAAGTTCCACATACTCCCAAAATGTTGTCTACTGGGAAGAAAAAATGGTTTAACCCCAAATTTTCCAACGAAAAAAAGTGAGTCAATTACTTTTTCCTCAATTCAACCTTCATATTTACCAACTTGAGTTCATATATTGCCCATGTTCAATTCAAGTACAGAGGTTGTGACTGAGTTGAGGAACTCTTCCAAGATTGGAGTCCTGCCTGATTCAGTCTGTGAGTGCTCGAGGCTGTACTTTAACAATTCATTCGCAAGCGTGGATGACCTGGATTCTTCAGTTACACGAAGGAAAAATAGATGTGGCGTTTTGAAAATTCCAACTTCCCTTAGTTTTGAAAGGTTTGGACCATCTCTGTTTGACAGATGATCGGATTTTTTCTTTTTCAATTCGACATTTGAAGTCCATGTATCTTGAATGCAAACCCACCAATTTTGATGGGTGCTCAAAATTGTTTTTGTCGAAAATAATCATGTTTTCTCCTGTTTTTCCCGCAGACGCCTTCTCAAAGGCCTCGTCGATTTTTCTCGCTCTTCATGCCCCAATTTGGAAGTAGGTGGGAACTGTCTCAATGATGGTCTCTCAATAGCCGTTTGGCAATAGAATCCACTTCCTGAGATATAACTATTTGAGGACTTCCAAGCTCTCTTCTCCATTGGCACCACAATGATGTCTAATTATTTTGAATTAGTCCTCTGCTCAAATAATAGCATGTATAGCATAATCTTCTTCTCCTCAATGATAAGCTTTTTAATATTCCTATTTTTTCATCAAGGGTTATTAGTGGGATCAAGAAGATGATCACAACGCCATCGCCCGACTTCCCTGCTGAGCCGAATGCCAACTTCACTGGCGAGACGAATGGCTACGTCACTGCCAATCAAGTTCCACTTACTCCCAGAATATTGTCTACTGGGAAGAAAAAATGGTTTAACCCCAATTTTTCCAACAAAAAGAAGTGAGTCAATTACTTTTTCCTCAATTTAACCTTCATATTTACCAACTTGAGTTCATATATTGCCCATGTTCAATTCAAGTACAGAAGTAGTGACTGAGTTGAGGAACTCTTCCAAGATTGGAGTCCTGCCTCATTCAGTGTGTGAGTGCTCGAGGCTGTACTTTAACAATTCATTCGCAAGCGTGGATGACCTGGATTCTTCAGTTACACGAAGGAAAAGGAAATGTGGCGTTTTGAAAATTCCAACTTCCCTTAGTTTTGAATGGTTTGGACCATCTCTGTTTGACAGATGATCGGATTTTTTCTTTTTCAATTCGACATTTGAAGTCCATGTATCTTGAATGCAAACCCACCAATTTCGATGGGTGCTCAAAATTGTTTTTGTCGAAAATAATCATGTTTTCTCCTGTTTTTCCCGCAGACGCCTTCTCAAAGGCCTCGTCGATTTTTCTCGCTCTTCATGCCCCAATTTGGAAGTAGGTGGGAACTGTCTCAATGATGGTCTCTCAATAGCCGTTTGGCAATAGAATCCACTTCCTGATATATAACTATTTGAGGACTTCCAAGCTCTCTTCTCCATTGGCACCACAATGATGTCTAATTATTTTGAATTAGTCCTCTGCTCAAATAATAGCATGTATAGCATAATCTTCTCCTCCTCAATGATAAGCTTTTTAATATTCCTATTTTTTCATCAAGGGTTATTAGTGGGATCAAGAAGATGATCACAACGCCATCGCCCGACTTCCCTGCTGAGCCGAATGCCAACTTCACTGGCGAGACGAATGGCTACTTCCCTGCCAATCAAGTTCCACATACTCCCAAAATGTTGTCTACTGGGAAGAAAAAATGGTTTAACCCCAAATTTTCCAACGAAAAAAAGTGAGTCAATTACTTTTTCCTCAATTCAACCTTCATATTTACCAACTTGAGTTCATATATTGCCCATGTTCAATTCAAGTACAGAGGTTGTGACTGAGTTGAGGAACTCTTCCAAGATTGGAGTCCTGCCTGATTCAGTCTGTGAGTGCTCGAGGCTGTACTTTAACAATTCATTCGCAAGCGTGGATGACCTGGATTCTTCAGTTACACGAAGGAAAAATAGATGTGGCGTTTTGAAAATTCCAACTTCCCTTAGTTTTGAAAGGTTTGGACCATCTCTGTTTGACAGATGATCGGATTTTTTCTTTTTCAATTCGACATTTGAAGTCCATGTATCTTGAATGCAAACCCACCAATTTTGATGGGTGGTCGAAACAAAATGGTTTTTGTCCAAAATAATCATGTTTTAATTAATCATGTTTTTCCTGCAGACACTTTCTCAAAGGCCTCGTCGATTTTTCTCGCTCTTCATGCCCATATTTGGAAGTAGGTGGGAACTGTCTCAATGATGGTCTCTCAATAGCCGTTTGGCAATAGAATCCACTTCCTGAGATATAACTATTTGAGGACTTCCAAGCTCTCTTCTCTATTGGCACCACAATGACGTCTAATTATTTTGAATTAGTCCTCTGATGATATAATTGCATGTATAGCATAATCTTCTTCTCCTCAATGATAAGTTTTTTATGATTCCTATTTTTTTATCAGGGCTTATTAGTGGGATCGAGAAGATGATCACAACGCCATCGCCCGACTTCCCTGCTGAGCCGAATGCCAACTTCACTGGCGAGACGAATGGCTACGTCACTGCCAATCAAGTTCCACTTACTCCCAGAATATTGTCTACTGGGAAGAAAAAATGGTTTAACCCCAATTTTTCCAACAAAAAGAAGTGAGTCAATTACTTTTTCCTCAATTTAACCTTCATATTTACCAACTTGAGTTCATATATTGCCCATGTTCAATTCAAGTACAGAAGTAGTGACTGAGTTGAGGAACTCTTCCAAGATTGGAGTCCTGCCTCATTCAGTGTGTGAGTGCTCGAGGCTGTACTTTAACAATTCATTCGCAAGCGTGGATGACCTGGATTCTTCAGTTACACGAAGGAAAAGGAAATGTGGCGTTTTGAAAATTCCAACTTCCCTTAGTTTTGAATGGTTTGGACCATCTCTGTTTGACAGATGATCGGATTTTTTCTTTTTCAATTCGACATTTGAAGTCCATGTATCTTGAATGCAAACCCACCAATTTTGATGGGTGCTCAAAATTGTTTTTGTCGAAAATAATCATGTTTTCTCCTGTTTTTCCCGCAGACGCCTTCTCAAAGGCCTCGTCGATTTTTCTCGCTCTTCATGCCCCAATTTGGAAGTAGGTGGGAACTGTCTCAATGATGGTCTCTCAATAGCCGTTTGGCAATAGAATCCACTTCCTGAGATATAACTATTTGAGGACTTCCAAGCTCTCTTCTCCATTGGCACCACAATGATGTCTAATTATTTTGAATTAGTCCTCTGCTCAAATAATAGCATGTATAGCATAATCTTCTTCTCCTCAATGATAAGCTTTTTAATATTCCTATTTTTTCATCAAGGGTAATTAGTGGGATCAAGAAGATGATCACAACGCCATCGCCCGACTTCCCTGCTGAGCCGAATGCCAACTTCACTGGCGAGACGAATGGCTACGTCACTGCCAATCAAGTTCCACTTACTCCCAGAATATTGTCTACTGGGAAGAAAAAATGGTTTAACCCCAATTTTTCCAACAAAAAGAAGTGAGTCAATTACTTTTTCCTCCATTTAACCTTCATATTTACCAACTTGAGTTCATATATTGCCCATGTTCAATTCAAGTACAGAAGTAGTGACTGAGTTGAGGAACTCTTCCAAGATTGGAGTCCTGCCTCATTCAGTGTGTGAGTGCTCGAGGCTGTACTTTAACAATTCATTCGCAAGCGTGGATGACCTGGATTCTTCAGTTACACGAAGGAAAAGGAAATGTGGCGTTTTGAAAATTCCAACTTCCCTTAGTTTTGAATGGTTTGGACCATCTCTGTTTGACAGATGATCGGATTTTTTCTTTTTCAATTCGACATTTGAAGTCCATGTATCTTGAATGCAAACCCACCAATTTCGATGGGTGCTCAAAATTGTTTTTGTCGAAAATAATCATGTTTTCTCCTGTTTTTCCCGCAGACGCCTTCTCAAAGGCCTCGTCGATTTTTCTCGCTCTTCATGCCCAATTTGGAAGTAGGTGGAAACTGTCTCAATGATGGTCTCTCAATAGCCGTTTGGCAATAGAATCCACTTCCTGAGATATAACTATTTGAGGACTTCCAAGCTCTCTTCTCCATTGGCACCACAATGATGTCTAATTATTTTGAATTAGTCCTCTGCTCAAATAATAGCATGTATAGCATAATCTTCTCCTCCTCAATGATAAGCTTTTTAATATTCCTATTTTTTCATCAAGGGTTATTAGTGGGATCAAGAAGATGATCACAACGCCATCGCCCGACTTCCCTGCTGAGCCGAATGCCAACTTCACTGGCGAGACGAATGGCTACTTCCCTGCCAATCAAGTTCCACATACTCCCAAAATGTTGTCTACTGGGAAGAAAAAATGGTTTAACCCCAAATTTTCCAACGAAAAAAAGTGAGTCAATTACTTTTTCCTCAATTTAACCTTCATATTTACCAACTTGAGTTCATATATTGCCCATGTTCAATTCAAGTACAGAAGTAGTGACTGAGTTGAGGAACTCTTCCAAGATTGGAGTCCTGCCTCATTCAGTGTGTGAGTGCTCGAGGCTGTACTTTAACAATTCATTCGCAAGCGTGGATGACCTGGATTCTTCAGTTACACGAAGGAAAAGGAAATGTGGCGTTTTGAAAATTCCAACTTCCCTTAGTTTTGAATGGTTTGGACCATCTCTGTTTGACAGATGATCGGATTTTTTCTTTTTCAATTCGACATTTGAAGTCCATGTATCTTGAATGCAAACCCACCAATTTCGATGGGTGCTCAAAATTGTTTTTGTCGAAAATAATCATGTTTTCTCCTGTTTTTCCCGCAGACGCCTTCTCAAAGGCCTCGTCGATTTTTCTCGCTCTTCATGCCCAATTTGGAAGTAGGTGGAAACTGTCTCAATGATGGTCTCTCAATAGCCGTTTGGCAATAGAATCCACTTCCTGAGATATAACTATTTGAGGACTTCCAAGCTCTCTTCTCCATTGGCACCACAATGATGTCTAATTATTTTGAATTAGTCCTCTGCTCAAATAATAGCATGTATAGCATAATCTTCTCCTCCTCAATAATAAGCTTTTTAATATTCCTATTTTTTCATCAAGGGTTATTAGTGGGATCAAGAAGATGATCACAACGCCATCGCCCTACTTCCCTGCTGAGCCGAATGCCAACTTCACTGGCGAGACGAATGGCTACTTCCCTGCCAATCAAGTTCCACATACTCCCAAAATGTTGTCTACTGGGAAGAAAAAATGGTTTAACCCCAAATTTTCCAACGAAAAAAAGTGAGTCAATTACTTTTTCCTCAATTCAACCTTCATATTTACCAACTTGAGTTCATATATTGCCCATGTTCAATTCAAGTACAGAGGTTGTGACTGAGTTGAGGAACTCTTCCAAGATTGGAGTCCTGCCTGATTCAGTCTGTGAGTGCTCGAGGCTGTACTTTAACAATTCATTCGCAAGCGTGGATGACCTGGATTCTTCAGTTACACGAAGGAAAAATAGATGTGGCGTTTTGAAAATTCCAACTTCCCTTAGTTTTGAAAGGTTTGGACCATCTCTGTTTGACAGATGATCGGATTTTTTCTTTTTCAATTCGACATTTGAAGTCCATGTATCTTGAATGCAAACCCACCAATTTTGATGGGTGGTCGAAACAAAATGGTTTTTGTCCAAAATAATCATGTTTTAATTAATCATGTTTTTCCTGCAGACACTTTCTCAAAGGCCTCGTCGATTTTTCTCGCTCTTCATGCCCATATTTGGAAGTAGGTGGGAACTGTCTCAATGATGGTCTCTCAATAGCCGTTTGGCAATAGAATCCACTTCCTGAGATATAACTATTTGAGGACTTCCAAGCTCTCTTCTCAATTGGCACCACAATGACGTCTAATTATTTTGAATTAGTCCTCTGATGATATAATTGCATGTATAGCATAATCTTCTTCTCCTCAATGATAAGTTTTTTATGATTCCTATTTTTTTATCAGGGCTTATTAGTGGGATCGAGAAGATGATCACAACGCCATCGCCCGACTTCCCTGCTGAGCCGAATGCCAACTTCACTGGCGAGACGAATCCCTGCCAATCAAGTTCCACATACTCCCAAAATAATGTCTACTGGGAAGAAGAAATGCACCAACTCCAATGTTTCCAACAAAAAGAAGTGAGTCAATTACTGTTTCCTCATTTTAACCTCCATATTTACCAACTTGAGTTCATATATTGCCCATGTTCAATTCAAGTACAGAGGTAGTGACTATGAGTTGAGGAACTCTTCCAAGATTGGAGTCCTGCCTGATTCAGTCTGTGAGCGCTCGAGGCTGTACTTTAACAATTCATTCGCAAGCGTGGATGACCTGGATTCTTCAGTTACACGAAGGAAAAATAGATGTGGCGTTTTGAAAATTCCAACTTCCCTTAGTTTTGAAAGGTTTGGACCATCTCTGTTTGACAGATGATCGGATTTTTTCTTTTTCAATTCGACATTTGAAGTCCATGTATCTTGAATGCAAACCCACCAATTTTGATGGGTGCTCAAAATTGTTTTTGTCGAAAATAATCATGTTTTCTCCTGTTTTTCCCGCAGACGCCTTCTCAAAGGCCTCGTCGATTTTTCTCGCTCTTCATGCCCCAATTTGGAAGTAGGTGGGAACTGTCTCAATGATGGTCTCTCAATAGCCGTTTGGCAATAGAATCCACTTCCTGAGATATAACTATTTGAGGACTTCCAAGCTCTCTTCTCCATTGGCACCACAATGATGTCTAATTATTTTGAATTAGTCCTCTGCTCAAATAATAGCATGTATAGCATAATCTTCTTCTCCTCAATGATAAGTTTTTTATGATTCCTATTTTTTTATCAGGGCTTATAAGTGGGATCGAGAAGATGATCACAACGCCATCGCCCGACTTCCCTGCTTAGCCGAATGCCAACTTCACTGGCGAGACGAATGGCTACGTCACTGCCAATCAAGTTCCACTTACTCCCAGAATATTGTCTACTGGGAAGAAAAAATGGTTTAACCCCAATTTTTCCAACAAAAAGAAGTGAGTCAATTACTTTTTCCTCAATTTAACCTTCATATTTACCAACTTGAGTTCATATATTGCCCATGTTCAATTCAAGTACAGAAGTAGTGACTGAGTTGAGGAACTCTTCCAAGATTGGAGTCCTGCCTGATTCAGTGTGTGAGTGCTCGAGGCTGTACTTTAACAATTCATTCGCAAGCGTGGATGACCTGGATTCTTCAGTTACACGAAGGAAAAATAGATGTGGCGTTTTGAAAATTCCAACTTCCCTTAGTTTTGAAAGGTTTGGACCATCTCTGTTTGACAGATGATCGGATTTTTTCTTTTTCAATTCGACATTTGAAGTCCATGTATCTTGAATGCAAACCCACCAATTTTGATGGGTGCTCAAAATTGTTTTTGTCGAAAATAATCATGTTTTCTCCTGTTTTTCCCGCAGACGCCTTTTCAAAGGCCTCGTCGGTTTTTCTCGCTCTTCATGCCCCAATTTGGAAGTAGGTGGGAACTGTCTCAATGATAGTATCTCAGCCGTTTGGCGATAGAATCCACTTCCTGAGATATAACTATCTGAGGACTTCCAAGCTCTCTTCTCCATTGGCACCACAATGATGTCTAATTATTTTGAATTAGTCCTCTGCGCAAATAATAGCATGTATAGCATAATCTTCTTCTCCTCAATGATAAGTTTTTTATGATTCCTATTTTTTTATCAGGGCTTATTAGTGGGATCGAGAAGATGATCACAACGCCATCGCCCGACTTCCCTGCTGAGCCGAATGCCAACTTCACTGGCGAGACGAATGGCTACTTCCCTGCCAATCAAGTTCCACTTACTCCCAAAATGTTGTCTACTGGGAAGAAAAAATGGTTTAACCCCAATTTTTCCAACGAAAAGAAGTGAGTCAATTACTTTTTCCTCAATTTAACCTTCATATTTACCAACTTGAGTTCATATATTGCCCATGTTCAATTCAAGTACAGAAGTAGTGACTGAGTTGAGGAACTCTTCCAAGATTGGAGTCCTGCCTGATTCAGTCTGTGAGTGCTCGAGGCTGTACTTTAACAATTCATTCGCAACCGTGGATGACCTGGATTCTTCAGTTACACGAAGGAAAAGGAAATGTGGCGTTTTGAAAATTCCAACTTCCCTTAGTTTTGAATGGTTTGGACCATCTCTGTTTGACAGATGATCGGATTTTTTCTTTTTCAATCCGACATTTGAAGTCCATGTATCTTGAATGCAAACCCACCAATTTTGATGGGTGCTCAAAATTGTTTTTGTCGAAAATAATCATGTTTTCTCCTGTTTTTCCCGCAGACGCCTCCTCAAAGGCCTCGTCGATTTTTCTCGCTCTTCATGCCCCAATTTGGAAGTAGGTGGGAACTGTCTCAATGATGGTCTCTCAATAGCCGTTTGGCAATAGAATCCACTTCCTGAGATATAACTATTTCAGGACTTCCAAGCTCTCTTCTCCATTGGCACCACAATGATGTCTAATTATTTTGAATTAGTCCTCTGCTCAAATAATAGCATGTATAGCATAATCTTCTCCTCCTCAATGATAAGCTTTTTAATATTCCTATTTTTTCATCAAGGGTTATTAGTGGGATCAAGAAGATGATCACAACGCCATCGCCCGACTTCCCTGCTGAGCCGAATGCCAACTTCACTGGCGAGACGAATGGCTACTTCCCTGCCAATCAAGTTCCACATACTCCCAAAATGTTGTCTACTGGGAAGAAAAAATGGTTTAACCCCAAATTTTCCAACGAAAAAAAGTGAGTCAATTACTTTTTCCTCAATTCAACCTTCATATTTACCAACTTGAGTTCATATATTGCCCATGTTCAATTCAAGTACAGAGGTTGTGACTGAGTTGAGGAACTCTTCCAAGATTGGAGTCCTGCCTGATTCAGTCTGTGAGCGCTCGAGGCTGTACATACACGAGGGAGAAGGAGATATGGCGTTTTGAAAATTCCAACTTCCCTTAGTTTTTAAAGGTTTGGACCATCTCTGTTCGACGGATGATCGGATTTTTTCTTTTTCAATTCGACATTTGAAGTCCATGTATCTTGAATGCAAACCCACCAATTTTGATGGGTGCTCAAAATTGTTTTTGTCGAAAATAATCATGTTTTCTCCTGTTTTTCCCGCAGACGCCTTCTCAAAGGCCTCGTCTATTTTTCTCGCTCTTCATGCCCCAATTTGGAAGTAGGTGGGAACTGTCTCAATGATAGTATCTCAGCCGTTTGGCGATAGAATCCACTTCCTGAGATATAACTATCTGAGGACTTCCAAGCTCTCTTCTCCATTGGCACCACAATGATGTCTAATTATTTTGAATTAGTCCTCTTCGCAAATAATAGCATGTATAGCATAATCTTCTTCTCCTCAATGATAAGTTTTTTATGATTCCTATTTTTTTTATCAGGGCTTATTAGTGGGATCGAGAAGATGATCACAACGCCATCGCCCGACTTCCCTGCTGAGCCGAATGCCAACTTCACTGGCGAGACGAATGGCTACGTCACTGCCAATCAAGTTCCACATACTCCCAAAATGTTGTCTACTGGGAAGAAAAAATGGTTTAACCCCAATTTTTCCAACGAAAAGAAGTGAGTCAATTACTTTTTCCTCAATTTAACCTTCACATTTACCAACTTGAGTTCATATATTGCCCATGTTCAATTCGAGTACAGAGGTAGTGACTATGAGTTGAGGAACTCTTCCAAGATTGGAGTCCTGCCTGATTCAGTCTGTGAGCGCTCGAGGTTGTACATACACGAGGGAGAAGGAGATATGGCGTTTTGAATATTCCAACTTCCCTTACTTAGTATAGAAAGGTTTGGACCATCTCTCTTTGACAGATGATCGGTTTTTTTCTTTTTTAATTCGATATTTGAAGTCCATGTATCTTGAATGCAAACCCACCAATTTTGGTGGGTGGTCAAAATTGTCTTTGTCGAAAATAATCAGGGTTTCTCCTGTTTTTCCTGCAGACGCCTCTCAATGGCCTCGCCGATTTTTCTCGCTCTTCATGCCCCTATTTGGAAGTAGGTGGGAACTGTCTCAATGATGGTCTCTCAATAGCTGTTTGGCAATAGAATCCACTTCCTGAGATATAACTATTTGAGTACTTCCAAGCTCTCTTCTCCATTGGCACCAAATTGACGTCTAATTATTTTGAATTAGTCCTCTGATGATATAATTGCATGTATAGCATCATCTTCTTCTCCTCAATGATAAGCTTTTTAATATTCCTATTTTTTTATCATTCGTTATTAGTGGGATCAAGAAGATGATCACAATGCCATCGCCCGACTTCCCTGCTGAGCCGAATGCCAACTTCACTGGCGAGACGAATGGCTACGTCACTGCCAATCAAGTTCCACATACTCCCAAAATATTGTCTACTGGCAAGAAAAAATGGTTTAACCCCAATTTTTCCAACAAAAAGAAGTGAGTCAATTACTTTTTCCTCAATTTAACCTTCATATATACCAACTTGAGTTCATATATTGCCCATGTTCAATTCGAGTACAGAGGTAGTGACTATGAGTTGAGGAACTCTTCCAAGATTGGAGTCCTGCCTGATTCAGTCTGTGAGAGCTCGAGGTTGTACATACACGAGGGAGAAGGAGATATGGCGTTTTGAATATTCCAACTTCCCTTACTTAGTATAGAAAGGTTTGGACCATCTCTCTTTGACAGATGATCGGTTTTTTTCTTTTTTAATTCGATATTTGAAGTCCATGTATCTTGAATGCAAACCCACCAATTTTGGTGGGTGGTCAAAATTGTTTTTGTCGAAAATAATCAGGGTTTCTCCTGTTTTTCCTGCAGACGCCTCTCAAAGGCCTCGCCGATTTTTCTCGCTCTTCATGCCCATATTTGGAAGTAGGTGGGAACTGTCTCAATGATGGTCTCTCAGCCGTTTGGCAATAGAATCCACTTCCTGAGATATAACTATTTCAGGACTTCCAAGCTCTCTTCTCCATTGGCACCACAATGATGTCTAATTATTTTGAATTAGTCCTCTGCTCAAATAATAGCATGTATAGCATAATCTTCTTCTCCTCAATGATAAGTTTTTTATGATTCCTATTTTTTTATCAGGGCTTATTAGTGGGATCGAGAAGATGATCAAAAAGCCATCGCCCGACTTCCCTGCTGAGCCGAATGCCAACTTCACTGGCGAGACGAATGGCTAGGTCACTGCCAATCAAGTTCCACATACTCCCAAAATATTGTCTACTGGCAAGAAAAAATGGTTTAACCCCAATTTTTCCAACAAAAAGAAGTGAGTCAATTACTTTTTCCTCAATTTAACCTTCATATTTACCAACTTGAGTTCATATATTGCCCATGTTCAATTCAAGTACAGAGGTAGTGGCCATGAGTTGAGGGACTCTTCCAAGATTGGAGTCCTGCCTGATTCAGTCTGTGAGTGCTCGAGGTTGTACTTTAACAATTCATTCTCAAGCGTGGATGACCTGGATTCTTCAGTTACACGAAGGAAAAGGAAATGTGGCGTTTTGGAAATTCCAACTTCCCTTTCTTAGTTTTGAAAGGTTTGGACCATCTCTGTTTGACAGATGATCGGATTTTTTCTTTCTTAATTCGATATTTGAAGTCGAATGCAAACCCACCAATTTTGATCAAACCCACCAATTTTTGGTCAAAATTGTTTTTGTCGAAAATAATCATGTTTTCTCCTGTTTTTCCTGCAGACGCCTCTCAGAGGCCTCGCCCATTTTTCTCGCTCTTCATGCCCCTATTTGGAAGTAGGTGGGAACTGTCTCAATGATGGTCTCCCAATAGCCGTTTGGCAATAGAATCCACTTCCTGAGATATAACTATTTGAGTACTTCCAAGCTCTCTTCTCTATTGGCACCACAATGATGTCTAATTATTTTGAATTAGTCCTCTGATGATTAAATTGCATGTATAGCATCATCTTCTTCTCCTCAATGATAAGCTTTTTAATATTCCTATTTTTTTTATCAGGGGTTATTAGTGGGATCAAGAAGATGATCACAACGCCATCGCCCGACTTCCCTGCTGAGCCAGCGGCCAACTTCACTGGCGAGACGAATGGCTACGTCACTGCCAATCAAGTTCCACATACTCCCAGAATATTGTCTACTGGGAAGAAAAAATGGTTTAACCCCAATTTTTCCAACAAAAAGAAGTGAGTCAATTACTTTTTCCTCAATTTAACCTTCATATTTACCAACTTGAGTTCATATATCGCCCACATTCAATTCAAGTACAGAGGTAGTGACTATGAGTTGAGCAACTCTTCCAAGATTGGAGTCCTGCCTGATTCAGTCTGTGAGTGATCGACGTTGCACTTTAACAATTCATTCTCAAGCGTGGATGACCTGGATTCTTCAGTTACACGAAGGAAAAGGAAATGTGGCGTTTTGGAAATTCCAACTTCTCTTTCTTAGTTTTGAAAGGTTTGGACCATCTCTGTTTGACAGATGATCGGATTTTTTCTTTCTTAATTCGATATTTGAAGTCCATGTATCTTGAATGCAAACCCACCAATTTTGATGGGTGGTCAAAATTGTTTTTGTCGAAAATAATCATGTTTTCTCCTGTTTTTCCTGCAGACGCCTCTCAGCGGCCTCGCCGATTTTTCTCGCTCTTCATGCCCCTATTTGGAAGTAGGTGGGAACTGTCTCAAAGATGGTCGCCCAATAGCCGTTTGGCAATAGAATCCACTTCCTGAGATATAACTGAAGACACAAGTGGATGAAGGTGCTAACTAACAAAAGTAAAATGTCAAGAAAATTGAGTTTGCGTACTTGCCTATTTAGTTTGGTTCGGAATTTTTCTCTTTTTTTCTTCTCCAAGGTGTTGCTAAGGTGTTGTCAATCATGTACTGATGACAATAAACCTAATATTTTCAGGATTATCTGCGCTAAGCGCTACTACATGAATTATCGAAAAAATGTTACATAGCACCTTCTTCCACTCGTGTCTTCAACTATTTGAGTACTTCCAAGCTCTCTTCTCCATTGGCACCACAATGATGTCTAATTATTTTGAATTAGTCCTCTGATGATATAATTGCATGTATAGCATCATCTTCTTCTCCTCAATGATAGGCTTTTTAATATTCCTATTTTTTTATCAGGGGTTACTAGTGGGCTCAAGATGATGATCACAAAGCCATCGCCCGACTTCCCTGCTGAGCCGAATGCCAACTTCACTGGCGAGACGAATGGCTACGTCACTGCCAATCAAGTTCCACATACTCCCAAAATATTGTCTACTGGCAAGAAAAAATGGTTAAACCCTAATTTTTCCAACAAAAAGAAGTGAGTCAATTACTTTTTCCTCAATTTAACCTTCATATTTACCAACTTGAGTTCATATATTGCCCATGTTCAATTCAAGTACAGAGGTAGTGGCTATGAGTTGAGGGACTCTTCCAAGATTGGAGTCCTGCCTGATTCAGTCTGTGAGTGCTCGAGGTTGTACTT
This sequence comes from Stenodema calcarata, assembly GCA_963920205.1. Lineage (NCBI taxonomy): Eukaryota > Metazoa > Arthropoda > Insecta > Hemiptera > Miridae > Stenodema > Stenodema calcarata. The sequence goes on along the minus strand of OY986048.1, from coordinate 57,866,030 downwards.
TAACAATTCATTCTCAAGCGTGGATGACCTGGATTCTTCAGTTACACGAAGGAAAAGGATATGTGGCGTTTTGGAAATTCCAACTTCCCTTTCTTAGTTTTGAATGGTTTGGACCATCTCTGTTTGACAGATGATCAGATTTTTTTATTTTTTTTATTCGATATTCGAAGTCCATGTACCTATCTTGAATGCAAACCCACCAATTTTGATGGGTGGTCAAAACAATATGGGTTTTGTCCAAAACAATCATGTTTTCTCCTGTTTTTCCTGCAGACGCCTTCTCAAAGGCGTCGTCGATTTTTCTCGCTCTTCATGCCCATATTTGGAAGTAGGTCTCAATGATGGTCTGTGTGGAGTCGCATTATCACTTGCCGCCTAGACAGACCGTCTTTTGAGTGGCCGGGCCTTTATCCACTCCTCAATCACTTTGTTTGCTTTGAAACCTGTGCCACCGTTCATTTCATACAGGTTACTTGTACGGGACATTTGACAGTTATTTTTTGGTTTTCATGCTGTTTTGGGTAATTTTCAGGCTGGCCCATCGACTCCAGGTGAATTTTCAGTGACTGGCCTGACGCCAACGAAGAAGTACCTACAAGATCAGAGTCAAAGAAGAGGCGGAATCTGAGCAACTAGGAACTACTGACGTTATCTAAGCCAAGCACCCATATGATAAACTGTCTTTTTACATCTGTTTAGTAAGTAGGTACCTATGTCCTGTCGAATTCTTAATTGTATTTAATTTATTTATTTAATAAATTATATATATTATATTTAATTGTCCTTGAGGCACAGAGCAGCTATGAAAGTGAAACATGCAAAAGGAAAAATTCACAATTTGATACTGATATGTCAGCAAACGTGATTGTAGACTGTTGAAATGTTTGTCTTCGTGATGGCATGATGATGGTGGGTTGCCATTGTAAACCGGAGTAGGTATTCAGGGCAGGAAGATGTAAAGGAGAAATTATGGTAGTTGTGTGGGGAATTTTGATGTTGTTTCAAAATAGAAAAAACATTGAGCTACTGTCGTCGTTATCGTACTCATTCAGACCAGGCCTTGCATAGGCTCCCAAGACATTAGAGAGCGCTTGTTCCGATTGAAACTCAACCCCCTCAGAACAAGGTTATTTCTCCTTGACACCCGCTCCAATTCGTCGAGGCGATGATCTCTCTCGTAGATAGCTGCCCTAAGCTCCTTGATTTCTTCCCGTAGCTGACTATTTTCAGATTTCAGACTCCTCACCTCTTCTCGGAGTGAATCAAAATCCTGCTTCGTCGGTAGGACTGACAGTTTGTCATCCATCATTGAACTTATCGCCGACAGCAGCTCCTTGTTAGCCATGACCAAAGGGGCAGAGTTTGATCTTTTGATTCTGTTGGCACGACCACTTGTCTCTGGGAACTCCTAGGCCTCTTAGAAGGTGCAGAATTAGGCGTGGTATTATGCTGCATTAGAAATACGCAAACGCGTTAAGAAACGCTGCGCTCTCTCCTTCGTTCCTCTCTGAGCCCTGTGGGCGAACTGAAATCGCACGGAAGGCGACTCGCTTATCTTTAGATTACAGCTAGATATCAAACTTCGACTCGTTGCAATATCAATAACCAGTAGGAGAGGGAACTCACTCGCATTGCGTGACCTTGAGCTGCACCGAGTGGGGACTACCGCCGGCCCTTCTTCTGCCTTCCCCACAAGGAGATTCTCAATAACAGACTCAAAAACAAAAAAAAATCGAGTTTTAAAAATTTTGGACCAAAAACAATACCTACATTTTCTTCAAAAATTCGCTAAAACGATTCAAATGACCGCGAACCGCCGTGGAAGATGCATAAAAGCTGGGAAGAGAGTAGCTACGTATAGGAAGCGATTGGAAAAAAAATTGACGCTCCAACTCGGCCACAAACTACCTCAAACAATGAATTGACAGAGAGCAACACAAAACACGTCCGTTCGCTGTGCACTCCCGTCTGTTACTCCCAGGTCTGACCGGGAGGCTGCTTTGTCCCGCCAGCATGTGCCTCTCCAAAGCAAAATGATCATATTCAATGCAATTGTGAGAGCTGTGCTCTGTTATGCTGCTCGGATCTGAGGCTATCAGGAGTACGCTGCAGTAGAGGGGGTCTTGTTAGCATTTGTCAAGAAGCTGTTTTGTCTCCCTAAGTGTACCCAAAGCTATCAGCATTACTTGGAGACGGAACTCGACACAATTTCTACGTTTACGATGCACTTGCACCACGAGTATGTGCGCAAGGTTTTGGCCATGGCTTCGTCCCGTCTGCCTCATGCCGTGGTTGTAGAGATTGTTCGTGCCAACATCTGGTGGGCTAGGGAATGGGGGTTGCTGGCTGCTAGGTATGGTATGCCCAACAGCCTGCCATCACTTGACGCAGAGGTGGTGAGTAGTGGCTCAAGGTCTCCACAGAAGAGCTTTAGAGAGGATCGGCGATTATCTTCCTGGCGTCGGAAGAAGGCCTCAGGGTCCTACACATTGTATAGGGAGTTGGATCGTCGGAGACTGTGCAGGAGCCTAATCAGAGATATGGGGGCCTGCTTGTATGTCGCCAGATGGGTAATCAGACTGAGGACGGAAATGGATACTCTCAGTGGTTGGTTCGCGTACAGCTTGTTGATATTAGATAGACGAAATACCTATTGTTGGGGAATAAGAATGCATTTTGTAACCTATCCCATAAGATAATTGCACATACGAACTGTGACGGTACTTTGAGCTGCTCATGTGTTCCTCTTGAAAAAGTGGAAGACTATAGATACCTTGGGGTGATTGTGGATGGTGAATTGTCCTGGAAACAGCACATAAGTGCGATTCAGCAGAAGTTGAGGAGATTTGTTTATATTTTTTTCTACATGAGGAAAGTTTTCAAACGAGACAAATCAAGGCTTTTGTACATGACTCTCGTTCAGTCCATTATCCAGTACGGGATTATTGCCTGGGATGGTTCTTACCCTACTCATATTGAAACAGTAAATGTAGTACAGACGGCTATACTGAGAATTGTAATGTGGAAACCACGCTTGTATCCTAGTGTGAAGCTCTTTGAGGAATTCAAAGTATTTACCCCCAGGCAACTTTTTATCAAGTCCCTCCTTCTCATGTACCACAACTGCCCTAATGCAATAGGAGAGAGCCACCAACATAAGCACTTGACCCGTTTTCGGCTAGCCGGTAAAATAGTGACCCCGAGGCCTGCTATTACAATCACGACTAGGAGTCCTTATTATATTTTATGGGTTGTAAATATATCCTTATTATATACCCATGTACATCAATCGTTGGATCCTTGCCTCAGATCTCCAATGCTCATGTCTCGAGATTCTTACAAGAAAAGAGTAACTGGGTGGCTTGTTGAGCTGGGAGGTTTAGAGGCGGAGAATACAATATGTTGTATATATATTTAAACACATGGAGTGTAAAGGTGAAGTTTGTTTTTATTTTTACCTGTATAAAGGATAGTGTTTTGTTTCTATTAGTATGTAGGAGTTTTCTTGTTTTTCATTTGTTTATGTTTATGATGACTGAATAAGCTGATTATGTAACGAGTATGATAATTTAGGTCGTAGCTTGACACAGTGCTTGCGAGGCGGTATGGGCATTGTGCCTTTGCCTCGCAATAATGTTACTTTTGTTTTTCTTGAACCAGGTGTATTATTATTTTTGTCATATTGTAAAGGTGTAGCATAAATAAATAAAATAAAAAATAAATCAATCAATCTGTCACATCTACACCCTCTTCATTCAAGGCGACGTCAATTCAAGAACCAAGGCAAGATGGTCTGATCACTTCGAAAACGATGAATATTGGAACTCTAGCAGGCCTACTTCTTTAACATCGTCTTCATTCCACATGTGTACTAGTCCCAATCCTGAAAACTCTATTGTCAATCATAATGTAGCGAAGGCCAAGAAAAATATCCAACAAACCTCTTATTGAAATTCCGGCTGTCACAGTGTCCGCTCCCTCAATCAGAGGCTGCAAGGGGGCCTTATTTGTATTCTACCTCACTTCTATATAAGAAGACCAAATTTCTAAATATTAGGCAGAGCTTCCTCATCGCCTCCTGCCGGCAGTTGTTCAAGTTTGGCATTAGCAGTGAGTATTTGTTATTGGCGAAACAGACCCGTGCTGCAAGTGGAATTAGATTGCCTGTAGTTCGCACAGAGTTTTTTGCTAGAACTGCATTTATACAGGCCCTAAAACTCTTGTATTATAATAAATTAGATGTTGGTCAGTTCAAGAATTTAAAAGAGTTTTGTCATTTTTTTGTTGAACAGTATTTTCATTAAGGAGTAAGTGTAGACTGGTCGTTTGTTTTATATTTTCTATAAGTGTGCACATGGTTTAGGTTTATTTATACTAGGTAAGGTATTTTGGTTAGGGACAACTCTACCAGATAGCACAAGTTCATTAAGAACTTTTATTCTGGTAGGCAGGGCTTTTGTTTTTTTGAGTTCTATTTGTTGTCATTATAAGGGATGCTGATGTTATAGACATACCCCTAGCATGAAAGTCATAGGGGTAACAACTGCATATCTCAAACAACCTCATAAACATAATATTAAACTTGAATTTCTTGTTTTATCTCAGACTACTCTAGAACTTCCTTCTCAGCTCTTACCACGACATCAATGGCCTCACCTTGAAGAACTAGAGCTTGCTGATCCGTACTTTCATGTTCCTAGCCCTGTAGACCTTATCCTATCATCTGGCGTACTTAATCAAATATGCGCTACCTAACGAGATTGTTTATCCCCTCCTGTATCACACAGCACAACTCTTGGTTGGATAATCTCTGGTATAGAAAAGAGCAAACTCGAGACAAAGCCCAATTTCGCTGACACACTCCCTTTGTCAACATCCCCCTCAACACCCTAGACCACAACGAACCTCATCCAGCATTCCGCTTTGCACGAAGAGTTCAAAAATCTCCTATACCCTTCTCGCCATCTACAATTAGCCCATAGGTCGAAACAGACGGAAACCCCGGCCTGGATTTTAGTCATCATTGCTACATACCACATGGAAAAAAATTTCTTCAAGTATCGGAAGCAATCAGCAATTCATTTGGATATGTTCTGGATGATTATGTATGAAATAACAATGCAGTAACTTCATGGTTTACTTAGAAAATAAGCAAAATAATAACTTGTTAGGACCTAACAACTTTCGCTAACCTAAACATTGTCTAAAAGATATGTGCCTTATGCCTGGTCTTCTTCTTAGGTTAATCAATCGTTAGATTGGTTGGTGACGGCAGTCCTCCATGCTTCGCGATCTTCTGCGAGTCTCTTCATTTCCCTATAGCTCCCGCATCCAACGTCCTCCATCACCTGGTCCAGATACTCCCTCCTTGGTCTGCCTCTAGCGCTTGCACCCTCCACAGCTCCCTCCAATACCGTTCCCAGGAACCCCCCCGTGCCTCATCAAGTGTCCAATCCAGATGTTCCTCCTTCTGCGCACCATGCCCATGAGACACAGCTTCTCTTCTTCCGCTCTCCTGAGAACCTCCTCGTTCGTGACCCTCTCCGTCCATGGAATCTTGAGCATCCGTCGGTGGCACCACATTTCAAACGCGTCGATCCTCTTTCGCCCTCTTCCTCCTATGGTCCAAGTCTCACTTCCATAAAGAAGCACACTCCACACAAAGGTCTTAATCAGTCTTTTTCGAAGTTGAATGGTCGTACTATTGGAGGTGAGAAGGGCATGTTTCTTGTTGAAAGCCGTCTTCGCTTGGTTTATACGGCTCCAGATTTCGGTATACGATTTGCCATCTGATGTTATCTTGCTTCCAAGGTACGTGAAGGCATCCACATTCTCAATTTCCTCTCCTCCCAGCATGCAGTCTGCTTGGGTGCCCTTCCTGCTGGCGACGAGGATTTTGGTCATATATACCTGGTATAAGGCACATATCTTTTAGACAATGTTTTTTCATAATGGTTACATTGTTTGTATATGAGAACAGTATATACTCGTATGAAACTTGGTAAGTACCTATAAGTAGGATCCATTAAAAAAAAAAATCGCATTTCATTTCAAAAGTACTAAGTCAAAAGGTCACTAATTTTTGGACTTGGCACAATCTATACTTTTTTTTTTTTTTTTGAGCTGTCAGCCAAACATACTGCTTTCTTGCAGAAGACGCAACAATAGGATGTCTTGCGTTTTTGGGCGTAAGGACAGGAACTGCAGGTTTTGCGATCACACTTGTCGCTGAGATCTATGGTAGTTTTATTACTGGCACCTGATGAATTTCGGGTAAAAGTTTCACCTCTTGAAGATTGTTGACCCGTACCCCTCCAAGAGCAGTCAAAAGAGTCGAGCGACTCTTCTGTAGGAGTTCTGGGAGTCTCCAGGTTCCACGTATAAGCAACCCCATAAGCATAATATCAAACTTAAGTATTAACCAGACAGTTCGACCAGTCTTCTACTCTTCTAGATCGCTTTTACCTGCAGAGAAGAATTATGCCAATATTGAGCGAGAGGCTGTCGCGGTAACTTGGGCATGTGAAAAATTTCGGCACTTCATCATTGGGAGGCAAGTAGAAATCCAAACCGACCATAAACCGCTGGTTCAGCTTCTCAAAACTAAACATTTGGATGACTTATCACCAAGAATTCAAAGGATCCGACTAAGAATGATGAGGTACTATTACATTATAACATACATTCCAGGTAAACAACCAACATTGGCAGACACACTTTCAAGGGCACCTATAAAATCCAGCGTTCATGAAGAATGATTTCAGATTTCATGTACCTATCTTGAGATGCAAAACTTGATTTTTTTGACATTTTATGTCTTTGCTTCAGCACATTAAAATAAAAAACTGTCACGAAAAAGTGTCCTCGAAAAGCGTTACCTACATTTTACGATAATTTTCACTTACAACCAAGCCGTTGCTAGGGGAATGAAACTTCTGTAGTTTTCATCTGACGAAAATCGTTCTCCATTCGATCGAAAGCTCTCGAATTATAACGCATTTCTTGCGTATTTGTTCTTAGTATTTATGTAATAATAATTATTGATCACAAAACAAGCGGCAGTGTTCACTATACCTATTTATAACATAAAAATATATATAAGTCTGACATAAATACGCAAGAAATGGGTTATTACTGCTTGAGGTTAACTACAGTTTTGTTTTTATTAAAATACTACTATATCCAAACAAAGTTGGTCGTATAGGAAACTGGGATTCGTTGTTTTGTTATTGTTAGTTTTGATTTAGTCATCAGCGTGAATACACGTGTGCTCCAAATCTTACATATTTTATTTGTAACGGTTTATTAAGATTGGATATTATTACTATTGACATAAAGTGTCCCAATGTGCTGCAGACTCGTATGGAAGCATTTAGTTGTCCGTTTCATATGAAAACGATCAGGGCACACTGGTTTGAGTTCACTTTTTTAAATAATATTTTGTCATATTATGACAAAATAATAGGTAAATCTTGAATTTTCATCTTTGGTGCATGAAGCACGGTCTGGATGGGTTTTCTCTTGCACTCTCAGCCCTCGATAATTCCCGAACGTAAGTAGGTAGGTAAGTGCCTAACAAGAAAGTGATAATAACAATAAAAGTCCCAGTAAAATTTTGAAAATCTTCACAAATTATTAAAATGAGATATAAAAGATATGAAGTCATTCCTGAATAGAGAATAGAAAACGTTTTTTCAAGAGTAGGAGAGTGAACAACTGCATTTTTTGAAGATTTTTTCTCTAATAAATAGAGAAAATTTTTCTCTAGTGCAAACTTCCTTCTGGTTCTTTTCCTACCTTTGGTTTCAGAGGATCTGAAACCCCCAATCTCCCTCGCATTCTTGGCCCATGAGATCCTCCTTCTGCTTCGCAATCCATCCCACAGAAAACCCTACTATACTACGCAATCCATCCCATCTAACCTGACCCAAGGGCAGAAAATAATTGACGATTAACTATTCAAATGTACACCATATATTTATTTACATAGACGTAATAATATGTATCAAGTACGTACAATTTTTGGAAACATTGATATCTTCCAGAACTCAAGCGCACTGTCGATAATAGGTGTGAATCTACCTCACATTTATTTTCACGGGACGGTTTAAAACTCAAAGAAATAGAGATCGAACAAGGTGTAAGAAAAGATTTTCGTAGTCAACCAGTAATTTGTTTACAAGCTGATTGGTCTCGAAGTTAGGGTCAGCAACACAGAAAACACCTTTCATCTACCCTGCTACCTTCATCTGCAGTTGTATCTGTGCCATGCATTTTGGCGTGAGAGTGCGGACGTCTTTCAAATAATTTTTGATGGTGGATTTCTTGTACGAGACTTCAACCACATCATCTCACGTTAGATCTGGCAAAGCACCGAATACATGACTTTCTCTGCAAACAATCAACCCTGATCGCGAAACTTGCCCTAATGCATGTTATCACAATTGTTATCCTCAATTTTTCATCACATTGTCGATAACGAGTCCAAAATTTCAATTAAAAGTTCGTTGACGTGATTAGTTTCTCCCAATGACATCATACTGTGGCTCATAGTAATCGTCATCAAATTGTGAGGCAACGTTGGTTACTAGAATACCTTGTAGCGTTTGCTCGATGTCAGCATTTTCCATCAGTTCAACAACAAAATATCCACATCCCAAGAAACTTGTCTGACACTCCACTTGTTCACTTGAAACGTGTCCACTTCACTGGTCAACTTGTTCACTAGTTTCTCCCAATGACAGCATACTGTGGCTCATAGTAATCGTCATCAAATTGTGAGGCAACGTTGGTTACTAGAATACCTTGTAGCGTTTGCTCGATGTCAGCATTTTCCATCAGTTCAACAACAAAATATCCACATCCCAAGAAACTTGTCTGACACTCCACTTGTTCACTTGAAACGTGTCCACTTCACTGGTCAACTTGTTCACTTTAATTTGGTCCATCATGAACTCGTTCAGAGTTGTGTTGACGTCGTTCAAAATTTTTTCTTTCGCCGGATATCTTCATCGAAGCTCGTGCCGTAACTTCCTTCAACGATAAGCGATGGAAGTGAACAAGCTCGTTTCGCAGAATCTTACATCCAACAAAGGGCTGTAGCAGCGCACCCTGCTGCAACTGAATGATGGTAGACATTGTCGCTTTCTGCGGTGTTAGAACGTAGTCAGCCCTAGGACACCGGTGCTAGTTCACGGTTCTGGCATTCATCTTCACTTATCGCTGCGATCGCACGTCTTCTCCCACCCTACCACCCACCAACTCATGTAGACGCTCCGACAGTCCGACTCCGTTCCGCCATTTGTATTTTCTTGTACGTAGTAATTATCACAGAAAACCCTACTAGTAAGTAAGTAAATCAGTAAGATCAGTGTGATTTACTTACTAAATCAGTGTGATTTACTTACTAGTAAGTAAGTAAATCACAGAAAACCCTACTATACTACGTTATACCTAATTATACCTACGATTTCATCCACAGACGTGCGACGAGGTTAGTAATAAAACTTACGTACGTAATAGGCTCGTGAAATTTGAAAATACTGCTGTCGTGTACGGAATTCGTATTTTTTCATTAACTGAAGTCGTTCGTTTTCTAGATGAGTTGGGTTGTAAATTTAAAGTGCGCCGCTATCGGATGTGACGTTCGATTTAAGACTCATCCAACTGCTTCCTTTGTTTGCTTTCCCGACCCGAATGTGACCAAGCCCGACCATCAGAAGAGGTGAGTCTGTTAAATTATTCTAATGGTTTCGTTTTAATCTACTTTAAATTACGTTCGTAGTAGGTACACGTTCATTGTGCAGTGAATTTTTTTGCTTGTTTACTTTCCGACCCCGTACCTCGTTGGTTACCGTACTCACCCGCACCGCACACATTATTTACCTACATTATTCTCTATTATAGTAACCTTAATGGGATTATTAAGTAAAGTTAGGGTAATTCTGAGCCTAATCCAGTCAACTTAAATACTCTCCACACTGCGATGTTGTTGGCATAAATTGACGACAATAAAATGCAGACGTCGCAAACGTGAACTGATAAGGAGGGAAGCGATCTTACATTTTACACTTTTTCCTTATCATACTACCTACCTTTTCTAAATTGATTATTATTTTGTTCTGAGCAGAATAAGTGATGTGGATTTCCCTTTTCCGACACTTATGTTACTCTAAATATTTATTTTTAGTGACATAAGTATAGTAATGCATAGAAAGAATTGAGGTTAACCGGACAATTGCTCAGAATTACCAAAGTCAAGAATAATTATAGTAAAGTTAGGGTGATTGTAAGGCGACCAACCGTCTACTTTTTCAGACTTCATGGAATAATAAATTGTTCATCCATCATTTTCAGGTTGCAAATATGGCGAGAGGTATCGGGGCAAACTGACTCGTTACGTTCACACAAGCTGTGCCAAAGACACTTTGATGCAAAGCAATTTTACGACAGCGATAGACTTCGGTTGGTCCGAGGAAGTGTGCCCAGCTATCGTACCGGACCGCTTAATCCCAATAGTGGAACTCAACCTGTTCTGTACTCTCTATGGGACAAAGCTGAAGAATTTGTGAGTACCTACTCTTACTATCAAGTCGAGTGGACATCAGACTTGAAGTACAATATGACATAATGTTGATCTACTGGTGGAATTTTCCTGTTTCAGCTCAAGAAACTTCAGTTTGTCAGGAAAAACGCCTCAGGGACCGAGACGTTGACCCCTCCATGCGTCAACGCCTGGCTCCGGACGCTGAAAGCTATTCGTTCCCTTTGGGAGTACTTGAGCATTGAGCTTCCTGATGTGAAGTACCTACAGGTGATTACACACAATAACAATAGCACGCCCAATTACGATTGTATGACGAGCATTACACATTTATTCGCAACTTTTGATGAAATGAAAAGTTCCTGTCATGTAGCATGGCTATAAGAGCGAATCTTCAAAGAAGTATTCCTGCTACTGATTTTTGACTCTAAAGTCAAGTTTGACCCGCTTCTTTTTCAGAAAAATAGGGTCCCTCTGTCGTGATTAATCACCCCACACGTCAGGTGAATTAATAATAATTTTTAGCCATAAATACCTATTTTTACCCCCAAAAACCAATATCTCTAACCCCTAGTCTGTGCGAAAAACAAGTGAAATGGCATTTTTCTGTCTTTACTCACCCTTCCATACACTTCCAGTCATTTTATATTGCAATTTTAGCCGTTTTTACCGATTTTTGACCCCTAGAAAGTCCAATTTGACCCCCTTGAAATGTTTTAAAATTGCTAATTTTGAACTCAACCTTTTGTTTGGCAATAGGTACAAACGTTTTGGAGAAATTTGGAATTTTTATCATGTACCCAAGGACAGATATTATCTGGAGTGGCACATAGATATACATCATTTTTTTAAATTTAGGGATGAAATGGTGATGCTCTGAAACGGATTTGCCTATAAAAATATTTCAAACATTCATGTTCTGAAAATGATATATAAAATCACTGAAAGTGGCATGGAAGGTTGAGTGGAGACAAAAATATCATTTCATTTGCTTTTCACACAGAATAGGGATCTAATTAGAATTTTCGGGGATGAACAATTGGTATTAAGGGCTAAAATCAGTATTATTCACCTGAAGTGTGGGATGGCGACGGTGGCGGACTTTGAGGGGACGGTGCAGGTATTTCGATGGGAATTTTTGTCAAAAAAATTGGGTCAAATGTTGGGACAGATCGTTTGTGATCAAACAAACGTGATATTATTTAACTGTTTATTCATGTTTGATTTACCGTTTATGCTCATCTTTGACTTGCAGGTGCGTCGCCTCAATCAAGACCTCCTGGAGTGTACCTTCGGCATCATCCGATCATTGTGACGACAATAGATAATTAGAATGCAATTACATTAGTGATATCAACTATCCACCTGCTGTGATGTCAATATATGTTCGAATTGTAATAACTAGTCAATCAATATTGACGATGGTCGAACAATTTCATTGTGACGACAATAGATAATTAGAATGCAATTAAATTAATGATATCAACTATCCACGAGTTGCGATGTCAATATGTTATGTTCGAATTGTAATAACTAGTCAATCAATATTGACGATGGTCTAATAATTTCATTGTGACGACAATAGATAATTAGAATGCAATTACATTAGTGATATCAACTATCCACCTGCTGTGATGTCAATATATGTTCGAATTGTAATAACTAGTCAATCAATATTGACGATGGTCGAACAATTTCATTGTGACGACAATAGATAATTAGAATGCAATTAAATTAATGATATCAACTATCCACGAGTTGCGATGTCAATATGTTATGTTCGAATTGTAATAACTAGTCAATCAATATTGACGATGGTCTAATAATTTCATTGTGACAATAGATAATTATTATGCAATTAAATTAATGATATCAACTATCCACGAACTGTGATGTCATATGTTCGAATCGTAATAACTGTTCAATCCATATTGTTGAATAAATATTGTTTTACCGTACATTTGCTTTAATTGTATTAATTTCATCCTTTCTCGTACAATTACCAAGGGTGTGGAAGAGAGGCGGATGGAAATGGAGTAGGGAGGGGGGGTGGTGGTTGAGGAACGGTGGCGGGGGTTTGTTGTAGCAACGAAGTAGGAGTGGGGAGGTAACCAAGGTGTCAGGCGCACGCGCGAGGATTCGGGGGGTCTTAGTTCAGGTTTCGGCCATCTCATTTTCGCGTCGCGCCACCTGTATGCTGGCAACCACCCCCCACCCTGAGTGTCCCTTCTGTACGTAGTATAGTAGGGTTTTCTGTGGTTAGAACTCACTATGGATCGAAGCGATTCACAGAACAAACTCCCGTCGAATGACTCGGCTTTGCTTTTTATTGACGGTAAACTTGGGTTTTCGGCAATCTGGTATGGGGCACTCATCTGCGGCATCTTCATCAACACCGGCTGTCTCGTTGCCACATACATGTGGAAGAGTATAATATAATTGTCTGCACCACCACCATCAAAACCGAACGTCTAGTATAGGAAAAAACCCCACACCATACGGATTGATGAACACAATCACTATCACTAAGTAAAAAATGGAATAGGTAGGAAAACAATAACCAGCATTCAACTTGCAGGCTGATGAAATGGGTAAGTAATGAAATTTCAACTTGAATAAAATATGATTACGCTTGCGCAGTGTTGCCAGACCCGAACTACCAGAAGGCGGTGCCGCGAGCTCCAAAAGGCGGGATTTCGAAATGAAAGGCGTATTTTTGAAAAAACTTTCTGAAAACCTATTAAAACTGTTAAAATGTGCATAGCGGTGTGTCAAAATGTGTTTTTTATCAATGTCTGCCCTACCAAAGCGCAGAAGAGAAAACAAATTCCAAGTGGAACGTGTTGGGGACTTTTTCAGAAGGTTGGCTGACTTGCCTGCCGCACAGCCACTAGCAGAAAAAGTCACAGCCTTCCTACGTTCCGCGCACAGCCGCATTGCCAACTGATGGAAAATAACCTCATTTTTATAGTTTTTGGCGTATTTGAAGGCGATTTGTGTATATTTTGACGGAAAATATTTGTGTATATTTTATTACGTTAGTGGTTATGAAAAGCGATCATGTAGGTTTTCTTTGGCGGAAGCGATTTTTATATGATCCATATAACATGGAGCTTTCAATCCTTCATGGAATCGTTTGAAGACAGGATTCCATGATAATACGATTCCTCTTACGCCCCTGAGTGGGCACAATTTCCAACCTCCGATGTAGTTTTATTTCTTTTTGTACGCTGTTCTGAAAAGTGTGCTAATTTTATTTTTATCCAAAGAATAAATCATGTAATATCATGGGTTCATTATATGTAGGTACATTATATAGGTATATGTACCTATTATATTATATGTATGTAGGTAGGTATTATGTATAATCTGCCGGTGAAATGAAGAATTCCTCAGCTCAAAATGTTCGATTTTTTGTTTTACATAATCCCTATATTTTTTACCTTATCTTTTCAACGGTAAAATCGAAATTCGACCCGGAAGGGGTTGTAGGGAGTGAAACCAAAAAACTTCAAATTCTTGACACAACAGTTCAAATAATTGATATTAATTATTATTACGAATTATCATTAATTGTTAATAATTATTATCAAGTACCTAGTGTAAATTATTAATATTTATTGTTGGTTATTGATAATTTTTTATGCTTCATTATTAATAGGTAACTATTATTAAATATTATTTATTAACTCGATATTTGAAAAGCATTCGCTGTTTGAATCAGCTGGGCCAGTTTGAAAATTGACCCGACAGGCTGCCTCACGATTCACTCTCATGTTGGTGATTTTCGATCTGCTCCAACTTTGAGCCCTCGTTGTGAACGAACGGCTGGTCGTACAAAACTGCGGATGGTCTTAAAAAATTCGAAAAAATAAACTCGATATAAATATGAAATGAAAAATACACCATTTCATTTGAATTTTTCGAGTTTTAAAATTTTCAAAATTTCAAAATTCGTTTTGAACCCCTTCTCCTTGACCTAGGGTTATGAAAAGTTTCGAGGATCATTGTGGGGTTGGTCGGAACCCGTAACAAAAATTTCGTAATTATTGCTCAACGCTAACTGGGAAAAGTACTGCGTACAGCGGACGGACGGATTTTTTTAATTCAATTTTCGGACTCTACGTATCTTGAAACGTAAACCAACAAACTTTGTGGGGGGGGGTTACAATTTTTTGTTTTTTGGTTGATTCCAGGGCTCGATTAGGAGGAATGACACCTCACCTACGTGTTTTTGGTTTATTATGTTTTTATATAGGAAAACACCTCAGCCTAGCTCTTGAAACGCCTCACTTTTGTGTTTTTCGTTGCCTGTTTTGGAGGAAAAACGCCTCAGCGCGTTGAAAATTCGAGCTGAGGTGTTTTTTGTTCAAACTGTTGGCTTCAAATTCAAGGTGAGGCGTTTATTGGCTTTCGCAAGGCGTTTTCGTTCTAATTGTTTGCATAGCTGAGGCCTTCTTTCCATCAGATCTGATGGTGCATAAATACTTGTTTTTATTAGTCACTCAACGAGTGCGACATGGAATTGGTCGTGTCTTCTGCTTCAAGCCATCATTTAGCGAATTTTTGAAGAGAAAATGAGCAATAATTATTGAGATGTACGGTGGGAGGGTCGGGGACCCCCCCCCCCCTAAATACGTTCCATATTATTCCTAGGTAGGTGTGTGTAATATGTATAAATAGTGCCAATCATCATGGTTTTGGGAAGGTGTGAAATCTTGGTATCGAAATTAGAAGAAATGGGATGCGTCCATTAATTAGGTACTTGCTCGAGATGAAGGAGAGAACTGGGGTTGGTTGCTCAACGCAGGGCTAGGCTGGCGTACATAACTTACTGTTACAGTCTGTCGTCATTTGAGGAGAGTGGTTCAACAATCGGAGAACCATCCTCAGGTAAGTTGGTAATTAATAGAACCATGAAAAACCATAATGTACCTAATTACGTAGAATTTTTAAAAAATACTGATTTTGTATAATTAGGTATTATACAAAAATTCGCCAGTTATCATCGTACAAAAATCGTTCACCACTCGTTGGATACCTAGCTCTCGACAAGCTGCGGGATGAGCGTGATTGTTTAAATAATTGTTTACACACAGGTGATCATTCTCAATAATTTATATTGTCAACACGAATGCAAGCTTCATATAAGTTTCTGATGGGAGGGGGCGGAAAGACATAAAATGTCCCTCGTGGTTGCGTACCCACCGTGGAAAGCTGTACCCACCGTTTTCATTTACAGCAACACTGTGGTTCACAGTAACCATTTGGTTTTCGTTTGTTTGAATTCGAATGGACCTTCAAGAAGAGCAATTGCCAAGTCAAATAGGTACATCGAGTTTAAACTGTAATTACAAAAAATCAATTTTTTATGCCGGTTTATAAAACCCCTTTTAAAGGAATTGTTTGAGACCGTTTACAATAAACATACCTCAATGACAACAGGCGAAACACGTTCACTGTAAAACGCAATAACAGTGTTCTTTCATGGAAGAAGCACTTGGTAGTCGTGATTTTCAAAATTACGTGGATTGAGTTGAAAGTCCAGTGAAAAATTGAGTAATATTAAAATTAGATGGTCCTGTGTAGTAATATGCATGCCACTTTTCATTTTATTTTATGAATCACTATGTAATAATGGGTGATTCCACTAAAAGTGGCAAATTCATGTCTTTTCTCTTTTTCTCGGAGACTATTAGGAGTATTGCAACGGGACAAAAAGCATTAAATAGAGAATGATATTCCCCAGACCATACACGATTTCTGTTTCGAAATAAACGATTAGCAAGCTCAGAAAAATTAGCAACATAGCCCAAATGTCATTCCCCTGGCATGTCCAATCCCCAAGGTACAATACTTCTCCAAGCTACCGCAGTTGTTCAATTTGAGATTCTGGAATACTGCAAAGTCCCATGTGCTCATCAAGTCGTCTACTATAAACACCTTTGTTTTCATAATTTTAGATGCATAGGATGCATATTTATGCATCAAGAATAGTGTGTCTCACAAGTTTTGGGTCATTCCCGTGTAAAATCTTGCAATCTCAGTTAAAGGGAAACTATTACAGTTGTGGGAATTTCGAAAACGGGGGTTGGCAGTTCTGTTACTCAAGAACTCGCCACAACCCGACCCTAAGCTCAGTGTGTCTATATTATAGTGAGACCGATGCCAGCAGATCGACCCTCAGATTCTTGGTGAGTATTTTTAATGTTTGTCATTCCCCTGTTATCCATAACTTAGCTATTTGAAGTAATAGATTGTTTTTTCTTCCACCATTGTTTAGGTCAGCTGGTGGGCCTTCAGTAAATTATTTTGCCATATTTTACATAATCACTAGGAGGGGGAAACATGAAAAAAATGATGTGTTGTCATTCCCCTGTGCGTCATTCCCCTGGATAATTGGATCGGTGGGCATTCCAGGGGATTGACCATTTCTTCTAATAATCCTTGGCATTGCAACTGCTGCTTGGTTTTCTTGACCTTATTTTTTCAACTTTGCAGATCAAATAGACTTTTACAATTATGGCAAAGACGAAAAAGTCAAAAGAAGAAGTCCTGAAGGAGAAGAGAGAAAAGGAAAGAGCAAGATACAAACGCATTAAAGAAGACCCAGAATTACAAGCTCAAATTACTACAAATACTACAATACAAAGTACAATACAGAAGTGCAATCATTTCATTTTGGAGGAAGTCGCAGTCAGATTTCTGTCCACACTGTGGTGGTCTACCGTAGACTGGACTAAGTACTTCTCCCCTGAGCAAACAAAAGCCATTTGCTCTCTGAGCGACAACTTGGATCACATACCACCAGGAATATGGGCTCACCTCCAACCAGTCATTGAAATCATCAAATCGTGTGCCACCTCTGTGAAGAAAATTCATTTTCTCTCCGATGGTCCCACGTCCCAATATAGAAATAAAGCTATGTTTTTTCTGATTTCGAGAGGGCTCACAGCTCATTTCCCATCGATTGAAGTTATCACTGGAAATTTTTCTGAGTCAGGACATGGGAAAGGTGCCCCGGGTGGCTTGGGGGGCTGCCTCAAACGGACTGCAGACCGACTGGTAGCTGAGGGGCGAGATATTGCAGATCTGGATTCATTGGCCACTGAACGTGGCAAAAGTATCAGGAAGGTCAGTTATCTTCAAACAATATATATTTTCCTTTTTCTTTGTAATTCAATTCAGATCTATGTTTGTTTTTATACGGAATACATTAACTTTTCATTTCAATTCATTTCAGGTCTCACTCTTCGTTGTCGCCAGCAATGAGATAGGAAGTGCTCGGGCGTTGATCCCAAGAAATATTGGAGCATTTAAGGGAACCTTTTGGGTTCATCAACTTGTTTCTCAGCCTCGGATTTCTGCAGACGTTAATTTCAACACCCTGTGCTGCTACGACTGCACCAAATACAGGATTGGTATGATTTCTTACGAGGATTCACCCTGCGACCACCACGATCTGGAACCAAGCTCTTTTGTGGCTGTGGTGATCAAAGAAAATACCCACACACCCACTGAGCCTGAAACTCAAATTGAAGAAAGATTCCGCCCTCCTTCACCTATTCAGGACCAAATTCCTGCTTATTCGTTTTATTGTAGGGAAAAAGATTATTTTGTATATTGGATGTGTAAAAAATGCTGCATTGGACAATGAGACTTCAACTTACGAAGAAAGTTTTTTGAGAAAAAAAGGAGGAAACTATTTTGTATATCCAAACGTTCCTGACCTTTCAATCGTAGCTCTAAGTGACGTTGTGGCAAAGTTGCCCTCCCCCCACGTACAACTCGAGGGAGGTTGTACTTTGAAACTGATTTTTCTAATTTTAATGTTCGCTAGAAATAATTCCCATTTAATGCATTTGTTTCAAAATGTTTATATCACGATTTGTATTTTTTTTTCTCAAGAAGATCCTTTTGCTTTATATTTTTTATATAGATTAAAAGTTTGTATTTTTTGGGTTCCAAGAAACGTCGGTTTTCAACCAAAAGAAAAGGGTCTTCCTAAATAATAATGAAAAGACTAATTATTTGTGATATTATTCTAAGATAGCTGAATCTAGTTTTTTTTGTACTTTTTAAACGTCTACCTACTTATGCATTTCTGAACTGTGATTTTCTAGTTTGAGGCTGCCTCTTGTGATTTAATAGACTGAATTATTTTACCCAATTTGATGCTAATGTTTTATATTACGTTAAATTATACACAGTTCTGATACCTTTCTCTTAATTTTGTCATTCCCCTGTATAC
Organism: Stenodema calcarata; assembly: GCA_963920205.1. Lineage (NCBI taxonomy): Eukaryota > Metazoa > Arthropoda > Insecta > Hemiptera > Miridae > Stenodema > Stenodema calcarata. The sequence goes on along the minus strand of OY986048.1, from coordinate 57,847,236 downwards.
TTTGTCATTCCCCTGGACCATTGCCTTTTTATGATGGCTGTGTACCCCCCCTGGGTGAATAAAGTGTACTGCTGGTATACAGGTTTCATTCGTACATAATAAAAGAACATTTAAACGTCGGAAAACATTCAAAATGTCGTCAAAGACATCACGATATTTGCTAGCTTGAAATTTGCCACTTTTAGTGGAATCACCCTAATGTTCATGATGTGACGAGGTCGCATTAGTTGTCGAACTTCTGGTCTTCTGAAGCCGTCGTTGACAAGAGGGTTAAAATGACCTTGATTTCCTTTTACGAAGTTGGTTAGGTGTTGGGTCAGGATCTGCGTGGGAGTGTCCAGCTCGTTGCATTAGTCGTGGTATATTGTCTCATTTCTGACAAATGGTGGCGTCTGTATTATTCGACGTTGGAGAATGGAGTTTTGCTGTTGCTCCAGCTTCTTGAACTGCGAACGCGAGCAGGTGCCCCACACATGTATGGCGTAGGTCCATATTGGACGAATAAACGTCTTGTAAATTATGATTTTGTTGATGAGGGAGACATGGCGACTATGAAGAAGGTATTTTAAACATGTAACCCGGCTGCGCACTCTACGTATGAGTTCGGAAACACGTTCGTTGAATGTGAGCCTCCTGTTTAGAAAGACTCCCAAGTACTTATGCCCTCTGTCTTTTGGTATAGGTTGGCCTTGGTAGTATAAAGTTGGTTCGACATAATTCATGTTGTATGTGTACGTGACGACGCAAGACTTGAGTGAGTTCACTCTCACCTTCCACTTAGTGCACCATTAGCCAAGCACCTCTAGGAGCTCCTGGAGACGGCGTGCTGCTTTTATGGAGTCACTGTGACATACTGTGCATGCATGAAATCTTGATCAGACGGGAGTGGCATGTCATGGCAATGTAAGGAGTAGAGATACGGGGCCCAGACGCTCCCTTGTGGTACTGAAGCACGTATTTGTCTCGTTGTTGAATGTTCATTCTGTATCGTCACAACAAATGAGCGATCTGTTAGGTAGTGACGGACTATGGTGTACAGATTATTGGGAAGGTATGGACACAGTTTTAGGAGTAGGTAGGCCTTGGTGCCAGGTACGGTCAAAAGCTTGTTCTACATCGAAGTAAGCTGACATGCAGAACTGACGCTTGTGAAATGCGTTTTTGATGTAATTGGTGTATCTTTAGAGCTGAAGTGGGCATGAGTGAGACTGTCGGAAACTGAATTGTTGATTGGGAATCAAGTGGTTCGTATACAGTTGTAGGTATGGGAGGAGAAGGCGTTCAAATATCTTGGAAAAGTTTGACAAGAGGCTGATTGGTCGGTACGAGGGTGGCAAATGCGGAGGTTTCTTTGTTATCGGGATCATACATATAGAAGTGTGCTTCCACTGCTTTGGAAAATATCCCAATCTCGTGCACCATGTGAAGATATGGGCTAAATGGACATATAGGTATATATTATACAGGGTGTTTCATTTCAAAACCGTTACAGGCTAGGAATCGATTCTAGAGCTCATTTCTGGTCGAAAGTGTCTCGTGATTTTTTTTTTATTTTTTTATTTTTTTTTAACGCTTCGTCGCCGAGTTATTTCAATTTTAAGATATTTTTCGTATTTTCGGTTTTATCACACTAAAATGGCTATAACTCCCTCAATTCACGTCAAAATTCAAATCTGATTGTACCTTTGGAAAGAACACAACATTTCCTATCCCTCTAATGAAAAACAATTTTTTTTTGAATCGCCAAAACGGGGTGGAAAATTAACTTGAAAAGGAAAATTTGTCAAATCGTAGAAATATTCACTTTTTCAAAAGCTCATTGACCCTTATGATCCGACACGATAATTTTAGCCTGTAGGCCTAAAAGTTGCGCCTAAATATCAGCTTTCCAATGGTATAATCAAAAAAGTGTTGCAATGCTATTTTGAGGTATTTTGTGGGCGAAAATCACGTTTGAATCATAAAAAACGTGGTTTTTCAGAGGAATGTCCGGGTTTTCACCAATCATTGATTCGTCAGGTAACAAATGAGTTTGAAATCGGATTTCATGTTATTTTTCTAGTAGGATTGGAGACAATGATTTTCTTATCCGAGGAAAAGTTGAATTAAAATGGAGGTCATAGCACTGAAAAACTATCAAATTGTCGGTTAAAAGTGCCATTTTTCCTTCTAAATTTGGAAAAATAAAGATCAGAGAAATGACTTTACCACGTGATTCAGTGTCGAAACATTGTGTAATTTCATGTGCCACACTGGGTTTTTTTCCATCATATCGAAATTACGTGCAAACGCGGTTAGTCCAACTTTGAGAGCTTCTGGACGCTCCTGGGTGCGCCAAAAAAAAAAAGTCGTCGAAGTAAAAAGTTCATGAAATTTGACGTAGAATCCGAATCTGGAATAAAAAATGGGGGTTCCCATTTAAAGTAACGAAGTTAGTGCGCGTTACGCGCATTTGCGCGCATGCGCCACGCGCGAAAGTGTGATAGTTGAATTCCTCGCAAAAAATTAAGGGGTTACTGATTGAAGTTTTTTTCTAACTCTCCAAACAACGGAGATAAAAAGGGTGGACCATACCCTGTATGTATTATATACAATGTATATGTCATATAATATATATTATATAGATATATATTACTTTCGTTGTGATGTCATAACTTTCCTACCAAATAAAGATGATCCATCTTGATATCTCGTCTCTTCAATGAACAGCTCCCTAATAATCTATAGAAGTTAATTAATAGTAACTATTCCGATGGACCGGTGGCGGTTTACGCTTATGTTTACGCCACCGGTCCATCGGATTAGTTAGTTAGCCGCTCATGTTCGCGCGTGTCCGTCTTCCGATACCGTCGTTATCCCTCCTCTCGCCTTCATTCTGCGTTCATCATCCGAACAGTTCGCCAACATCCGACTACCTCCTCATTAAATGATATATTCTTCAAAATTCCCAAAATCGAATATTTTGGGAAACAGTACGGATCGCCTACTTCAACTCATATCTACATCGAAGACGTAAGTTCATTACAATTTCATTCAGGACATTCAGTTGGAATTTTTCTCCAAGGTGCTCATGAAGTCATGCCTTCAAAATCTTTCAGATTCAAGGCATCTGGAGACAGTGGACTTATTTTCGACGGATCGATTTTCGAGAAACAGCATCGTATTTATGCTGAAAATTCCGCTCGTCACATCGTCTTGAAGTTCTTCGAAGTTCAGCAGCGCAGAGACACGTGGTCAGCTCGCCATCAGCTCGCAATCCGGTCAGTTCGTTCCAAAATCGTACTTTTTTTGTCCTCCAAAGACTTTATTCAGAGAAAGGACTCTTCAAACCATTTCGTTTTATCTTGATAAGAATTTTATACTTTATCATCGTCAAAAGTGAATAATTATTATCTTGTACCGGAGCTCCGTAGGTTCATTTCAAAATCATTGCAACCCATCACCATTAAATAAACAATAAGTTTGATAAAAGTTATTTTTGAATATTACTGAATTCCCTATCAAACTGCCAGCAATTCTCGTACATTGTTTTTGGTAGCAGAGCGTGGTTAGATGGGTTGTATTTGATATCAATAATTTATTCAATTTCAATAATTATTTCTAATAATTCATACGATTTATGATATTAGTTATATTTAAATTCATATTGAATTCTGTTTTCGAATTCGATTATTCGATTTACTTATCTACTCAAGAGCAGCCTGGCAATTCCCAAATAAGTATCAACCACATTTAGGTACTCTACATGATTCCTTTACCCAGTTTCACCCTTCCTTTGACGTTTCCTGATAACCATTCAATTAAAATGACATTTGAGGCTGAATTGACGAAGGCTAGAAGGACGTGGGTCGCTGCTGCTAGGGAAGTCATGGGAATCTGCGAGAAAGGTCGAAGTGCTCTTGAGAATCCAACCATAGTCAACGAATTCAAAGGGGCTTTCCGAGGTCTCGAAAAATATTATAGCAAATTCGAAGAAACAACAGAATTCAACGTTCAGCTATGCGAAAATGAAAATAGGACTTCGGAATTCCCTGCTGAAACAGAGAAAAAACAGCTAGTTTCTGTTAAGAAATATTATTACGAATGTTTTACAATCATGGAGCATATTTCTGATCCAAAAGCCGCCACCGACTGATGCATCTCTAGGAAACACCACCATGATGCACAGTGAATCTAGATCAAATTATTTGCCGAAAATTTACCTTCCAAAGTTTGACGGTCAAATTTTGAATTGGCCAAAATTCAAAGATACTTTCATCTCTCTCGTACATCAAAATGACTCTTTGAAGACTATGCAAAAAATCACTACCTTGTTTCTGTTTTAAGTGGCCCAGCACTCTCAGTAATATCGAATCTACCTCTACTTGAAGATAATTATAATGTAGCTTGGAATGCTCAACGGATACTATTGTAATAAAACCCAAATAAAAAACTCCAAATCGTGAAAAAGTATAATGTACTAAATATAACTTGAGTATAGGTACCTATAATATAATAAGTATATACCCAGTATAATATACTAAAATAGTAAAACAAAAATGAGTGGGTATTTGGACAAAATGTACAAAAAAGTAGTACATTTTGAACTATAATGTGGCGTTTGGATTTTTTTTATGGCGGTACTGGAGCAGTTTCACCATCATACTGATTACTTATAGGCAATACCAAAGGATGCGAGCACCGCAAATTGTACGTGGCACCGCAAATTTGTTGTGTTGCCTGAGGTTTTGAGCTTTTTACTGCAAGTTTTACATTTTGCAAAACCATTTGACTCCACTCGCTTTTGGAGGCATCTTTATCTTCTTTGGGCAGAAACTGAATGATAGAGGGGCGGCTACGAATTCCGTCCCGGAACCTCATTAAAATATTAAGCCGGCTTAGAAAACCTTGGGATTCCGTCCCTACCATTAGCGTGGGGCTCACTGGCACCTTGGGATTCCGTCCCAACAACTTGGGCCCAGCCTACTGAAACCTTGGTTTTTATTCCGCAACCCCGTCCACTTGATCTATATGTCCAACTAATCTATATGGTACTAATCAGTTGAATGGGGGAGGTTTTTATTCCGCAACCCCGTCCACTTGATCTATATGTCCAACTAATCTATATGGTACTAATCAGTTGATTGGGGGAGGTTTTTATTCCGCAACCCCGTCCACTTGATCTATATGTCCAACTAATCTATATGGTACTAATCAGTTGAATGGGGGAGGTTTTTATTCCGCAACCCCGTCCACTTGATCTATATGTCCAACTAATCTATATGGTACTAATCAGTTGATTGGGGGAGGTTTTTATTCCGCAACCCCGTCCACTTGATCTATATGTCCAACTAATCTATATGGTACTAATCAGTTGATTGGGGTAGGTTTATCGGAGGAACCACTAGCCATTCCTGATCTTCACTTAAAACCGTGAAACTAAGTAACGTGTTTATGTTGGCTGTTCACAAAGACTTCTAATCAACGCTAGGAGAGAGCGGGACGGAATCCCATAGTCCGCTCGCACTGTGCACTAGGCACCGGGACGGAAATCCAAGGTTCGCCCGAGCCGAGGGATTAACCGTGAGTGGTTTTTACGAGCTCCCGGGACGGAATTCCAAGGCACCCTGATAGAGATGATGAATTAATTACAAATAAAATGTACCGTTATAATTCTGGGTTGTAAAAGATGTTTTTCTTTGGTTTCTTTGGTTTTGGTTTTTCTTAAATTTATAAATTTATATTTAAATTATGCGGAGGCAACTAGTTTCCACAGCGCTGCGGCTGCGTAATTTGGATTCAATTTTTCGCCTTTCTGACTCCTTTCACGTAAAACATTATGTGAACCCTCCACATCGATAAAGTTCACCAAAACGTTTATAGGCCACTACCTGTGGACCAACGTGACTTGTCATGCTCGGAAAATTATCTTGTTCTGTTACGACTGGTGTTCGAACTCCTCTTCGTTGGCGTCTTGTTTACATAGCGTTTCGTACAAAGGGTGTTCTTTTGTTGTGCTTACGCACTTTTTCATTCTTATCTCATCAGTATTAGTCCGGATAGTTTCGGTGAACGATATCGTGAACATATTGCGTTAAAAATGCCCACCGAAAAATTCAAAACTTTCAATGAAGCCGTTACGTATTTGCACGAACTCATTGAAAGGGATGAACCAGTTTCTTCTGACGATGATTGGGAATCGGCTCTTACTGATGGTGGCCCAGACGTGGATTTGTGTGTCTTGCCTCCCGATGAGAATGATCAAGTGACGGACGAGGAAGCGGTAAATGAGGACATTTTGGGGGAAATTATGTCCAATGAGGTTTGCGGTGAAGTGGAAGTGCGTGTACACTCAGCTCCTGAGGCTGAACTCATCCCTCCTCAGCAATCTGTGCCTTCAACATCATCCACGTCACCTGTGCCGCCTCCCCAGAAGAAGGTACGTTATAAATACCAAAAGTAGTCGAAGGGCCGATTTTATAAAATGGAGAAAATTGCATGAATTTGATTCTATTTTACGAGAAAATGAAATAAGAAAGTTGTCATCGCAATATCCTGATCCTGTCACTTGCGATCCTTTTTCCATGTTTCTCAAAATAATCACTAAATGATATGTGACGTACTTGGCTGAAATGACGAACACATATGCCGCCCAAAAAGGTGTCCCAAATCTTTCCGTAAATGCAAATGATATTTTCCAGTTTTGGTTTATTATCTTCGATAATGAACCATTGGAATCGCCCAAAGAAAAAAACTTTTTAACCCCCCATCAAAATTTGTTGGTTTACGTTTCAAGATACGAAGATTCAGAAAATCGAATGAAAAAAACTGGGCAAAGTGGCGCGGACGGCGGACGGCGTACGGCGTACGGCGGACGGACGGATTTTTTTTTATTCGATTTTCTGAATCTACGTATCTTGAAACGTAAACCAACAAATTTTGAGGGGGGGTTAAAATTTTTTTTTCTTTGGGCGATTCCAATGGTTCATTATCGAAGATAATAAACCAAAATCCGTCCGTCCGCCGTACACTGGGGAGGCTTAAGATTCCGCCCCGTGTTGTCAGGATCAGAGCAGCTTAATGGAACCTTAAAATTCCGCCCCGACTACCTGCGGGCAGTTTGGAGTATCCTTAAGATTCCGCCAGAGCCTATCCCTAGAAACCTTAAGATTCCACCCCTCCCCGAGAACATCTCCCCTGTGTACGGAAAACGCAGTTAGTAAAATATGGAAATGATATTTAGCAATTTATTAACGATATTTGTCAACAAAGGTTACGAGTTCAAACATTAATTTCGTCCACTTGATCTATATGTCCTACTAATCTATATGGTACTAATCAGTTGATTAGGGGAGGTTTTTATTCCGCAACCCCATCCACTTGATCTATATGTCCTACTAATCTATATGGTACTAATCGGTTGATTAGGGGATGTTTTTATTCCGCAACCCCATCCACTTGATCTATATGTCCTACTAATCTATATGGTACTAATCGGTTGATTAGGGGATGTTTTTATTCCGCAACCCCGTCCACTTGATCTATATGTCCAACTAATCTATATGGTACTAATCAGTTGATTAGGGGATGTTTTTATTCCGCAACCCCGTCCACTTGATCTATATGTCCTACTAATCTATATGGTACTAATCAGTTGATTAGGGGATGTTTTTATTCCGCAACCCCGTCCACTTGATCTATATGTCCTACTAATCTATATGGTACTAATCGGTTGATTAGGGGATGTTTTTATTCCGCAACCCCATCCACTTGATCTATATGTCCTACTAATCTATATGGTACTAATCGGTTGATTAGGGGATGTTTTTATTCCGCAACCCCGTCCACTTGATCTATATGTCCAACTAATCTATATGGTACTAATCAGTTGATTAGGGGATGTTTTTATTCCGCAACCCCGTCCACTTGATCTATATGTCCTACTAATCTATATGGTACTAATCGGTTGATTAGGGGATGTTTTTATTCCGCAACCCCGTCCACTTGATCTATATGTCCAACTAATCTATATGGTACTAATCAGTTGATTAGGGGATGTTTTTATTCCGCAACCCCGTCCACTTGATCTATATGTCCTACTAATCTATATGGTACTAATCAGTTGATTAGGGGATGTTTTTATTCCGCAACCCCGTTCACTTGATCTATATGTCCAACTAATCTATATGGTACTAATCAGTTGATTAGGGGAGGTTTTTATTCCGCAACCCCATCCACTTATCTATATGGGTGATTCCACTAAATGTGGCGAAATTGTGTCCACAATGTTTTTTTCAGCTTCATGTGGGAATTTCGTGGAGGGGAAAAAAGCATTTGGTTCAGAACAACTTTCTCTACACCAGGCACTCTTTCTTATTTGGAAGGGTCTACCAGTTAGCTCAGGAAAATATGCAACGTGGCCGATTTCTCAGTCCCCTGGCGTGTCCCCAGCCATAGGTACACAACTTCTCGTCGTTACCTCAGTTATCCAGTTCGATATTTTGAAAAAAAGCTTAGACTCATGTTCTCTCCATGTAGTCTAGTAACAAACCCTTTACTGCTGTGATTTTTAAAGTGCTAGCTTTTAGAGTTATGCATAAAGAATAGTGTGTCCACGAGTTCTCTTCTCATCCCCCTGCAAAATCTGGAAAGTGCTGTGGAGCAGACACTTTTTGTGTTGGGGAAATTTTGAAAACACAGGTTGGAAGCCCTGATCCTCTAGATTCCATATCAACCTCGCTCTCAGCTCAGTTGTGTTTGTGATGACCAACGGTGAACTTCGAAGGTTGAATTTTTGGTGAGTATTTTAATTCATTATCATTCCCCTGGTACATATAACTTTGTTATTTTTGAAAGTAAAAATTTTTTTCTTCCACAATAATTGTCTAGCTTAGCTGGTAAGCAAGCATTCATAATTTTGGTATATTTTTACAAGTGTGCATGGAGAGGGGAGATTTAAAAAACACGTGATTTCTCATTCCCCTGTGTCTCATCCCCCTGGTTATTGAGGCTGTTGGGTATTCCAGGGGAATGATGAAATCACAGGGGAACGATAATTCTCAATGCATTTCCTGCATGTTTATGAAATACCTAACATTTCTTTCATTATTATTGTTCTTGTAGCTGATACATTATTTCCACGTTTCATAGTTTGAAGAATGGCACCAAGGAAGAAGGCTTCGCGAGAGGAGGAGTTGAAGGAGAAGAGGGAGAAGGAGCGTGCAAGGTACCAGCGAATAAAAGAGGACCCTGTATTAAGAGCCCGCCAAGCTGAAAAGGAGAAGGCAAAGTACCTGAAGAACTCAGCGACATTATTGCTAAATTGCCTCCTCCAAATGTGAGTCGGGGAAGGTTCGATTTCAGGACGGATTTTTCACAATTTAATGTCCGCTGAATTATGTTCAGCCTCCAATTTTTCCTTAATTCTTTTCTATAACCCAGGAGATTCATTGTCCAACTTGAAAGATTTGCACAATTTTTTAGTATAATGCTGTTAAATTTCATTTTACATTTTTTGATATTCGTCGTCCAGGTTGAAACATCAGCTGCACTTTTCGAGTTCAATCATGTTAATTTTGTATGAATACAAAATTAATTCACAACATTTCTGAAGATTTATTTCTTACTTTTTTCTTGTTCGTTTGTATTTTGACTGTTTGATTGCCGTTGACATTCCTGATTTAAGATTTTCCTGTTTAATTTGTTCACTGAATTTTATTTCTTCTGATTACTCTTAAGAAAGTTTGATGAAAGAATGAAGTTACTGGTTAGATTCTACTAGTTTTAAACAACGCGAAAGGCTGCTTCTTCAAAAAGACTGGGGTAAACAACTCGAAAGACTTCATTTGTGGTTGTAGTGATGTAATTTGTGCTGTTTGATATCTAGTTCCTGGTTACCTGAATAATCATTGTGATAGTACATTTAATATAATATATTTTTTCTGATGGCTGCAGTGAGCCGATGGACCTTTGCCACGCGCTAAATTGCAAAAAAGGAGGCCAGGTCAAACATGGTCACGACCAAATAAGAGACCAGTGCGCACGGATGGCAGGCCTGGCATTTAACTCTGTGGGGATAGAGCCAGTGATGAAAGAAAACGAGGATGGCACCCCACGGGTAGTGGCGGACCTGAAAATTCATGGTTTGTGGGAGGCCGAGAGGACGGCGTATTTGGATACTCGCGTGATAAACGCTGACGCCTCCTCCTACAGCTCTCAAACCTGGGCAACTGTCTCCCAAAACGCTGCCAACGCCAAGCACCGAAAATATGATGCTGCTGCTGAGGACTTGAGAGGGTCGTTTACACCTTTAGTAGTATCCTGTGAGGGGTCACTACACAAGGAGTACGATTCCTTCCTTAAAAGACTTGCAACTGCTCTGGCAGACAAATGGTCAAAACCCCTTTCTCAAGTCACTCATTGGGTGCGGGTGAAGACCAAGATGACAGTCATCCGGGCTGTCTCGTTGCGTATTCGAGGGTCACGACGGAAGGTCCGCTGCCTAGGGCTGGAAGACGGAGCCCTGATGCCCCTCAACTGAGAAACTACTGGTCACGAAACCACTTCACATCCACACCTTCGCTCGACTCGCTGGAACCGCAAAAATAACCTCTTTATTTACTTTGAATAATAAAAAATTATCACCAATAAAAAAAAAAAACTAGTTCCAAGCTAGAAGAAAAGACTGCCTCTTCAAAAAGACTGGCGTAAACTATTCAGACTCCTTTTGTGATTGAAGTGATGTAATTATGTGCTGTTTTGATGATATATACTTCCTGGTTACCTATAAGTACTAATTATTTACCAAGCTCGTATTTTGCTAGAGAGTTGGCTACACGCCGTTAAATAAAAGTTGTGAGAGGTACCGTATGCACTTTATTTTATCATTCCCCTGCTTGGTTTCTCATTCCCCTGAATCACTGATTTCTATTGATGGCTGTTTACCCCCCCTATGTCAATATTGAGAGCTGCTCGTATATGGGTTCCATTGAGGCATGAACACTGACCCATTTAAACAAAAAAAAAACTTTCAGAATTCGTCGAAAAAATTTCAAGAGTTGCTCGACCAAAATTCGCCACTTTTAGTGGAATCACCCATATGTCCAACTAATCTATATGGTACTAATCAGTTGATTAGCTGATGTGTGTAGCATGCGAAAAAAAGGCTACATTTGGAGTGTTTTCCACAATTTAGCATAATTTTGTTTGTTTGTTTTAATAATATTATTTTCTAATACTGAATAATATATTATGAAATATATTATATTTCATAATATATTTTTGATAAATGTCTGGAATGTTTTGAATGTTGAAAAGTGAATTGAAAAAAAATTTTTTTTTCTTTGGGCGATTCCAATGGTTCATTATCGAAGATAATAAACCAAAAAACTGCTAAGGGTTTTTCATCTAGATATATCATTCCCAAAATTACAGGTAGCGATACGATAGAATGCTAGAATCAGTCAAGCCGGCCAATGTTCCCAATTGGGAGCATGAAAAATTTTGTGCTTAGGGACCCCTCATGGGGTTACAATTTTTTAAATCCCTTATTTAGAACCCCAATATATCGGCAATAGGTAAAAAACGGTGAATTTTAAGCTCTTTCCCAATTCGGCCAGTAACCTTAAACCTATATGATCAATGATCAGAGCGGATTGAGCTTATCGTCTTATGACCTTGCTTAATTTATGCGTCCACTAAAAGTACATGACGAGTTCTCTCAGTCCAACTAATCTGTATTTGAAGCGTTTGCTATCAAAGCCAGCTGATTCCATTTTTGGAAATTTTACAGGAGAGACACAAAACTTCTCACGTCCAGAGTTCTAAAGCTAATTTTTTTTCTTTTTTAATTGTAGGTATAACTACGTAGAATTCGATTAGTTTTTCATTTTCATTGCAGGTGCATTACCGTGGGCGTAATTAAACTAATTAGGTTGGAATGAGCTGATTTTGATGCAAAATCACGATTTTCATGTTTTTTTCAGTTTTTTCGTTCAATTAAGTTGTGTGAAATTGGTTTTTTCCAGTTCACCAGTTAATAAATATTTGTTTCTTTACGAGTTTTAAATAAATGACATCCACTTAACTTTTTCAAATGATCTGAAATTTCACAGTTGGGACAATGTGAAAAAACCAATTCTTTGGTACAATGTGAAAAAGGTCATAAATTGTAACGCCCAATTGGAACAGAATGTTTTTTTTATTTATCAAAGAAAAATAACATTGTAAAATTGAGAACTGGACCACGGAAGGTTATCTGCAAGGTGGATGCGAGCGCTCCTCATGGGAGATGGCAGATCTCAGTTACTGAGTTACAGTTATTGTTGACTAGCATTATTCGAGCTCTGCGATTGAACAACTATAACAATCACACCAAAAGTCTCGGAGTTTTCCCATTACATGGTTGTATTGTATACAAAATAATTACATCCAGTAATTTTAGCTGTAGGTGCTTGTATTGATTTAAATAATAGAAGTATTAAATTTAAGTACTTGTTCAAACAAGCAATGTAAGTGATCTACGATCTACAAGTGAAAAGACCAACATTATTTCTAACTTGGTATGACGAAGACCGTCATGTTTGAACGTTTTAAAAAGAAACAAAATTCTGAAATCGAAATCCCACAGAGGAGGCACACAATTGCAAAGGGTTGAGTTCATATAGTAAAAATTACGCATTCAAGTAGATTAATAAATCATTCAAACAAGTGGATAACATGCAACACAAATACGTTGGGATTTTTAGGAGTTTCAATATTTTGACATTCCCGTAAGATAATTATTCAAGTGGCAAGTCATTTTCATTGTGAAAGAGTGGTGAAAACAATTATTATAATTTTTTCTTCTTTAATCCAAGACATTCACAAATAGCTTATCTCTATGATAGTGAGGTTTTTTTCATATAATTTGTACGCAAGTACCTATTTAACCCCAAAGTACGTTATTGGCGAAGCCAATCATCAAAATTTTTGACAGTAAATGCTAAACAAAATGTAAAGTTAGCCAGGCCTGAGTTTTTTAATGTAAAGTTAGCCAATCAGAATGTAATAACTCATAATAAAATTCTGGGAAAAGTTGAACAATGTGTTGACAACCCTTGAACACGAACAAAAGAAAGTTTCCCCATTTTGCACATACATCTAAATTAAAATAATATTGTAAGACATCTGTAAATACAATGTACAAACGGGACGAAAAGAAACAACTAGGTATTGCTAGTCTTCAAAACTTTGTTCTACACAGGCCTTCACTCGTTTTTCGTATTCACGTCGGTTATCCTCGTACAACTGTGCAGCCACGAGGTCTGCAAGAGAGTTCGAATTGGGGTCACTCAGCAACGACTAGAAAAGAGAAAATCATACTTATGGTGTCAGATGTTACTAAGAACAACAATAGTACCTATCGCTTGTGCGAAGGCAGACAGTGAAAGTATTTATTTTGGAGACATTTTCACAATGAGCCAATTGCTATGAATCATGGGCCTGAAGTTCTTCATTATATTTTATATCAGAGCAGACACACTGGCAGAAGCGTTTTGTTCCGCAGGGATGAGCCGATTTCGTGATTGGGAAAAGATAATATCTGACAGCCCCATATAATCCAAAAGCAAACGGATTGGTCGAACGGTTTCACCGCCAATTGAAGTCAGCCCGCCATCCGTTTTTACAGTACTGAAAATTGGGTTGAACTGCTTCCTTTGATTATGCTTGGCATTAGGACCGCCATAAAGGAAGATATAGGGTGCAGCAAAACTCGTGAACGGCAGTACCTTGAGGCTGCCTGGTGATTTTGTTGATCAGGTTGTACAGAGAAATCGTAGAAATCAGATGTTGACTAATTTCCTCAGAAATGACATTCGTTGTTCTGTGGGCTGACTCTTGAGTCCAGACAAAGATTGCGTCCCTGATTAACTATACAGAAGACGACTTGTTCCCTTTTAGCTGTGGGCTGGATCAATAGGCCAGATTTATGAAATCTGGTTGATGATATAATATATTATATTAGGTATATTATATCATCAACCAGATTTCATAAATCTGGTTCGACAAAATCAGTCATCATATTAGTTATAGAGGTGTACCAACCTGGATTGATGTCAGAATAGCGCAAACGTCATAAGATGGACTCCATTTATCTTCCAGGATGTCTAAACAAATACGTCCGTCTGTGTCAATGTTCGGATGAAACATTTTAGATACGAATCGAACATCAGGAGGTTTGTTAGGATACTCATCTGGGAACTTTATTGTTAACTTGAAGATGCCATCTTCGAAAAGCGTATCGGGAGGCCTGCGGAAAGAGATAGTTCAATAAATCAACATGAAAGCCACAAATTATCATGCTATACAAGTAGGTCGGGACATAATTGCGATTTTTTTCGACGAAATGTAGTGATCTGACAAATAGTAATTTGACAGGTATAAAATGTATACAATCAGTTCGTCCTTGTCATCAACCTTACTAATATAAAAACAACTGTATGGCCATGACATTCACCTGTGAGGTCCAAATGTATTGATTACTATGGGCCAAACTCGTGGCAAACAAAACGATTGATCCCATGGTAGTTAGCTCAACGTAGAGCGTACCACTCGATCAAAAAGTGCACGCGATTCGTTAATGATACGTGAGAGATTTGCGAGAACAAACGGAAAGTCTTACCCAAATATGACAGCGTTCCATAGCATTATATCATTATCGGCAGGGGCAGCGGTAACTCCGGGTGGAGAATCTTCCTGCAGTCTGAAACAAAGTAGAAACTAAAATCCACATGGCGAACATGACAGTGTTTGTTAGATCTCGTCCTATCATTGATAACCATTCGTTTCAGGTGTGTTAAAAGAGGAAACGTAGCGCAGATAAGAAGTTGATAAATTCGTATCGAGTAGTTGTATCTCACTTTGAAAGGATAGTACTTGTTACAATGCATAATAGCAATTGCCACTAGAATAAGTTTTGACATGGATAGGATATGTCTTACACCGCTGTAGGTCATGAACAATTTTGCTACATGAACACAAATGTAGGTAACTCGATACCAATAAACAGCAACGGGCAATTATTACCAGCACTTTCTCTTACAAAATGTTAAGCAATAGAAATATACCTACTTAATGACGCATTGAAGTTATTTAATTTTTATCGTTATTTTGTTTTACTTGAGACACATAACACATATTTTACAAGGAGAAAAATCGAATAAATTTAGTGTGTGCACAAATTCAAGTTACCAAAATTCATACATTAATCAAAATCACGAGATTTGTCGCATGGTTAAGACACCAGAATTAGGATAGATAGGGACTCTAGTGTCTAGGTTCTAGGGTTCTACCCATTAGCCTACTTCCCCTCATCACAGTTTAGCATCAGCAGGTACAGGCCAATCAACTGCAACTGAACACGATGATTTCAGTGTTCTGAGTTCAAATTTCGTCAACTACTTACCGCAGTTTGTTTCGTTTCATGAGTATATTATACTTACTATACCTCATTTTATTTCATTTTCCTAAGCCACGTTTAAAATAATGACATCCTGATTCTAGTTCGATGATTGTTGTTCTTCTTCTTCTTTCTTGGCACTACGGTCCTTGAAGGACCAGGGCCTTCTCAACTATGTCCTTCCAGTCCTTCCTATCTAATGCTCTTCTCCTCCAACCTCGGATCTGGAGCTGGCTTAGATCCCCCTCGACGTCATCTATCCAACGTAGTCGGGGCCTACCTCTAATCCTTCTACCACCTGGCGTTCCATTCATGGCCTTCTTGGGGTGCCTATCTTCCTCCATACGCTGCACATGGCCGAGCCACCTAAGCCTTCCTCTCCTTATGAAGGCCACCAGGTCTGGCTCTCCGTACAATGCCCTCAATTCACTGTTATGCCGAATTCTCCATCTTCCACCTTCACACACTGGACCGAAAATTTTTCGAAGTATTTTTCTCTCCCAGCAATTGAGCATCCGTTCACTACTGTGGGTAAGTACCCAAGTCTCACTGCCGTATGTGACAACTGGTCTTATTATGGTCCGGTAAATTGTTGTTGTTGCTTCAATAACTTTAGGGAGTTCGCACCTCACTAGGGACACATTTCATGGTTTCTACGACGAAGGAACTAAGTAGATGTAGTAGAATATACTTTATCTACTTAGTTCCTTCGTCGTAGAAACCATGAAATGTCTCCCGAGTAAGGACTGACCACGGTCTAACAATAAATCAATATCAAATGCTGACAACAATGTGTTGGGAATAACAGAGGTTAAAGAAGTCGTTGGGTCGCACCAACAATTTTTCATTTCTGGTTTATGTTGCAATTATTCCTAAAAAGTCAAGGCAGTGCACCCAAGTGAGTTGTTAGTGACAGCGTAGGTGACATCAGACCTGTGTTGAAGAGACTATACACTAAAAACAGGCTAGTAGTGTAGAAAGCAAGTGATATGATTTAATTTAAAAGTGCGGGAATCAAAAAACCAAGATCATTGCGAAACGATTTGTAGACAATGTGAAAACGTGATTCACTGGTGTTCAAGTTCACACGTACATCGGATAAAGTACGACTTTCGAGGAAGGCAGCGGAAATCCATGATGGCGCCCATCAACGGACTCCGTTCAACGGATTTCCGAACTTTTAAATTAAATCATATCACTTGCTTTCTACACTACTAGCCTGTTTTTAGTGTATAGTCTCTTCAACACAGGTCTGATGTCACCTACGCTGTCACTAACAACTCACTTGGGTGCACTGCCTTGACTTTTTAGGAATAATTGCAACATAAACCAGAAATGAAAAATCCGTTGAACGGAGGACCAGTAGAAAATTCGATTAGACCACTCAATCCGACCATTTGTATTGAACGCAATTCGCTTTCTCTCAAAAACTAAACCAAACTTGTTAAATATAAAACTACATAATGATCAAATAGGAAGCGGAATGAGCCACAGTATTGCAGAATATTGCACCAGTTTCAAAGTCAAAAATCAACCAACGGAAAATTCTTACCTCTTCAAGTCCCACATAAGTCTTCGTCCCGCTCGAGTCGACATTATTACTTCCGAAACCTAATTACTAGGAAATTCGATACAAAAACGACTAAACGAACAGAAAAACCGCGATTCGTAGGCGAAAACGTTGGGAAGAAATGAGAAAAATTCAATTTTCCGTGATGGTTGGAAGTCTCCAGACACAGGGGTCAAGCTTCAGCAGACATCCAATTTGGAGTGCGGCCAGCACAGAAAACCCTACTATACTACGCTGGCCCGCCAGTTGAGCCCGCCACTAGCGCTTCCTCGAGGCTTGGCCGTCAACCTCTGTTATCTGTACTATCTCCTGTTTTGCTTTCCTCCTACGCCCGGTGAAGTCGATTATATATCGATGATGTCAACATTCGATGGTAACAGTTGTGTATCCTTCCGAACAGATTTCCATAATATATTATAATATAATATATTATATGAATATTATTCAGGTTGCTGAATAAAAACATCCCCCAAACAACTGATTAGTACCATATAGATTACTTGGACATATAGATCAATCTAAAGTCATAGGTATATTGCATTGTAAAAATGAAAATATGTCAGTTTGGGAGAAACAAGTGAAATCGATATATAATCGCAACATTCGATCATCTCGATAATCGAGTTCACCAGGCGTACGGTGACCATAATTTTGAAACAAAAAAGGAGGACCCTCAAACAAAAACGCAGATAAAACAAATTTTATCAACCCACTCTATTATTTATTATTGTAAAGTATTTTTCAAAATAGAAACGTTAGAAATTAAATAATCAATTATTATCAAACCCTCAAAGCAAGATAGGTAGGAAACAAAGATTAATTTTAGCGTCCTCATTTTAACTTAAGACTTAGAAGAAGGGACTAAAAAAAGAGAATTTTCAAATATTCGATCAAAAATTGCGTTTCAAATTGAATAATATTAATTAAACTCTGACAGCTAGGAAGAAATTATATTATCAAAACTTTATCTCAGAATGCAATGAATATTCATCAACGAACAAATGAATATTTCAAAGTCGAACTGAAGACTAGAAGAAGAGAACCTTCCTATGAAACCAAGAAAATAAATTTTTCATTTTTTGTACTTACCAGTCATATTGGGCAGAACTGTGGATGGCCCTTAGCAGCTCCTCGTGATTCTTCAGAAAGTCGTACATTTCCAAACAATTTTCATCAAAATTGTGATAGACTGCATCACCTCCTTCAAAGTGTCAACGCCTAATTGGGTTTTCTCTGCACCCCAGTAGTTGTTTATGACGGAAAATGAGCGTTCAATGGGTGCACTTGTTGCAGGCAAGCTAAATACGAAAACTAGGTGATTACTAATCACTGATTAGTCGTATCACTGTGATAAGCGATAACGATAACTCAAGTGCCGCTTCTTCTTCCACTTCTCTCTCGTACAATGGAGCGCATGGAAGAAGAATGAATGGAGTGGAAAACATAATATTGATGTTCATATTATATCGATCTCGATGTTCCTTGAATCGATGTTGACGAATGCCATCGATCCATATATTTATATGAGCGGCCAACAACTTAAAAGTAGGACCTTGGGAGTACCATTAAATTTTCTAAAAAGTAGGACCATGTCTTCCTTTTCATGAGTTCAAAAATATGGGAGGACCCACAATCAAAAAGTAGGACCTGTAGGTACTCCCAAAAGGAGTACCTATGGTCACCGTACGTATAATGCACTAGTACCGAAGAAGTGTGATATCATTGGGCATTTTAGGTTGAATTGCACGGTTTGAAACGAACCGCGAAGAAAGGAGTTGGTACAAGTTGACCTCCAGGCCACGAGGTAACGCTAGTGGAGTGGGCTCATCAGGCCGCACTCCAACGCACTTCAAGCTTCCAGCTAGGGACGTTCGATACCGATCGATAATCGATAATACAGTAAATATTCGATATATTATATCGAATATTTCCTTTCGATACCAAGTAATGTATCGATTCTCATGATTTGAGTATCTCCTCCACCCATGGTCTTCAACAACGAGATTTGAAAGTTTGTGACGTCTCATGACTATTATCGTCAGCACCCAGCAGCAACTGTAGTTGCAATCCTCTGAAACTGTCAAACCTGATTCGGTCCCCAAAAACAAGGCTTAGTTTAATTAATTAATTTTGAGTAGAAACCTAGTTGGGAACCTACAAATCCATTACAAAAAAAAGTTCATTGCAACAACAACACCATTGAGAGATACCTCTCGGCTATGTCTGCTTTATGGCAGAGCGCTACAATAATATCTTACAAAATCTTATCAAATATAAAAGCTCGAGTTTCGAGCTCGAAACTTTCGGCATCTTACAAGGTGGCAGCAGTTTTGGATTTCTCTGTTTGGATTTTCTCCTTTTTATGGAGAAAAACCCCAAATTTGTTATAGTGTTGACACGTTGATATAGTTTTGTTCCGTGTTTTGGGGTTAAGTGTTATTGATATGACCCTTCTGAAGTACATGCAGATCCACGTTAGAGCTCGATTGCAAGTCACAATTATTTCCACCATCCATTCTACGCCTGTTTAAGATGTTGCACATTTTTACAGTGTCAAACTCGTCGTCATGTCGGAATACGATCCGCGACATTCGCTGCTCAAAGTGGAAATGAAGACTTTGACTTTCAAGTGATCAATCGAAAAAGAGGATCCTGGAAACCCTGAAGAGTTTACATGGTGCTGTAAGTATGCCGTATATGTGTCATATACCTATGTAGAGCCTGAGTTCTTTTTTACCGAACTAACGTTTGGAATTGGCCTTTATAGTCCGTGGTAGAACAGCATCCTTGTGTCATAAATGTGACCTCGTTGTAGCCTGCCTTAGGTTGGTTGACCATTTTAATTTGATTCAAAGTCGAAGTTTTCCACTGGAAATTAAATTGATTGGAGTCTCTTGAAGGAACTTGAATTATACGCTTGAGCTCAAGTACCGAGTAGCTCCTCTAGGCCAATATAGAATGTATATTAATCACCTCGTCTCGTCCTCACCTCAATCCAGTTTCGTACTCCTACAAATTGAATCTTGAAATGAACACTTCAAATTATCGTTGCTTGAGGCCACGTAGTAAGTTGTCTAGTTTGTGGGTTACGATCAGCGTTGTTTGTGTTCTTGCTCGAAGTCACATCACACCGCTCTATGTTTTGGTTCCCAAGCAGGGGATAGTTTAGGGGGTACCCTGTCTGGTGATGCTATTGCGAACCAAGTGACTTCTAATTACTCTGTGGCTGTTAAGACCCCGTCTCATCATATTGTTCTGAGCACTACTGCTGTGAACGTAAAGGACGTGTACCTATGGGAATTTTGTTCGAGCTAGGGTATTACTAGACACAGGGCTCATGGGGAATTTCATATCTGAATCCCTTGGTGCCCGTCTCGGTCTACCCTAAATTAAATGTGTTCATTGAACAATGTCTTATATTCGGGTCAAGCTCCAGCCCAGTTTGTCAACTCTCCTGTTGCGTTTCCGAGTACATAATTGTATTTTTGTTTGCGATATCAAGCAGGCTTATCGACAGATTCTAATAAATTAAAGTGATCTGCCGTTGACAAAAATTCAAGTTTATCAGGTGAATACTCTCACGAACGGGACCACTAGTGCCCCCTTCTTATGCCTTCGTACTCTCGTCCTAACGCAAGTAAAATTATTCTTCGCAACTCATTAATCGATGATATAGTCACGGTTTCGACGAATTTGCCGATTTCCCATCTGAAATCATCCAGATCTGGAAACAGGGAGTCGACTGCGTCAAGACCGCCCATTCCCGCTTCTACTAGGGCAGGGGTCGGCAACCTTTGTTCTGTGGCGTGCCAATTTTCCCAAATTCGCAAATTCGTGGATTCTTAGGGGGCCGCACTCGAAAATCATAAACTTTCATTAAAAGTTTAAAACACCAGAAGAGTATTGGACACGTACTACGTATTACGTAGGTAACCAATTTTGTCTCCATTTTTTGCTGAGTAACACCTCAGTATATACATAGATTTTTCAACGCTGAACACGATGGTGAAGTCAGAATTGCGATATCTCATTCCGTCATCAGATTAGAGCAGATGAACCGTGAAGAACATCTCACGTAACAACCTCGTTCCTTCATCTTCAGTTTGAGAACTGAATGAGATATCGCAATTCTGAGTTCGCCATCGTGTTCAGCACAAAAACCTTTGAATTGAGGTATCACATGACATGTCATACTGTTTCATTTTTTTTTAATTTATGATTAATCCTCCCCCCCCCCCCCCCCCCCAACTCGCCAAAACCCCCCTTACAGTGGCCCGATTCTGCCCATCTATGAACTTTCGAGCCTCTCGATTGCCGAAACAATTTTTGGTGCAAATTTGAACTTTTTATCTCAATTTCCTGTCTAAACGGTTGATCTGAGCAAAAAATGCCAGAGGAAAAAGTTGTAGCCCTTGAGCACTTCTTTCCAAAAATGGCATATGGGGTGAAATGGGGTAATCATATAATTTTTAATCGTTTGTACGATCCTCAGTTCACGAGTTATGAATTTGATGGTTTAATCCTGTTGAAAGACTGAAGGGTGTGTGAAGGGGTATGTAATTACACCATTGTAGAAACTCAAGGTTTTAAGCGTCTAAAAGACGATATTTTCCTGTTTATCGGGGAAGCTATTGATTTTACAAAGCTGGCAATATTTTTATTAGACAGGCGATTAAAAAATTCGCTGAAAACATGTGCCACTCGTTCCAAACAGACCACAGGTAAAGGAATGTAATATTTTTTCTTCAATTTGAAATTGCAAATCTCAAGGCCCCATAACGAAATGCGGTTTGTTGCTTATGTTTTGTCTTTTTATGCCCTTTGAACAGATGTGCATAAACATATAGGTCTTCTGAAAACCTCAACTTTCGATCTTGTGCCGGAGGCGCATGCGTGGCTGGAACGTCAAGTGGTGGTCATTTACGAAAAGAAGGGCTAAAGTCTTTTCGTACTCCTCATAATAAGAGGCTATATTATAGCTTTTTTTCTTCAACCATGAAATATGAAATGAGAAAAAAAAGAGAAAACGTTCCAGTAATGGAGGATGGGGAATTTTCAAAAACCATTATTCCCATAAACACGCATGTGACGGTAGGCGTGAGTAAATGTCACTCATAATAACTAGGCATGTCGAGGTAGGGGTGAGTAAAAATTACTTATAGACATTTTCATAGAAAGGTAGGGGTGAGTAAAATGGACCCACCATGTTTTGGTAAGTACTCACACTCTTATACGATACAGACTTAACGAGGGCAGTCTTCACTGTGACTGGCCAACCTTCAAAAAGTGACTGAACAAGTAGATGGGGGGTAGAAAGAGCCATCCCCCTCTGGTCTAGGAAAAACCAACGGATATTTCTCCTTGTGAGTAACATTTACTTATGCCTATCACTCTAGGGTTAATTTAACTAAAAATCTTGATAATATTATTGGTTATAATAATGACAAAAACCTTAGTTTCATGATTCATATTGGTGTTTTCAGGAATTCACCCACAAAGATGAGTCTTCCTATAAGGACAAAGGAAAGAAATTGGATCGACAGTACTGGACTGGTCGAGGCCACCTGGTGATCCAGGGATGAATTGATTACTCCAATCGGGATAACAGTCTTTCCGGTACTCCCCAGGAAATCACGCAGTTCACATTGGACAAACTGGAGAAGTAATAACCAATTGCATAGATTATGCAGATATTGTACCCTTCAGGAAATAGATTCATTATAGAGCTGGAACCCCCAAGGAGGGAGCCCTGGATTGCTTTCATTGTCTGATCTGGCTAATCACGTGTGAATACATATTTTTTTACCCATGTTGGAACTCGTGATTCGTGTTGCAGGTATGGCTTTCACCAAAACCACATCAGGGAAGCTCTTAGAATCACTTCTGGAGACATGGGAAATGCATATGAACACCTTATGTCCAAGTATTTCATCTTAAGACGTTCGTATGCACTTCTTATGTCCCAGTATTTCAACTTCGACCTCTATGAGCCACCTAAAGTCGATCCATCCCTTCTCGAAGAACAGTCTCAGAAGCTCGAGTGCATCAAGTCCATTTACGAATATTCGTGTGATGAGAAGATCCCCAACCAGCTCTGGGTTATTCAACTAGACTTGCCTCGAGACTACCTCGCTGACCTCTACCTCGAGAAACCGAGATATCGGCGTGGTGGCCTTAATGATTCGAGGGCAGTGTGTAGATTCTTTTCTCGTGGGAGATGCCGATTCGGCGGAGATTACAAGTATTCCCATGTTCGTGAGTGGTCGAGGCCACCTGGTGATCCAGGGATGAATTGATTACTCCAATCGGGATAACAGTCTTTCCGGTACTCCCCAGGAAATCACGCAGTTCACATTGGACAAACTGGAAAAGTAATAACCAATTGCATAGATTATGCAGATATTGTACCCTTCAGGAAATAGATTCATTATAGAGCTGGAACCCCCAAGGAGGGAGCCCTGGATTGCTTTCATTGTCTGATCTGGCTAATCACGTGTGAATACATTTTTTTCCCCCATGTTGGAACTCGTGATTCGTGTTGCAGGTATGGCTTTCACCAAAACCACATCAGGGAAGCTCTTAGAATCACTTCTGGAGACATGGGAAATGCATATGAACACCTTATGTCCAAGTATTTCACCTTAAGACGTTCGTATGCACTTCTTATGTCCCAGTATTTCAACTTCGACCTCTATGAGCCACCTAAAGTCGATCCATCCCTTCTCGAAGAACAGTCTCAGAAGCTCGAGTGCATCAAGTCCATTTACGAATATTCGTGTGATGAGAAGATCCCCAACCAGGTCTGGGTTATTCAACTAGACTTGCCTTGAGACTACCTCGCTGACCTCTACCTCGAGAAACCGAGATATCGGCGTGGTGGCCGTAATGATTCGAGGGTAGTGTGTAGATTCTTTTCTCGTGGGAGATGCCGATCCGGCGGAGATTGCAAGTATTCCCATGTTCGTGAGAATCGTAAAGGTTTGGAGAACATTCCTGTAGACCTTTAATAAACCTTTACGATTATTATTACGATCTTTACGATCTAATTATTAGATTTGGAAATAAGGTTCCCCCTATGTAAGTCTTCCTCACTATCGTGCAGTCATGATTTAATGAAATACATACTTCCCATTTTCGAAAGGATTTTGTTCCAGTAGATCTGAATGCGTAAAGTGTTCATCAACATTGATTATGCGTGCATTTTCAGGCTGTAAGTACCCTCTAGATCCTGCTATTGTCTTAATGACGGCTAAATCGAAGGAATTTCCTGCCTCAGCCACATTTGGAGTATCCCAGATGCTTATGAAAGAATGAAGGAAAGTGATGAAAGTGGACACATGAACTCGGAAGTAACCAGTCAGAAGAAGCAGCTGATATATACAGATAGCAGCAGTAATCGGTAAGCAAAACATTTTATGTTGGAGTTGAAAGTTTTTATTTACCTAATGAAAATGAAATAGGCATTACTAAACTTTGGAATAGGTACTACACTTGCTGAGAATTCAATATGAAGCCTCAGTCCAGGCAGTATACAGATATGCTCAACTTCCGCCGTGAGCTTCCTGCATACCAAAGGACGAGAAACATCTTAGAGATGGTTGGAGATCAGGTAACCATCATCAGTGGTGAGACAGGTTGCGGTAAATCCACTCACCTTGCATTCTAATAATAATATATGTAATATAATATATTATATTATACAGTATATCTCTTTTTGAATAAGAGAAATAATTTCTTGAAGGGCGCAGTGGGGAACTGGTCGGATTCGAGAAGTCATGAGACGGAAGTTCCAATATCTACTGTGAGAACTATACCATCAGCAACAATGCACCTCCTGTATCCCTCTAATTGTATTGCTCTTTTTCAGATACCCCAGTTTCTCTTGGACGACTGGTTACTTAACATCGTAATTAAGTTGTACGTAGCCAAAAAAAAATCTCTGCGATAGGAGTTGCTGAGAGAGTCGCTGCTGAAAGAGCTGAACGCCTTGGGGATTCTGTTGGTTACCAAGTGAGTTAATAGACAATCCCATGGAAGAAGGATCCTTCTTCCGCGAGGCAATCCTTTCAGAAAAGGTGTCCTTTAATGAGGATCAACATTTTGTCTGATCATTTTGCTCTCTGCTCCTCGATGCATCGTTTGCTTGAGTGGAGAGGGTCAAAAGGTTTTTGGGTCATACTTGAACATGGCATCACAAGTCCAAGTACCATCCAAGTTCTAACCACCCTAACCAGTCTCTCATTTTGCAAGGAGATCCAATGCAATCCGGGTATCGTTATTTCGGAAATGACAGTGATACCAATTAATTCAGACGTGATACAAGTAACTCAGGCATGAGTACAGTGCAATTGTTCAGGTTGCATAAGTACTACAACTAAGCAGCATCTGGCTGTTGTCATACAGTGCATGTCGTCATACCCAGATTCATGGTTTCGGTCCACGTGCTGTTGATAATGAAATTGCATCATGAATCTCATTCGAAATAAATATTGGAGTGAAATCCTGGAATGCGGCAGCGTTCCGCCCCGCCAAGCAAACAAGTTGAGAAAAACGAAAGGTACCAAGTGTATGTCTACCGGACGTCACGAAACGCCTTCTTCAGATATCTATATCTCAGCTCCTTTTTGACCGATCAACTTGAAATTTGGCGTGGATAGTAAACAGCTTCAAACGTTTCAAGTCGCTGGTCGAATGGTAGCCGAGTGATATAACTTCAAAAACCCTGTTTTTCGCCCTCACCATATTCTTCTTCTTCTTTTCCTCCTTAATCAGACTGTCATGGCTACAGCCTCTCTACTGATTGACTTGAATTTTTGCACAGAGCTTCGTTACAGCTGAAGACGGTGGCTTTTTAAAGTTTTAATCTATTATCTCAACCCAACAAAATTTTAGGGGAAAAACTGAACTTTAAGCTAATTTTTGCCACTTTGACGGGTCCACAGCCGATCAACTTGAAATTCGGTATGGATCTTCTTTGGATGGATAATAGAAAAAAGCCCTGAAGTTTCAGGTCGGTAGGTCTAAAGGAAGCCCAGTTATATAACTGTACGATTATACAAATATTTTAAATGACGGAATTTGCTGAATCAACTTTTGGAACTAGAATGATTTTATTATTTATAAAAAGTAACGAAGTTGGGAACGAAAACATGTGGCGCTGCAATATAAAAACGAGGTAGAAAAACTTCAACGAAAATCAACTCCTAAGCGTTTACATTCACTCCCCCCTTAGCGTTTTCTCAGGGTACCGAGCAGGAAATCTGACCCGTCTTCCAGAGCGTGTTCGTGTCTCTTGGTTCTTGTTACTGTTTAATGCTTCTGTTGTTCCGTTTGTATTCTCTGGTTTTGACTTCTGTGTAGTGAAATCGTCTGAGTCTTCTGAAAGGATGTATGCTAGTTTGAGTCTGTCTACTGTTACGTTGACATGTTTGTTCCTGATGTATAGTGTAAAGTATTTTTCTGCGACTATGTATGGTCCTTCGTACGGTTTTTCCAATGATGCTTTCACTCTATCAACTCTTAAGAATTCGCGACTGCATCGGCTGAGATCCTCGTGAACAAACGATGATGACAGGTTCCGATGCTTCGTGGGAGTTGGTTTTAATTTCTGCATTTGTTCTTGCAACTGTTGAATAAATATTGTAGACTCCTTTGCTGTTTTTGACTGGTCCAAGAAATCTCCAGGAAGCTTCAAGAGTTTTCCATAGACCATTTCCGCTATCGTAGCTTGTGTTTCCAATTTGATGGCACACCTTAATCCTAATAGGATTGTTGGGATGACTGAGGTCCATTTGTTTTTTCCGTGTGCCCTAATTGCGGCTTTTAATATGCGGTTGATTCTTTCAATCTTTCCGTTGGCTTGAGGGTGTTATGCCGTTGTGTGGTTTATCTTTGAACCGCATATTTTGGCGATTACATGGAATAGTTCGGATCGGAACTGCGCTTCTCGATCACAAATTATGTGGATTGGAGTTCCGAATCGACAAATCCAATTTCCATAGAAATTTTCTGCTACTGTTTCCAGTAGTAATGTAGTAATGCTACTGTTTCCAGTAGTAATGTTTTTCAGCGGCACGACTTCAACCCATGATGTGAATCTGTCGATGCACGTCAGGCGATATGAAAATCCTTCTGACGGAGGCAGAGGTCCCACAATATCAATGTGTACCGTAATAAAGCGATCGTCAGTTTGAGGCAATCCACCAATCGGGGATTTTATGTGTCTCGTGATTTTACTTTTCTGACATTCTTGACAAGATTTTGCCCACAATGCTACATCGCTTTTTAGTTTCTTCCAAATTACTTTTGTTGAGATCAGTTTGACTGTTGATTGTGCTCTGGGATGTGCTAAATTGTGGTATTGTTTGAAAATTGCTCGTCTAAACGGTAGAGGAATGTATGGCCGGATATTTTCTGTAGAGATGTCACAATACAAGGAAACAATCAGTGATAAGGCGTATTGTTTGAATTTTAGTGATGAATTTTTCATGAGCTCTTTTAATTCCTCGTCATTTTGCTGTGCTTTGGATATTTCTGAGTACCTAATCAATTTGGTTTATGTCTTCGATTTGTGAAAAATGATCAGCAACAATGTTTTCATCTCCCGCTACATAACAAAGATCCGTGGTGAACTGTGATATAAATTGTAGGTGTCTCAATTGTCTTGGGGAAGCTTTGTCGTTATTTTGCTTAAATGCATATACCAGTGGCTTATGATCTGTGTATATAACAAAATTTCTTCCTTCTAACATAATATGTTAGAAGGAAGAAATGTCATGTCTAAATATTATGTCTAAAATACTTTATGCCTAAGTACACTGCCAAAAGTTCTCTATCATAAGTACTGTACTTCCGTTGAGCTTCGTTCAACTTCTTTGAGAAAAATGATATGGGCTTCCAACCACTGGGCTCTTTTTGTTGAAGCACTGCGCCCACTGCAAAATCAGAAGCATCAACAAACAAGGCTAGTGGGTATCTTAAGTCAGGATGTGTCAACAATGCTGCATTTGCGAGTTCTTCTTTGCATTTTTCGAATTGCTGGATTGTTTCGTCTGTCCATTCTATTTGCCTGTTGTCCTTTTTCTTCGCGCCGACCAAATAGTTGTTCAAGAGTGCTTGTTGTGTAGCTACAATTTTATAAATATCGTCTAAAAAAATTCAACATTCCAAGGAATCTTCGAAGCTCTCGAATTGTTTTTGGACGTCCATGTTGTTGTACTCGTATTATTCTTACTTTTTCCGGATCAGGTTTTGCTCCGACAGGAGTTAACAGATGACCCAGAAAGATGGTTTCTTTGAGTCCAAATTCTGACTTGCTGACATTAATTTTTAAACCATAACTATTCAGTCTTTCAAAAATTTTGATCAAATGTTCTTTGTGCTCTTCTTCTGTACGAGATGCAATGCAAATGTCGTCCAAATAGGCGAAACAAAAATCTAGGTCAAAAATGATGCAATTTATAAAACGTTGAAATGTTGATGGTGCGTTCCTTAATCCAAATGGCATCTAATTGTACTCGAATAGGCCGAAAGGTGTTATGATTGCTGATTTTTTCTTGTCTTCTTCTGCCATTGGAATTTGGTGGTATGCTGACTGAAGATCAATTTTGGAGAATATAGTTTTACCGACAAGAATTTCATTGACGTCATCAATGTGTGAAGAGGATATCGATCTGGGATCGTCCTATCATTCAACCGCCTGTAATCTCCACAACAGCGCCATGAACCATTTTTCTTTTCCACCGTGTGTAGAGGGCTTGCCCATTGAGATTTGGAAGGTCTAATTATATTATTATCAAGTAAAAATTGGAATTCCTGTTTCGCGACTTTCAATTTTTCAGGATTTAATCTTCTAGCCTTGCTAAAAGGTCCTTGTGTAGTTTTGATGTATTGTTTTACATCGTGAAAATTTTCATCGGGGATTACCGATGGTTTGGTTAGACCCGGATACTTCAGCGACAGGCTCGCAAATGGGCAATTTGTTTGAACTCTGCTGACAACATCTAGTTCATTAATTTCGGTTAGGTCTGCTTTTGTGGTTAATTTTGTTTTGCCATCAACTAATCGTCTATTTTTGAGATCAATCATGAGTTCTAAATGGTATAGAAAGTCCGCTCCAAGAATACATTTGTTCGTTTTTGCAATTATGAAAGGCCATTCGAATTGTCGTCTTAAATCTAAGTCAAGATTTAGAAGCTTGGTTCCATAGGTTGGTATTTCTGAGCCATTTGCAGCATATAATTTGTAAGTTGGTGGCTCTTCCTTTACTTGTTTCTTGGCAGGGAGAACAGACACGTCTGCTCCACTATCTATCAAGAATTGGAATTTGGTTTTTCGATCTCTTATGAATAAACGGAAACTACGACCATCCTTTTCATTGACAGCACTCAGGGTCGTTACTGCTGCTGTCTGCTGGAGTTTCCCTGTTCCGACCATTGACAAGGAGGTACACACTTGCCTCCCGTTCGGGTTGAACCTACGTCTGTAACTTCTGCTACTGGACCGACTACAGCTGCTTCCACAGCTTGACCCACTTGACCTTGATGAGGATCTTCGGGGCTGCCTAAGCTCCTGAATACTCTTTCTCAATTCGTCGGTTTGAATGGCAAGGGTTTGAAAATCTAGGGTTGAAATAGCAGATTGAGATGCGTTAGGTTTGCTTACTGCATAAACTGTTTCAGGATCCCTAGTTTCACACATTCTGTCAGCTAGCTCTGCTAATTTGTCGAGAGTTCCTTCTGCTGTCACGATAATTGATCGAACGTTTTCTGGCAATTTTTCAAGCCTTAACGTTTTGAAAACCGTTTCGCTGAAATTTGCTCCAGCCAAAGGTCGCATCTTCCTCAGCAGTTGGCTAGGTTTGAGAGTACCTAACTGCAAACTACTCGTAAGTTTCTTAATTTGGGACTCTTCGCTTTCTTTGAAAAAATATTATACGATCTTGCCACTTCTACACACACCGACAAATACACGCAAGCAAAAAAACCGCCTAATCACATCATGTTTTCAACGTAAATTTTGTCCATTTGGACCAGAAGATAGTCAAATTTTGTCTGTTCAGAAGTGATGCGTTTCAATTTAAATTGGGCCTCGACTTGGTGGAACCATATATCGGGGTTTTCAGGCCAGAATGCAATACTTCATCTTCAAAGTGCTCCAGTTTGAGAGCGGAATAAGATATAGCAATTCTTTCTCAGCTTATTCAGCATGTAAAAACCTTTAAAATGATGTGTCACTTGACAGACCGTTTCATTTTTGGAATTTATGGGTGAACCTCCCCCCCCCCAACATCCCCAAAACCCCCCTCAGCTTTTGGACATTACAACGCTGAACACGACGGAAAAGTGAGAATTGCGATATCGCATTCCGTCATCAGATTAGAGCAGATTAACCATGAAAAACGTATTCTACATCTTCAACGTACTGCAAGAACAGCAAAACCAACGAATAAATAAATCAATAAATAATTAAATGAAAATTGAAAATAAAAAACAAATAGATATAAAAAAAAAAAAAAAAATAGATATGGGCCCTAGGTGTGGCCCAGGAGGCCGGTGGGCACCTAGGACCCAAATGTGGGCTTCCTCACTCTCCTCAACGGGCATATAACTCCTCCCCCCCTTAATGAAGAAAACTTTCTAGTTATAGAAAGTTTTCTCTCAAAAATTTAAAATTTGAATTGAAAGGCACAAAGCTGTACGAACGAGGAGCTGTACACATGGAACACACAAATACAAATACAATGAAATGATATACCGCAGAGATAGTAGTACATAGTACAATAATAAAGAATTTCAAAGACATATTAGTCAGCGAAACCTAAGGGGGCACATTTTGGGTGGGGGTAATATGGCGAAGTCGACGGTGAGAACGGTATCGGTACATCATGAACGAGAAACACAAAATCAAGGTTACATAGAGTACTATCGTCCAGAAACTGGGAACAAAATATTGGATAACGGGAAGGTCGCTAGTGGAAAGTATAGGACGTGAAGGTGCTGTGAGGTGTTGGAGGCTCTTTAACTTCATTCCTGATGTAGAGGTTACGCATGTTAGAAAGGCCATTCGTCGCAATCACAAGGATAGATTTGGAAAAGCTTACATATTCGACGGGACTGTCCTATTCACGATGGAGCTCACCTCTGAGAACGCAATGGACGACTCGGTTGTGCTAATTCACATCAAGCACACGTCAGATGTCCATGCGGATGACGCCCACTACACTTTGTTACTCAATCAGATTTTAAGGAGTTGTTTGGACAAAATGGAACTGCAACTTATTAGGCGTGATTATTTCGACGCTAATGCCAAGATTGACCTTCTTCAACACAAACTAGAGATCTGGCCTGGATATCTGACTTCAATTCGTCAACATGAAACCGACATGATGCTCAATTGTGACTTGTCATCGAAAATAATGCGTCATGAATCCGCTTACGATTTCTTGACGAGTTGCCGTCAAAAGACAGAAGATTGGAAGGCTGTTTTTCAAGCAGCTATGATTGGAAGTATTGTAATAATGGTGGTTGATTTGTTGTGATAAAGCTTCCTGGTTTGTTTGAAGGTGTTGAAGAATACGGTTGTATTTTTCTTCGTCATTAGCATCTAGATTGCCAGTGATAAATTTAATGACTGAGCCTGGTCCGTTTAGTAAGAGGAGGTCACTGACCAAGAGTAACCTGGAATCAGGTTATAGGCTAGATGAGTCAGAGTCATCGGTAGGTGGCAGGTATTCTGAGTTAGTCGAATTTAGTGCAGGTCGGGATGGTCCTGGCAGAGGTGAGTCAGGTGGGCAAGGAAGGGCCTTTCTGGGTTTCTTTTGAAAGCCAATGAAGTCAGAAGAACTGCCTGAAAGGGTATTCCCAGGTCGCTTCTTTATTGAATCTTGAACTTCAGCTCGAGTACGCAGTTGCAACTCTTGGCTGCTTACCTCTGAGGGAGAGTATGAGGAACTACTTGTACTGTCAGGGGAATACTACAAGGGGGTTTCATCGGGAGCATTACCCGGGGCCTCTTGACGTTGGAAATATGGACTTTTGTCTGAGTGTTATGGTGCCTGGGGGTAATATGGAGGGTACCTCTAGGGGAGTCTACTTCTTCTACTGTTTCCTTGTAATACTTGGGTTTGGTTTTGCTTTGTAATTGTCGATTTTTAACGTATATTGTATCCGGGATGTCTGGGGGAACTTCTCTGGTCTGATTTCGAGAGGCTATTGCATTTTCTTTAGTTTTTGAAATGTTTTCATGTAGGTCTCGGTATAAGAGCACCATCTGGTCTCGATGTTTGGAAACATAATCATTGACAATCCTCTACTCTAAATTCATCCTAAGGGGACTATCATTGGAGATATGACCATTGATGATTTCTAGTGGCGTAAGGCCAGTAACGGAGTGAATAGAGTTGTTATATGCTAGAAGAGCATATCTCACTTTGATTTCAATGGTTTCTTTCTGAAATTCCTCTCGGAGATTTAGAAGCCTGATGTGTTCAACTAGGGTTGAATGGAACCTTTCTATTGCTCCATTGCTCTCGGGATGTTGGCTAGAGATAAAGTGAATTTCTATGTTGTGTAATTGTAGAAGTTCTTTGACAGGAGCTGAATTAAATGGTTTGCAATCTACGTAATTATTACAGCTAAAAATTTACTACATGTTTGAAAAAATAAAATAATAATTATATACTTAAACAATAAACAATTCAAATTATTCAAAATATATTACAGTTAAACCTACATATTATTAGGTTGAATTGTTTATTGTTTAAGTATATAATTATTATTTTATTTTTATAGTATAATATATTATATCTATATTCATTTGTGTGTATGTGTTTGTACTTTTAGGGTTCCACCAGAAGTAGCGAGTAAGCTGGAGTGGACAAAATTTTACTACACGATGAGAAACGCTAGAAGAACACAACTTCCAGCTGTACCCACATCGCTGACAGGGTTGGATTCAGCTGTTTGGGCCGCAATGCCTCGGTTTGGCATGGTGGATGGTCAGACATTTTATCATGGCATTGTGGAGGCTAACGGAAAAGTGTGCTGCATATTCGTCACCAAGCAATTGTTGCCTGTTCTACGTGCCTCCACAATTTAGCACATTCAAGACGGTCCCGAGATACCCATCGGCACGTCAGCTCATCACTATAATGGCCAACGACGGCGATAAGGTGCCCACAAAATGTTATTCGTACACGTAATCTGTAGTGTACACCTCATATTATGCTACACCTTATATAATACTACTTGCAGATGATACTTACCTACCTATATTAAGTAAATAATGTCCATAAAAATGGGTACGATTTTATGTGTTTTCTGTCTTTTCTTTCCAGGCGTACCCAGTGGTGTACGCAATCATGGATTCAAAGGAAAAAGCTTCGTACAAGGCAGTTCTCCAACTATTGAAAACCGAGCTCGAGTTATCCCCTTCTGTTGTGATGTCAGATCATGAAGCTTCACTGAGAGCAGTCATCCTGGAGGTTCATCCAAATACCACCCTCAAGGGCTGCTGGTTTCATTTTGCTCAAGTAGGTTCATGATTTTTATATTAGTAACACACAATTAACTTTAATTTGTGATCGACCCCATATATTGAATTTGCAATAACTAACTGCTTTGGGGTTAGGTACCTACCTTACTTATTTTATTTGTAAATAGGTTAATAACTATAAATGATGAATATTTTATGGGTTTCAGGCTATTATCAAGTACGTCTCTACTCATGGGCTGAAGAGGGCTCTCAAGGAAAACCGAGCATTTGGTAACATGATACAAATGCTGATCGCGTTAGCCTTACTGCCAGCCGATGACATGGAAAATGGGTTCCCGCACGTGAAGAGGACCATTGACTCAACTGGTTTCACTTAGATGCTGGAGCCCGTCATGCAGTAAGCAGCACATGTATTATGAACAGTACCACTAAGTTATAAGTCTTATAACTGCAAAATTTGTACAAAAATTATAACTACAAAAAAGTTGTGTGATATTATTTAATAATATCTCTCGAGTATAAATTATCTCTCTTAGCCAATTTGTTTTGATGTAAACCATCTCTTGCAGATATTTCCGGACTCAGTGGATGGACGAAATACGTCCTCAAAATTTTACTGTAAATGGGTCGAACGTGAGGACGAACAATAACCAGGAGTCCTACCACGCCCAACTCCTCAAATGTTTAGGGAAAAGCCGCCCGGGTATCTGGCAGTTTATTGGTAAGGAAAACCATAACGTTTTAGTATAATAAATTTGCATGCTACATTGTTTATCATAAAAAAACTTTACTTTTATCAATAAGTTGTTAAAAACGTCATAATTTATTATGCGTGATTGGTTATAGACGCTCTGATGAGTATGGCATCGACGGCCATAAGAGACCAGCAGCGAGTCGCAGACGGAGCCGGTGTCTCCTTTGGACGAAACCGCAAATGGGCGTTCCACGAAAGGACAATCACCAGCAGACTTCGGGATTTGTCCAGGGTAACTATCACTGTCATACGATCAAGCTGCTGAATCTTGGCACACCCATGTATGCTGGATTAAAACCTTCTATCTGTTGTCACAGAAGCATTCACTCCATTTTCACTTTTCTTTCTAATGATGTGTTTGATACGATTATTTCAGGTAATTGGTTCAGCCGGCCACACATTGTTCCCGAGGGTTTGCAAGTGGATGTTAGTTTCACTGACACACAATTGGAAGCCATCTCCAGCTTAGGGGACAACGAGGGGTTCAACCTGGCGACAGAATCGGAACCCACCTGTGTCTTCTGCCTCACTCACGCGATTCGCAAGCCCATGTGGCCATAGGCAACTCTGCAGATCATGTGTGGACACTTTACTTGAAACAAGATCCACATAATATGTGAACAGCAATATCCTGAAACCCATCACATGTGCTCAGTGCCGTGCCCTTGTAAGCTGCTTTGTTAGGCTATTTTGAGGAATATTTTTATGCATGGCAGTCGATGTATATTTATTTGTAATGTGTAAAACTTGTATATCTAACTTGTATATAACTTGCATGTCTAATAAGCATTTATCGTTCACCAAGTTCTACTGAACTGGAGGAGTTCTTGGATGCATTGTCGACCGTTGTTGTTCGAAAAGAAAGTATAGATATTGAGTTAATTGTTGGTGACATAAATATTGATATCGGAGAGGAATCGAAAAATGAAAACATCAAGGCTTTATATCTCAACAGGCTTGCGGAATTGGGGTTTTTTTCGCGTGTGAACAATTTCACAAGAATTGAAAAGGATAGTCACGCATGTCTGGATCACGTATTCATGCGCAAACGCAATTGCATTTTAGCCAAAGAAACAGGCATCGTTTGGAAATCCTCAATAACGGACCATTTTAGTTCTCTATTACACCTACAGATATCATTAAATTCCAGAAGTACGAATTCTGAGAATAAAATTGTTTCTCGTGTCGACCATGTTAAGTTAAATGCAGCACTTGCTAAAGAAACTTGGTCCCCTGTATTGGAGTGTAATGAGGTTGATCCAGCGGCCAATTCATTTCATAGAATACTATCGATGCATATTGATAACCATAGTATGGTCTTTCACCAGTCGCATAAATTGACAGCCCTTAAACCATGGATGACTCCGGGACTATTACTCAGCGTTAGGACGAAGGAAAAGCTGTCGAGAAAAGTACGGAATGCCCCCTTTAACACAAAACTGAATAACTATCTAAAAACATATAGGAATAAATTGACAGAAATGATTAGAGCAGCCAAAAATTATTATTATGGAGACCGGATAAACGGAGCAAGTGGTAATATGAGGCTCATTTGGAATACTATTAATGAAGCAGCTAACAGAAAAAAAAGTATGCATTCTATTGGTTCTATAGAAGTGAACGGGAAATATATTGACGCTAAAAATAATTTGGAAGAAGTAGCAAATGCCTTCAATAAGCACTTTTCTACTATTGGTTCTAAAATAGCTAATCCTCTAGGGGCCGTCTCCATAGAAAAGAATAGTGAAATTCCTTGCATTACTGGATCTTTTAAACGTGTTACTATAGATGAAGTAGAAAGAATAATCAGCGACTTGAGAGGGATGTCTGCTCCGGGGTTCGATGGGGTTACGGTTCAGACTCTGAAAAATGTCAAATCATTCATATCCAGGCCTTTGTGTCATCTAATTAATCTTAGTTTTTCTCGTGGTATTTTCCCTCAGATCTATAAGTCTGCAATCGTCACGCCATTGTTCAAAGGAGGTAATCCGAAAACATTGGGAAATTACCGACCGATTTCTCTGCTGTCGAATATATCGAAATAATAGAAAAGGCCCTCAAAATATATTTCGTAGAATTTTTAGAGGAAAATAAATTGTTGAATGATCACCAGTATGGTTTTAGACCAGGTAGAAGTACTCAGGACGTAATTGTGTATTTAGTTGAGAATGTTGTTGCTAATCTCGATGTTGGAACTAAGACCTTAGTAGTGTTTCAAGACCTCACCAAAGCTTTTGATACGGTCTCCCACTCCAAACTTGTTAACGTATTATTAAGAATGAACTCCCATCCCACCTTTGTTAACTGGATATCTAGTTACCTAAATAACCGCGAACAAAGGGTTAGAATTCAAAATTCTCTGAGTGGCAAGTGTTCCATTGGTTATGGAATTCCGCATGTTGGGTCCCCTCCTCTTTTTGTGTTATATCAATGATATATTTGGTATTGACGCAGGGGGTGTAGTGACATCTTTTGCGGATGATACGGCAGTCATTATTAGTGGAGAAAACTGGGATGAGGTAGTGCAAAAGGCGACGGATGGATTACGTTCTCTTCAGTTGTGGTTTAGAAAGATGGGCCTGAAACTCAATTATAATAAAACAAAATTCATTGCGTTTGCAACAAGAACTGGTTTGGTACCGTCAATTGGTAGCATAAAATGCCATGTTAGTGAGAATTGTAATGAATGTGATTGTCCAACCATTGTTCAAACGACACAAACTACATATTTGGGAGTCAGAATTGATCAATGCATGTTGTGGGATTACCATCTGTCATTTCTCAATACGAAACTGCGTAGGTTATTACCTGTTTGTTTTGAAGTTCGTGGCTTCATGTCAAATAAAGTTAAGAGAATTTTATATTTGGCTTTAGCACAATCATTACTAGTTTACGGTATAGTTGCTTGGGGATCAGCGTATCGAACAAGGTCTCGGTTGCTCTATGTAACTCAAAAATGCTTATTGAAAATTCTGTTAAGAAAGCCTATTGATTTTCCGTCAGTGGAGGTCTTTCGTGAGATGAAAGTTCTACCATTTCATGAATTGTTCGAACAGACAACATTAATATATATATTCAAAATGTATCTCTCTGGCCATTTCTCAATTTCTGACAATAACACAAGATCATCCGATAGACTTACTTTGCCTTTGCCTCGTCGATATACTTCGCTTGGACAAAGATTTTTCACTTATTATGGTGTCAATTTATTCAACACTCAGTCTCCAACTATATTCAAGTTGCCTATGTCACTGGCCATATTTAAGAGGAAACTAAAAGAACTCTATAAAGCACGGTTAGGGAGCAATTGTATTTGAAAGTGATTTTATTTTTAAGAGTTTATTTTTGTTTGTTTTATTCCTAATAGAAGATATAAGAAATTACTTTATACTTTCGTACGTGACTCCAACTCCCAGCACAAGATACTTTCAGGGGGTTGTAGTGTTTAGTTGTACTTGTAGATGTAAAACAAAATTTTGTATTTCATGAATAAACGCATTTAAAAAAAAATATATATATATACCTACAAAAATGATATTTGGACTTTTTATCAATAAATCTTTATTGACGGTGAATGTTTGAATTATTGGACCTAGGTCCAATTAATATTGAATAGAAATGCATTTCATCGAGCACATAAATGTATAAAACAGCGGTTTTCCGAATAAATGCATATTCTAGTGGTTTTCGTCTAAATAGTTCGTTTTTCTTCAAATTTCCCCCGAATTCGTGCCCTGACTATCCATAAGGTTTGAAAAAAGAAATGATTGAAAAGCGTATATCTGGTGCCAATAATAGAACCTCAGGTTTTTGACCTTTACTGAGGCCATTCACGCACCCAATTACAGTGGCCTTCGAGGGTTGCAGTTTTCAATCCTCTGCTGGAGGAAAGAGCGACTCGACAGGTAAGCTGTTGTATTCATCCTTTCTCTTTATATGTTTATGCACATCTGTTCAAAGGGCATAAAAAGACAAAACATATGCAACAAACCGCATTTCGTTATGGGGTCTTGAGATTTGCAATTTCAAATTGAAGAAAAAATATTACATTCCTTTACCTGTGGTCTGTTTGGAACGAGTGGCACATGTTTTCAGCGAATTTTTTAATCGCCTGTCTAATAAAAATATTGCCAGCTTTGTAAAATCAATAGTTTCCCCGATAAACAGGAAAATATCGTCTTTTAGACGCTTAAAACCTTGAGTTTCTACAATGGTGTAAGTGCATACCCTTCAGTCCTTCAACAGGATTAAACCATCAAATTCATAACTTGTGAACTGAGGATCGTACAAACGATTAAAAATTATATGATAACCCCATTTCACCCCATATGTCATTTTTGGAAAGAAGTGCTCAAGGGCTACAACTTTTTCCTCTGGAATGTTTTGCTCAGATCAACTGATTAGACAGGAAATTGATACAAAAAATTGTTTATACTTATTATAAAATAAGTTTATAAATACCTGAAAAGTGATAACTTATCACTGATAAGACTACTACAATAATTGTGATGTTCCTTTTTCCACTTTTATGCAAGCTTAAATAAAAAACTATAAAACAAAATCTTCAGTTTATTGGTGTGCATGAACCCCTCTATCCCAGTGTATCTTATTGGACACAGTTGAACCTAGGCCCCACGTATCCCACTGTATCTAAAAAATTCAGATTTTATTTTTTAAATTGCAGCCTTTTTATAATATTTTTCTCGATTATTAGGGACTTAAGTAGACCTAAATACTGACAAAAAGTTTGGGTAAGCGAAAATTTTTATTGCTTGGGATATTAAGGGTTGACTTAATGAATAAAATAAGTATTTTTTCATTATTGTTGTGAATACAAGTTTTGAAATGTTGTTCTTAATTCTGACTTTTCCCGTTATCACAATAGAAGGGCTATTTGCGAGGTTTTCTACTAAGAAGTAAAAGTATCTGAGTCCTAACACAGGTACAGATTGTATAGTGTCATTATGTTTACAAGAAAATGAAATATCCGATAGATTTTTGTCTCCGTCAACCCGTTAGAGTAATAATAATTAATTATTACTCTGGGCAGTTGGTAGCGCCCATTTATGCAATACGAATTTACCCTTTCCTAACAAATCAATCAGCTCATCAACTAGATTCTGGTCATCGTCTATTCCTTGACTTGATTATATCATCGATATATGAGTTGCGAAGAATAATTTTACTTGCGTTAGGTCCATTTAAAACATCAAGGAAATGGTGTTTTGTGAGTCTGTGTTGGTGTTGCCGCATTAATAATTGGTGTGCCAATAACGTGGTGGTATCGACACGGACATTAAATTAGCTAATTTCTGTTTATTTCAAGCCCGAAGCGGAAATTGTTTTGTTTTTTCTGGCAGCCACCCCCTAGAACAGCCAATGGCTACTAGGTTGGATTTTTGTACACTACACGTCTATTTAAAGATGCAAATAAAATCTTTCTCTCTCTTCTTTGAGCAGATCACCCTAATCTGATAATTAGATAATAATAATAACTAATAACACAACACCACAAACAAAAATGTTCAGATCCTTGAACCAGACCCGCATGTTTCTATGTATTTTTGGTCGCTGAATCCGAATCCGGGGTAAAAAAAAAAGCTGGACACCCCTAGAAAAAAAGGTTATCGCAGAATGGGATGAATCCTCGGCAAACTTAGAAGTAGGCATTATCATCTTGATGAATCCTGTTTTTAAGTACCTAATCCAATTATAATAAGTGTGAATTGTGGGGTTACCACTTCACTTGTACAATAAAAAACCCCAAAGGGGTGTATAAACTACCACCCTATGTTACCAAATTGATCGAAAAAAACCAATGGTTTTCCACTGGCTTATTTTTTGTGAAAGTCCACTCGGGGGTTTTCGAGGTCGCTGATTACGAATTCGCAATCAGATT
Organism: Stenodema calcarata; assembly: GCA_963920205.1. Classification (NCBI taxonomy): domain Eukaryota; kingdom Metazoa; phylum Arthropoda; class Insecta; order Hemiptera; family Miridae; genus Stenodema; species Stenodema calcarata. The sequence goes on along the minus strand of OY986048.1, from coordinate 57,807,101 downwards.
TATACAATTAGCAGGTGGCGCCACCTCAGGGCGCATGCGCAGTGAAAAAAGTGTCGAAGAGTCGATGGATTCTCATGAAACGTGGTACATGGGGGTTTTTGAGGTCGCTGATTACGAATTCGAGCTCAGATTCATAAAATTCGTAGGCGCACTACAAACACAGCTAAATATCTAGGGTTGACGCTATATGTCAAACTAAAATGAAAAAAAAAAAAAAAAACCGTATCAAACTTGAGAAAAACCTAGCTCAAAATCAAATACCGGAAGTTGTACTGGTTACTGGGGAAGCACTCAGAACTAGAGGTTCACGACAAGTTACTGCTGTACAAGCAAATTGTAAAACCAGTCCGGACGTATGGCATAGAAATTTGGGGCTGCTCTAAAAAATCCAACATAAAACACATTCAAACTTTCCAAAACAAAGTACTTACCTTGGGGGATAGTCGATGCCCCGTGGTACATAAGAAATGACTACCTACCTTTATCTTGACCTGAAAATGGAAACCGTCACCGAAGCCATCAAGAACTGTGCGGTGAGGCATGAAGGAAGACTTGACAGACATGTAGATCTAGAAATGATCCGGATCTTGGACAACAGTGAAACAGTGCGGCGTTTGGATCGCACAAAACAACACGAGTTATGTATTTCGCGAAATTGAGGACAACAATTAACGGTCCAGTGGGCTCGTAATTGGGTCAGCTGATGAGCTGGAATTTTATTAACATGTGATTTATGTATGCAAGTGAAGTAGCTGAATGGGCTGTGTGGCTCAGTTGTTATCCTACTCTTTAATAAATAAAGAATTTGGAAAAAAAAAGATTTATTAATTCGCTCCAAAAGATGAAGGTTTTTTTTTAATACAGTATTTTAATGGAAGTTATGTATAACACTTGTAAATATGGATTATATAATAATATAAAATTATATTCATTGTATTTTCTATAATAAGATAATTGGGTATATCAAATGCTCTTTTGTCGGTTCTAAAGTCTTCCGCAGTTTACAATGACGACAGCTTTCGTTGGTCTTCCATTTCGAACACAAAATGTAGCTATTTCATCGACGAGCTCAATCCCTTCAACGACGCGTCCGAATATGGCGGTATCTGGTCGACTTTCTGATAAATTAATGCGGAACTGTGATCCAACACTTCTGGGCTTGGAGTGTTTCTTCCCCATGCGTATCATGCCCACAGCCTCGCGCCCTGGTGTGAGTTCGGTGTCCTCCGGCATGAAATGTCCTTCTTCATAGATTGATGTCCCGCCGCTCCCATCGTTATGTTGGAAGTCACCTGTTAGTACTGATTGCCGTTTCCAGCACTGAAAGAAGACGCATCCTGCGTAAGTGGCGCCTAGCCCTGTAGTGGACAAAACTGCGAAATTCTCCGACATTTTCGGCGCGACGTCCGGCCTCGTTTCGATCACGATGCGTCCGTGAGGTTGCCCGTTGACTTCAATGTTAAAAAAGAAAAGTGGGAAAGGGTGCGATGGTCGAGTAACGTTGATGAGCGAGTGTTGTTGAACAGGTACGACGCTCATGTCGTTCGGTGTCGGGGATGGCATCATGTAGTCGACGTTTCCATTTTGTGGGATGGGCTGTTGACACGCCATTTGGCGGGTGTACAACTGGAACATGCAGTAGTTGGTCAAAAACAGGAGTGGGGTTGGAGGCGAAGTGTCAGTCCTGGTTTCAAAGTTAGGTAGCCTATTGGCTAGAGCTTGTTCCAGCAGCGAGAAATCAAAAACGACGGTCGATTTGCAGATCAAATCATTCACCTGGGCTTGAATATACATGTCCTGCAATTTCGCTTGCAAGAGTCGTTTTTTCATGTTCAAGATTGTGACCAGAGCTTGAGCCTCAAACGGGTACTGGAGCTGCGGGAGGATCCCCCTGGCTTTGGTCACCAAGTCCCGGCTTTCCTCAAATTCCGGCATACGATCCTTATTTCTCTCCAAATCAATTTCGATCTGGGTCTCCAACGTCACGCAAGCCTCCTGCACGTGCAGAACGAAGCCCTTCAGGTAGTTGATCAAAGGACTTGTGTCCTCGAGCAACTTGGAAACAGAGACCATTTCCACTTGTATCTAAACAACAGAGACAAAACTCATTAGGTTTCTTATAATTCATTACATTTAATACTGATTGAAAACCTCTCAACGTGACAGTCAATATCCGTTCATGTCCAGATTTCCACTCTCACTTACGTTTGAAATGATATGCTCCTTCGCTTCGGCGTGGAATCGTATTTGGTGCCATCGGTGTTCATGGGCGGCGCATGCCCTACATATTGTGTTCTTACAAGTGAAGCACCAAAGACCCAAAGACATCTCATGTTTGTGGCAGAGTTCCCTCACAACAGTCTGCAATAAGTACAGAAAATATCCAGCATGAAACATAACACAAGATGACAAAATTATATTTAATATAAAGGGTTATTAATGTCACTTAAGAGGTGTTTTTTTCACGAAGGTTTGAAATGTTGATGCGCTGAAATCTTAATCGATTCAGTTATGAAAACTAAGATATCTGAAATTTTTTTGAATTTTTTGGACCACCAGAAGGGGGTCCCGCAACGCACTTGTAGTTACGCACTTTGGACCTGACGGTACTCATTACATACGTGGTAAGTATCCACTTTAGAGACTTTTTGCATTGAACAAAAGTAGTCGGGAATGGTCCATCTAGTATTAACAAAATTTGAAGCAGTCGAAATCTGAAATATTGAAAAATGTTGCCTACCTCTCCGTGACGAAAACATGAGAATGGCAAGTACAGACTTTTAGTCAATGAATGATTACATTAATTGTGTTAAAATAATCTCTTTTGATAAAATTACAGGTTTTTCTTTCAAATTACATATTTTCTCGCAATTACAGCTTTTTCTTTAAAATTTTATTGACATTAGCGAATTTTCGAGGAAAATGTAGCTATTATTCTCGGTCCAAAATTTTTTAAACTCGAATTTTCGAAGAATTTTCATACCAAAATCCGTTTCAGACCATCCTGAATCCAATGCCAAAAGATACCAAGATATATATATACATATTCCAGACGATGTAACTCCCGATGGAATGTTCAAATTTGCACACAAAATCTGTCTCGAATTTTGTTGCTGAACACGATGGTGAAATCAGATTGCGATATCTCATTCCGTTCTCAAACTGGAGGACTTTGAAGTTGATGAAGCGTGGTTGTCACTTGATCTTCATGTTAACTCTGCTTTAATCTGATAACGGAATGAGATATCGCACTTCTGACTTCGCCGTCGTGTTTAGAGTGTGACAAGTGACACCTCTTTTTAAAGGTTTTTACACGCTGAATACGACCGTGAAGTCAGAATTGCGATACCTAATTTCAGTCGCAAACTTGAGTACTTTGAAGATGAAGAATACGTTCTTCATGGCTAATCTGCTCTAATCTGATGACGGAATGCGATATCGCAATTCTGACTTCTCCGTCGTGTTCAGCGTTGAAATGTCCAACAGCTGAGGGGTGTTTTAGGGGTGGGGGGGGGGGTTCACCCATAAATTCCAAAAATGAAACGGCGTGTCAAGTGACACTTCATTTTTAATGTTTTTACACGCTGAATAAGATGGGGAAGTCAGAATTGCGATATCTTACTCCGATCTCGAACTGGAGCACTTTGAAGATGAAGAAACGTGGTTGTTACTTGAGTGGTTCTTCATGGACATAATATTCTTTAATGGAGACGTTTTACATAAAAACAATTATTTCTCCGAAAATTCGCTCTTATAGTCATGCTGCATGAATGGGGATTTTTTTATTTATTTAAGATTTGAATTCTACGTAAAATTTCATGAACATTTGACCTTCAACCGATTTTTTCGGTCGCACACAACCCACGCTTTGAGCCGGCCAAGATTGGGCCAAAATTCAGATTTTGTGTAGGTAACCTCAAGTGTGGCACATGAAATTTCATTATTTTTTCACGTGATTGACGTGGTGCTATCCGTTTTTCGAACTCATTCGATTTCAGTCTAACGGCAGCTAAAAAACGGTGGGCAATGTGGCGAATAAATCACAATTTTCGAATTTACTGCAGAAACCTGTCTTAAAAACTACCACTTTTTTTTTAAATTCATACTAAAGAGTTATTCTACACAGTGTATGAGAAGGAACAAGTGACGCCTAGCCCTTCGTACATTTATTGAATTCCAACAACCAGCACGTGCTATCTGCCACCTTTGGTCGGTACGTTATTCGAAAGTGTGGAATAGGTTCAACCTCAATGAACTCGGCTTACAACAAGATTGTTTCATTTGTTCACTCAGAACATTGCACTTGGTCGTTTGGCCCAAAGCACGACATGGACTGTGTTCACGGACATGTGCAGCACCAGGAGCTCGATGTTCATACACGTCAGAATCACTTAACAATTGTTTAGCGTTCGAAGTACTCTCATATTTGGGCTGCTTTCATTCATCTCTTCACGGTCAATCGCTTTTGTATGAATTTGAAAAAGTGGTAGTTTTCAAGACAGGTTTCTACAGTAAATTCGAAAAATTGTTATTTATTCTCCACAATGCCCACGGTTTTTAGCTGCCGTTAGACTGAAATCGATAAACGGATAGCACCACGTCAATCAGCGTAAAGAAATAATGAAATTTCATGTGCCACACTTGGGGTTACCTACACAAAATCTGAATTTTGCCTCAATCTTGGTGAGCTCACAGCTATATAATTGATGCCACTACTAATACACTGAATATACACCTTGGCACTTACCTACTTCGCGTTATATAATAATTATAATAATTTTTGTTCATCCAAAATTAGTAAATGTTATTATGAAATTAAAGTGGAAACAATGAAATGAATGTAATGATGTGCAGTTACGGAATTACGTCACCAAAACTCTGAATTCCCGGACAGTTGGCATATGCCCAGTCCTATAATGTTGTTTGTCAGATTGTATGATAAACATTTCTTCTTCTTCTTCTTCCTTTGAACTATAAAAAAAAACAGGATTTCAGAGTATCCCAACCTTCTCCAGGTTCTTTCCCTTTTCTTATTATCTCTCCCTCTCTTTTCTCTCATTTTTATTATTATTATTATTTTTTCACTAATATTTTTTTCTGCGCCAACATTTCGAACCTTCGTGAAGAAAAACACCTCTAATGTCACTTTCACATTGTGACGTTCAAAAATTTCAACTAGTGCGTTACCTTCAGTTTTCTCTCCGGTGGTTTGGACTGCGCAAGTTTCATGGTCGTAAACTTGACTAACTGGAGGATCGCGTTGTACGTCGGCAAGGTTTCGGGCCTTTGATCTGCGAGCTCAGTCCTCCTCGCGCAGTAGATGCAGAAGACTAAGTGTCCCTGAGAATTAGAGGTGCCATTTGTATTGTGACATGATATTAATATTATATTATGTGCTCAATTTTTTAAAGCTGGATAATATCAGCAACTCCGCCTAGGGATACAACCTGCTAATCTACCGGTTCCAAGATCATACATTCATTATTATAGGCACAGAAAATATTTGTACAAATCAATTTATGACAGCATCATTGAATATTTATGTCGACACCGTATCAAAAGTTACACCACATTGAGGCAAATTACAATTTTAAGATGAGGGGCTAAATGAGATAATGAAAATTCATTATCCCAGATATATCTCGTATCATTCTTCCTATTCTTATATCTTAGTGCTTGATTGAAGCCTTTCGTAAAAACAGAAGTTTTACAAGCCTAAGGGCTTGAAAAACTAACTCATGAAAACTAACTCGATCGTGCTTTGAATAGGTCACGTACACGTAGACCGCATTCATGTATTAACATACCACTGGCCAACACAAGAAAAGGTGTTGTTTGGTACATCAGTGTACTGAATCAAAATCTGAACCCCATTCGTCGCTTCCAGGTCTGGTTATATTCTAGCTACATATGATTGTTAAAAATAATTCAGCACTCGGAAAAACACCAACACCAACTCTCATCCCCTCAGCACCAAACAACACCTTTTGGTTTTTTGTTTTTGTTTTAATGAGACAGACATACCTAATCTGTCTCATATTATGAGACAGTTCACGTTTACCGTCATATCAAATGAAAAGCACGAGTGCGTTTTCATGTCCATGTCTTACTATTGCCAAACCATACAAATTACGTAGGTAGATAGATTTATTGGCACAATAGTACAAAAAATAAAATAAAATACTTTACCAATTTAGCAGAATAAACAAAATAAATATATCTTAATAACATAATTTACACTCGTGCCCACAGAGGCCTAAATTCAAGGAATTTGTGTCCCTCCGTGGAGTTGCTAATCTCCAACTTGTAATTCCGAGGTCACAGAAACGTTAAAACCGACAGAAAAAAAAGAAAATAAGTCATATCAACACACCTACACGTACATCATGGTCCCACCTCCTTGAGCCTATCACACAGATACTTTTTAAAAACTTTCAAATTACAAAAATTCCGAACGTCAAAATTCTATGAGAGTACAAGAAATTTAAAGCAACAACATATGAATTCCTCCTATATAGGTCAAGATTAATTTTGGGCAACCTGATGTTTGACCAATTTGTAGTTCTCGTATAATCTACCTGAGATAAATTGCCATCGTCCATCCCAACTTTAAAAACGTGCAGACTTGATTCCAGCCGAAATATATATTTGAGCTTCAAGAGCTCAAGTTCTTCATATAGTAAATTTGTTAAGTACATCTATGACTTATTTAAAATTATACGCAATATGGTATTGTGTGCACTTTGAAGAGGGCGAAGGGAGCTTTTACAAGCTCCACCCCAAACCAAAATTCCATACCTGACGATGGAATAGCAAAGCCCAAAGTAAACCATTTTCAACAACCTCAAATTTGCAAAACCTCTCAACATTTTAAAAACATAAAAAAGTTTTCTCAATTTTTGTATAAGTAAATGTATATGTTCTTTAAATTTCAAATGTTGATCAATAATTACCCCCAAATATTTGCATTGTTTTAATTAAATAAAAAGGTTGATTGAAACACACTGGTGTTCTCGAAAGTTGTACCCGAATTCATTTGGAAATGTCGGAAGAATTTACCTTCATCAAAGGATGTATGCAGCTCAAACAGAAGTAGTGCTTGCACGTTAGAAGCTTTGGCATCAGATCGGTCTCGTTGAACTTCCGCTTGCAGTAACCGCAGATTGTCATCTCTTGTAATCCTTTCAATGCTCCTGCGTCCATCATCTGGGATGAAAATGGAAATTTGTAAATTATTTCAACATTATTCAGACGAAAGGCTTTGTTAATATAAGTGACGCATGACATTATTTCTGGGTAAATAAGCGGGCGTCTTTAGGGCCTAATTCGACAAATCGAACCCTAACGCGGCGAAAAATCAACGTTTTTCGTATTATTGAAAAAAACTCTGCAAATTCTTGACACAACGGTTCATTATCTTCTTTGTACAGATCACCCTTCTGTCTAGATCACTAAATCTAGACAGATCTAGATCCTAAATGTTAGATTAAATATTATTATGAATTATCACTAATTATTAATAATTTCATCATGTACCTAGTGAAAATTATTATAATTTATTGTTTGGTATTAATAATTTGTATTTAGGTATTATTAATAATACTAATTATTAATTATGATTAATTAATACGATATCCGGCTGTTGGAATCGACTTGGTTGCTTTGTGCAGAACCTGAATGATAGAGATGATGAATTAATTACAAATAAGATGTACCCATATAATTTTTCGAGTTTTGGAATTTTCAAAATTTCAAAATTCGTTTTTTGAACCCCTTCCCCTTGACCTAGGGTTATGAAAAGTTTCGAGAATTATTGTGGGGTTGGTCGGAACCCGTAACCAAACTTTCGTAATTTTAACTCAAAGCTAACTGGGCAAAGTGCCTCAGACGTCGTACGGGGGACGGACGGATTTTGTTTTTGTTCGGTTTTCTGAATCTACGTATCTTGAAACGTAAACCAACAAATTTTGACATGGGGTTAAAAAATTTTTACTTTGGTCGATTCCAATGGTTCGTTATCAAAGATAATAAACCAAAAGTAAAAACACACGAATTCGCGCTCGTACTCAAACGAATGTTAACGAACGGGATCTGCGTAGCGCGGAAATGACGCGAGATAATATTATGGCACAAAAATACGTAGCCGCCACTAAACGGAAGAAAAATTGTCATCCATCTTTGCTGGGGAATGATAAGGGACAGAACGCCGGTTCACCGCGAGGGTTCACCGCAAATTTCATCATTTGTGGATTTCACTCACGGGTAAACGAATATTGTAGTGAACTAAAAAGGGAATTGAATATTTCGGTAGAAATATATTGCGGGGGGAAAATGCCTTTGTTTGGTTGGAGGTGATGACACTTTTTTCTCACCCACAACTCGATCGAGCCAAAAACTTCGAAAACACAGATTTCGGGTCACAGAACGACATGGGGCTCGAAACAGGGACGAAATGCGTGGAAAAAGTTGACATAGCCGGTTTTTCGAGATAGGAGAAGAAAGTGACGGTTCCGGTTACATAAAACTTACTTTGATTTCAGGAAAAAAGCGTTTTCAGGCTCGTTGAAGGCGAAACGGTGTCGTCAGAAAATACACGAGCGTTGGGAGTGCTCTGATGGACTAGTGTACAATGGCGGACGATGCAGTACCGTTTGCCGCGAAACTTCCCGCTCTTCATTCCGTACCGCCCGAGTCAAATAACCCTCGAAATTCCCCTTCCGTCGTTCTCCGAATTCGATTTGCTTTTGGTTTATTCTGCCATCCTGAGAAAGAAAGTCCTAACTCCATTTTGTAGCTTTTCGAGGTTAGGACTTATTCCTATAAATTTAGACGAGATCAACCGATTGGATTAGGTTAGAAAGCCCAATCTCCATCAGAAGTACTTGAAAATCAACTGTGTAACGGAAGTTCTAATGTCTACTCTATAGAAAATTCTCAGCAGTTCACAAAACCTCGTTGGTCTCAAACCTATCAAAATGGTGATAGGACTTTCTTCCTTATGACGGCAGTGTTATCTTCGATACCTAATGAACCATTCGAAACGACCGAAGAAAAATTTTGTTTAACCCCCCCCCCCTCAAAATTTGTTGGTTTACGTTTCAAGATGCGTAGATTCAGACAATCGTATCTAATTTTTGAAATAAAAAATACACCGTTCCATATGAATTTTTCGAGTTTTGGAAATTTCAAAATTCGTTTTGAACCCCTTCCCTTCGACCTAGGGTTATGAAAAGTTTCAAGGGTCATAGCGGGGTTGGTCCGAACCCGTAAAAAAATGTCGTAATTTTAGCTCAACAGTTTTTAGTTTCATCGGGTTTTTTTTATTCGATTTTCTGAATCTTCGTATGTTAAAACGTAAACCAACAAATTTTGAGAGGTAAGAAGGAAGTGACGGTACGGGGTAAATAAAACTTACCTTGAATACAGGAAAAAAGCGTTTGCAGTCTCCTGGCGAAAGGGTGAACCGGCGGTTGTTGCCTGGACTGGTGGATGCACAATGACGAGACGTTCGAGTCGAATGGAGACCTCACGGATCGCCCGCCGCGCTACGGACGGTCAGCGTTCGTACTAACATAGCCGCCAAATTCGAATTTTTTGGTTTCGTTATGAGCCATGGAAGAAGGGAGAAATAATCTATAATAATAGATAATATTGACCACCAGTCCGTCTTCCGTGGTTATGAGCGAAGCATTCCGGGATTCGGATTGAGCTCTTGTAGATCTTCGGAACCTCTTGAACTATCACACCATAGTTTTAGTGGCACTTATTTCACAAGATGACTTTATATTAGGTACTCAGAATAGTTAATTTCCCGAAAAATATACAGGGTGTTGAGGAACTCATGTTAATCCCGACTTTTTCACTTTCGAATTTTTTTCGTGTTATCTATCGACAGTGAATGTGTAAAACCGTCTAAGTTGAATATCACAAATTGTTCAACAGGCGAAAAAAACTTCGTAAATCACATAAATCCTAACTAACATGACTCCAGGCTCGGTTATACAAACTGTCATAGAGAAGTAATTATTTATTGTAGAACCATTTTTAAGGATCAAGGAGCTGCGCAAGGCCACAATGTACTAGTATAGCTCAAATCCTTATTTTTGGCCAAAATTGAACTTAGACGGTTTTCATTCACTGTCGCTATATTATTATTATTATCTATATTTTGAGAGGATAAAAGAACTAAACATCCAAACAGATTTCATGGACCGCAGATGGATGACAATGCTAGTCATATACAGGGTGTATGATATTTTTATGGGTACATTAATTACTCAGTGGACTGTATTTTTAATAGGTTTGGTTGATATGAGAATTACGGTTCAACAGCGGGGTTTACTTGTTAATTATTCCCATAGAAAATTGTACTAAGGTCGCTGGTTATTAATCGCTCGGATCCACCGGGGTAGTAATTGACAATCGTACTGCAGGAAAGGAACTTATGATAGAAAAGTGTGAAAAGGTTGTTGAAAGGTAGAAAAAGGATGAAAACTCACCGAAGTCTCGAAACCAGTTGTACTTACCCCCGGCCGGGGAACGAAGGCAGCGAAGTGTGCAGTGCTGTAGATGGCGAGGGGGTTGACGGGTGGCGGCAAAGGCATAACAGCTAGATGAAGACTGACTTCGATGGGCCGCTATTAGTATAAGATTAATTAGTGACATGAATCGTCATGTCACCTTATGAACGTTCATTACCTGTTCTTTGGCCAATACACAAGGCTCCCATCTTGGTCCCCTTCTCTTCAACCTGGTGATTAACGGAGTCATTTCCTCCCTTCACCACACTGAGCTTTTGATTTATGCCGACGACCTGAAGCTCTTCATCACCATCTGTAGCCCCTCAGACTGCTCTCTACTCCAACAGAACCTAGATGCCCTCTCTCAATGGTGCGACCATAATGGTCTGTCCCTGAACCCATCCAAATGTGCTGCTGTCTCCTTCTACCGCTCCCACTCACCAGTTGTCTACCCTTACTCAATCGGCGGCGTGGATCTTCCCCGTAGGGATGGAATTGTGGACCTTGGCGTGCACCTGGACTCCAAGCTCTCCTTTTCTGACCACATAGCAAGTTGTCGTCCCATGGAATGCGTACGCTCGGCTTCTTGAAGCGAAATACTAGAGAGTTTTCTCACACAACAGCCCTAGTGACACTCTATAAGACCCTCGTGCAGCCAGTCCTGGAGTACGCGTCCGTTATCTGGAGCCCTCACTACGAGAGTCACATCGTGCAAATTGAGCGGGTCTTCAGAGCTTTCCTCCGATTTTTGGCTTTCAAGCTCTCCATTCTCCGCGAAGATCTGGACTACGACGTGCTCGCCCGCCGCTTCAACCTGTTATCTCCCCGCGACCGTCGTTTGTGTTCAGACGTATTCTTCCTGCAGGGTCTGGTATCGGGGCGGATTGATGCCCCGGGTCTCCTGGCTCGTGTCGGGTTTTTTGTGCCGCGCCTCTCTTCCCGTTCTGTCACGCCGTTTGCAATCCCCTTCTCTTCAACAAACTATTTGTACCACCGTCCATTGTGCCGTATTCCTCTCCAAGTAAACCTCCTCTCCACGTCTCCCCCTCATATTGACATTCTTTCCACGCCCCTCTCTTCTATACGAACTATACTCGTCCGTCATCTGTGCTCGGTACCTCTCGACGACCCCAGTGCCTAGTGTGTGTCGGGAGTATCCCTGTGTATTCTGTCAATTTACCATTCTCTGTACCTATTACATTACTTCTTCATATTCTGTAATTGGGCTCGCCCCGTATACTCTAAATAAATAAACAAATAAATAAGATGTCAGAAAATTGGGGAGGTGTTTCTAGACCTAAAACACAACAAAAAAAGCTTATGAACCCATGTCCGATTCTCAACCATAGTGACCTCATTTCAAATGTTTTGTTTTTCTCAGTGAAACGCTTGTCTATATATGAAGGAGCTAAACCAAATACAGCCTACTGCTACTGCTGGATAGAGGTCAATGGTATGCGAGGAAGTAATGAAATCGACACAGCTCTATTGAAATGGCTGAATAGGTACTTTGCCTGAGGCAGTGACGGATGTATCGTTGTTTGCAGTGAATGCTCTGCCAAATATTAATGTGATTGAACATAAATTTCTAGAATCTGGGCTCATCCATATGGAAGCTGATTCAATTCACAGCGCAATTGAATCAGCCAAAAGAAATGTTCCTGTTTATACTATGCAAGACTGGCTAACTATCATGAGGATGGTGCGATCTAACCGAAAAAGAACTAGGGAACCGTACAAAGTTATAGAATTGAAATTTGACGATTTCTTAGATTTCAAGAAATTGTCATCAAAGTTGATCATCAACCGAAATGGTGATGGGCGAAAGGTTGCCTGGCTGATGATCAAGCGTCTTAGGTACCAAAAGTCCGAAACCGACCACATCTTTTATAACAAACTGGCTTGTGCAGGTGTGTTCCTGGATGTTTCCCAAGTATTTGACAATGTCTGGCGTCAAGGGCTGGAGTACAAACTTGAGAGAGACCTACCGAAGCCATTTTCCCAAATTTTGAAATCTTACCTTACTGAAAGATATTTTAGAGTAAAATACGAAGGAGAGTACTCCAGTCTCACAAAAGTAAGGGCAGGTGTCCTCCGAGGAAGCGTGCTTGGGCCCTTACTATACCTTCTGTATACACGTGACGTACCAAACAACGGGAACTCGACTATGGCAACCTTTGCTGATGATACGGCCATACTAGCGGTTGGTGACACAGTAGAGGAAGCGACAAGGAAACTATAGCATTCTGTTGAAGACGCTAGCGCCTGGACCAAATGGCGCCTCATGCTTAACGAACGGAAATCTATCCATACCAACTTCACGAACAAGAAAATAACAACGATAGCAGTCATTATGAATGAACAGAACATTCCATACTCTAATACTGCAAAGTATTTAGGGATGACTCTTGATGCCAAATTAAAATGGAAGGAGCATGTTATTTAAAAAAAAAAAAAAAAAAAAGAACAACTAAATATAAAATTCAAAAAATTGTACTGAGTGCTGGGGAGGTATTCTGAGCTATCAGTGTACAATAAATTGCTCATCAACAAGCAAATCCTAAAACCTGTTTGGACTTATGGTATCCAGCTCTGGGGCTGCACTAAAAAAACAAACAGTAAGATTATTCAAACTTTCCAGAAGAATGTACTTGGAGTATTGTCAAAGCCCGTTGGTACATCAGAAATGATGACCTCCATCGAGACCTCAAGATGCTGTTCAAGTAGAATAGATTAAGCTAATAGAAAGTTCCTACTCTTCATGGTCTTTTGTGATAAAATATTGTTCGTTTCAATAGGGTAGCTTTCTCCATGCTGTGTTTCATCACTCATATATGATTCATCACTCATATATATATACGTTTCATTTCTTGTAGGTAGAGAATTCTTCCACAATTATTTCATAAACACTACTAACAATTTATATTGAGAGATATCGATATAAACCTATATAATGGAGTTCTTGATATCGACCATAGGTATTATATGTTGAAGCGAAATTTGCTGCTGTTTTTATCGAGGTTCGGTCAGGTTTAAATGAAATTAATTTTTCCAACGTTTCGACGATTTATTTCGTCCTTTTCAAGGAATTTTTGGTTGTAGATTCCTTGAAAAGGACGAAATAAATCGTCGAAACGTTGGAAAAATGAATTTCATTTAAACCTGAACGAACCTCGATAAAAACAGCAGCAAATTTCGCTTCAACATATAAACCTATATAATATATATTATATAGGTTTAAATGTTGATATTATCATGCCTCTACGTCGATATTTCCCTCATATCGTTGTCATCCCTGGTTCGGAGGGTAATTTATTCGCTTCTACTTCGGTCAGTAAATGTTGATCTTTCGAGTTGGATCATTCTGATCATCTGTCCTACCTCCTCAGAGTCTAATTGACCTGTTTTGCCACATGAAATAAAAGATATTTTGATGTGAGTCTATTGCGAATTAGAATTGCCCCAATTCCCCACCACACTGTTGCCCCCCCCCCCTCCCCCCAACTAGCTTTCAACGAAACGTACTATGTAGCTCCTACTATGTTGTTTCATGAATGTACAACTTACTCTTACATCTGAAGATACCTAAGACAGCTTCTATGCCTTTGCATGAGCTCTGCGATTGAACAACTATAACAATCACACCAAAAGTCTCGGAGTTTTCCCCTTATGGTTGTATTGTATACAAAAAAATTACATCCAGTAATTTTAGCTGTAGGTGCTTGTATTGAATTAAATAATAGAAGTATTAAATTAAAGTATTTATTCAAACAAGCAATGTAAGTGATCTACGATCTACAAGTGAAAAGACCAACAATGATTATAATTTTTTCTTCTTTAATCCAAGACATTCACAAATAGCTTATCTCTATGATAGTGAGGTTTTTTCATATAATTTGTACGCAAGTACCTATTTAACCCCAAAGTACGTTATTGGCGAAGCCGATCATCAAAATTTTTGACAGTAAATGCTAAACAAAATGTAAAGTTAGCCAGGCCTGAGTTTTTTAATGTAAAGTTAGCCAATCAGAATGTAATAACTCATAATAGAATTCTGGGAAAAGTTGAACAATGTGTTGACAACCCTTGAACACAAACAAAAGAAAGTTTCCCATTTTGCACATACATCTAAATTAAAATAATATTGTAAGACATTTGTAAATATAATGTACAAACGGGACGAAAAGAAACAACTAGGTATAGCTAGTCTTCAAAACTTTGTTCTACACAGGCCTTCACTCGTTTTTCGTATTCACGTCGGTCTTCCTCGTACAACTGTGCAGCCACGAGGTCTGCAGGAGAGTTCGGATTGGGGTCACTCAGCAACGACTGGAAAGGAGAAAATCATACTTATGGTGTCAGATGTTACTCAGAACAACAATAGTACCTATCGCTTGTGCGAAGGCAGACAGTGAAAGTATTTATTTTGGAGACATTTTCACAATGAGCCAATTGCTATGAATCATGGGCCTGAGGTTCAACCTATATCTGATCAGAGCAGATACAGTGGAAGAAGCGTTTTGTTCCGCATGGATAAGCCGATTTCGTGATTGGGAAAAGATAATATCTGACAGCCCCATATAATCCAAAAGCAAACGGATTGGTCGAACGGTTTCACCGCCAATTGAAGTCAAACGGTTTCACCGCCATCCGTTTTTACAGTTTTGGAAATTGGGTTGAACTGCTCCGTTCAATTATGCTTGGCATTAGGACTGCCATACAGGAAGATATAGGGTGCAGCAAAACTCGTGAACGGCAGTACCTTGAGGCTGCCTGGAGATTTTATCGAAGATCAGCCAATGAGAACCAGATCCACTCATGGATTTGTGATACAGCTGCAGGAAGCCAAGAACATACTCAGAGCTCAGCATGCAGCAATACGCATACAACCTGCATTGTTCGTCCACTCGGAGCTTGATAGATCCATACAGGTGTTTGTGACGGACGACTAACGCCACGCATCTCTTACTCCACCATACCCAGTAGTCAGACGTAGAACGACGACGTACTTGGTGAGGATCAAGGGGAAAGATACACCCGTTTCATTAGATAGGCTGAAGCCCGCTTCCCTATGTCAGGAGGCTGAGCAAGGATTCAGATCATTTCAAGTGGATGTTTGATGGATTTTGGCACAGTAGAAGGGTGTTCTTCTAAAACCGCATAACCAACGCAGATGCTACCTCATACAGTACCTAAGAAAGATGGCCAACAATATACCGAAATGGGGATAAAGAAAGATATAGCAAGTACAATGAGCTACGGGGGACGTTTGGAGTTCGTCAACACCACTCCCGAACTCTCCGGAGATAGCAGGAGGTGCTTATCACGGTTGGTGTCACACTAAATCTGGATCTAAAAGGACTGCAAGGATTTATTGTCATAATGTTCAGATAAATATAGTTCAGCGACGAAACGTTAGAATGACCCAGGCTGCTAGTTGGATCAATCGGGCTGGATGAATCCCATCCAACACAGGCCAGGGTGGGCTTATCGAGCAGCCCACTGCTAA
This sequence comes from Stenodema calcarata, assembly GCA_963920205.1. Taxonomy (NCBI): domain Eukaryota; kingdom Metazoa; phylum Arthropoda; class Insecta; order Hemiptera; family Miridae; genus Stenodema; species Stenodema calcarata. The sequence continues at coordinate 57,791,072 of OY986048.1, read as the reverse complement.
AAGGGAACTAGTCGTCTTATGTATGGTTAATCAGGGAAGCAATCATTGTCTGGACTCAAGAGTCAGCCCACAGAACAACGAATGTCATCAAGACAGTGCCACTCCAAAACCAAGTCATTTCTGAGGAAATTAGTCTACATCTGATTTCTAAGATTTCTCTGTACAACCTGAACCATTATAATATATTATATCATCAACCTGATTTTATAAATCAGGTTCTATAAAATCCGTCATAATTAGTTATCGAGGTGCACCAACCTGGATTGATGTCAGAATGGCGGAAACGTCATAAGATGGACTACATCTATTTTGTCTAAACAAACACGTCCGTCTGTGTAAATGTTTGGATGAAACATTTCAGATATGAATGAACCGTAGGAGGTTTGTCAGGAAACTCTTCTGTGAACTCTATTGTTAACATGAAGATGCCATCTTCGAAAGGCATATCGTGAGGCGTGAGGAAAGAGATAGTACAATAAATCAACATGAAAACCACAAATTACCATGCCATACAAGTAGGTCGGGACATAATTACGATTTTTTTGACGAAAAGTAGTGATCTGACATACCTTAGGGCTCTTATAGTAATTTGACAGATATAAAAATTATACAATCAGTTCGTCCTTGTCATCAACCTAACTAATACGAAAACAACTGTATGGCCATGAAATTCACCTGTGAACTTCTTCACAGACTTGAATGTATTGAAGGCAACACAGGACTCACACATTCAAAGTAGAGGCGACCTCGTCGATGAGGTCATCAACAGACGGGTTTCGAGTATTGGAGGGCGTGATGGGGAGGGAGGGACCACTTGAAACAGATGACGCATCTCCCATGACTACAGCACTACCTCTGTCTCCCAGACATAGCTGAACCGTGTCGTCATCCAGCATTGGCAGAGTTGAATCAGCCTGGTCGTCATAATAAACAAGGTAATCTTACATTAGCCAGCAGATACAAGTAGGTACTATCATTACAGGTCATGTTCACCTGAATATTACCTGTGAAGAGCCATCAACAGTATTGGAAATAGCTTCCTCGTCAGATTCATCAGGAGATTGGGGACCGCGACCTTCTGCCATGTTGTGGTGCTGAAGGTCCCCCTCAGCTTGTATCAAGTTCTGCACAAACTCCATAACGTCTCGTATTCCCCTATTGTTTTCCTCCATGTTGTTGCCTAGAATCGAAAGCAAGTTTGATGGGGTTAGATAGAGTAGATGCTCGTTGGTACAAGCAGAAAATAGTTCAATAATATAAGAGTTGGATGATCGTGGACAACAGCCACTTTTGAACCAGGAGATAGGAAACGCCCCTCCGTGGCTCAGGTTTCTTCACAACTTTGAAAACGTAGATGTAGCCAACAACAACCGTGATGGAAAAGGTAACTGAAGCAACTGATATTATCCTATCTCCTGGTTCAAAAGTGGCTGTTGTCCACGATCATCCAACTCGTCACCAGAGATTGACTCATCGTCCCCATTGAAACTCGACTCAGTTTCAGTGATGATCTCATCCACTTGTTCCGGCGTCAGATCCATATCCACCCATATCCCTCCTCCCTGTCTTATCAAAACTGTTCGAAAAATTGTTGCTCAAACGGCTTAAACCCATTATTGAAGTCAGAAAATTGATACCAGACCACCAATTCGGTTTCAGGCAACTCCACTCTACGCTAGATCAAGTTCATAGAATCACTAACATAATAGAAAAAGCTTTAGAAGGTAAAAAAATATGTGCCAGTATCTTTCTGGACGTGGCCCAGGCATTTGACAAGGTCTGGCACAAGGGACTTGAGTATAAACTGCACAGGGATCTCCCAAAACAGTTTTACTTACTCCTAAAATCCTACCTAGCAAACAGACATTTCAGGGTGACCAATACTCTGTCTTGAAGCCTATAAAAGCAGGGGTATCGCAAGGCAGTGTCCTAGGCCCAGTACTCTACCTGCTGTACACACGAGATCTTCCGCAACAGGAAAATACAACTGTAGCTACTTTTGCTGATGACACTGCCATCCTCTCTGTTGGAGGTGACGCTGAAACTGCAACTCGCAATCTACAGACGTCCACTAACAAGGTTGTCAATTGGACCAAGATGTGGAGAATGAAACTGAATGAAACAAAGTCAGTGCACATCAACTTTACTAATAGAAAAATCTCAGCCCCAGAAGTTAAGATCAATTCAAATAAAATTCCATACTCTGACACTGTAAAATACTGGGATCAAGGGATGCACCTTGATTCCAAACTTAACTGGATATACCACATTGAAAAAAAGAATCAGGAACTAAAAATCAAGTTCAGAAAGATGCACTGGATGATGGGAAGGAACTCCCATCTCTCACTACACAATAAATTACTCATATACAAACAGATACTGCTCCCCATCTGGACCTATGGGATACAGCTCTGGGGTTGTGCGAAAAACTCAAATATTAAAACAATCCAAACCCGACAAAATATAATATTGAGAAGTGTAGTACGGGCCCCCTGGTTCATGCGGAATGATGATATTCATCGAGACTTGAGGGTAGAAACGGTCACCGAAATTATCGCCAAATATGCAAGGAAGCACGAACATCGCCTCCACAAACACGAGAACCTGGAGATGCTCAACGTTTTAACGTTTAGCTTCGGCGACTCAAGAGAAATAAACCTCTGGACCTAATTGTGCTGTGCAAATAGTGCAAGTGTAATCCAGTGTTTTTAACTGTTCTTGATACAAGTATGGGCCAGGTTTTGCTGTAAACCTCCCCCCCTAGTGAGCTTATCATGAAATGAAATATTGCGAGATGAATTGTACTATGTTTCAGTTGCAATAAATAAATCACAAAAAAAAAAAAGATCCATATCCATATCCTAACCATAAGAATTTGGGTAGCCACTATCAGCAGCTTTGCTCTGATTGCAGCCGTCTTCTAATCGAAGCCCAAACGACTCGGAGAACCTCGGCACACTTTTATCGCGATTACTTTAGCTATTGGCACTTGAAATATCACAACTGAAAGGGTTATTTTTCTCCATGTTAAGACTAAACCTAAAAGACTTCTACTAAGGTGAATCTGTTCTAGGGAATGGCATTTGGGCAGTGGTATGACACCATTAGGATCTCCTCGGCTTATATTATTGACAACTGTACCATTCAAGGCATCAACTTCAGGTGCTTTGTAGCAACGTGCTTCTGGAAGTGGTGACGCCATCATAGGAACTTGGAGCTCAACATCAGACAATCCCTCATCATGCGACCCAGGAGCAGGAAATCTCTCTTCTTCGTTCATTTCAGTCTCGTTCAAATGAACAGTTAGACTTTCAACGTCCGGTTCAGCATCCCTATCAGACTCCTCACGTGCATTCACAATGTCCATGACCAGAGACCTGTCACTACTTGACCACTTGGAGGAAGATCCCCGATCATCATCTGCATCATCGCAAGGCGCAACCACAGTTACAACTCCAGCCTCGTCTTCCTCAAGAGTCCAATTCTCTTTTACAATAGACCTGCAACATACCAAAGACTAAATGACGACATCAGCTCCAAAGACAGTCTAGTCTGAACCCAACATTTCCCTAAATTATACTTGGTGTACAAAAACAGAAAATCCTGAGGCATAATCAGTAGATCAGACGTAATTTAACGAAAACTAAATCTAAATTGTGTTTGTCACACTCACCACACTTGTTGTTTAGAACAGGCAGGGAAACGGAACTTGGCGTGATCAAATAGGGTACAGAAAGGAATGCGGTATTTCCCAAACTTCACAGATGAGCTGATGAAAGCACTGCAGTAGAATTTTACGGAGTTCTCCAACAAGACTTGGGGTTTCGTAAAGGGGTAGTCGACATTTGTGATCACCTTGTACGTTTCCTAAGAGGTGCAATAGAAATTTTTTAGTAGCATGTTTATATTGAATGCGGGGGCAAACATCAACAAATCAAAACATGGATTCCAGTGGCAACAATAGATATGTATCCTGCATCATGTTTTACTTCTTAGAAAACGAAGTCCCTACCTAAAACACAGAGGAGTTGGTTGGTGCAAGGTTCTCGGGCAAAAAGTTGTTTGCAGCAGGCATTTAGGTGGGTCTTGGATACCAGAAAATTGTTGAATTCTGTCCCAAGTAGTTGGGTATTAGAAAATAGACTGGGAATTAAGATTAATAAATTATACTAACCTTGCAACAGACGTCATCATCGATTATGTCTCTGGGACCTTTTCTGAAGAAAATGGCGATTTGAGTGCAGCATCCAAGGTGTTCTGATCCCGGTGGTCCGGGTCCAATACCACCCACATCAACCTCGTAGTTTGGGTAGCGGACCACAAGGTTGTCCGCCCTTTGGAACATTTATTAACAAGTTCAGACAAATAATAACGTGGTGATAGACGCCAAATCCTTGATGTTGAAAATCTGGTTAAAAATCTATCTCCAGACTACATAAATAGGTACGTAGGCCTACTGAGGTTCAAGAACAAGGTCATTCCTACTTATGCTATATATTGTAAAAATCACTTTTCATCAACGATTTCAGATCAATCCAGTTGTAAGTACACAGATTTGGTACATTGTGGCAGATTGCTTTCTGGGTAAAATTATTGAGGCAGCCCATTTCAACTAACTACTCTTGCCTCTGATATATTCCTTGAACAATTTCTGCCAATAATAATGTGGAGAGCAGTTGGATATAGATTATGCTTCTCAGTCAGACAACTGTATTCAGCATGGGAATTACCTTCAAACCTAAAATAACTAAATGACAAAAACGGAAACAAAATACTCACCAATCTTGGAACTGTTCTCGGCTCCACTCGAATTTATGATCGTTGTGACGAAAGCCAATTAAATTGTTGAACAGAACATTGAAATCACTGTTGGGAGTCGTGAAAACGGCAACGTCTGGTTGGATCAAACCAAAGATGTTGTACGGGAGTTCTTCCAGGGGTTCGGGGTACAGGTGTTCAATCCTTCAAAAGTAAAGGGATTCATAAGTGAGATTGAATGAAATTCTTCATTTTAACATCTGATGCTTTTGGGAGGGATTGGATGGAACTAATTAATAGGAAAAACAGACGTTAATTACGACGTTTCTCATACTTTTCAGTCGATGCTATACTACTGTTTAATGTTTTGAAATCTCGGAGTCCACACTTGTCCAAGGGGCGACAATCACATGAGCAAAAAATATCCCTCCTCCCAACCATCTTCTCAAACCCTCTAAAACTATAGCGAGTACATAAGTATGACTGAACTTTTGGAATTTCTGCGGAAATAAGTATCTAGATAGTAAATCACCTCTCCAAAGCAGTGGATCCTATTTTGAGGCACCTGTCAAGAAAACAAGAGACAACTAACGGCAAGAGCATAGTGGCACTGTCGTCCACATGCTGAGGGAAGGGATATTTTTCGCTGTCAGAAGTATTGGATGTCCGAAGAAAGTTTTAACCTTTTGCAGTCGTATGGTGGGTGAGGTGAAATAGGCGTAGCGGTCGTATTGCATGCGTCACATGCAGGCAGCCATGATGAACTCTGGTCGCCTCGCTGTTTGCCATGATAAGTTAGCCTGGTCGTCACAGTGTTTTGAGGAATCTCAGAATTTTGATATCATCTCAGAAAAATTGTTCGTGGTTCAAATTAAGCAAACTTTTATGCGTTTTTCCGTCTGATTTCGATTCTAGAGGAGTGACTGTGCCTGATCAAAACACTGAAAGTTCGAAAATTCCTTCGTAAATAATTCTAATTTAATAAATAAAATGAGGTGAAATAGTGAAGCAGTTCAAACTAGTCTGAAAATTTACTCTTTTTACGGGTTATAATGGTCCGATCAACTCTGTTTGTATGTTTCAACAATCCAAGACATCCTAGTTTGACAAATCAGTGACAACAAGCCCGAAATTCGAGCTTCCCATCTGGTTAGGTACCACGAGAGTCACCTATAACTTTCAACGCTGGAGAAGCCTCAAACAAATTTTTTACCACGCCAATTTTTGAAGTTATTAGTTGCTTAGGTACTCTAGTTGGGGAAAAATGGCCAATAAATAATTATTGGATGAGTAGAAAGAAACAAGAAGAAAATATTGAAGCTGCATGTGACACATGCACTACGACCAGATCAAAAGGACAACAAGTGCATGTGACACATGCAGTATGACCGGAGAGCCTTTAACACCCGCAATGGCTGACGATCAGGTAAGCTCCAGTCAGGCTGCATGTGACACATGCACTACGACCGCAAAAGGTTAAAAAATACCTTTAGTTAAAATATAAGTATTGAGAACTGAACGTACAGTTCGATTGCGATGACGATGTCACTACCTAACAGGCGGACATCAGGGTCGGCGACAGATCCACAGAGTACTTTGACGTTGAAGGGGTTCGGCCGGTTTGAGATAGAGTTGAGAGTCTTCGGGATAACTCGCCAAGAATAGCGGTTTAGCAGCTTCTCGTCAATGTCGACCGCAATGTACTCCTCCACTCCTTCCTGTTTTTTGATATACTTGAAGAGGCGGATTTCAGCACAACCAAATTCAACAATCTGAAACAAATAGTGACAACAACATTAAAAAAAAAAAAAAAAAAACCAATAGATTAATGTGTTAATAAATTGCCGTTGGTGAATGAATGGGTGAATGTGTACTGTTTATACCAGTGGCGGCTCCTGCACGGCAACTCAGGCGGTGCCACATTAGGGGCGGTTCTACGGGATCAGATGAAGTGAGGCTCAAGTCATGTGGATAGGCAATAAAATTTGGAAGGGAGGGTGTCAGGTCAGGTAGCAATTACATAAGCAGTTCTTAGCAAGCTTTTTATACGTCGCAAATGAGCAGACTCTGTCATTGTCTAGATAGAACGTTGTTGTAGAATACTGAACTTACAATAATAATAAGAAAGTTACAATAAATTGATTCCCGACATAATCCAGGTCTTGCAAACTAGGAGGCGGCCGCTACATGTCCCTCCCTATCCGCCCCAACCACCCAACCGTGCAATATTTGATAAAGAAAGGGGGCAGGGTAATACTATAATGTTCGTTTTTGCAATAACAAACAACCGAGCACCAAACAGCTACGCTACGCTCCTGGAATTTGGTTATTATTTTTGGTTTATTGGCTGGAGGTGCACATGCTCCTATCAGTAGCCATCACTGGTCTATAATAATTACAAAATATTATCCACTGGTTATTAGAGAATTGAAATGATGTCAAAATTCAATATTTTTCAACTTTACAATGCCATTGACGGATAAAAAGACGGCCGTTCTCTAACGCCTAGTTCTGACAACAAAAACGATGCCACCAATCAAGCTGATGGTTCTCAGTATATCCACATTACGTAACTTTGAACAGAGTTTCAATATTTTTCCGAAATTATTCTTGGACGACCTGTTCTTGTTGCAGGTGCTCTTAGAGATTGGTTTACATGATTCGAGTACTACTATGAAATTCATTTACCTTTTTGCATCCTCCGAGACGTTTTTTAAGTTCGATTATCTTGGCGATTAATTTGTAACGCTGGAGGTTGACAGGAGGTCGGAACCTGATCTTAGAATTCGGTCCTATGACGGCGTCAGCCTCAAGCTCAGGCAGCTGAAATCTGAAAGTTTAATTCATTATTATCGGTCGGGGCACCGCTAAAGTTTAATTCATTATTAATTGTCCGTAGGGGCACCGCTAACTCCGGTGGGAGGATCTTCCTGCCGTCTGAAACAAGGTAGAAACTAAAATCCACATGGCGAACATGACAGTGTTTGTTAGATCTCATTCTATCATTGATAACTGTAAGCCCCCTTTTTGTCGGAACTACCGTTTCTGGCTTTAATTACTGGCTGAAGGCCTGACGTTACGGAGGCACCAGAAATGATCGTTTCGGGGGGCTGCCAAAGTACGCAGACTACCACCTTTATTGAAGGAAATCGGGTGGGTGAGTGAAAATACGTGTGAGAAGGTAATTACGAAAGAAGTTTATTAAACGAAACGTTACTGGCAGACAGAACGATGTAGGGGTTCACTGAAGGTGCTAAATTAGATATTATGCTGAAGGCCAAAACGTTACGTTACGATAGAAATACAAGCAAGGGCTGAAGGCAAGAGCGTTACGGCAGTGTTACTGACAAAACAGAAAAAGGGGTGCTGAAGGCCTGGCGGGAAAGTTACTGGAGAATGAGACAAATAAAAGGTAAGTGATATGAAAATAAAATAAAGAAAGAAATGAACTTAGCCTAAACAAGATCGTTACGATATCGTTACTTGAGAACTATATGAAATGAATCTTACGTGCTAGGTACGGAAATTACAACATAAAAATGGGACAACTGATACAATAAAAAAGGGGAAATGATTGACCTGTTGGCTCCGTGTGTCGCTGGCGTTACTGACGCGTTTCGACGAAGGGGAGGGAGGAATAATGCAGTATAGTAGGGTTTTCTGTGATGCAGAGGTCGCCCGAAGGTAAGACGTGCTTGAAAGTATTTTATGAGTCTCTATCTCGGGGAAACTGGGGAAGGGGCTGGGGATCGTTTGGCGTTACGGGCAGCGATCTCTGACCGCCGCGATCCGGCGATATGGTTGTATGATGCAACATTGCACCATCCCTGTCACACACAGCGCGATCCATCACAGCGATCCGGTCTTGATCGCGGCGACAGGCGATACAGTTGTACAAAATTACAAAAATTATTACGCGATCAGGCGATCTAGTTTCAAAGATGGGTGTAGTATCCATACGGCAACCACCACCTCACTCACATTCATTATTCCATGATTCTCCTCATCTATGTTTACATCTCCGGATTTCTCTCTCAAATAATATTATACCTCAAATATTATACTCAAAATATATATTATACCTTATTTCAATTCATTCTGTGCGCGTTACGATTTCAAGTTACCACAATGGGGGATGAAACCGAGCTGTTGATTGAAAAAGTGAAAAAATACGTGTATTTTTATGAAAATCGTCTTCTTGTGCTGGTACTCTGTACTAACGCAAAAAGAAACAAGAGTTCCTCTTCGTCAGAACTACTCATTTTTTTCTAGAGAACCACTAGGATACGAGTACTACTTGTTGAATGGAAATCTACAATACTGGATCGCTCACACAAGGTTCGTTCCATCCACCTAACCGCGGTCGACCATGTTCGACCGACGCATGCGCAGTAGCTTCAACCGCGTTCCATCCCAACAATCAGCTCAACACAGCGGTTGAACCCAAGGAGTCTATAATACCTGGAGGCACGGTTCCGCGCTCCCGGCCCGTCCGTTTCGACTACCAGCGGCGGAGGTGCGGAGGAGTTCCACCGACCGCCACCGCGCGGCGCTGCGTTCGCTATGGCGATACTCCGGCACTGCGTAGCATGGGACTGGGTGGGATGCGGTCTGTTTAAATCGCATTTATCTCGTCATATTTTAAAATTAATGGGTGTGAAGTCAATGCACGGGTTCCGAGAAAAACTGAAGTAGAAAGAGCAGTTCTTACCTGGGGCCTTTCATTTGCAGTTACAATTCACACTACACTAACTCATTTATGTGTGTGGGGGAAAATAGTTTGAAGTTCAAGCATGTTTTCTACTTATTTGTGTTGAAAAATAATATAATGAATTGTGGCGCGATTTTGCAAAAGGGTACTAATAAAAAAAGTGAATTTTCAGAAATCGAAAAAAACGTGTCAGCCCTTAGCATATTGTGTTACGAAAAACCTTTTTCTTTCTTATTTGTTTACTCAATGGTTAGATTATGTCTATACATCAAAATTATACCAACATCACTTCCATCCCATTAAAAATGAACCTGAAAAATGGGGCGGTTTTGCAAAACGGTACTAAACACAGTTTTCACTCCGGCTCGCGAGGGTTTTCACTCTAAGTTAAGAGTTATTCCATGGATTTGGTGCATCTAATTCAAAATAAGATTTATTCCACTTTTATTTAGATTAAATCTAAATAAAAGTGGAATATCTAATAATAATATTCTAATTCTAAAAGTGGAAATCTAATTAATTCCAATTGAATTTGTTGGAAAAGATTAATAGGTATAAAATATAGTCATACTGTTATAATAAAATCTTTTTAATAAAAAATAAATCGAAAAGTTTGTAACCTCTAACAAAACCAGCACCCGCAATGCTTGATATCGGAATCGGAATCCGTCCCTTCTTCTTCCTTAGGCTTCCGCTATTTTCGGCCACGGTTAACATCCATAACAGGACAATTAAACTCCGGATCGCTCATTGCAAACGAAACGAACAGAAAATGATACGGAGAAACGCGTTGTTTGAACCATCCTAAAACTTGAAACAACAAACTGCGCTCTTTTCTCTGAACTTTGGACGTATACTCAAAATATTCGACCAAAACAAACTATGCCGCCTTATTCTTGTTCTTCTCTTTTTTTGAGATTATACAATGAGAATCGATAGCCAAGTTGTTGAAAGACATATTCCGATCTGTCCCCCAAGGATTTTTGTACCGTTTTGGAAAAACACAAAGAAACAGTACCGTTTTGCAAAACCGCTCGAACTTTCCCGCTCGTTTACGGTGGGATTCGTCCCGTTTTGACAAACCGCGATGATACTAATAAGTATTTGGACTAGAAAACATACTTCAACCAGGGAAGTCGTGTCGTTTGGTGTCCTCAAATTACAAGATTTAATTTCACAGGAGATAAATACTCAACGTCCAACACAACAAAAAACACAGAGGAATTTTGCTGAGTAACCTACTCATTAAATACTTGAATATAAAACGCTACTTGAGCACTTGTTGCAGTAATATATATTCACAGTGCCTTTCAAAGACAGCAGATATTGTCTGTACAGATCTCCTGCTCGAGCTTCCATTCAAAATGAAACATAATGTGGAAGCACAAAGATATATGCCACGGAGACCTACCTCATCAGGTGCTTGAAAAAAGTGCAGCTTAGGCAGCTTATTGTACTCAAAATACTTCCTTTGCCCCAAGGATCCACCCTGACACTTAGGCACAAAGCAGTACGGCATATTGTGATGAATAAAACAATACAGCACGTACACAATACAATCAGGAGTGCTCTTTCCCTATGCTTGCCTATGGTGGCCTGCGCCGGCAATCGCCATAGCGAATGACGCGCCACCTGGCGGCCGCTCGGCAAAGCTCTACGCCCGGACGGGTTTGGTAGTCTCGGCGAGCGCGCGGCCGCGTCTCCAGGTATTATAGACTCCTTGGTTGAACCGCTGTTCCATCATAGCAATGTGGTCGACCACGGGTTGACCGCGGTCGAACCAAAACCGACCGCCCGATGGAGTGCGGTTCATTCCGGTCGACATAGGAAACCTCACGCAATTGGAACCTACTCATAACCTTCCTCATTTGAAATTCGAGCTCGCCGAGTTCAGCTCGGTGGGTCTCTCCACGGAAGAACCAAGTTTGTTTGTTTGTTTTGACATTTTATGTCTTTACTCTGGCACATAACTCGAAAAACGTTACACAAAAACTCTGCAAATTCTTGACACAACGGTTCATTATCTTCTTTGTACAGATCACCCTTCTGTCTAGATCACTAGGTCTAAATGTCTAGATCCTAAATGTTAGATTAATTATTATTATCAAGTATCACTAATTATTAACAATTTTATCAAGTAAGTACCTAGTGAAAATTATTATAATTTATTGTTAGGTATTAATAATTTGTATTTATTATTAATAATAATTATTATTAATTATGATTAATTAATACGATATAATTCTGGGGTTTTTAATACTACGTCGGTAATAATTTTTCTATAAAAGAAGTACCTACCAACAAACATTCGAAATTACCTTCATTTCCGTAGCACGAAACGCACCTCAGAACAACAAACTCGACATCACTTAAGCCATATGATGTTCCAAAGAGCTTGTTAGTATGAAAATGGACCTGTATTTCAAAAGTTTGATTCACGATCGTGTTGTGAGGCACAATCTTTGAGCCGTCATTGTGAACGAACGGCTGGTCGTACACAGCTGCGGATGGTCTTAAAAAATTCTACGGAACGAACTCTATCTAAATATGAAATAAAAAACATACCGTTCTATATGAATTTTTCGAGATATGAAACTTTCAAAATTTCAAAATTCGTTTTGAACCCCTTCCCCTTGACCTAGGGTTATGAAAAGTTTCGAGGACCATTGTGGGGTGGGTCCAAACCCATAAAAAAATTTCGTAATTTTAACTCAACGCTAACTGGGCAAAGTGGCGCGGACGGCGTACGGTGTACGGCGTACGGCGGACGGACGGATTTTTTTTTATTCGATTTTCTGAATCTACGTGACTTGAAACGTAAACCAACAAATTTTGAGGGGGGGTTAAAAAAATTTTTTCTTTGGGCGATTCCAATGGTTCATTATCGAAGATAATAAACCAAAAGCGTCACACGAAATCGTCACGAAAATTTCTGATGATTTTCGCTTACAACCGATTCGTTGCTACGGAACTTTATCTTCGTCAGTTATCATCGTACAAAAATCGTTCACCACTCGTTGGATAGCTCTCGATTTACCTAACCATATTACGTTAACCACTGCGGAGTGCGTGGCCGACAAGCTGCGGTATGAGCGTGATTGTTTAAATAATTGTTTACACACAGGTGATCATTCTCAATAATTTATATTGTCAACACGAATGCAAGCTTCATAATTTAAACTATAATTCAACGTTTATTACATCAATTAAAGAACTGATATAGCATTGTTCAAAGGCCCCTAAATCCCTTCTTTAAAGACATAAAATTTCCAAATGTGTTGCAGACTCGTATGCAAGCCTTTCTTTTAGTTTCTTCCACTGGAGTTTTTTTCATTTTTCAATTCTTCATTTTTGCCGTTCACTTGTATGGAGGTGTATAACATTTGTTTGTTAAATGCATTTATTAATCAGAATATCACATGAGGCCAATTTTCATAATTACAATAAATGATAACTTGTACAAAATAAAACATCTTCTCTTACATGCTTCTCCCCTCTTTGAGGTGATAGACCTCGTGCTGAGGGGAGGAGTATCTCCTTCCTGTATTCCTGCTTCGATGGTATTATTATGTTATTATTAATTTATTTTGGCATTCAAAATTATTATTTATTAAATATTGTAGATAATTTGTAGGGTTAATTCTTCATAATGTCATGAATTGATTCCATAATAGCTTTTTTAGGTGTAACTTAAATTTACTGACAGTTTCCATATTTTTAATTTCGTTTGGCAGTGCATTGAACATTTTAACTCCTTTGTATACAATGTATAATTACAATGTTTCATAATTACAATAAATGATAACTTGTACAAAAAAAAACACATCTTCTCTTAAATTAAATGCTTCTCCCCTCATTGAGGTGATATGTCATATTGGTTCTGACCTACCGTAGTTAATTTGAGTGGAAGTTTCAAGTTTATATTGTTACTAAATCTTGTTTTTCCGTGTTCAACTCTGTCTATCTTCTTTTCACTCCATTCTTTGTAGACTTTAGTAACTGTTTGATAGGTTATCAGATGTTGTACCGTCATAACTTTAAATATTTCGAAGAGTTTCACAGTCGAAAAAGTTCTAGGTTTCTTTAGCAATATCTTGATAAGAAGTTTTTGACAAATAAACACCATTTCCATTAGACTCTTTGAACTGCTTCCCCATCCTATTATCCCGTACTATATCAGTACAGATTGAATTAGTGAAAAATAGAAACCCCTTAAATATTTTAGTGATAGAAATCATCGGACCTCTTTACAAATAGCAATTAGCTTTCTTAATCTATTTATCATATGGTTCACATGTTTTTCCCATGATTAGCACTGATCAGTGATTATTCCTAAATATTTGGTGGATTCAACTTAAGAAACGATAGGGCAGTTACAAGATGTTCTAGTTTTACAATTTTCAGTATGACATTTTATTGATCCAATATTGGGCACCATTATTCTTTTCCGTAATATTCATTCTTGATTTTTTGTATGAGCTGCTTTAGTTTTTGGTTTATTATCTTCGATAATGAACCATTGGAATCGCCCAAAGAAAAAAAAATTTTAACCCCCCCTCAAAATTTGTTGGTTTACGTTTCAAGATACGTAGATTCAGAAAATCGAATAAAAAAAAATCCGTCCGTCCGCCGTACGCCGTCCGCCGTCCGCGCCACTTTGCCCAGTTAGCGTTGAGTTAAAATTACGAAATTTTTTTTATGGGTTTCGACCAACCCCACAATGGTCCTCGAAACTTTTCATAACCCTAGGTCAAGGGGAAGGGGTTCAAAACGAATTTTGAAAATTTGAAAATCTCATATCTCGAAAAATTCATATAGAACGGTATGTTTTTTATTTCATATTTAGATAGAGTTTGTTCCGTAGAATTTTTTAAGACCATCCGCAGCTTTGTACGACCAGCCGTTCGTTCACAATGACGGCTCAAAGATTGTGCCTCACAACACGATCGTGTATCAAACTGTTGAAATACAGGTCCATTTTCATACTAACAAGCTCTTTGGAACATCATATGGCTTAAGTGATGTCGAGTTTGTTGTTCTGAGGTGCGTTTCGTGCTACGGAAATGAAGGTAATTTCGAATGTTTGTTGGTAGGTACTTCTTTTATAGAAAAATTATTACCGACGTAGTATTAAAATCCCCAGAATTATATCGTATTAATTAATCATAATTAATAATAATTATTATTAATAATAAATACAAATGATTAATACCTAACAATAAATTATAATAATTTTTCACTAGGTACTTGATAAAATTATTAATAATTAGTGATAATTCATAATAATAATTAATCTAACATTTAGGATCTAGACATTTAGACCTAGTGATCTAGATAGAAGGGTGATCTGTACAAAGAAGATAATGAACCGTTGTGTCAAGAATTTGCAGAGTTTTTCTTGTATTTTTCCAAATTTCTAGCCAACCTAGAGTTAAACGGAGTTTTTCTTAACTTCAAACTCATTTTTTCTTTATTTCTAATCGACACCAGCAGGCCTTTCGTCATCCATGGTTTCAACTTTGTCGACTTGTGAGGACTACTTGTCTCCCTTTCAGAAACCTTATTTATATGAGTTATGATGGTATTTTCAAAAAAAGTTGTCCGTCGTTGAACGTCGTGAAGTGAAATGAATCAACTGGAAAGATTTGTCGTGGAGGAGTTGACGGTTCTTGTTGAGGTTCTTCCAGAATTAAAGTCACACAAAATGACTTGGTTAACGCTAATTTGACTTCACTTGCGGTTGAGCGTTCCATCAATGGTTGGATCGAGGTTACGGTCGTCCAACCGCGATCATAGAGGCCGTGGACCGTGTGCTGACCGTGGGTCGACCGCGGTTAGGTTGATGGAACAAACCTACAGATATCGCATTGGCTGTAATTTCCCGATGGGCCCGTTTAGATGGGACACCCTGTATAGGTAGTATAGATTATACGAAATCAATATTTAACGAAAGAATAAAGAATACAAACTGAAAAAGTAGAGTACGCGGAACAAAATTTTTAAACATTTAATGTAAACAAATGAACGCAAGCTAGCAAAAAACAACACAACCAACCAACGTGAATGGTGAGTGAGCGTCGAAAAATCAAACCTGCTTGAAAATCAAACTTCGACGGGCGATCACGTGGCGAACAAATGAGCATCGGTTTCGCGCGCGAAACCCACGTAGGACACTCGCCGTCCAATAAATCAATATCAAATGCTGACAACAATGTGTTGGGAATAACAGAGGTTAAAGAAGTCGTTGGGTCGCACCAACGATTTGTCATTTTTGGTTTCATTTTGTGGTTTATTCCTAGAAAAACTCTAGGCAGTGCACCCAAGTGAGTTGTTCAAGTTCACAAGTACCTACAACGACTTTCGAGGAAGGTAGCGGAAATCCATGATGGCGCCCATCAAGGGTGGAACAGTAGAAAATTCGATTAGACCACTCAATCCGACCATTTGTATTGAACGCAATTCGCCTTCTCTCAAAAACTAAACCAAACTTGTTAAATATAAAACTACATCATGATCAAATAGGAAGCGGAATGAGCCACAGTATTGCAGAATATTGCACCAGTTTCAAAGTCAAAAATCAACAAACGGGAAATTCTTACCTCTTGAAGTCTCCCATAAGTCTTTGCCTCGCTGGAGTCGATATTATTACTTCCGAAACCTAATTACTAGGAAATTCGATACAAAAACGACTAAACGAACAGAAAAACCGCGATTCGTAGGCAAAAACGTTCTGATGAAATGAGAAAAATTCAATATTTCGTGATAATAAATGGTTGGAAGTCTCCAGGCACAGGCGATCAAGCTTCAAGTAGGGATGGCAATCATACATCGATGTTTTCTGTGTCGATGTTTTGGGAACATCGATGTCGGGGTTTCGATACATTGGCACATCGATACATCGATGTTTCAATTTTTTGCCATAGGCTGCTGAATGTTTTATTCTAACGTTTTTTTCTCACATACCTAGGAATATTAATAATATTTCTGAATTTTTATTTCCTTTAAATGAAAATGTCGAGGCGTGTTGGCTGAAAAGTATCGATACTTCCAATATTTCGCCTGTGGGAATGCAGCTGAAACAGGCTCTAATGTCCTACATCAGCGATGTTCAGGATTCCATCACCAGCAATATAAAAAGTTTCTGGAATTATGTGAATTATAAAGATGGCAACAACGGTTTACCCAGTGATATGTTCCTTGGCAGCACTCATGGTTCGGGGCCTCAGGAAGTTGCAGACCTTTTCCGCCAGCACTTTGCTTCGGTGTTTGAGCCACCTGTTTTACGAGGTCCTGAATATCCAGTTCTGGATGTGGTGTCCATAGGATCCATGCAGGTCTCGGAGGGACACGTCCTTCGGGTGCTTAAGGGTCTGGACATTCGGAAGGGTGTGGGCCCTGATGGTGTCCCGTCGGTGCTCCTCAAGGAATGTTCCTCTAGCCTGGCTTACCCCTTAACGCGTATTTTCAACAAATCGCTTGCTTCTGGACAATTTCCTTCTAAATGGAAATGCTCTTTTGTGACACCAATTCACAAGGGTGGAGATAAGAGCTCTGTGTCCAATTATCGCCCTGTTTGCTCCTTGTCTGCTACGCCAAAGATCCTTGAGAAGCTTGTTGTGATGCGCCTATCCGCCGAGTTTTCGTCTTATTTTGCAGTCGAGCAGCACGGATTCTTAAGAGGGCGTTCTACTGTCACAAATCTGTTGGAGTTTCAGAATTTCGTTGTGGATGGGTTTCAGCGGGGCTACCAGACTGACGTAGTCTCAACTGACTATGCCAAAGCCTTTGACAAACTCTCCCAGCGCCATCTTCTTTTGTTGCTGGAATCGTTGGGAGTCTTCGGGCCATTTTTGGATTGGATGTCCACTTACCTTGTTGGGCGCCAGCTCATGGTCAGAGTTAAGGGCGTTCTATCGTCTCCCTTCACCGCTTCGTCTGGTATCCCCCAGGGGAGTCATATTGGCCCCCTGTGCTTCCTGCTCATGGTTAACAGTGTGGTCAACTGCTTCGCACCGGACATCCACTGCTTGTTGTTCGCGGACGATCTTAAGTTGTTTTCTCGTGTGGTTTCTCCGTTGGACTGTGCTGCCTTGCAGTCGGCGGTCGTACGTCTTGAGAGTTGGTGCTCTGATAATAACTTATTTCTAAACCCATCTAAATGCCATGTGATTACCTTCCATCGTTCGACGCAGCCCATTGAGTTCAACTATGTCCTCGGGGGCGGCCGGCTTCGGAGACTCACGGAGATGACTGATTTGGGAGTGCTTTGCGACGCGCAATTAACCTTTTCAAAACACATTGAGGACCTGGCCAGCAGGGCAATGCGGGTCCTGGGCTTTGTGAAACGTAACACCAGAGAGTTCACAAATGTTAGTGCCATAGTACTGCTTTACAAGGCCCTAGTGCTTCCAATCTTGGAATACGCCTCTCCTGTTTGGTCACCCAGTTACGCCATTCATCAGTATACCCTAGAAAGAGTGCAAAATAAGTTTCTTCGCTACATTGCTTTCAAGTTGGGCATTCCTTCCGACGAAGTGTGCTACAGCACTCTTCTCGATACTTGTGGCATGTTGCCTCTGGAGAGGCGTCGTACAATTGCTGACCTATCCCTCCTACATAAGCTGTTGAATAACCGCCTTGACTGCCCGGCCTTGCTTTCGATGATCAGCCTCCAAGTTCCTCGTCTGTCGGCACGCTCTTCTCTCCTTTTCTACATCCCTTTTTCACCAACAAATTATATGAAGAATAGCCCGTTGCAGCGATTGCCTCGCTCCGCTAATTTGCTCATTAATTTAGACCCTGATTTTGACTTTTTTCATAACTCCCTTGCTTCTCTCAAAAAGTTATTGGCTTCCTCACCATTTTAATCTTGTTTTTTTAATTGGTACTCCACATGATTATTTTGTCTTCTTCGTTTCTTCATTTTTGTGAGAATTTTCAACTTTTTCTTTCTTTATACTTCCTGTTAATGTCCATTGATTTCTTGTTTGTACGAGTGTAATTGGGCTTGCCCGTAAATAAATAAATAAATAAATAAATGTCAGGATTTGACTCAAGGGCGGGAAAGCTGTCGCTTGCTGACCCTACCCATGTTTTTGGACCCACGTTTCAAAAGTATTCACTTTTCCGATTCCATCGCATCGTAAAAAGCCCTCACTCAAATTAAAATTCTTGACACAACGGTTCATTATCTTCTTTGTACAGATCACCCTGCTGTCTAGATCACTAGGTCTAAATGTCTAGATCCTAAATGTTAGATTAATTATTATTATCAATTATCACTAATTATTAACAATTTTATCAAGTACCTAGTGAAAATTATTATAATTTATCGTTAGGTATTAATAATTCGTATTTACTATTAATAATAATTGATAATAATACGATATAATTCTGGGGTTTTTAATATTACGTCGGTTATAATTTTTCTATAAAAGAAGTACCTACCAACAAACATTCGAAATTACCTTCATTTCCGTAGCACGAAACGCACCTCAGAACAACAAACTCGACATCACTTAAGCCATATGATGTTCCAAAGAGCTTGTTAGTATGAAAATGGACCTGTATTTCAACAGTTTGATTCACGATCGTGTTGTGAGGCACAATCTTTGAGCCGTCATTGTGAACGAACGGCTGGTCGTACAAAGCTGCGGATGGTCTTAAAAAATTCTACGGAACAAACTCTATGTAAATATGAAATAAAAACTCTGCAAATTCTTGACCCAACGGTTCATTATTGTAAGCCGCTGGAGGCGGGGCCTGACGTCGGAGGGGAAGGGGCTCCCACTCCGGAAGGGGCAGCTTTGGAGGGGTTATTTCCCCTCTCGAGCCTCAACTAAAGACCCTCGCAGCCGTGGCCATTTTGCTTCAGTTCCCAGTCAGCTTGCGTCGAGATTGGACCTATTTATGGTCAAGGTGACAGTCAGAGTGATTCTGCAAACCTTTCCCACGCGGTGATCGCGTTCCCCGTTTCCTCCCCCAAAGTTGTGAGTGCATCAGTCCCCAGCCAGCCTGCGTTGTGAACAGACCTATTTACGGTCAAGTGACAGTCAGAGTGATTCTGCAAGCATTTCCTACGTGGTGATCGCGTCCCCCGTTTCCTCCCCCAAAGTCGTGAGTGCAAGTGAACTAGTACCGGTATCGTTGTGAACCCTAGTTTTTCACCCGGATCGGACTCCCTTTCACACGCGTGTGATTGGCCGACCCATCCCCTGAGACAAAGACTCATTTTCCCCCCTGAACCAGTGCGACGCTGTTTAACTCCGTACTCGTTCGTATACGGTAACATATTTACCCTGTATTTGTAGTCCACAATTGTTTGTAGTTTGGCGCCTTTTAAGTGTACGCAATATAATTAATGACAATAAGCGAACTCTTCATATATTCATTGTTCTCGTTATATTTACTCTTACTAATGGTGGACGCACCACATCCCTTTATTATTAAGTTAGTTATTAAGTTCTACCAGGTGAACGCTCACCATAATAATTCATAATTTGTTTTGCCTTATGTGTACATCTTATTATACTTTTCCAATCGAACTCGTAGCGGTCTAGACTCCATTATTTTTAACCCGAACCCCCTGGAGTGTGTTTAATCAAGTAAACGCGGTCTCCTCAAGACCAAGCTTACAAAATTGGTGGCAGCGGTGGGATAAGCTTACAAAATTGGTGGCAGCGAATGGGATCGATGAACTCGCTGAACTCTTAGTTGAGCGACCTCATTGAACCGGTGGAGCCAATACACCCGAACCCATAGAGAAACTCCAGGTGGTCGGATATTTTTTTTTTTAATTTTTTTTTTTTTTAAATTTTTTCATAGACCAGTTGACAGGCCATTGGTGAACGTGACCTCAAAAAATTTTCAGGTGTACTAACACACAGCACTAATAACATAATCTTGTTTTCCTATTTACATTTCAACCATTTCACTTGTACCATTTATTTTTTTTTATTTTTTGCCTCTTATACTATAGAACGCGTACCCCTTTAGAATCATTTCCCATTTTGAACAAGCTCGCGTCCACTCGTTTTAATATAATATTTAACCAATTCTAACTAAACAAAAAAAAAATCAAAATGAACGATTCAACATCTGATATGATGGGTGAACTCCATAAGTTGCTTCGCTCTTTCAACCAACTAAATGTAGAACGGGGCGAACGCGACCGTGCAGATGAGGAGGTAGTTCCCCGCTCCATGTTCTTGGAGATAGAACCCTGGGACCCTGATGAACCAGGCTCTCTATCTGTTACCGCTTTCTTCGCCCTCTTTGAGGATGTAACGAACGCACTAACACAAGCGAAACGCGTGCGTCTGCTGCGAGCAAGGGTGCGCGGATCGGCGAAACAGTTCATTATTGACCATAACGACCTCCTACAAGGACAGAACCCTTACGATGCCATCAAGGAGGCTATGTCTGCTTGGTTTGAACGCAGCAACCCTGCAAAGGCGGCTGCACTCCTGTGCATGGTGCAACGGCAGACTGCCGAACCGTTGCGCCAGTTTGCCGAACGCATTCACCAGTTGGCTAAATCAGCTGTCCTCGACGAAGGGGCTGAACTGAACGCCAACCAGAAGTTAGCATGGGTGAAACGAAAAGTAGTACGCACATTCATCAAAGGTTTGGGGCGTGAACTCAGTTCACATTTACTGAATTACCAACCCAACACTATTGAGGAGGCCCTCAAACGCGCTGAAACGTTGGAAGAAGCGTTGAAACAACCAGGTGAACCAGAGGACTCGTGGGACTTGGCGGCGATCCATTCACAGGAACGCAGTAACGAGCCGCCCCGTTGTTATCGTTGTGGCGGACCAGGGCACTTTGCCATGCAGTGTCCAAATAAACGCAAACCCCAGGCAAACGCGTATCCCCCTCCACAGAACTATGGGAACCAGAACACTAGAAAACCCACACCGCGATACCCATGTATGTTCTGTGGGAGTTCATCACACTTCCCAGTGAACTGCATCCATAATCCCCAAAAGGCGATTATGTGCGATTATTGCGGTGTACGCGAGCACCTGGAGGTGGATTGTCATAAAAAGAAACAACTCCTGCTAGTAACGAACCCTACAGGCGCCAGGAACGAACCCCAAGTACCCCAACTGAGAGCCTTAATGGAAAAGGAGGAACCCGTCCACTTACCTATTGTGTCCAAGCACATGAATCGGGCACTGAAGATTGCAGTGACTCTCAACCATGAACGACGATACTTAGTGGTTGACACAGGGGCCGCCATTTCGGTCCTGACTAACCCCGTTAGAGGTGTACCCATCCACCCCACTAACATCACAGCATGGGGAGCTGATGGTTACCCCCTCAGATTTAGAGGGACTCAACGTGTGAACGTGGGGATTGGACATCACACCGTCGTCCATGAGTTCCTGGTGTTCCAGAGAGAGGGAACGGGACTCGACCTGCTGGGTATGGACTTGATGAGGAAGGTTCCAATGAACCTCAGAGTAGACCTGAATCAAGTGGTAGTACTGAACGGACCGGAAACCTACCCAAACGCGTCCCAAGACGCTAAAGTGGACGCCCGTGAACCCAACCACCCCTTTCCCTCCAACAAACACACTTTTACAAGGGTGAACGCTTGCCAACCTAACACCCAATCCAATGTGAACGCGCCTCCTACTCCAGTGATGCACGACAACGAACGCCTACCCTTCTTCCCACCAAACGCGTTTCCGAGACAGCCAATGAACGCTAGTGAACGAGTCCATCCCTTGGTCGGGAACGCGCGTCTGAACTCAGCTGTGACTGCTGGTGAACGCAAAAACCTATCTTCAGCAGACGCGTCCCCAACTTTAGCAGTAAACGCAAGTGAACACAACAACCAATCTGCAGTGGACGCACCTCCAAGACCAGTGGTGAACGCGGGTGAACGCTGCAACTCACTTGCACAGAACACAACCACCAACCCAGCGGTGAACGCCGGTGAATGGTACCACCCATCCGTAGTGAACGCACTGCTGAATCAGCTGGAAAACGTGGGTGTACGCAACAACCAAACCGCAGTGAACGCACCCCTAAGACAGAGGGTGAACGCAGGTGAACGCAATGACCTATTTTCAGTGAACTTGTGTGAACTCACTGACCCATTGTTAAATGATACCAAACCCCGCATATGCATGAACGCTAATGCGACTTCTGACGCCATGACACCAAAACCCATCTGTCTTTTACGTCCACCCAAACTAACGCACTCGCCAAAAGTTCCTGAGGGTGAAACACTTTTGAACTCACCAAATGGTGACCCACCGCCCGTCGCTGAAAAAGGGATTCCCGACGACTCACTTGTTACCTTACCTCATGCTGATGAACCCACCGGACTCCAACCCCCGGAACCAACGCGCTCAACACCGCTCCTGTTTGCAAACGAAGATTTGATTTGGGATCTAGACCAGGAGGACGAATTAGACCAGGAGCAGAATAAATACATAACTTAATAAATAAATTCCTCACATTAAAAAATACTCTGCAAATCCATAAATAAATAATAAAAAAAAAAAAAAAAAAAAAAAAAAAAAAAAAAAAAAAAAAAAAATAAATAAAAAAAAAAAAATAATAAAAAAAAAATAAAAAAAAAAAAAAAAATAAAAAAATGTATTGATAACCGTAATATTACCCTCGTCTCAACCAATAAATTGCCAAGAGTCAACTCACTGTAGCCAATGACCTGAGATAGGATCCCGACTAGGCCTTAACCCTTCAGGTGTTACTCAAATAATACGTTAACTTGGAGAAATACAACTGTATAGAGATCGTTCCTAGGAAAATTTGTCTTCACATTGTGCTTAGTTTTGTAATTGTTTCAATTTAATAATGTATGCACTAACCTAATTACTAACATCTTATTACTGTTCTTCTGCACACCTTGACATACCTTGTAATGCCAGTACATTCTACGCTTCAACAAAACGACCCGGACGCGCCATTGCCAC
This sequence comes from Stenodema calcarata, assembly GCA_963920205.1. Taxonomy (NCBI): domain Eukaryota; kingdom Metazoa; phylum Arthropoda; class Insecta; order Hemiptera; family Miridae; genus Stenodema; species Stenodema calcarata. The sequence continues at coordinate 57,767,651 of OY986048.1, read as the reverse complement.
TACCATTGCTCACTGGATGCATCCTCCCCGGGGAGCGTCAGTCGTCAGCGAGGGCGCTGACTCCCGGAAGGGAGAGGGGTGTAAGCCGCTGGAGGCGGGGCCTGACGTCGGAGGGGAAGGGGCTCCCACTCCGGAAGGGGCAGCTTTGGAGGGGTTATTTCCCCTCTCGAGCCTCAACTAAAGACCCTCGCAGCCGTGGCCATTTTGCTTCAGTTCCCAGTCAGCTTGCGTCGAGATTGGACCTATTTATGGTCAAGGTGACAGTCAGAGTGATTCTGCAAACCTTTCCCACGCGGTGATCGCGTTCCCCGTTTCCTCCCCCAAAGTTGTGAGTGCATCAGTCCCCAGCCAGCCTGCGTTGTGAACAGACCTATTTACGGTCAAGTGACAGTCAGAGTGATTCTGCAAGCATTTCCTACGTGGTGATCGCGTCCCCCGTTTCCTCCCCCAAAGTCGTGAGTGCAAGTGAACTAGTACCGGTATCGTTGTGAACCCTAGTTTTTCACCCGGATCGGACTCCCTTTCACACGCGTGTGATTGGCCGACCCATCCCCTGAGACAAAGACTCATTTTCCCCCCTGAACCAGTGCGACGCTGTTTAACTCCGTACTCGTTCGTATACGGTAACATATTTACCCTGTATTTGTAGTCCACAATTGTTTGTAGTTTGGCGCCTTTTAAGTGTACGCAATATAATTAATGACAATAAGCGAACTCTTCATATATTCATTGTTCTCGTTATATTTACTCTTACTAATGGTGGACGCACCACATCCCTTTATTATTAAGTTAGTTATTAAGTTCTACCAGGTGAACGCTCACCATAATAATTCATAATTTGTTTTGCCTTATGTGTACATCTTATTATACTTTTCCAATCGAACTCGTAGCGGTCTAGACTCCATTATTTTTAACCCGAACCCCCTGGAGTGTGTTTAATCAAGTAAACGCGGTCTCCTCAAGACCAAGCTTACAAAATTGGTGGCAGCGGTGGGATAAGCTTACATTATCTTCTTTGTACAGATCACCCTTCTGTCTAGATCACTAGGTCTAAATGTCTAGATCCTAAATGTTAGATTAATTATTATTATGAATTATCACTAATTATTAATAATTTTATCAAGTAGGTACCTAGTAAAAATTATTATAATTTATTGTTAAATATTAATAATTTGTATTTAATTAATACGATATAATTCTAGGGTTTTTAATACTTTTTAATTTTTCTATAAAAGAAGTACCTACCTACCAACAAACATTCGAAATTACCTTCATTTCCGTAGCACGAAACGTACCTCAGAACAACAAACTCGACATCACTAAAACCATATGATGTTCTAAACCGCTAGTTAGTATGAAAATCGAGTCGACTTGTATTTAATCGACCTGTATTTCAACCGTTTGATTCAAGATCGCGTCGACAGGCTCAACCTTTGAGCCGTCATTGTGTACGAACGGCTGGTCGTACAAAGCTGCGGATGGTCTTAAAAAATTCTACGGAACAAACTATCTAAATATGAAATAAAAAACATACCGTTCTATATGAATTTTTCGAGATATGAGAATTTCAAAATTTCAAAATTCGTTTTGAACCCCTTCCCCTTGACCTAGGGTTATGAAAAGTTTCGAGGACCATTGTGGGGTTGGTCGAAACCCATAAAAAAAATTTCGTAATTTTAACTCAACGCTAACTGGGCAAAGTGGCGCGGACGGCGGACTGACGGATTTTTTTTTTATTCGATTTTCTGAATCTACGTATCTTGAAACGTAAACCAACAAATTTTGAGGGGGGGTTAAAATTTTTTTTTCTTTGGGCGATTCCAATGGTTCATTATTGAAGATAATAAACCAAAATGAAGTACGAGGTACGCGGTGTGGGTGTGGGAGGGGGCGCAGAGACATAAAAGGTCTCGTCGTATGAAGCACTAGTTGGCCTCCTGCCAGCCGTATTACGTCATACGCTTGTGCGTCATAGGCTCTGACGTACTTGTTGGTCTCCTGCCAGCCGTATTACGTCATACGCTCGTGCGTCATAGGCTCTGACGCACTAGTTGGCCTCCTGCCAGCCGTCTTACGTCATACGCTCGTGCGTCATAGGCTCTGACGCACTTGTTGGTCTCCTGCCAGCCGTCTTACGTCATACGCTCGTGCGTCATAGGCTCTGACGTACTTGTTGGCCACCTGCCAGCCGTCTTACGTCATACGTTCGTGCGTCATAGGCTCTGACGCACTAGTTAGCCTCCTGCCAGCCGTCTTACGTCATACGCTCGTGCGTCATAGGCTCTGACGTACTTGTTGGCCTCCTGCCAGCCGTCTTACGTCATACGCTCGTGCGTCATAGGCTCTGACGCACTTGTTGGTCTCCTGCCAGCCGTCTTACGTCATACGCTCGTGCGTCATAGGCTCTGACGCACTAGTTAGCCTCCTGCAAGCCGTCTTACGTCATACGCTCGTGCGTTATAGGCTCTAACGCACTAGTTGGCCTCCTGCCAGCCGTCTTACGTCATACGCTCGTGCGTCATAGGCTCTGACGTACTTGTTGGCCTCCTGCCAGCCGTCTTACGTCATACGCTCGTGCGTCATAGGCTCTGACGTACTTGTTGGCCTCTTGCAAGCCGTCTTACGTCATACGCTCGTGCGTCATAGGCTCTGACGTACTAGTTGGCCTCCTGCCAGCCGTCTTACGTCATACGCTCGTGCGTCATAGGCTCTGACGTAATGGCCCGCCGGTCGCTTGTTTTCTGACGTGATCTGAGGGAAAGGGTGAATCAAGGGAACAAATTTTTCCCGTTTCAGTTTATGTGCCAAAGCAAAGACATGAAAATGTCAAAAAAATATGTAAATAGGCACCTAAGCCCAACTGTAATGTCAATTTTCTGACAATGAGTTTTCGACTATAGTTTTCATACCTTTTTACTTAAGTACTTATTGCAATTTGAGACTGATAATGAGCTGTTTGCAAATAAAAAGTCTGATAACTACTTTATTACATCTTATTAATCTATTTTCAAGTTCCGATTCACAGTTGAATGTATTTTATTTAGATGTCGTAAAATTCGAAAACGATGGAATGACGAAACCTGTCGACTACTGACTCAAGTGATACTGTCTACTTCTAACACATGTAGGTCGACTACTAGTGCAAAACCATGTCGACTACTGAAGAAAATGTTGGTCACTGGTATCGACTACTACCTAGAGCATTGGGATTTTTTACAAAACTTGTTTTTCCCTTTTCAAACCATGTTGAATAATATTTCCCGCTGCCAGGTCTTTTAGGGAAGGATCTTGGGTACACAATGAACAGGTTTGCAATGAGAAAAAAACCGAGTGAATATTGAAATGTCATCCATTTCTGACCTATATTTAAAATTTCAAGTATCTAGCTCATCATCAAAATTTAATTTGTTTAAACAAATACCTAGGTATTATTTAAACAATTTTACAGACAAGAAACCGAGTGAATATTGCATTGTGATCCAGTTCTGACCTATTTTTAAAATTTCAAGTCAATAGCTCAGCATCAAAATTTAATTTGTATTATTACAAAAAGGTATTATTTAAACAATTTTACAGATGAGAAACCGAGTGATTTTTTTTTTTTTTTTTTTTTTTTTTTTTAAGCATTTATTCTTTTATAATTTCGTCATAACACAATATACATTTCATAAGCCAAATGCAAAAGCTCCCTTTAAGAAAAATCTTGTGCTGGGAACTGGAGCGTCTTTACCCTAGTTACAATTTCCTTAACCTGGTAATTAGCAATATTATTGTTATACAGTTTCCAGTTAGTACATAAAAATGTTCATAACTTCAGTTTAGGATAGATACAGTAATCATAATAACATAATTTTTTTTTATTTTTTAAACACTTTAGGCTAACAAAAATATTTTCTATTAAAGTAAACTAAAATAGTACACCTTGATTAATTTTTTAAATAAGTGCAAAGGTAGTTTTTCTTGTTTCACAAGGTCATGTGGAAGTAAGTTATATAATATAATCCCTTTGTGAAAATATAGTCTTTGAGCTGCTGTAGTTTTCAGTTTCAAAGCTTTCAGCGTTACTTTGCCCGCGCTCCGTGTGCCAACCTCAACCCTTTCTAATTTATTTTCTATATATTTTTTGTGAGTATAAATCAAAGTGGTTTTCTCTATTAGATTAAAAATGTCAATAACTTTAAATTCTCGAAATAATAAATTAGTAGGAAAGGTTCTCTTTTTTTTTAGTAAAATTTTTATTAGAGTTTTTTGTATAATTGAAACAGGTTGAATTTTGGTTTTATAGGCTGAACCCCACACTGGCAAAGCATAACGTCGCTTAAGATGCATCATCGCACATCTAACATTTTGTCAAAAATGAGGTTAGGACGGTTCCTTTTTCAAAATTTCACGCCTGAGTGATTGGTGATATTTGTTTTTTGATATCTCCGCTTGAATCGCTGCAATTCCCGATTTAGTTAGCATAGCACAACTAAAATCATCTGACATCTTCACACATCTACAACTCTCAACATGGCGGAGAACTACAGCTCAGACAGTCTGGTGAGTTTTCTTTGATTATGTTAATGAATGGAGTGAGTTTCCCTGAACATCTATTTTGTAATCGTTTCTTTATTACCTTGACTTCAATAAAAATAAAATAGCAAGACCTCAGTTACCTAGTTTTACAAGTAAACGTGCGATTAAACTTGAAGGTTTACATGTGCTATGATGTTATGTTTCCTAAGCTTTTGATGTGCCATGATGTTTCATGTTTTTTCTAGCTGCTTACTGTCTGTCGCATGAAAAATAATTTTGTTTTGGATATTTGGACCCTTCACAATTTAATCCTAATTCAATCATATTGGGTTGTATTTCTCAGGATTCTGACATTCCCTACCCAGATGAAAGAGTGGAGTCCCTGCAGACCCTTATGGAATTAATGAACGTCCCAAAGAACTCAGATTCCTATCATTGATACCACCCTCACTCAAACCCGAGGTAGGATTGACCATTCCACTACTACACATTCCGCTCTTCTCCTGCTGCAGCTGCTCTTTTGACGCCGCTTGGTCTTGAACATCTTCAGCCCCCATGCCCTGATGACGATCCTGTTCTCTGGGATGTCACTTCCATTGACACTGACATTGATATCAATACTCTACTACTTGCTTCTTCTGACCACTCCCTAAATAAAACCAAAGAGAAGGGATGGTTAGGGATGAAGAGAAGGTTGGTACCAATGGAACCCCTCCCGGATCACTCAATTCAAGTAACTGCAGCCCTCAGTCAAAATCCATTGATGAACGTGAAAACCGAAGACGCTCTCGCTGCGCAGTTCCTGACCCGAAAATTTGGGCTAGAGAGGAAGCTAAACTGAAACGTATGAAAGGGGAACATTACGTTGGATTCAGGTGGAATGACAAAAAAACCACCAATATTATGATTCTTCATACCCCCAAAGGAGCCAGAACCATGGGCCCTGTCTGCCCTCCTGGAAGCAAATGTGGGAAGTGTTTCGAACCCCATTCCAATCCCAAAAGATAAATGGGACGATCTTCAGTCGCTGAAAAATTTTATTCCCAAAGACTGTCATGAATACTACAACAACATTCCACACCAGGAAGAATCATACAGAAAGAGCATCGCCCATCTCAAGGGGAGAAAACGCCCATCGACAACAGTTGCGGAATCCTCTGGCATAAAGACTAAGAAACATCCAAGACAATACTGAGTTGCTCACTGAATGAATGAAGACTGAATTATATTGCAATTCAACTCCTGCCATTCTGTGATAATTGTATTCGTAAATTCTACCCCTACGTGAACTATGTGACATTCTAGTGAAACTTGATAGTTCCTTGTGTTGTGCCTCGTTGGTACCTGATAATTTTAAAATGAGTTACCTTCTTATTAATAAATCACTTCAATTTTTGGTTATTCTATTTTGTGAAATCAATCTTGACTAGTCTACGTTTGTACCTTAAGTAAACTAGAGCGATTTAAAGATGGTTCATGACCATCGCATTAAAAATGTCTGTGATTGAAAGGGAGGAACCCCCTCATGCCCTTTAGATGACGAACTTATCAATAGATTCGAAATGTGATAATAAAGCAATCAATTGGTACTTCAAAATAAAACTTGTTCATTTTCCATTTGTATATTAAAATCCAACATAAAACACATTCAAACTTTCCAAAACAAAGTACTTACCTTGGGGGATAGTCGATGCCCCGTGGTACATAAGAATGACGACCTACCTTCATCTTGACCTGAAAATGGAAACCGTCACCGAAGCCATCAAGAACTGTGCGGTGAGGCATGAAGGAAGACTTGACAGACATGTAGATCTAGAAATGATCCGGATCTTGGACAACAGTGAAACAGTGCGGCGTTTGGATCGCACAAAACAACACGACTTATGTATTTCGAGAAATTGAGGACAACAATTAACGGTCCAGTGGGCTCGTAATTGGGTCAGCTGATGAGCTGGAATTTTATTAACATGTGATTTATGTATGCAAGTGAAGTAGCTGAATGGGCTGTGTGGCTCAGTTGTTATCCTACTCTTTAATAAATAAAGAATTTGGAAAAAAAAAGATTTATTTATTCGCTCCAAAAGATGAAGGTTTTTTTTAATACAGTATTTTAATGGAAGTTATGTATAACACTTGTAAATATGGATTATATAATAATATAAAATTATATTCATTGTATTTTCTATAATAAGATAATTGGGTATATCAAATGCTCCTTTGTCGGTTCTAAAGTCTTCCGCAGTTTACAATGACGACAGCTTTCGTTGGTCTTCCATATCGAACACCAGATAAAGCTATTTCATCGACGAGCTCAATCCCTTCAACGACGCGTCCGAATATGGCGGTATCTGGTCGCCTTTGTGTTAAAATAATGCGGAACTGTGATCCAACACTTCTGGGCTTGGAGTGTTTCTTCCCCATGCGTCTCATGCCCACAGCCTCGCGCACTGCTGGGAGTTTAGTGACCTCCGGCATGAAATGTCCTTCTTCATAGATTGATGTCCCGCCGCTCCCATCGTTATGTTGGAAGTCACCTGTTAGTACTGATTGCCGTTTCCAGCACTGAAAGAAGACGCATCCTGCGTAAGTGGCGCCTAGCTCTCTAGTGGACAAAACTGCGAAATTCTCCGACATTTTCGGCGCGACGTCCGGCCTCGTTTCGATCACGATGCGTCCGTGAGGTTGCCCGTTGACTTCAATGTTAAAAAAGAAAAGTGGGAAAGAGTGCGATGGTCGAGTAACGTTGATGAGCGATTGTTGTTGAACAGGTACGACGCTCATGTCGTTCGGTGTCGGGGATGGCATCATGTAGTCGACGTTTCCATTTTGTGGGATGTGCTGTTGACACGCCATTTGGCGGGTGTACAACTGGAACATGCAGTAGTTGGTCAAGAACAGGAGTGGGGTTGGAGGCGAAGTCTGAGTCCTGGTTTCAAAGTTAGGTAGCATATTGGCTAGAGCTTGTTCCAGCAGCGAGAAATCAAAAACGACGGTCGAGTTGCAGATCAAATCATTCAGCTGGGCTTGAATATACATGTCCTGCAATTTCGCTTGCAAGAGTCGTTTTTCCATGTTCAAGATTGTGACCAGAGCTTGAGCCTCCGACGGGTTCTGGAGCTGCGGGAGCATCCCCCTGGCTTTGGTCACCAAGTCCCGGCTTTCCTCAAATTCCGGCATAAGATCCTTATTTCTCACCAAATCAGTTTCTATGTGGGTCTCCAACGTCATGCAAGCCTCCAGCACGTGCAGAAGGAAGCCATTCAGGTGGTTGATCAAAGGACTTGTGTCCTCGAGCAACTTGGAAACAGAGACCATTTCCACTTGTATCTAATCAACAGAGACAAAACTCATTAGGTTCCTTATAATTCATTACATTTAATACTGATTGAAAACCTCTCAACGTGACAGTCAATATCCGTTCATGTCCAGATTTCCACTCTCACTTACGTCTGAAATGATATGCCCCTTCGCTTCGGTGTGGAATCGTATTTGGTGCGATCGGTGATCAGGTTGGGCGGCGCATGCCCTACATATTGCGTTCCCACAAGTGAAGCACCAAAGAGTCAAAGACATCTCATGTCTGTGGCAGATTTCCCTCACAACAGTCTGCAATAAGTACAGAAAATATCCAGCATGAAACATAACACAAGATGACAAAATTATATTTAATATAAAGGGTTATTAATGTCACTTAAGAGGTGTTTTTTCACGAAGGTTTGAAATGTTGATGCGCTGAAATCTTAATCGATTCAGTTATGAAAACTAAGATATCTGAAATTTTTTTGAATTTTTTGGACCACCAGAAGGGGTCCCGCAACGCACTTGTAGTTCCGCCCTTTGGACCTGACGGTACTCATTACTTACGTGGTAAGTATCCAAGTTACCACAGCCAATCGTCGACAAGACAAAGGACCTCATTCATCCACACCGGATGCGATAACGCCGCCACTTGAAGTCGCTGCGGATTCAGCAGAATCCACATCACAGACTCCCATTGTTGTCATTTTCCTAAAAGATGAATCAACTAACTCCCACTCATCAACTCCCGTATAAAAAGACTCTGTGCCCATTACTCGCTCTCTTTTCTGTTCCCGAGCTCTGTCGCGTCACAACGTTTTGTTCATTGAGAATAAATTGTTTTTTAAAAAGTTAACTGTGTGTTCGCGAGTTATTTTTGGCGCAGTCGGTAGGACGTGTCACGAAAATTGCTTTCGGAATTATTTTAATAATTTAAAGACGCGTCCGAACTAAATTCGAATTTGAACGCGAATTCGAATTAAAACGACCCGCGACAAACCGTTACAACGGCCGGCAGAGACCACAGAAAAGCAGCCAAGGAACTGTATCCGTCGAGAAGGAGATCGTCTCAACCTGTGCGGAATGAACACCGTCCTTACAGCCCTGTAAGTAACAGACGTTATTTATTAACTAACGATCACCGTTCCCGCAGCGACGATAGCCTTTCGGATCTCCCAAACAGTGTCCTTGTAGATTCGAGTCACCAACCTCTTGAAAATTCAGTTCAAAATATGACTCACCAAGCTCAACTCTTAGCCCTCACGCCAGCACAGCTACAAGAGCTGATAAACGCTGTCAGGCCCCCAATCCCGGCACGCCCTCAACCTAAACCTGACAAGTCAGACTTTAGCGGGATACCGGAATTTAATGGAGAACCTGAACTACTGTCCCAATTTATTGAACGAAGTGAAGAGCTGATAGACCACTTCTATGACGAAGATGATCCCAATAGCTATCACAATAAAGTAATATTGAATAATATTAGGGCAAAAATAAGAGGTAAAGCAGCTGTAGGTATCTACAACAATCCCATTAGTAGTTGGCCAGAAATCAAATTGGCCCTGCTAGCTAACTTCAGCGACAAAAGAGACATAGAGCATCTCATACTGGAGTTAGGGAAAATGCGCCAGGGAATGAACGAAACCCCGTTCGAGTTCCACGCCCGCGTACACAAAACCTTCACAATATTAATATCAAAATTGAAGAATTCCACTGAAGAATACACCCACACCACGTTCAAGCTCATGGAAAGGACAGCCCTACGAGGTTTCCTTATGGGACTCCATGAAGACATAGGTCGGTTATTGATAACCAAAGGACCAAAAACTCTGAACGAAGCGATCGAAATACTCACAAACGAGTACCAATTTCCGACATTGCGGAAGAAATACTTAGAAAGGAAATTGCCTCAATCCTCACAAGGACCATCAACGTCCGGATCGAAGCCACCTTTCGTACAAAAACCCTTCCAAAAGAAACCTCAACCACCACAATATAACAGACCACAGCAACATCCACAACAACATCCAATACCCCCGAGGAAACCATATCTCCCCTTACGAGATTCCCTCAGACCAACACAACAAAGACAAGACCCCCCATTCATTCCTCATCACCTACGAACAAAGGAAACGATGAGTTACCAGACGACATTAAACCATGAATTAGCGGAACTGGAGGAACCCGAACACGAACAAGAACAAGATCAAGAACAAGAACAGGATTTTTTAGAAGAAGCCGAGGAGGATCCCGATTCAACCTAATGCACCTCGAAAAACCATCAACAAATCTCCCCTACATCACTACAAATAATAAATTGAAAGTTTTAATCGATACCGGAAGTTCCAATAGTTTTGTAACGACAAAAGTGGCCCACAAAAAATTTAGGAAATTGATGAAAAAGGATGCATTTTTAGTTACTACTTCACATGGACACACTTCAGGGACACACAGTATCATGTTACCTAATATTATACTTAATCCAAAATCAACTAACCCGCATGTTAAATGTAAGTTCTATGTATTTGACTTTCATGCAAATTTCGACTTGTTGTTGGGACTTGATAATCTCCAATTATTAGAGGCCACCCTAAAATTGAAAAACAACACGATTAGTATACAAAATGAAGAAATACCCCTGGAATTTTACAAAATACCACAAAAACCGAAGACCGAACAATACACTATTCCCCCTAGATCAGGTAAACAAATCCAAATCCACCTCACAAACATAAAACAAGGAACAGCCATCATAAACCACAAAAAAGTAGGACCCTTCGAAATCCCAAATTGCCTAGTTTCTGTAGACAATCACATCGCAAGATGCATCGCCATAAATCACGCAGAAACACCTAAAACCTTGAATGTAAAAGCATTAGACACAGCCGAATTAGTCACTGACGAATTATTTCTCGATACCCCTGAACCACGTAAGAAAAAGAAATTAGTCAACATCAACAATATTAACCTAAAGTTAAAGGCGAAAAAAATCACCCCCAATATGAGACTTGACCATTTGAACACAGAAGAAAAAACAGAACTACAAAAACTCCTTTCACAATACTCAGACATATTTTATGACCCTGACGAACCCTTGACAACGACTAATCTCACCAAACATGAAATACACACGACGGACGAAATACCCGTGTATTCCAAATCTTATCGATACCCCGAAATTTATAAAACCGAGGTAAAAAACCAAATTCAGAAAATGATACAAGACGACATAATCCAACCTTCAAATAGCCCCTATAACTCACCTCTGTGGATCGTTCCAAAAAAGGACGACGCATCAGGCAAGAAGAAATTCCGCATCGTAATAGACTATAGGGCTTTGAATCAGAAGACGATAGACGACAAATATAACCTCCCAAACATCGAAGACATCCTATCAAAATTAGGGAAATGTAAATACTTTACAACGCTCGATCTTACGTCCGGTTTTTGGCAAGTAAAGATGGAAAAATCGAGTATACCAAAAACAGCCTTCAGCACTGAAAACGGTAAATGGGAATTCAAAAAAATGCCCTTTGGATTGAAGAACGCCCCTAGTACATTCCAACGTCTTATGGATAATTGTCTTCGTGGTATTCAAAATGAAATTTGTGCCGTTTATATGGACGATATCATTGTGTTCTCTTCCAGCTTACAAGAACACATAGTAAGATTGAAGACAATATTTGACAGACTCAGACAGGCTAATCTCAAGATACAACTGGACAAGACGGAATTTATGAGAAAAGAAGTGGCCTTCTTAGGACATCAGATCACGGAATCAGGCTTAAAACCAAACCCAAAGAAAATCGAAGTAATAAAAAAATTCCCCATACCAAGAAACACCAAAGAATTAAAAGGATTCCTTGGATTACTTTCGTACTATAGGAAATTCATAAAAAATTTAGCGGACATAACGAAACCACTAACCACTAGATTGAAAAAAGGAAATAGAATCAACACAGAAGATCCAGACTATATAAAGGCTTTCGAACAGTGCAAAACCCTTTTAATGAACGACCCAGTCTTGAAATATCCCGACTTCAATAGACCATTCATATTAAATACGGATGCATCAGGAGTCGCTCTCGGCGCCGTCTTATCACAAAAGCTCGATAATGAAATACACCCAGTCGCTTATGCCAGTCGCACGCTAAACGACACCGAAAGAAAATTATCTACGATAGAACGCGAACTTTTAGCTTGCGTTTGGGCCTGCCAACATTTTCGACCCTACTTATACGGCCGAAAATTCACATTAGAGACAGACCACCAACCCCTTCAATGGCTCCACTCATTAAAAGAACCGAATTCCAAACTCTTTAGATGGAAACTCCGTCTTGAAGAATTTGACTTCGAAATAAAATACAAAAAGGGAAAACACAACGGAAACGCCGATGCACTCTCGAGAATAGAAATACACAACACAGAGATCACTAACACAGACAAACAAATATCCCCTTCACTCATAGTAAATCTCGACGAAGAAGACACAGAAACAAATATAGACACAATACACTCAGACAAAGAAGGAAAAGACATATCTTTAATACCAATAAAAAACAACGCTATCAACCACAGTAAAAACCAGATAATTATAGCAGTTGGCGAACAATTCAATACCGATGTAAAAACTGAACACTTATTCAAAAAAGAAAAAACTAGGATAACAGTTAAATTTCCCCAAAGAAATTTAGAAAAAGAAATTACCCAATTCCTTATAGAATATTTGAACCCAAAAACACCATACGGAATATTTTTCGAGACCGACATCTACCCATTATTCGCCTCAATATTTATGGAAAAATTTAAATCATCCGAATTGAAACTCACCAAACACACGGAAAAATTACTAGACGTTGAAGATAAAGAGGACCAAATTAACATCATACTATACAATCACAGACAGGAAAGATTTCATCGTGGCATTGACGAAACATACCAACACATAAAACGGATCTACTTCTGGCCCAATTTAAAGAACGATATTACCAACGTCATAAATCGATGCGAACTATGCTTAAAATGCAAATATGAACGCAGACCCCTAAAACCTGCCTTTAATGTAACACATACCCCTTCACGACCATTTGAAACGGTGCACATAGATACTCTCACGATAGAAAGACAGAAATTCTTAACAATAATTGACAAATTTTCAAAATATGCTCAAGCATATCCATTAAAATCCCTAAACAACATCGAGATAACGAAAAAACTCTTGACCTTCATATCCCACCATGGAAACCCCGAAGAAATAATTATGGACAACGGCAACGAGTTCAGTTCATCTATTGTAAGAGAATTCCTCAAGGTCCAGAATATCAAAATTCATTTCACTTGTACCCAGAATCCCAATTCAAACTCCACCATTGAAAGATTTCACTCCACGATAATAGAAACAATTAGACTTATGACGGAAAGTGACGAGTTTAAACACACCCCCATAAAGGAACGTTTTAAATACGCGATAATCACGTACAATAACAGCATACACAGTAGTACAGGAGTCACACCATATGAAATAATTAACGGAACGTTAGGATCACAAACCCGATTCCACCTGACATCGAGACAAAACTTACTAACATCTATATCTCCGACCACAAGGAAAAGGTTAATAAATTATACGAGATCCTACACGACAAACAACAAAACAAGAAAGAACAGATTATTGACAAATTAAATGAAAAACGTGAAAAAACATTACCTGATATACCGACGGAAGTATTTGTGGAATCTAAACAAATACAAGACAAAACTAAACGGAAGTACAATAAAGAAATCATCAAGAATATAAACCCGATTAGGAAAACCGCCGAAATTGAACCACGACACCACAACACCCGTACCAAAATTCATTTAAAAAACGTCAAAAGACCTAGAGCACTAAAGACAAAACCCATCAAAACACTAGACTCCGACGAAGTAAAACCCGACGAACCAAAACCCGACGAACAAAAATCCGACAAACAAAGAATAGAACCCAGAACAAAATTATCAGTAGACGATCTCGAAACCATTAAAGGTTCTAATTGGTTTAACGACCAAGTAATAAATCTTTATATGGAATTAATCAATATCAGGAGCAAAACCAACCTTAAACTACCCAACACATACGCTTTCAACACCTTCCTGTACGTATCCTATTTACGGGGTTACGATCATGTAAGGAATTATACGAAGAAAATCGACCTTTCAGAAAAGGATTTAATATTGATCCCCATTCATGAAAACGCTCACTGGAGACTTGTATCTATCAAACCCAAACAAAAGACAATAAATTATTACGACTCATTAGGGTACAATGGCTCTCAAATACTCGAAACTATATTCCAATACTTGAAGGATGACTTGCAAGATAAAATCAACCAAACTATAGAACGATCAGAATGGACTCTACATGCAGTAACCCCAATACCACGTCAAACTAACAGTTACGATTGTGGACCGTTCACCTGCAAATATGCCGACCTTTTATCACAAGATAAACCGCTTAAATTCACTTCACAAAATTTGCGTGATGAAATTCACGACAACGTCACCAATAAACACTTAAATTCTTAACTTTAATTTCAGACTCATTACGGGCACCCTTGCTGCCGAGATCCACAACGTCGACCAAAGTGGAGGACTGATACCCATCAACTTAGGACCAGCATACACTGAAACCGAGGAACACCTCATGATCATACACTACGACATTAAGACACTACACACCTCGCTGAACGACCTACAATCATCTTTCATAAAACTCAAGCGAAAACTCCAACAGAAATCATCACAAACACTTAACGAATACGTACACACCATCGAAGCGAATTTGCAAATTGCAAACGAAAAAATTCAAAACTTACAACCCCGTCAAGACATTAAAATCAGCCAGCGCTCTAAGAGAGGCCTAATCAACGGATTAGGATCGGTCATCAAATTTATTACCGGAAACCTTGACGAAAAAGATAGGATAAAGTACGACAAAATAATCAAAACCCTATCTGAAAGAAACACTCAAACAAACGTACGACTGAATAAAGAACACCGACTATTAACAGGACTAATACGAAAATATAACGAAACAATCAATAACTTGAACCTGAACAACCAAGAAATAAAAGCTAAATTGAAAGCTCAATCAGAGCTCACCATTGAATTTAATGCCGCACGAATGCGCGAAATTGCATCTCTAATTATATCAAACTTGAACGTTATCATAAACCAACTACGCGAACTTGAAACTTCCTTAGCCTTCTGCAAAATTGGGATAACACACCCTAGTATAGTCCCACTTCAAGCTTTCGAAGCAGAATTAACAGAAATTGCAAAGGAAAATCGTAGAAACAATCTAAAAATGTTCAACAACACAATAGAATACGAGCTAAACTCCAAAACTATTTGTTCACTAACCAATGACCAAATATTGTATATAATAAGAATACCAGTCTTTGTTGATACTGGACTACAACTATATCTACTCCAACCTGTACCCATTATAAAAGGTACAGACTATGTAACCATTATACCTAAGAACAAATTTATCCTAGTGGATAACAGTTACACTATTAAATACGCCACTAACAAATTATGTTATAAAACTAACAATAACTATTATTATTGCGACAATGAACAATTATGTGAAGAGACGTCCACCTGTTCTCAAAATATAATAAAGAATAATACCCTATCAGGATGTCAATTTACGAAAATTCAAATTAAAGTCCCCTTTCACTCATTAATACCCGAATCAGGTCATATCATCATAACGGCCCCACATGAGGCCATATTAGAAGACAAAACCCCAGAAGGGAACATTCTAACCCGCATCAATGGCACTTGGATAATTCAACCATCAACGGATGAAATCCTCCTAAATAATATCCCCATAAAATCGACAAATTCAATCCAAACCAAACTAAGGATACCTCTAATCCCTCTCAATGAAATTTCAAACCTGAACATTAATCCTATGGAATTAAATTTAAAAGAGTTCTCCAATATTCCCCAATTCGATGAACGATGGCCCTCTCTAAATACCAACGACGTCGCTTTCGACTATGACTATGTACATTTCCTAGTAAGTCCAACGTATGTCATATTAACCATATTGTTATTAATTGTACTCGGTTGTGCGTACCATAAACAAAAACGGAAAACCCCATTAATAACACAACCTGCCAGTTATCCGTTACAGTTCGCACAGTGACTCATCCCCGCGCTGCAACTCAGCACAGTGACTCATCCCCGTGCTTCAATCTACGGCGAGAGGAGTTACCACAGCCAATCGTCGACAAGACAAAGGACCTCATTCATCCACACCGGATGCGATAACGCCGCCACTTGAAGTCGCTGCGGATTCAGCAGAATCCACATCACAGACTCCCATTGTTGTCATTTTCCTAAAAGATGAATCAACTAACTCCCACTCATCAACTCCCGTATAAAAAGACTCTGTGCCCATTACTCGCTCTCTTTTCTGTTCCCGAGCTCTGTCGCGTCACAACGTTTTGTTCATTGAGAATAAATTGTTTTTTAAAAAGTTAACTGTGTGTTCGCGAGTTATTTTTTCCACTTAAGAGACTTTTTGCATTGAACAAAAGTTGTCGGGAATGGTCCATTTAGTTTTTTAGAAAATTGAAGCAGTCAAAATCTGAAATATTGAAA
Source organism: Stenodema calcarata (assembly GCA_963920205.1). Classification (NCBI taxonomy): domain Eukaryota; kingdom Metazoa; phylum Arthropoda; class Insecta; order Hemiptera; family Miridae; genus Stenodema; species Stenodema calcarata. Next base: position 57,751,181 of record OY986048.1, on the reverse strand, counting down.
AATGTTGCCTACCTCTCAGTGACGAAAACACGAGAATGGCAAGCACAGACTTTTAGTCAATGAATGATTATATTAATTGTTTTAAAATAATCTCTTTTGATAAACTTACAGGTTTTTCTTTCAAATTACAGGTTTTTCTTTAAAATTTCATTGACATTTTCGTATTAAAGGGACTTGATGTTGTACAGAACTTCTTCAACTAGCGTAACTTATTTTTCTTTTTTTCCTCAGCTACAACTAACGTAAGTAACTGCCGCTATTCCCCATCTTGTGTTAACTTATTCCCTTTAAGGAATTTGGTGATCAACGCTACGCAGCGTTTGGCACAGTCGTTGACAATTGAGTCACAATGTTCAGACCATGCAGATAGTCAACATCTGCACTTCATAGCTCCAGGAACTGTTGGTGCAGATTTCTACAATCTCTTCAAAAACTCAAAAGATCCGAATCTCCCATTTGTTGAGAAATTAGAAAATGAGTGGGACCAAATTGGTAAAGGCACATTCTTTACTTTGAGGATTTTATGTGCTTACAAAAACGCTTAAAATTGAGATTAAGGCGAGGGCTAACATATTTCTTTCGCACAGCTCAGTAGATACCACACGGAAGCTAAAGCTCATTCCCAAAGCCAATGAACTCATTCAGTTTTGTCTAGATCAACTGAAGGTAAATATATTTGTTTTTGCGCTTCGCTTATTGTTGTTTAGTGCCAAGTGAAAACTAAGGCAGTAGTTGATACCGATTCCTCTTCGATACATGAGCGTCAGCCACTTGGTGAGTAACAGGAGAGTTTGGAGCTCCTTGTTGTCTCCCTGGGTGGATTACTTCCAGGGAAATCAGATTATGTCTGCAAAATGCCGGGTTGCAGATCCAAATGTGGTTGGATGGCAATAAAAATTAAATGTAAATAAATTTTATTGTCTGAAGTTGTGGATGTTCGGCAAACAATTGAGGCTAACATCCAATGATGAAGGCAATATTTTAAAGATGTGCGTTTTCTATCGACGACGTGCGGCTCGCCCGAGGACACGAGCGATTCACGTTGAGGACCCCGCAAGAGGACCAGCTCAGCAGATCTTGGAGACGTTCCCCGGCAGCTTATTTCTTCCCTGAACGAAAGGTTGATGTCTCCCCTCGCCATCTTCGCTGGCCCGTAAGTACCCACGTAAGTACACACGGGAAGCTCACCTCGTAAAACACCATCCTAAGAAGATTTTAGGATTGTTTCAGTGACGTTTCAAACCTACCTCGTACATGACGACAGTTGATTCACCCAAATTATATTCAATTTAAAGAACTTTTATTATAATAATAATCAACAATAGTGAACCACGATAGAGTAATAATTACTCTATCGCGGTTCACTATTGTTTCATACCTTTACCGTACCTGGCAATTTGAGAACTAGTAACCTAATAATCTATTTGCTTCATACCTATATCGTACCGCAAGCATATATCCAAGTTACTCTTGGCACATTTACACACATGTATTAGTATAAGGTTCAATATTTTTGTGTTAGTATAAGATTTTATTTTTGTGCTAGATTTCACCTTTTGATTTTTATACTTTCATTGCATATTTCTATTGTCTTGTCAATTTTACAACTGTTGCATTCCTACAAGTATTCGTCTTCTCTTTCAAAATTCCGAAATCATTTAAAAAATTCGTGTTACACACGGTCTTAGTCAATTACACAAAAGACCCAACACCATGAACCCCGACGAACAAGCCCACCTGGCCGCTCAGCAAAGAGCAGCCATCCAGGGAATGATTAGCCAACAAGTACAAAGTTACCTTGCTGAACACCCCCCTCCAAGATCAATCCTTCCAGAGTTCAAACGAAAGCACGCGGATATGATCCCGGTCTTCACAGGGAAACCCGAAGGGTTTCAGAAATTCCTATCGGTCTGCGGGATGTTAGTGGATAGATTTTGTGATCAAATTGACCCTGATAACTTCCAAAATCACGAGGTCCTGGGGAATATAACGCAGCTGACGTTGTCCAAACTCACACATTTACTACCTTCTCAGACATCAGAACAGCCTTACTAGAAAGTTACACGGACCGTAGGGACATTTTTACCCTGTGTCACGAGATTACAGCTATGAGGCACAACGACAACCCCGCACGAACGCATAAAAACCGTACTAGGAGACTCCAATCCATGGAACACGATGACTCTGCCTCTACCCTACATTATTCTCCCTGACTAGAACTTTCGAATACTTATTATCACGGGTAGTACAACCAGTTTTATTGCCCCATCACTTGCCGAACAACACTTCAAGTCAAAAATAAAGTTTGATCCATTTGAAATTAGAACAGCGCATGGTAGCTCACGAGAAAAATACAGTACCCTGATACCGAGCGGGAATCTTTTCCAAATTAAGAACCTCAATTTGCCTTTTAAAATTTTTAGATTCCACAGATTCTTCGGTCTTCTATTAGGAATGGATAATTTACAGACCCTTAACGCCCAAAATGATTTCAAAAACAATAAGCTAATCACTCCTCAAGCAGAAATCCCTCTTAAATATTTAAACTGCAACAAGTCATTAACTTCTCGCGAATCCTCTCAGACGTTGAACATAGAATACGAACAAATAATTGCCCCAAGAGCAATATCGCAAATCAAGATTTCTGTAAAATCTATTTGTGACGTAGGAATCATCCCTTACTTTCAACAAGGACCCTTGGATACTCCCGAATGCCTCGTCAAGGTGGTCAACCAACAGTGTCGTATAGGTATACTGAACAATAGCGACAACGAAATCACGTTTAAATTGCAACAACCACTAACTGTCCAAGAAATACCATCTACTGACTCGGACACCAACCTCCGCTGTTTCGACGTAGGGACCTACAAATTTGACCCCCAAAAGATCCGTATCCGACGGAGGAAAAAGACAGAGTTTTGAAACTGGTCCATGAGTTCAAAGATCTCTTTCACGCTGTAGGTAATTTTTTACCATCCACGAGTAAAATCAGACATCATATCCGTACGAAAGACGAATTACCCGTCTATACTAGAAATTATAAGTATCCGGAAGTACATAAGGCTGAAATCAACAACCAAATCGACGAGATGTTAACTCACGGCATTATTACACCTAGCTCCAGCGCTTGGAGCAGTCCCTTATGGATTGTCCCCAAAAAAATGGACGCATCAGGGAAACGGAAATACCGTTTGGTAATGGAAAAAACTATCGACGACAAATACCCCCTCCCCAACATAAACGAACTACTAGACAAACTGGGGATGTATGTATTTCACATGTCTCGACTTGAAAAGTGGTTTACATCAAGTCCAAATGGACGAGGATAGCATAGAGAAGACCGCATTCTCATCGGAGACAGGCCACTGGGAGTTTACCAGAATGCCATTTGGCCTCAAAAATGCTCCTCCCACCTTTCAATGCACCTTCCTCCCACCTTTCAATGCACAATGCTCTGAGAGGTTTGCAAAACGAAATATGCACCGTATTCCTTGACGATGTCATAGTTTTCAGCACTAACCTCGACGGACATATCACTAGGCTCAGGAAAGCCTTCCTGAAATTGAGGGAGGCCAATTTAAAAATTCAACTCGACAAGACTGAATTTTTAAAAAATGAATGCATTCACCTTGGTCACCCCATTAGGCCAGAGGGAGTTAAACCGAACCCTCTGAAAACCGAAGCGATCCGTAAATTTACGGATCGCTTACGGATCGGATTGGGTATTTATACCCATTTATTGGGTATTTATTGTGGGTATTTATTGTGGGTATTTATTGTGGGTATTTATTGTGGGTATTTATTATGGGTATTTATTATGGGTATTTATTGGGTAAATTTACGGATCGGATTGGGTATTTATACCCAATCCCCACCACAACCAAACAAATCAAAGCATTTGTAGGACTCCTTTGCTACTACCGAAAATTTATAAAAAAGTTTGCTGATATCACCAAGCGCTTGATGAAAGGCGAAATTATTAACATAACAGAACCTGACTACATAGCTTGTTTCGAAAAATGCAAAACGCTACTGACGAACGATCCCATCCTCCAATACCCAGATTTCACGAAGCCCTTCAACCTGACAACCGACGCCTCAAATTTTGCGTTGGGCGCGATCTTGAGCCAAAACCGAGGTGGCGCTGACCTACCAATTGCCTACGCTAGCCGCACCCTCAACGACCACGAAAAGAACCTTCCGGTTATTGAAAAGGAGTGTCTAGCTTGTGTTTGGGCAACCCACTATTTCCGCCCATACCTTTTCGGCTGGAAATTTAACATCTATACGGATCACAAACCGTTACAGTGGCTCTTTTCTCATAAGGAAACGACCTCTAAACTGTTCCGGTGGAGATTGAAATTGGAGGAATACGATTTTGTAATCCACTACAAGAAGGGGTCAGCTAACGCGAACGCTGATGCAAATCAAATCCAAATCAACGCCAACGAGACACAGGATCTCACAGACTTACTAGACCCATTTGTAGACTCGAACGACTTTGTTACCAACTCGGCACAACCTTAGCGTGGTCCGCCGAAATCAAAGACGTAAGCTCTAACCAGGGATTACTACTCAGGGATTACTATTCAACTGGGAACAGCTAAGACCATTCAATTCTACCACCCCGTAACTCATGCATATGATCTCACAGACATTTTTGACAAAGTAGAGTTCATTAAGACCAAATTCTTTGATTTACTAACCATAATAGAAACTGATCAAGAGGTTTGTAACAGAATCCAAATCCCCTCGCAACTGGTCAACCACACCATTCAATCCATTCACGACAAACTTACCGACATTATACCCCCACAAAGAACAAAAAGGGCAGCACTTTTCAACGGACCTGGTTCGATAATAAAATTCATAACGGGAAATTTAGACGCCAGCGATGGCGAAAAATATAACGAAATTCTCTCGAGTCTTCACAGTAAACAGGTAAACTTGGAGGACCAATTTAAACATCATTATTCAATTAATTATGATCTCCAGGCTAACTTCAACGAAACTATGGGCAACATCAATTATAATAATGACGCTATCGAAAAATAAATATCTAGGTTGAAAGACCTCAGTTCGTTTGGAAGCCATGTTAGGAACGTGGAAACTACTCTGAATCACTACCAAATCATACTCAATTCCCTTTCGAACGTAGTTCAGGACATTGTCAATTCCATCACTTCCTGCCGCCTAGGCAAACTCAATCCGGGCATAATCAAACCTCACATATTGCACAGGGCATTAGATGAAATGTCCAAAAATTACACTAATCGAATGCTAAAATACGATGGGGAATACCTATGGGAATTGCAAGCACATATAAAATTTATATATTTTTTTTTATATATTTCATCGGTACTGATGTAACACTTTACATTTAATGTAAAGTGTTACATCAGTACCGATGAAATAGTCTACTTTTTAGATGTTCCGATTGTCGCCCTACTGATTACGAAATCTTCCTCATGCAGCCTATACCCACATTGTGCAATGAACAGTACCTAATTGTCACCTCTTCCGTTAATTACGTGCTAAAATCCAAACGGACCCCAGAAGTTGAACTTATAAGAAATAGATGCGAGCGTGGCTCGGTATACCTCTGTGAGAGCCAATCTGTAATTGTCTCTAATAGCAACTGTGAAAAGGAAATATTGTACGAAGAATATAATAGCAATTGCGAGTTCATTCAACTAGATATTGTTGATAATTATTTAGATTAAATTAGCGACTTAGGCCAATTTCTCTTTGTATTCCCTTCGGAAGACCAAATTAAAGTAACCACAAGTAATGATATGCAAATCCATACGTTAAAAGGAGTGTATTTGCTAAAACCAGGTACTAGCACAATCACCTATAGAAATCAAACGCTTATGAGCCCGTCCACGATAACTTACGGACAACCCCTTTTAGTAAACAATGTTAAATTCAACCCACATGCTAATGTAATGCCAGGTGCGAAATTGAAAAACTTGAAACTAAGCAATGTACCATCAGTCCCAATATTTAGATCTACTGCTGATTATAACCTTGTAACCTTGTAACCTTTGTAACTCCTAGAGCGTGGACAATTGTGCTTTATGTTATTTTAATTTTCCTTGCTGCTTATGTACTCATCATTTATTGTCAACAAAGGAGGAAGTTCTCTGTTCCACTCAGCCCCTAAAACAGAATTCGTACCTACTACATTTTTCTTCACTCTTTCAATTAACTCAATTCAGTTTCAGACTTGTAGACTTGTAGAAAATTTATCACAAATTTCATTTGCTCTAAATTTCCAATCTTTAGGAGGTAGGAGTTATAGGATCAATCCTAACCGACTCTTCAATCTAATGGCAAAAGTTGCATTTATCCCCCCTTAGCGAGACCACCCCTCGATAGGACTATCACCTTACTCGTGGCAGTCAGTCACCAGTCGTAGAACCAGTAACTTCTTAACTTGTAATCGTTGTAACGTGTAATTTCAGGCACCTAAAAAAATACGAGTACTTACCTACTAGAAAATTGACAAACGGATTTTGTTTTGTTTTTGTTTGCCGTTGTAGTGATATGATTCAGATTAAGGCACATGAAATTTCATTATATCGACACAAAATCTGAATTTTGGCCCTATCTTGGCCGGCTCACAGCGCGCTGTAGCGTGGGTTGTGTGCAACCGAAAACATCTGTTGAAGGGTCAAATGTTCATGAAATTTTACGTAGAATCCAAATCTAAAATAAAAAAGGGGGTTCTCATTTGAAAAAAAACGAAGTTTGCATTGGGCCAATTCGGCCCACTCGGAAAAATTGAAAATAGCGCAGTTCAATGCAGAATTTAAAAAAAAAAAAAGGAAACACGGGTTTTTCAGTTTTTTTTTCCAAATCCCTCACAACAAAGAATTAAAATTCATATCGACTAGTTAAGGACCACCCTGTATGTGTATGTATATTGTAGCGGCCGAGGCCTTTGATAAAAGATAGTTTGTTTTAGTGGACTCTAAAGCTACCTATTCTAAAGCTCCCTCCTCGTTGACCAGCGCCCATCGGGCAGTTGCTTCTGGTAGGTCCTCCTGTAAATTCGCCGCTCTTTTCTTCGTGAAAAATTCATACATATTATTATTATTATAACCGAACAGTTATAATATATTATCTTGTGAACCCGCCGTTTACACCGCTCGTCCATAAGTAAAATTCATTTGAATCCCGCAGTCCCCAAAGTGCTTCATATTTCGTTTCGAATCAAATAATTAATTCGTATAACTGCAATTCGGCAACCCCTCCAACATACGTCTGCTTTCAATCTGTCACCCTCCACCGCCAGCTTCAGGATTTGCAGCCCGACTCAGGATCTCCACCCCCGGCCGGGTAAGTAAGTCCATCCTCGAGCGGAATCGGTGAGTCAATTTTGATCGCAGACCAATTCATTCCTCAAAAACCACAAAAATACAGTCCACTACATACCATAATATAAAGAATATTCTGCGTTTCATATTTATTTATTTATAATATTACGGGTCGAGCCCAATACAACTAAGAATAATTCACAGTCTACACTTTGCGCAGAAAAATGCTCAGCGAGGGCAAAATATGTGAGGGGGGAGGGGGGGGGGGGATAGTCAGATCAGCAGGAGGCGCTGAGGAAGAAAAACAGCCTTCATTGGCAGCACGAGAAAGCCCAAGAACACAACATCAATAGGCGGACGAACAGTGGGGACCCCGGAATCCGGCACGTAGACGGAGGCAAATTGGTCGGCAAACAAGTCGGCGATAGATTGCGGGTTGTCACCACTGCGGCCATGAAGGGACATAGATATAGGAATATTGGGCTCGATAACTAGTTTTTTGAAGACGGAGTTGGCTTAGGAGAAGCTCGACGAAGAGGGACAATTTGAGGCGTACCTCCCACAAATTTAATAGTGAGGTCAGGCTCGCCACCATCAATCCGGCGACTCAGTTCTTGCCGCAGATCATTTAGCTGCTTTCGCTGAAGCAGTGTGCGGTCAGCGGAAATCGAGAAAGGGGGAGGATTTACAGCACGATTTGACGCCAACAATTTCGAGGCTGAAGCCGGGCTATCTAGGAGAACAAGCAAGGGGCGAGGTTTGTCCGCTATAGCCCGGCCCCCAACACGCAGGTGGCGACGGACGGCAACACCAAAACCACCAAAATCCAAACCAAGCCCTGCCAAGGCGTCGCAGAGGAAAATTGAGTCTTGGTCGCGAATATTGACGATAAGGTTCAGCGGATCCTTGGAAAAATTGAACCAGCAACTTTTGTAGATCCGAATCCCTTGTCATTTTGCCCGGATCATATATTATTATCATGTTTGTGTATATTAAGAAGATATTTTTTAATACTTCTCAAACACCACTTATACTACTGAAATACCAGCTACATTATTGATACCACTACTACTACACTCAACTACTAAACCTTGGCACTTACCTACTTCGCGTTATGTAATAATTATAATAACAATAATTATTATTGCTCATCCAAAATTAGTAAATATTATTATGAAATTAAAGTGGAAACAATGAAATGAATGTAATGATGTGCGGTTACGGAATTACGTCACCAAAACTCCGACTTCCCGGAACATTAACATTTAAACATTTAAAACATTTAACCATTTAACCCGGAACATTTAAACATTTCTTCTTCTTCTTCCTTTGAACTTTTAAAAAAACCAGTATTTCAGAGTATGGGAACTCCAACTTATGCATGTTGGAAAATCCCAACCTTCTCCAGGTTCTTTCCCTTTTCTTATTATCTCTCCCTCTCTTTTCTCTCATTTTTATTATTATTATTTTGTTTCACTATTATTTTTTCTGCCCCCCCCCCCCCCCCCATGACGACGGCCCTGTCAGCGCATCAACATTTCGAACCTTCGTGAAGAAAAACACCTCTAATGTCACTTTCAAATTGTGACGTTCAAAAATTTCAACTAGTGCGTTACCTTCAGTTTTCTCTCCGGTGGTTTGGACTGCGCAAGTTTCATGGTCGTAAACTTGACTAACTGGAGGATCGCGTTGTACGTCGGCAAGGTTTCGGGCCCTTGATCGGCGAGCTCAGTCCTCCTCGCGCAGTAGATGCAGAAGACTTCGTGTCCCTGAGAATTAGAGGTGCCATTTGTATTGTCACATGATATTAATATTATATTTGTGCTCAATTTTTTAAAGATGGATAATATCAGCAACTCCGCCTATGGATACAACCTGCTAATCTACCAGTTCCAAGATCATACATTCACCTACTACAACTGCTCTACACGTCCAGTTGAAGATTTCATACGTGTTGAGGCAGTTGAAACTTTCACAAAGTTATTCTAAGTTTGGCCAAAACGTATTGGATTCGTACAGCAATCTATCAGGATGGAATGCTCAAGATTTTAGAGAATTAAATAAGAAGGTTGACTGAAACACAACACTGGTGTTTTCGAAAGTTGTATCCGAATTCACTTGGAAATGTCGGAAGAATTTACCTTCATCAAAGGATGTATGCAGCTCAAACAGAAGTAGTGCTTGCACGTTAGAAGCTTTGGCATCAGATCGGTCTCGTTGAACTTCCGCTTGCAGTAACCGCAGATTGTCATCTCTTGTAATTCTTTCAATGCTCCTGCGTCCATCATCTGGGATGAAAATGGAAATTTGTAAATTATTTCAACAATATTCAGACGAAAGGCTTTGTTAATATAAGTGACGCATGACATTATTTCTGGGTAAATAAGCGGGCGTCTTTAGGGCCTAATTCGACAAATCGAACCCTAACGCGGCGAAAAATCGAATGTTTTTCGTATTATTGAAAAAAACTCTGCAAATTCTTGACACAACGGTTCATTATCTTCTTTGTACAGATCACCCTTCTGTCTAGATCACTAAATCTAGACAGATCTAGATCCTAAATGTTAGATTAATTATTATTATGAATTATCACTAATTATTAATAATTTCATCATGTACCTAGTGAAAATTATTATAATTTATTGTTAGGTATTAATAATTTGTATTTATTATCAATAATACTAATTATTAATTATGATTAATTGATACGATATCCGGCTGTTGGAATCGACTGGCTTGCTTTGTGCAGAACCTGAATGATAGAGATGATGAATTAATTACAAATAAGATGTACCCATATAATTTTTCGAGTTTTGGAATTTTCAAAATTTCAAAATTCGTTTTTTGAACCCCTTCCCCTTGACCTAGGGTTATGAAAAGTTTCGAGAATTATTGTGGGGTTGGTCGGAACCCGTAACCAAACTTTCGTAATTTTAACTCAAAGCTAACTGGGCAAAGTGCCGCAGACGTCGTACGGGGGACGGACGGATTTTGTTTTTATTCGGTTTTCTGAATCTACGTATCTTGAAACGTAAACCAACAAATTTTGACATGGGGTTAAAAAAATTTTTACTTTGTTCGATTCCAATGGTTCATTATTGAAGATAATAAACCAAAAGTAAAAACACACGAATTCGCGCTCGTGCTCAAACGAATGTTAACGAACGGGATTTGGGTAGCGCGGAAATGACGCGAGATAATATTATGGCACAAAAATACGTAGCCGCCACTAAACGGAAGAAAAATTGTCATCCATCTTTGCTGGGGAATGATAAGGGACAGAACGCAGTATGTTCACCGCAAATTTCATCATTTGTGGATTTCACTCACGGGTAAATGAATATTGTAGTGAATTAAAAAGGGAATTGAATATTTCGGTAGAAATGGTTTAGAAATATATTGCGGGGGGAAAATGCCATTGTTTGGTTGGGGGTGATGACACTTTTTTCTCACCCACAACTCGATTGAGCCAAAAACTTCGAAAACACAGATTTCGGGTCACAGAACGACATGGGGCTCGAAACAGGGACGAAATGCGTCGAAAAAGTTGACATAGCCGGTTTTTCGAGATAGGAGAAGGAAGTGAAGGTTCGGGCGTAATAAAACTTACCTTGAATAGAGGAAAAAAGCGTTTGCAGGCGAAATGGTGTCGTTTCGGTATCGTGGATAGGGAGTTGGGAATTGGGAGTTATTCACAGAAACCCGCTGGTTTATTGGTAGGTATCAAAAGGATATGGTCAATGGTTGTGGCTTCTATAGATGGTCAATTGTTGTACAATGGCGGACGATGTTGCCGCTTTGCTTGAATCAAAATACCGACGCCAGCGCTTCTGCCGGCCGGCAACTCGACTATTTGAGTTTCCTGTGGTCGCCCTTTGACGTTTTATCGGCATTTCCACGGATTTTCGATGAGTTTTTCCGAAATTACGGTTGTGAGGATTTCAAAGTAAAAATCGGACTACCCGCGAAACCGCCGTATTCTGTAGTTACGTGGGTTTTGGCTTTATAATCAGTCAATGTTACAGGAGATCCTCGTCCAACCAACTAGTTTGTCAACATTCCCCTTTGTTTTGTCAACCGGTACTTGTAACCAAAAATTATTACCGACCAACAATCACCTTCTGAACATTTGAATACCCGGGTAATTCACAGTTCACACTAATAAACGCGCTTTAGTGGGTTTTATTGACAGTTTTTATTCTCGCTAACAGAAATGAAGTTTGAAATATTGGCGCGAAACCTCCTTCCCTCCAATCAGACGCCATCATTCTGTACCGCCCGAGTCAAATAACGAGATTCGTCTTTGCTTTTGGTTTATAATCTTAGATACCTAATGAACCATTAGAATCGACCAAAGAAAAAAAAATTGTCAACCCCCCCTCAAAATTTGTTGGTTTAATCATAATAAATTAAATAATTATAATAATAATTAGGTATTAATTATAGGTAATAAATAAAAATTATTAATAACTGACTTTAACTAAATTAATAAATAATTTTGACTAGGTACTTGATAAAATGATTAATAATTAATGATCATTCATAATAATATTTAATCAATTAATTAATTTGCAGAGTTTTTTATAACAAAGTCTCACTCTAATAAATTCAGTCAGAGAAACTATTTTTTGGTGCCTATGACACCCTATTTACCTCGTTACGAGGAACCTCTACAATCGATTTTAAGGCTAAAAACTCACTTTGTCAGCGCTGCGACACAGGCTGTTAGCATGATTGAATAACACAAGCAAACCAGTTGAATATTTTTGGAGTGCTTCACAAGGATTTTGGTACAGACAGACACCATCCTTGATATCTGGATTGGTGGGCTTTGAAGATGATTCGTAGCGTTCAAAACAAAAGCTTTTCTGCAATAATAGCAGATTATTGGTATAGTGAGTTGAAAAGACCTTAAGTTGAAAATTCTAACCTGCAAGCATGCTGACAACTGATAAAAGGATTTTTTCAACGCTCTGGACTGGGCTCCATCGTTCTGCACTAGACTCGTAGCCCATTGGATCGTCTCCCGGGGCGTGGAGAATGGAAATGCACACTCGACCATCAGCATAAACTGGAAATACATACAGAACAAGTCAGATCACAAGAGATGTAGTTGGTACATAAATTGTTTTAGGAATACTCGTAATTTAGATTGGAAGAAACCAGGATTCACGATTCATGATTGACCAGGATTCACGAGAGACTTTATCCGTTGGTTAAGGAATGTACACTATTTATGAGAAGGGAATGAATGAATTCAACAAAAAGGAACACTGAAAATATATAAGAGCGACGAAATTAATGACACTACTAAATATTCTGCGAATTTCCGAATTTTAGTCCTTTTGACGTGGCCTTAGCCCTTGGGGTCAGAAAAATTTTCCGTCACGCAATACATGTAACGGTCTCAAAGCTCGATACAGGAAGAGAAGGACCACATACCTAACAGGGAGGCTCTTTAAAAATAGCAACCCTCACACGTACAAGTTGTGTGACGTCTGAAGGCTATGTTGTTGTTCTGTTACTGTGCTTGTTACTAACTGCTTGAAAAGCTAGCCTACAAGCAGCAAAAGAACTACTTGTTGCGTTAGTTGCACCCCATTTTCTCCCAATTTCCTCTCTTCTTTCTGTGCCAACAAATTGCTTGTATCCCATAATGCCCGTACTCTTTTCATTCACAACATCAAACCTCGAACTTCTGTAGGAAATCTAAATCTGTTTTCCCTCCCCTTAAATAAATACTTCGACCTCCGCCACCTCATTTGTATTTTCAATAGTTATTCCGTCCCACCCCACCTGCATAATATTATATCTACAGCATCATCCCCCCCCCCCCCCCACTCAACTGCACTCATGATTGTTCGTCACACCACCTGCGGTCAGTTCAAGACAAATCGGCCTATGTACAATAAATCGATACCTTACTTCACAAAGGGAATATGTCCTTAATAATTTATTATGGATATATTCCCTTTGTGAAGTAAGGTATCGAAATGGTCATTATTATTTTGATCGCTACGTCAGAAGCTGACATCGTGTTGTGTGTTGGTATACGGTTAAAAACAGAGTTATATGACAAGAAAATCAATATAATTACGTAATGTTGGGATGATTACTTACTGTTAGGGTGAAACATCTCACAAGTGAACTGCATTTTTGGAGGGCTGAGCGGGTAGTCGGGAGGAAAGGTAAGTTTCGTAGGGAAAACCCCTCCTTCAAAGCATGTTCCTTCAGGGCCACTGAAAATGAATTGATGTCAGTGTGACCAATTCCATATCAGAAATACCACAATTTTTAGAAGTGACATATTGAATGGATGCAATACTAACGTAATGAGAGCTTCCCATTCAAAGAAATTCTCTTCATTGACAGGTCCAGCCAAGATGCCTTCTGGTGGGTTCAGTGTGAGCTCTGTAAAACCGAACACGATTAGGTATATAGGTAGATACACGCCTCGTAATAATTATTTTATTCTTGGTGCCTACGTCTTGTGTTTGAAGGGTCGAACTCTTCATTAATTTATTAACTTCGGTACTATAGCCTGCGTAGCTAAGTTCAACTGTGGTCCTCATAATTAATTTCTATTATGACCTATTTTGCAAAATAAATACACGCTAACAGTAAGACTAGAGAATGACCAGTAATTCATCGTAAATGTTTGGCAAATGCACGAATCGTCAGCACTGGGCAATAGTAGTACCTCACCTTGTATCAATCCTTCATTCTACCGCACACAAGTAGACCTATTTTCACATCATTCACCTCATAAAAACACTCCAATGAAACCATTTTTAATACACAAGTACCATATTGTAATAAGACAATGCTTACGTTTGTATTCAGCCATCAGTCTTCTTAGAGCTGAACCTGCCATGTTGTAGTGAAGAACGTCAGAACTCTGCCCCGCTCAGTTAAAAATTGTAAGAAAAATTTCGGTAAGCGATAAGCAAAAACAGAGCTAAATGCGGTTAACTTCAATAAATTTTGACAATTCGTTTGAATGAAACGAATGAATACATGGAAGAGTGAATACTAGATAACAGTCAGGGAGGTTTTGTTTTTAAGCTGTAGTGCTCCAAGCTCTCAACAGAATGCGTGGAAATGGCTCTTCTTCCATGGCGACAATCGGAGTAGGTTTTCATTTCGTAAGGACAAGAAAAGAGACACGAAGAGTAGTTTGTAATAGGTAGGTATCGGTAGAGTATATTGAAATTGAAATTGAAAAAAATTTTATTGTACATAGGACTAGTCCCTCATAGTGTACATCAAATGACTTAAGATTAATGACGTTATAAAAATACAATAAAATATAGAAAAAAAAGAAGTAAGGACGGAAGTAAATACAAATTAAAGTAGATAGGAAAAGAAAGGGATATGAGAAGAGATTTATGTCAAGGGAATGTAATTTATGTTTTAAAAAACCTGCGTACCGCAACCCTGAATAGGTAGGTAGCAATAAAAAACTCCATTTCGGAAAAATTGGACATACGAGGTTTCTCGTCTTCACCATCGTCATATTATTTAAAATTTGATTTTTCCAAATATACAACAAAGACTGGTATAGTGGACAGTGTATTTTACTGGGATACCTGTGTCGCCGACTGGCTGTCGCGAATGCGCACTTGCCGTTTCCGAAAGACTGTGCCAGCTCTGAAGTGGCTGTGAAAAGTCTCTATTGAGTTCGATGTATCAGTATATTTACCTATGTCCATTTGTTTCGATGTATCTGTGAATATATATTGTTAGTAGCGATTATGATATAATTTTGGGAGAATCCTCTATTAGGGATACAACATCGGAACCAAATAGGTAATCAATTATAACATCAAATGATTAATCGTAAGTTAATAATCGATGTGACCGATTAATGGGTATTGAATAATCGAAGTTCGATTAATCGAAAGCAAATAATAATCGATACGATCTTCAAGTACTTATTTCAAACGCATAATCATTAATCCTTAATTAAAACAAAAAACCTTAATTTTTCAAACACCCCCTCCCCACCACCGCCGATACCACAGTGGTAATGGTAGGGAAGTACCCTGGGGTTGAAGACAAATCGTCGTTGTTATTGTTACCACCTCCATGGATGCTTTCGTTCATCCATGGAAGTAGTAAAAATAACAACGAAGGTTTGTCTTAAGTTGTATTAATCGATTATTATTATCTACTAATTAAACAGTTTTCGAAAACATCTCGATTTTGAAAGCATTTCTTAAGCATATTAGAATGCACCAAACCCTGATGTATCCGAAAACCAATTAATCAGTAATAATAATCGACTAATTAAAATAATCAGCAGCTAAACATCGATTAAAATTCAAATAATCGATTATCCGATTATTCATTTGCATTCCTATTTTCTACCTACAACAGAGAAACGTAGATGAATGATGAAACACAGCATGATATTGAAAAGAACAATACGCTATACCAACTCATCAGAAAATCAGGTCATGCAGCATGGCTGTAAGAGCGAATTTTTGATAAATTATCTCCATTTTACTAGTTTTATAATAAATTTTGTCTCCATTTTTTGCCGAGTAACACCTCAGTTTTTTAGCGAATTATTGAAGAAAATGAAGCTTTTGTTCTCGTCCCGAAATTTTTAAAGCTCGAATTTCCGTTTAATTTTCATACCAAAATCCGTTCCAGACCATCCTGAATTCATAGCTGAACTCTCGCTAGAATTGAGACAAAAAGTTCAAATTTGGACACAGAATCTGTCTAGGCAATCGAAAGCTGAGTTCGAAGTTGGCAGAATAAGACGAATCTAAGGGGGGGGGGGGGGGATTGACCCATAAATTCCCAAAATGAAACAGCCTGACAAGTGACACCTCATTTCTAAGATTTTTCTACGCTGAATACGTTGGTGTAATCTAAATTGAGCATCTCAAGCATCTTCATTTCCAAAGTGCTCCAGTTTCAGAACGGAATAAGATATAGCGATTCTGACTTCACCATCGTGTTCAGCGTCTAAAAACCTATAAATTCAGGTGTTACTCGGCAAGAAAAGGAGACAAAATGTGTTATAAAATCAGAAAATGGAGACTTTTTACATAAAACTAGTTATTTATTCGAAAATTTGCTCTTATAACCATGCTGCATGACAGTGGTTTAAAAAAAAATTAATTAATTAATTAAATTTTTTTTTAAAACCACTGTCATGCAGCATGGTTATAAGAGCAAATTTTCGAATAAATAACTAGTTTTATGTAAAAAGTCTCCATTTTCTGATTTTATAACACATTTTGTCTCCTTTTCTTGCCGAGCAACACCTGAGTTTATAGATCAATCAATCAATCAGGGTTGAAGACAAATCGCCGTTGTTATTGTTACCACCTCCATGGATGCTTTCGTTCATCCATGGAAGTAGTAAAAATAACAACGAAGGTTTGTCTTAAGTTGTATTAATCGATTATTATTATCTACTAATTAAACAGTTTTCGAAAACATCTCGATTTCTTAAGCATATTAGAATGCACCAAACCCTGATGGCTAGGTAGATAAATCTACCTATTTATCTACCTAGCCATCAGGGTTTGGTGCATTCTAAAGGTGCGTTTCCACCGGCCGAACGAACGAACATATCCGAACGAACAAATGTTTGTGCGTTCGCTGCGTTGGGCAACGCAGGTTACCAACCGTTTCCACCGGGCGAGTGAACGAACATATCCGAACGAACAAATGATTGTTTGTTCACTCAGTTCGGCAACGCAGGTTGGCAACCGTTTCCACCGGCCGTGCAAACGTTTCCACTGGCCGTGCCCGAACGAAAAAATGACGACGCCGAACAAACATTCGTTCGCTTCGGTGGAAACAGCTCATTTTGTTCGTGTCGTTCTTCCACATTTCTCATTTCAATTTCCACGTTTTCCACATTAATCATTTCAATCCTAGGAAATTTCAATTCATTTCAGTTCTAGATGGACGAAGATTTAGTTTGTATTTCGGCCGCTTTTGTTGTAATCTCTTTGTTGACTAAAAAGAAGAGGAAAAAACCATGCCTGTGGGTTTCAAAATTTATCCAGAAGAGGGTGAAAATCAATATTGACGAGAGTGTCAATATTGATTTTCACCCTCTTCTGGAAAAATTTTGAAACCCACAGGCATGGTTTTTTCCTCTTCTTCAAGAATTGAACCACGAGCCGGTGTAGGCGGACGGAAGTACCCACCTACCCTGGGTAGTTCTGTCCTAGGACAAATGTACCCACCTACATTGGGGTAGGGTACTTCTGTCCTAGGACAAATGTACCCACCTACATTGGGTAGTTCTGTCCTAGGCCAAATGTACCCACCTACATTGGGGTAGGGTACTTCTGTCCTAGGACAAAAGTACCCGCCTACACTGGGTAGTTCTGTCCTAGGCCAAATGTACCCACCTACATTGGGGTAGGGTACTTCTCTAATTATTTTTCTCAAAAAATAATTTTTTAAATTTTACAATTCTGAAGAATTTTACAATTCTGAAATAAAAATTATAAAAAATTTACAATTCTAATTATAAAAATTTTTACAATTCTGAAAAATTTTACAATAATTGTAAAATTTTTCAGAATTATTCTGAAATAAAAATTATTGAAATGAGCGATTCCCCTCTGGAAAATAGGTAATTATTACTTTCGACCCTCTGGAAAAAACCATGCCGATGGGTTTCAAAAATGAAAATGATGAAAATTAATGTTGACAGTCTCCTTCAAGAGTTGAACAACGAACTTGAGCAGTTTCGAAATTTTTTCCGGATGGAATCACGGAACATTTTTCACGGTTCTATTAGCTCCAGAATTAAATTCATTGGTCCACTCCATCGCAAAATATAACGAATGAAAAAGTAATGAAAAAGTCGAGAAACGCGAACTAGAAAACCGAACTCAACAACCGAGCGAACGATAAAAAGATCGGCCTGGGCCGATCGCTGAAAATGGTTGACGAACGAACGTTTGTTCGCATGTTTGAAGGATCACCTGTTTCCACTGGCCGAACACGCCGAACGAAGATTCGCTCGGTCACCTAGTGAACAAACGAACATTCGCTCGTCAGGTGTTTCCACCAACCGAACGCCGAACGAAGATTCGCTCGGTCACCTAGTGAAGACGAGTGAACAAACGAACATTCGCTCGTCTGCTGTTTCCACCAACCGAACGAACACACATTTCTTCGTTCGCCGGTGTTCGCTCGGCCGGTGGAAACGCACCTTAATATGCTTAAGAAATCGAGATGTTTTCGAAAACTGTTTAATTAGTAGATAATAATAATCGATTAATACAACTTAAGACAAACCTTCGTTGTTATTTTTACTACTTCCATGGATGAACGAAAGCATCCATGGAGGTGGTAACAATAACAACGGCGATTTGTCTTCAACCCTGATTGATTGATTGATTGAATGACTTTATTTTACCACCAGGGGAGGTTAGGGCCATGAGACCCTCTCTACCACCTTCCCTGACTACAAATAAATACATGTTCCTCTTAATACATACAAAAATAATGTGTTAAATTAAAATGTTCATAAAAACTTTATCAAAAGTAAAAATAAACAAAATGAAAAGGAAAATGGTTCTCTTCTAGGTTAATATTTAGTATTTTGATAATAACATTATAACATAACGGGGGCATGTCTCCTCCCACATTAATTCTGTATTAGGCTGCGGCCTTCTTGATTTCTTGTCCATCCGTTTCTTCAGATTCATCTTTCAGGTCGCCCATAAAACGAACAATGTCCCTTCTTATCTTCATGGAATTTTTTCTGTTGGTTTGTCCCCTCGACTGTACACTCTAGTGCAAACATTTGCAAAAACTAAAGCATTTAGTAACTCCTTACGTGTGGCAGGAGCAAGAGCTTGGAACCGTCTGCCTCTCGCTGTCAGGTCTCTCCCCACTCTCGGAGCAATTTCCAAATCACTTCATGAACATTTTACCCACCAATAATCTCTTCATCACGTATCAATAATCCTCTTTCCTCCTTCATTTCTCCTGAATTTTCTTTCTACTCTTCCTCTTTATATTCTTTTCTTTTCAATCTCCCTCTTCTTTGCGAAGCAAGAAAAATGCGAAAATGCGAAACAAGAAAAACAAGTACTTCTTTGATAAATTTCGAGAAAAAAAGGATATTTCGGCGATGTGGAAAATTGTGCTATCCCAGGGACTAGGAAAAGACAAGGATAGAACGGAAGCTTTGAATTTTCCGAGCGATGATTTAAATAACTATTTTTGTCAGGAAAAGGTTGGTCTAGTTGAGGAGGATGTATTTGACTTTTATCAAACTCTGCGGAGCAATAGGTTAAATAATGAACATTTCGAACCATTCAAATTTAAACAAATAAATGAAGAAGAGGTCAAAGCTGCGCTGTTTAGAATCACCTCTAAAGCTGTAGGCTGCGATCAAGTACCAGCAGAAATGTTGAGAATGATATTTCCGCACGTTGCTTCAATTATGTGTCACATATTTAATTATTCAATCAAGGTTAGTACATACCCGGATATCTGGAAAACGTCTAATATTGTTCCAATACCGAAAGTAAATAAACCGATTAGCATACAACAATATAGACCAATAAATACCTTGTGTGTTATGGGGAAGATTTTCGATCGAATAATGTATGAGAATCTCACTGAATTCGTAACATCAAATGAGCTTTTGGATCCAAATCAATCGGGATACAGAGAAGGCTTTAGCACTGAGACTGTGGTACTAAAGTTAGCTGATGATATTAGATTGAATATTGATCGTAGGATGGTGACAATTTTGGTACTTTTTGATTTCTCACGTGCATTTGAAAATGTGGATCATGAGTTGTTATTAGCGTGTTTGTCGTCTCTAGGAATATCAGTTGGTGCCCTTCAATGGTTTCAATCATAATTAAGTGGGAGGTCACAACGAGTTAAGGAGCCGAACGGTAATTTTTCGCTGTGGAGAAATCTTGATGTAGGGGTGCCACAAGGGTCCACATTGTCCGCAATCTTTTTTTCAATTTTTCTGATATCAACTGAGGAAATCGGGGCGGAATTTCCCACAATATGTTAAACAACGGCTCGTACAAGCGTTGGTGTTACCGCACTTTGAATATGCTGCAACTTGCTTTACTGATATGTCAGAAAGATTGAAATTGAATCTAATGTCTAGAAAGATATGTCACTGAATGTGAAATTGCAGAGAGCTCAAAATGCTGCGATACGATATATTTTCGACTCCAGTATCTGTAGTGGCTACACTGGAGTACTTATCTCTTATCAGTAGATTTCGTTCATGTGAGCTTATCGTGTTAAGATCTTGTTGAATAAAGCTTCCAAGCTAATGAAGTTATTCATTTAAATTGATAGACAAACCCTACATTGGCGACGAGGATGGGATACGAACCCACGCGTGCAAAGCACTACATACAAACCCTCAAAAGCACTGGGATACAAACCCTACATTGGCGACGAGGATGGGATACGAACCCACGCGTGCAAAGTCCACAGTTTTTTGGGCACAGTGGCCTATTGTGGCAGGTTCGTCCCCAACCTTTCTTCAATATCAGCGCCTTTACGTGCCCTGATTAAAAACAAAGCTCTTTGGTCGTGGAGAGAAGGAGATGCTTGCTGTGTGCTGGGCTGTAGAACGATACCGTCTCTACCTTCTAGGTGGTCATTTCAGAATTGTGACGGACCATAAGCCTTTACTTGGTGTTTTGGCATCAACCCGGGAAACTACCCCCCGGCTGGAGCGTCTCCGACTTAAGCTGCAGGGGTATGACTTTGATATGGTACATCGCCCAGGTGCTGCTAACCCCTCCGATTACCTTTCATGTCACCCCATATCATCGGATTTAAAATCAAAGTCTATTGAGAGCTTTGTTAATTATCTCACAAATGAGGCACTTCCTGCTGCCATCTCTCGTAAGACTCTCGCTAAACACACCAATAGAGACCCTGTGCTAAATTTGCTCAAGTCGTACCTAAAGTCCCCAAGACAACATAATATTGATGACACCCTCCAACCTTACAAGCATGTCTTATCTGCAATAAGTGAAACTGAAGATGGTGTCTTGCTTCGTGGTAGCCGCATCATCCTGCCATCCTCTTTGCACAGAAAAGTGTTCCACTTAGTCCACCGGGGTCATCCAGGTATAGTTCGGACCAAACAGTTGCTGCGTTCCCGGATTTGGTTCCCAGGGATGGATTCCTTTGTTGAGGAGAGGGTGAAAAAATGTTTGCCATGTCTTGCTGTGACTCCAGTTAAGCAGAGGGACCCTATTAGGGCCACTCCACTCCCCTCTCAGCCTTGGTCTGAGCTGTCTATAGATTTCGCTGGTCCCTTTCCTGATGGCAAGTACATCCTAGCTGTGGTTGACGAACATTCTCGTTTTCCTTTGGTTGACGTAGTTTCTTCTACTTCAGCATCGTCAACACTCAAGGTGCTGCGCAGGTGGTTCATGGAGTTTGGGGTTCCCGAGGTCCTCAAATCAGATAATGGGCCTCCATTCAATGGTAAGGAATATTCTGACTTCCTAGCCAACTGGGGAGTAACGCCTAGACACATAACACCATATTGGCCCGAAGCCAATGGCACTTCAGAAAGATTCTTCAGGACAATAAAAAAAACTGTGCAGGCTGCAATTGTTGAAAAGAAAAACTGGCAAGAGGAACTGGATGCTTATCTAATGAATTACCGTGCCACCCCCCATGCTACTACAGGGGTCAGTCCTGCAAGTTTGATATTCAAACAATCCTTCAATGTTGGATATTTGCCCTCCTTCAAATCTTCTGTGGAAAACGCTGATGTTGCTGCGCGGGACCTGCAAGCTAAGCAGAGAATGTCAGATTACGCTAATAAGAAACGTCATACTGCTCCTCATGGTCTGCTTCCATCTGATGTTGTTCTGGTGAAACAGCCTCAGGCCAACAAATTCACATCCTTCTTTGACCCAAATCCCTATGAAGTTATATCAGTTAATGGTAGCCAGATCACGGCAAGGCGTCAGGGGCAATTAATTACCCGGAACAGCTCGTTTTTCAAACGAATAGACGACACCGCTGCTGCACCCACTATGGGCAACACCAAGTCTCTTGATGATGATGATCCATTCCCAGCTGCCATCAACCAGGAAGAATGTCAGCAGCCAGGTGAGGCAGACCCCCACCCTGGCTTGCAAGTGCCTGTGAATCCTCCTTCGCCGGCAATGCCCCTCCTTACCCCGGCTAGACCTTCCAGGACAGTGAAGCTGCCAGAGCGGTATAAGGACTATGTTTTGCCGCCCCGGGGAGGGATGTAGTGGCTACACTGGAGTACTTATCTCTTATCAGTAGATTTCGTTCATGTGAGCTTATCGTGTTAAGATCTTGTTGAATAAAGCTTCCAAGCTAATGAAGTTATTCATTTAAATTGATAGACAAACCCTACAGTATCATATAACTGTTTAAAAAGAAGGAAAGGATTTTAATTTTTATTTTGCACTTTGTAAATACTGAAGAAGAAAAAATGTCTGACTAGTTGTAAATATGTGTGGTAAAGATTTTTTTCTGTATTACTGGAAGAGCGGGCTACTAAGCCTGAAGTAGTACAGATATATAAATAAAGTTATTCATTCATTCATTCTTTTTTTTCTAGTTATTGGGTTCTTATCGCTTATTATTCCTGAGTCCTGTTCATACAGGCATTTTTCTCGCTCCCCCAGTCGCCTCTCTCGAGACGTTTCTATTTTAGTCTCCTCACAACGCTCC
Organism: Stenodema calcarata; assembly: GCA_963920205.1. Classification (NCBI taxonomy): domain Eukaryota; kingdom Metazoa; phylum Arthropoda; class Insecta; order Hemiptera; family Miridae; genus Stenodema; species Stenodema calcarata. The sequence continues at coordinate 57,728,151 of OY986048.1, read as the reverse complement.
TCCTCTATCCTACGAAAATCCCCATTTTCTCCCTTCACCGCCTCGCCATCCATCTACAGCACTGCACACTTCGCTGCCTACCTTGTAACGCCAGAAGGGCTTATACAAATAAAACATTTCATTTCATTTCATTTCACTTCGCTGCCTTCGTTCCCCGGCCGGGGGTAAGTACAACTGGCCTCGAGACTTCGGTTAGTTTTCATCCTTTTTCTACCTTTTCAACAACCTTTTCACACTTTTCTATCATAAGTTCCTTTCCCGCAGTACGATTGCCAATTACTACCCCGGTGGATCCGAGCGATTAGTAACCAGCGACCTTAGCACTATTTTGTATGAGAATAATTCACAAGTAGATCCCGCTGTCGAACCGCAATTCTCATATCATCAAAACCTATTAAAAATACAGTCCACTAAGTAATTAATTTACCCATAAAAGATATCATACAAAGCATATACAGCAACAAAGCCTGGATACTACGCTGGAGATAGTGCCGGCAAAACATGTGAATCATGGTTACGCCACTGGACTGCGTCCTGTGATGCAAACAATTGGTCTCAAGAAACCAGAATAAAAATGCTAAAGGTTTACCTACTAGATAGCGCACTTCCCCATCTTATTCAGCGTGTAAAAACCTTAAAAATTAGGTGTCACTTGACAGACCGTTTCATTTTTAGAATTTATGGGTGAACCTCCCCCCCCCCCCCAAACACCCCCAAAACCCCCCTCAGCTTTTGGACATTACAACGCTGAACACGACGGAGAAGTGAGAATTGCGATATCGCATTCCGTCATCAGATTAGAGCAGGTTGACCATGAAGAACGTATTCTTCATCTTCAAAGTACTCAAGTTTGCGAACAAAATTAGATATCGCAATTCTGACTTTACGATCGTGTTCAGCGTGTAAAAACCTTTAAAATGAGGTGTCACTTGTCCGACTTTCATTTTTCGGATGACCCCCCCCCCCCCCGCCAAACTCCCCAAACCCCCCTCAGCTTTTGGACATTTCAACTCTAAACACGACGGTGAAGTCAGAAGTGCGATATCGCATTCCATCATCAGATTAGAGCAGAATAACCATCAAGTAACAACCACGTTTCTTCATCTTCAAAGTGCTTCAGTTTGAGAACGGAATGAGATATCGCAATTTAGATTACACCATCGTGTTCAGCATAAAAAAACCCCTTTAAAATGAGGTGTCACTTGTCAAAATGTTCCATTTTGGGAATTTAAAGGTACCTATTCCCCCCCCCCCCCCCCCCTTAGAATAGTCCGATTCTGCCCATCTACGAACTTAGCCTGTCGATTGCCAAGACTGATTGTTTGTGCAAATTTGAACTTTTTATCTCAATCCTATCGAGAGTTGATCCTCTCGATCCTATATAATTTTTGGTGTCTTTCGGCGGTGGATTCAGGATGGTCTGAAACGGATTTTGGTATGAAAATTTTTCGAAAATTCGAGTTTTAAAAATTTTGGACCGGGATCTACTTTGAAACGAACGTGTACGACAAGTTTGTCAAGGTTATCACCTCCAATTTTACATACTCCGAAATGAGCATCACCAAATACTCGAAACAATTAATAGATGTCCAATCTGATTCCGAAAAATTAACCTGGTTTCTAAATATCACGGAGGAGTAACTAATCATCGCGGGATTGATGAAACGTATGAATCAGTACCTATACAGAAATTCATCAACAATTGCGATATAGGTTTACAACGCAAGTACGAACGATCGCCACTCAAGATCAAATACAACCTTAGGTACCCCTACCGCGTCACGTCCCCTTGAAACCTTACACATAGATAAATTCACCATCAAAAATTCTAAATTTCTAACAATAATTGATACTTTCTCAAAATACGTTCACTATCACCTCATCCACCGGAATCGAAATAGTTAACGGTCTAATGAAATTCTTTTCACACCACGGAATTCCTAACAAGATCGTTTCAGATAGCGGAACAGAATTCCAAATTTCCCAAAAACACTTTGAAGATGAAGAAACGTGGTTGATACTTGAGATGTTCTTCATGGACATCATGTTCTTTAATGGAGACATTTTACATAAAACCAGTTATTTCTTCGAAAATTCGCTCTTATAGCCATGCTGTATGACTGTGGATTTTTATAAATCGGTTTGTCCATTTAAAAACTCTCAGCCCACTTGCGGAAATACCAAACCGGTTCGAATTGTTGCGAGCACTTGCGGAGAGTAAATGGAAACCGTTTACACCGTGACGAGGACGATGCGACATGTCTCCTCTCGGCGAGCCCCCCTCCCAGCTCGCGGAGAGAACTCTCGGCGGTCTTTACACTTGCGAGTCTGGTTTCGAGAGACCATTCGCCCCTTTTGAGAGGAAACAACTCTCACGTCTATCCAGAGCGCTATCCAGTGTTTATATGACGGATAGTTCGATGTGCCTCCCGCAGATGCTGCTAAAAATAGTATCCACGCAGCACAATCTTTAACACAGAGTGGGCGTTCCGTTTATTCTTCCATGTTTCTCCCATTTGTTTCTCGTTCGCTCTCCTCCTTGCCTGATTATCTTGTGCGTTTAGCCTACTCTTTTTCCGGTCTATTTATCACACTGCCACATTCCCAAAGTACAACGAGTACCACGAAGTACAACATCGTCAGTGCCCCCATCATCTCCACAAACCTTCAACATCGTCAAACAATCTGTGTCCGACACAAAAACAGGGTGATGAAGTAACGGGAGAAGAAGGACTCCTGTAACAGTTGAAGGTTTTGTTTATAGCAGCAGTTGCCGGTTGAATTGAATACTCAAATCTCCCGTTTACTATAAAAATATTCATATTTCGTTGTATTAGTCATGGCCGAGAGAATCTTTTTACGTGAAGTCAATTTAGACTTGGTGGAGAAAACTCTGCTTTTTTACCAAAATTCAATCGGTAACGTCAGTGCCGTCGTATGGGATGCATCTCTAGTGTTGGCGAAATACTTGAACAAGCGGTCGCGACGTTCCATAGATTGGCTGAGAGATCTCAAAGTCTTGGAACTGGGATCCGGTTTAGGATGCGCTGGCATCGCAGCTGCTTGTTTTGGGTAAGAGTTTTTTCATTAAAGGTGATCTGAAACCCTTGAGTAAACCCTTAGTTTAGTGCTGACCAAGTGTTTAGTGCTGACCAAGTGTTTAGTGCCGCTGACTATCAAGCGGCTTGATCAAATTGATTGTGTCAAGCGTGATTGATAGTGTAGAAACCCGTTTGACGCTTGAAGCAATCATTGACGGTGATTGATAGAAAGTTTGAATGACTCAAACGGATTGTCAAGCCGCTTGATAGTCTAGGGACATGTTTGAGTAGTATTACACAATGATTGTAGCTTCGAAATCCCTAAACAAACTTATTGTTTCAGTCTTTGCCTCATAACTTGTAAAAGGTCGTTTCCTACGAATAGTCCGTCTTACCTATTAAAGTAAATAGTATAAGCTACAATTTAAGTCCTACCCCAGCTCTGTAGCTTCAATAGATCCGGAGATAAGATTGGGATTCGAAAATTAGCTTTTAACATCGAACATGTTTTAGCCTTCACAGAGCTAATTACGCTAATCTATTTCCGATTGTATGATGTCCGATTACAACAAAACATTGCTCAGTAAGTACAATTTATCAACGTCATTGATCACACAAAAATTGTTCACCACTCGTTGGAAAGCTCTTGATTTAACGAACATTTTCCTGTTCACCATAACTCTGTGGCTGTATGGATAGCAGAGCTATGGGTATGACAGTCGTCGTATTTTGTTGACAAACTATGAAGCTTTAATTTGGTATGTAAGTACTGTATACCTTATAGAAATTTAGCCGAATCCCGTGGTTTCTACCACCACGACTCGGTGTCTCAACGACTTGAAATTTGACATATATCCTCCTTGGGGGGGGGGCTCCCTTGGCAGTTTTTTCCAAAAAGTTCGAAATTCAAGTTTTAGTCGACTCTAATACTCATCCCAAGAGGAAAGACAAGGAAAGAAAGTTCTAGAGGAGTTATCCACCTTTAATTTAAGCACAAAGCGAAGTCCGTAGGTCCATTGGTCTCTAGTTATCTAAAAAATATGTAAAGTTGGATTTTTCCAGTAAATTGACCTAGACGATTGAAGTCGATAAAAAAAATGGGATAACATACTATTTCAAATATACCTACTGAGTTTCTCCAAAAAATCCACAGTCACGTAGCATGGCTATAAAAGCGAATTTTCGAAGAAATAACTGAGTCCTTCAATGAAGAACATCTCAAGTATCAACTACGTTTCTTCATCTTCAAAGTGCTCCAGTTTGAGAATGGAATAAGATATTGCAATTCTGATGTCACCAACGTATTCAGCGTTAAAAAAACGTTAAAATGAGGTATTAATTGTCAGACTGTTTCATTTTTGGAATTTATGGGTAATTCCCCCTCATGCTCCCCAAACCCCCCTGAGCTTCTAGATTTATCATTGCTGAACACGATGGCGAAGTCGGAATTGCAAAATCTGATTCTGTTATCAGATAAACGGGGCAGTAAGGCTATACTAGCAAATTTTTGAGGAAACAACTGGTTTTTTATGTGTTCATTTTAATAGTTTTATAATAAATGTTGTCTCGATTTTTAGCCTCAGCTTATAGATTTTTCAACGCTGGACACGATATATCATTCCGTTATCAAACATCTCAAGTAACAACCACGTCTCTTCATCTTCAAAGTACTCCAGTTTTAGAACGGAATAAGATTTCGCAAATCTGACCATTGTGAAAACCCTACTTGGCAAACTTGGTGTAGTACTACTCAAACAGGTCCCAATACCACACCAAATAATCAGCTTCCTGCTATTTTTTGGACCAAAGGGCTTTTTTTCTGTGGTAACTTACGTCTGGGATTTTGTAAACATGAAATTCCTGATCCTCTTGGTGATTTTATTTGACCAATCTGATTAAATTCTCCATGAATTCTGATGATTTGTTAGTCCTAATTCACTCCATAAACCCCCATAAATGTTTGATACTAGAGGCCGTCCCAAATTGGATTTATACCCAAAACTCAATTCTTCCCATAGTCCATATTTGCTCCTTATAGTGCCATATTCATTTTTATCTTGTTGAAATTATTATTATACATTTAAATCGAGGGTTTTCGTTTCAAGCTTTGCAAACTAAGGTAGACAACTACGTAATAATTAATAACACTGAACCACTTATACGTATAGTAACACTGCCATATTTGCAGTAACATAGCCATATTTTACTAATTCTGGGTCAAGAAAAATGAATATGACTGTTCTACGTGGGTTGGGCGAAGAAATAAATAAATTAAACTAAACGAAAGATGACTCTTTGGGTAGGTCAAAGGACACAAGGACAATGGCGTTAGAGACCACGATGAGCAGTGCCATGTAGATCTAAGTAAATATGTATAGCGTAGATCTAGTTTTACTGTTAAGTAGTATATTTTATTATAGATTTACTTTGATTTATTGTTGAGTGATTGGTATTTAACATTAAAATTACTGTGTTCACAACAATGACCATGAAATTTTTTTATTAGCTCTTGTTCTCAAGGCACAAACACAACTGATTGAAGGCGAGTTTACAGTAAAAATCTATGTTCCTGCTTGAGAAATTCGGTATAATTGACTCATTTCTCGTTTCGTACAAGTTCGTATTTTATCTCCTATAGTAGAGAGTTTGGTTAGAGCCTATTCTCGAGAATGTTTCCTCTTCGATTGCCTCTTGTATGTCATATCCGGTGCATCATCTCTTGTAATAGTCCAGCGTTCCAACGACCCTAAAACCTGCGTTCCATTGCAGATATATCCTGGTGGAATCTTTCACCGTGCTCATCACTTACAGCCCCACAATTCTCAGGGAAAAAATCTAGATGGGAGTGGAGGAAATTCATTTTTAGGGACATATTGAAACCAAGGTTCACCAACTGTCAGTAGTTGTCTTCTTTCCTGTTGCCAAGAAATCCTCTTCTGAAAGCTTCTCTTTTACCTCCGAAATTTCATCAAAAGCAGGGTCCTTCAAAACTTGGTGGCTTTCACAAAGTTCTTACAAGTTAATCCAAGCTTAATATGCAAAGGAGGAAGCAGGTTCATTTTGGACATTTTTCTCCCCTGGATTTCGTGTATGTGAAAACCATTTGTCCTTAATGTTGTAAGAGTTCCGATCTTGGCTGTCCCACAAACATAGAAAACAACAGTAATTGGTATAGCCCAATTGCATTCCTAAAAGAACAGCAACTACTTTCAAGTCACCACACATCTGCTACTTCTGATCTCCTCATTTTATTGAATTGAGAAATGTTCCCGTAAGTTTATTTCATGTGAACACCATGCCCAATGGGGATGGAAGGGTGAAGGTTACCATTATGAAGCAAAACGGCTTCCAAGCTGAACTTTTATAAGTCTAGAAAGAGCCTCCATTCACCAGGAGCATGACTTATGTTCAAAGAATTCATGAAACCGTTGGCATCGATGCAGACAACAAGATCGTCTGTCTTTTTTAAAAAATGTATACGGTTTTTCGTGCGAGATCTGTACTCACTGATCTTTACACCTCGTTCCAAAAGATTCCATTGCTGCAGTCTCGATCCCAGCTGCTCTGCCTTTTCCTTGGGCAAGCCAAGATCGCTCAGTTCCATTTGATTAAGTCTGTGTGGTTCGTTCGGCCGATCAACTCAAAATCAGGGCCATGTGAACGAGGTCGAGCAATTCCTTCTTCTTCATCATCATCATCAGCAGCAGCAGCACAATCCTCTTCAATATCATATCTCTCGTGGTTTAGGGACTCGCAGTTCATCTGAATGGGGAACAGGACAAATGTCAGATGGAATGTTGGGATAATTCACTGGTACTTTCTTTTTTGTTGACCATCCTTGCTTCAAGGAGGATGTCATACAAAAGTAACAATCATCTGCATGGTTGGTTGGTTCACGCCAAATCATGGGTACAGCAAACTTCGTTGATCGTTTATTACCGCCCAGCCATTCTCGCAGCCGCACTGAGCAAAAGTTAAAACAACAGCCCCATATATGTATGTGGGGCTGTATGCCTTATCCTGGTGACCTACCTTTACACCAAAATAATGGAATTAAGATGTGTTCACAGTTGCGTGGTTTGCTCCTAGGCAGTGGTTTGCTTCTAGGTTATTTCACCACAAACATAACTAAAGTTCGCTACGGTATTAACACACTTCCGCGGCATTTTGGTTTTAATCGACAAAATTAGCTTTACTACTGATGTAAACGAGGGAGTAAACAAAAGAGCACCTGAAAGTTGATTCCAATGTTCAAACAGAATAGGAATAACAGCTGTCGGGTCCTGCCATATTCATCATTAAGTTATCAATTTTATCACCCACGCCTTGAAAAACAAGAGCTAAAGTGAACTTTTCGTGGTGATTTTCTGCATCAGCATAATAAAATACTCGTACTTCGGAAATGGCTATGTTTGAGTTTATTTGATTTATTTATTTATCAAAGTTAATCATTATTTACCAGCAGTACATAAGGATCACAAGGAAAATAACTAACTTGTCAAACTAGTAATAACTATCAGTCAAACATTTAATATTCAATGCTCGTGCATTATTATACGTTAAGTTTGGCATTAGAGGAAAATTGGCTCCTAAGTTCCGTAGTCTTTCTTAGGGAACATTTTGTTAAAACTCTTCAAATGTTGTTAAGACTCTTCAAACTTGTAATCAAGCTCATTCAGCCACCACAAAGAATAGTACGAGTAGGATGTACTTTATTACCTACCATTTGCATCGCAACGAAAATTAAGTAGGTTTAGGCATGAATTAAGTATTTTGTATAATATTATAGGTAGGCTAGGAAAAGAGGTTTTTCCACAGTTCCACGCCAGAGGCAAGCCGATGTTGTACAAAAACTCTCAGAACCGATACCGGTACTTCCGTTGGTTGCTAGTTGACTTGGGAGACTTCAGGCTATCATGAATGGAGGCCATACGAAATTTGTTACAGAGTTCCATTGTATGTACAGATCTGCTCTAATGCTTCACTGTATTGAACCCCCAGTACACTAACTTTATATGTATGTTCTGAAATCTCACACAACTTGGTCTAGGAGGTAGTTATAAAGTGGGGTTTGCATCATGACATCGATATAATAATCAATACTTGTTGGTTTCAGAGCTGACGTGATTCTCACAGATTTACCCGACGTTGTTCCTCAACTAGTGAGAACTATCGAACTCAACCGGATTCCCATAGCAGAAGGGCGTGGAAAAGCGACAGCAATGGAACTCAAGTGGGGCTCGTCAGTCCAGCCAATATTCGATTCATGGAGTGGTCCACCTAATGTAATATTTGCTGCGGACTGTATATATTATGAAGAAGTAGGTCAATTTCTAATTTGTCTCCATATACTAGGATATACATTTTGGAGTTTTTTTCAAGGTTTTGGTTTTATTTTCATTAAACCATTGGAATCGACCAAGAGAAGAATTGAGTTTGAATCCCCTTTAAAATTGCTTGCTTTACTTTTCAATATAAGTACGTAGTATATTAATGTTGAGTGGAAAAAAATCTCTGGAGACTTCGTATAAGGCCCATTCAAAATAAACAGATAACCATGAAATTAGTAGCGGGCTCCAACTTGTAACTTTTCATAATCGTAGTTCAATATGAAGGGCTGATAAATGAGGTTGGAAACGTAAAAACTCCACATCTCGTACATTTCGAATAGAACGGCATATTTTGGTCATCAGATAAGATACTGGAAGGTTTATTATAAGTGAAGCACCTCAACCTATTTAGATCTACTGTGCCCTCCCTGTAATTCGAGCTCCTCTGTGAGCTCCAGCTGTTTTACTAACTTCCAGAGGCTATCAAGATTTCTCATGTTGTTTTCTGGGTCAGGTTTTTCATTACCCAGGCACAGAAACCGGGACCTAGCCAGTCCCTCACAAAGGCATAGGACGTGCTTAGAGGCATAGAACCGGCACTCACACTCTTTGGCCACCCTGATCATGCAGAGATGCTTTTGGAGTCGGCTGTGTCCAGTCAGTAGGCCTACCGTTATCCTCAGCATGGTGTGGCTGAGGTTGAGTAGGTCTGCTGAAGCTGCATGCAAGGGTTTTCTCATGCATTTTTTCATGCAAAACGACCTTTCCTTCAAAACTTGTCTAATCGAGGAAAGCACCCTGAGATGATTGAAGTCTAAGACGTGGGCACTCTGAAATAATGGTGGCGTGTGCTCCAGATAGCTGCTCTTCGTTACAATTCTTATCAAAGCTTCCTGGGTACGCCTAATTGGGTCCAGCGTGGTGGCGTATGCGCCGCCCCAAGCCGGCAGGCGGTAGAGGAGCACAGATTGAGCCAGCGCAAAATAGACCATCCTAAAAACCCGCAAAGAGACAACCTTTCTCATACTTGCAAATACATATATAAGTTTTTTCAATTTTTTGTTCACATTATCTACCTGAATTTGTGGGTTGCTCAGAAAATTCGCTCATGACTCATGTACATGATTGGAACTTTTTTCAATCCAATTTTTTTATTCTTACTCATGAATACGTCTGTGTAGGTTTGCCTGGAGAGTATGGAGATACAATAAAACGTGTGGCTTTCACCAGATCTCTTGGCTCATTCCTACAATACTACTAATAGGTATGTTCCAATTGCCATCAGTTGATCGACTTCCCCGAATTCGTTCAGCTTACAAGTGTTTATTCAAGTTTAATTGTTGTTATATCTTGTTCTAACCGCATGGGGTTTCTAAACGGAGTTTTCATATCCTTCTGCTTTGAGTTCAAGAACTTGAACTGTAACAATCTGTTGGAGAGGTGCTAGAGCTCTCCGGAGTATTTCAAGTTGTCTCAACGTTTGCACTCACTTCATTCCAATAACCAAACATCTCTGCACCTGTACTGTTATTTGGAACATACCTAATATCTCACAATTACTGTCCTTCATGTCTTAATTTTTATTGGTAGAAATTCCTCTTCATTTTTAATAACCCCAGGGTCGAATCCAATTCTCAGATCAGTTTCTTCCATTTCAGACCCCCTTTGGTACTACTCATTGTTGCCACTGAATAAATATCTGTTCTTTGCTTACCAGTCATTGAAACCACTCGCCGACACCATCAAGAGTTTATCTGGAAGGAGGACTGAAGTAATCATTAGCCAAGAGGTCCGCGAAACAGGTCGTCACCAGTATTTCTTCGATACATTTATGGAATACCTAACGGAGGATTTTGACTTGCATGATATCCACGAATCTGAGCAGGATGAAGTGTACCAATCAGAAGACATTCACCTTTATTCTGCACGAAGAAAGTGAGTCATCGTTCGTCTTCTCTTTATATGAAAATAATTTATTATTAACTTTATTATGAAAATATTTATTAAATTAATTTTTTAAATTCCCGTTTCTGTGACTTTCAGGCATTAAGGGTGTTTCCACCAGTTGAGATGATAGTTTCCCGTCATTGGTTACTAGCCCAGGCTCAACACATTCTCCCCAAGAATTCTTTCATTGATGTACATGGATTTTGTAAGAGTTACTATTGTGATAATATTATGTCAAGTGAATCAATCAAAACTCTACCATTTAGGAGGGATGATGTAATTGAGTTTCATGAATTGAAACTGCTTGTTTATATTTGTTATTACCAGCACCAGTTATTTCACAGTTAACCAGTTTGCTTATATAAACTGAAAAATACCACTGATCAATAAAATAGTAATACAATTAATTTGTTAACAGAAGTCAACTTTTTCATATTCATCTCGAAGTTACAGTAAAACATGAAAATATTGGATCCCTAGATTCGTGCCCAAGAAAGTACACAAATCAAGGAATATGCCCTGCTTGAGGGTATTCAGGGTAATAGGAGCCTGGTGATGATTTCGGGAGATTTTTTCTTCGTGGTCACCAGTTAGTTATTGATTGGCTTATGTTAGGTACTTTTTGAGGGATTCAGAGGTTGAGAGATTGCTAAGAACTCTGGAAAATAGTGACAACCACTGCTCAACCCCTGCTTACAATCAGCCAATTCGAAGATATGTTTGGTGGTAAAGCAGAGAAAATAATAGTTCCGAGGTAAATTTGGGTTCAATAGTAAGCCAATTTGAGGTCAGTAGTAAGTCAATTTTAAGAATTTAATATAAATTGAGTTTGGTGTTGTCATTTACTTTTTTTGGGTGCTGAATTCAATGAAAATATTTTCAGCTCGATAGGCCTACAAGAACTGGGTCATATCGACTCTAAAACCTACAATTTAATAACATTTTGGTGCTGGGATGAGTTAGGGATGTAAGAAATTGTTGTACATCTTTCATAAAACATATTTATACAAGAATGCTTGTTGAAAAAGTACATACGAGTACAAACTGCTTGGACTCAAGTCCTATAACTACCACTATGTTTAACAAAATAAATATTACTTAAGTATAAAAAATGAAAAAAAAAATATATATATTGATCACTCTATGTCTGAATCCGAGGAAGCATCGGGAGTGTCATCAGCTTCATATATCTCACTATGTTCCTCCCCAGCATGCTTGGATTTGCTAAAATCTCCCGCTGCTGCAGCAACAGCTGGAGATTTTAGCAAACATATCAGATCAGCTGAAAGTTGCTCATGCTTGGTTCTTGATTTTTGTCTTAATTCTGAAATTTCAGATGCAATTAAAAGTCTGTTTATTAAATCAGTATTAGTTTTCACACGCTTACTTTTCCGAGTGAACAACTCCCTGTATTTCCTGTTATCTTTATTTCTTGATGAATTCTTGCATGTAAAGGTGATAGCCCAATGGCAAGCAACGAGGGGCCGACTTCTTTTTCCACCACAACATTCAAGTTATTCATCTCACTTGGTTTAGCGTGACACAAATAACATGATTGCGTAGATGTGCATGAAGCAATTGCGTTACAAACGTTTCAATCAATCATACATAAAATCATGATAGTTTCCACTTCTACATCTACATTTTTAAATTTTAGTGGAGTTGGATTTAGTTTTGCTATTTGCTTCTTTATGCTGTCGATCTCTCGTGTTATTGTTTCGTTGGTCTCTTTAGTGAATACCAACTTCAGTGGTCGGCAATACCGAGTTGATGATGGTGCTGGATTTTGCCAAATAACTGTTTTCCTCTCTCGCTCCTTTGTCTGAAAATACACTTGTACAAGTACAACGCATATGGAAAACAAATTCTCTTCTGAATGTCCTTGATTTTCAAATTTCTGTCTGTATCGGCTTTGGGTAGCCCCATCGCACCCCCACTTAATGATTATTTTGACACTGTCATATGATAAATCAGGCAATGTTTCGAAAACTTCAGCTAAATTCAAAGCTAAACGACTAACTGTATGTTCGACTAGAGATTGCAACTTAATTGCAGCTGAAATGTCTGATATCGTAATGTCAGAGGGATAACAACTTTTTTTAGCCTGCTGCACAGCGTAGTAAGGTGGGTACAAGTTGGCACAGGCTTCAAGAGTGTGAGCACAGAGGGAACGATATTTTTGTGTTGATAGGTTACAGTCTATTATTATAGCCAACGCTTTATCGGTGGTCAAAGGCAATGAATCACAATTGACAGATTTCGACGCTTTTTTAATAGCTGTTGCACGAGTAGGAGAAGCTAAGGCTATTTCTAAAACTAGAGAAGCAGAATCCCTTTTCCCTAGCAAATTTAAATTTAACCTTAATGCAGCTGTCAGCTCTTCGTTGGTATGACCTCCAACTAGACTCCTTACCCTTCGGTGTTGAGTTCTACTGCTCGCTTCTTGAAGTAGTTTAACGGGTTCCCCTCTATCACCACTAAGATTAAACAAAAAAACGTTTAGTTAGATCAACTACCAACACTTGAATCAATCTGTTTAAACGAAGGAAAGAACGCGATATCTGCATTTGTAATAAAAACTAGTTCATAAGTAGGCTCTACCTATTGTAAGTAGGCACCGCAACAACAAATAAAGCAAACCTTTTTATAAGCACTAGTGGGTAAATGCAATAATATGTACCTGGAAGTTGATGGATTTGAAGCAAGATTATCCTCCAGTCCAGACACGTTGAATTGCCGTTCGAGCCATGACTTGTTCCATAGTTAGCATGGAACAAATCCCACTTTATTTCCAATTTTTGTATTTATAAATGCACGAACTGCAGCCTTGATTTTTTTAAATCTGATGCTCAGTCAGTCGTGGACCTTCATTTTCCAATTTCTTCACAACGAAGTGGAAAATAACGTCAAAACTTCCCTCTTTCTTCACACCTTTCCACATTTCAAACAATATCCGGTGGGAGATCGGATTCACTCTGTATTGAAAAAAAGTTGTTTCTCTTTTTTTTTTTTTTTTTTTGTAGAAAACTTGTAAATGATATACTAAATTCTGCTGTAAAGCATGACTGCGTTACATCGTTGTCGTTTTTCCGGGGAGGGGCTAATTGGGGTAAGATTTTTTGTTTTGTTTTGTCTTCTCTAGGTACCTACTTGTGTGAGAGTATATCACATTGAACGGTATAATGTGGTATAAGGAAGTTTTTCTCTAATATGTACAATTATTGTAATTGTGAACGAAATCGAGTTATTTTGCTTAAAAATGAGGAAGGATTTGATGATAATGAATACAATTACAAATTTAATTGAATCAGCTATTTCTTACCTTATATATTAGTAGTATTCAGAATAAATTCGAATCAGTCGAAGTCTTTCTTCCCCCTGTCGCGACAGGAGGAAGAAAGACTTCGACTGATCGTAGCGACACGTTGAAAACAAATGAGGATTGTTTTGTATCTTAGTTTACTCCCATTTTATATTGTTGTGTTTTTACCCATCAGCCTCTCTCTGGTGCCCTTCAGGCTCTTCTCGTGACCGTCAGGCACTCTTGCTCTTGTTTTATTAGTTTTTAGCCATTATCTTGTGTACATATAGGAGATTGGTACGCGAGTAGGGACTAAGACTGTCCCATGCACCAATAAACTATTCTTCTTTATCTTGTGCCACTACCGTTACTACCGGACCTTTCACTCTCAAAACTCATACCATATAAGAGAAGAAGAAGTATGTTCACTCAACTGAATTGCTGTCAAATGTTTTCTTGGCTAATAATCTGGCCTCAATATTTCACCCTGTCGTGGAGATAGGTACGGAAATGTTGAGCAAATGTTCGTATTATACCTTTAGGGATCAAATAATATTATTATTCCATTTGTCAGTGGTATTTATTAGCCATGTAGATAAACAATACCAAATGGGTGGGCGACAGAAATGATGAACAACTGTGAGTAGATGAAGTGAACTTTATTTCATCACCAATGTGCTTTGTGGAGGAGATTTAATGGACCTCTAACTTATTTGTCATCATAAAAATAGATGACAAGAAAAAATACTCATAGAAACTGCAATCTTCAACACATTCTGTTTAAATATGTTAAATTTCTCAGTTTCGCCACTGTTGCATCGATTTTTAGATAATTTTTCCAATGGAACTGGAATCACTTTCATAAAATCACATGTTTCATTATTTTTCACTTCAAGGATATATTTACTCATCTCAATCCTAACAATTCAAAATTTAGGTACCAATCTAATCCAAATCGTGAACACTTAGATGTAATAAACGTTGATCCAATAAATAACGTGTCTATGAATGGCAGAAACACAATACCTGTGGAGAGCAGTAGGTACCTATTAGCACTTTCACCCTTGGAGGACATCTTGATTATATTTGTTTGCTCACAAAATGAACAGGCTCACACTCAACCAGCAACATAGTACAGTTCTCAAGTAAAATCGAGTCTTCAAAAATAAATACTCATAGAAACTCTGCAAACTAACCCCCAACAAAAGATGTGCGCTTCTTTCATCCAAAATTTGTACTCGAGCTATTCAAATGACATGCCTGCCAAAGTGGCCCATATGAGGAACAAATAAATACCGCAATTATTACCAGTTTAATCCTCCAGTAACTAGCTTCGTCATTTGTTGAAAATACTCGTATGTGTGATTGTAAGAGGGATATCCAGAAAAGGTTGCAACAGGTTTCACAGGCTTCAGTGAGTGGTGATGCGATTTTTCAAATAACACTGTAACCTCTCTATCTCTATTTAATCCACTGTGGAAAGAATGTTAATTTTTCATGAAAACAATTTTTACTGGATAATTGATGGATAGGTACGTATAAACTGTTAGATTAATACCTGAATCGGTAATACCTGTTCATCTCCTACATTGTGATTTATATTTTTGATAAAATAATCTATTAGCAATAAAAGTTTGCTTATTGAAATGCAAATGTCTTCATTCCCTCATATCTTGAAATTTCATCATTTCAATTTCTCAGAAAATGTCTACGATTTCGAATGTTGGATACATTACAATGGAATCATCAATCAAATTGTAAGAAAACGAGTTTCTTTTCTAGGAAAAAACGAATTCTAAATTCAATGATATTTGGGATAATCTTCATGCACAAGTGTAACTATATGAATGCAATGGAATGGGATGTCTAACATGTGAATCTACTTTCATATCATTGCTATCGAGGATGTTCCCAATGGTTACCTTCCATTGGAAAACTAGGATACCTCTGGACAATAATTGAGGTCTTGAAGAATTGAATAGTCCTTCCTGCCTGCTAATGGTTCGAAACGAAATTCTTTGTAAATTTTGGAAGTAAAACAATCCACGTTTCTGATAATTACCTACGTTATTTAACTCTGAAGGTCGAGTCCACATGTGTAACACAAATGGTCGCGTTAGATCTGTGAGATCCACCACAAGTTTACTCATTGGAAATGTCTAGTATTCATATAGATTCATCGCCTACGACCCCAACTTGAATCCACAAAGATAACTTACTTCTAATCAACCCTTTTTCGCGAACGAATTATTCATTCCGTCGGGCGGAGGTTTGAGCAATAAATTGTCCTTAGCATAATAGTTATTGACCATGTATTTGAATTTTAAAAAATGACTGAAAATACAGATCGGAATATTCACAAAACTAGGCATATAACTTACATTCCTCATCATCAAATGAAGGGTAAGGGGAAAACTCTGCAAATTCTTGACACAACGGTTCATTATCTTCTTTGTACAGATCACCCTTCTGTCTAGATCACTAGGTCTGAATACCTATATCCTAAATGTTAGATTAATTATTATTATCAATTATCACTAATTATTAACAATTTTATCAAGTACCTAGTGAAAATTATTATAATTTATTGTTAGGTAATTATAATTCGTATTTATTATTAATAATAATTATTATTAATTATGATTAATTAATACGATATAATTCTGGGGTTTTTAATACTACGTCGGTAATAATTTTTCTATAAAAGAAGTACCTACCAACAAACATTCGAAATTACCTTCATTTCCGTAGCACGAAACGCACCTCAGAACAACAAACTCGACATCACTTAAGCCATATGATGTTCCAAAGAGCTTGTTTGTATGAAAATGGACCTGTATTTCAACAGTTTGAGTCACGATCGTGTTGTGAGGCACAATCTTTGAGCCGTCATTGTGAACGAACTGCTGGTCGTACAAAGCTGCGGATGGTCTTAAAAAATTCTACGGAACAAACTCTATTTAAATATGAAATAAAAAACATACCGTTTGATGGGAACTTTTAAAGATATGGAATTTTCAAAATTTCAAAATTCGTTTTGAACCCCTTCCCCTTGACCTAGGGTTATGAAAAGTTTCGAGGACCATTGTGGGGTTGGTCGAAACCCATGAAAAAAATTTCGTAATTTTAGCTCAACGTTAACTGGGCAAAGTGGCGCGGACGGCGGACGGACGGATTTTTTGGTTTATTATCTTCGATAATGAACCATTGGAATCGCCCAAAGAAAAAATTTTTTTAACCCCCCCTCAAAATTTGTTGGTTTACGTTTCAAGATACGTAGATTCAGAAAATCGAATAAAAAAAAATCCGTCCGTCCGCCGTACGCCGTCCGCCGTACGCCGTCCGCCGTCCGCGCCACTTTGCCCAGTTAGCGTTGAGTTAAAATTACGAAATTTTTTTTATGGGTTTAGACCAACCCCACAATGGTCCTCGAAACTTTTCATAACCCTAGGTGAAGGGGAAGGGGTTCAAAACGAATTTTGAAAATTTGAAAATCTCATATCTCGAAAAATTCATATTGAACAGTATGTATTTTATTTCATATTTAGATAGAGTTTGTTCCGTAGAATTTTTTAAGACCATCCGCAGCTTTGTACGACCAGCCGTTCGTTCACAATGACGGCTCAAAGATTGTGCCTCACAACCCGATCGTGAATCAAATTGTTGAAATACAGGTCCATTTTCATACTAAAAGCTCTTTTGAACATCATATGGCTTAAGTGATGTCGAGTTTGTTGTTCTGAGGTGCGTTTCGTGCTACGGAAATGAAGGTAATTTCGAATGTTTGTTGGTAGGTACTTCTTTTATAGAAAAATTATTACCGACGTAGTATTAAAAACCCCAGAATTATATCGTATTAATTAATCATAATTAATAATTATTATTATTAATAATAAATACAAATTATTAATACCTAACAATAAATTATAATAATTTTCACTAGGTAGGTACTTGATAAAATTGTTAATAATTAGTGATAATTGATAATAATAATTAATCTAACATTTAGGATCTAGACATTTAGACCTAGTGATCTAGACAGAAAGGTGATCTGTACAAAGAAGATAATGAACCGTTGTGTCAAGAATTTGCAGAGTTTTTTATTCGATTTTCTGAATCTACGTATCTTGAAACGTAAACCAACAAATTTTGAGGGGGGGTTAAAATTTTTTTTTCTTTGGGCGATTCCAATGGTTCATTATCGAAGATAATAAACCAAAAACCAGGTAAGTCAACTCAACCTTGATTCGAGAAAAACGAAATTTTAATTTCAAAACGCAACATTATACTGAATGTAAGATAAAATTCCAAAAAAAAAAAAAAAAACATTAACAGCGCTTGATATATATATATGTAATGAGAATCTCACGTCGAATGGGGTTCAAAAGCGGCTGAACACTTTGAATAATCAATAAAATAATAAATTTAAATAATAAAAAAAATCCCGAGTCATGCAGCATGACTATTAGAGCGAATTTTTTAAAGAAATAATTGGAACATTAAGGAACATGAAGTCCATGTGCTCCAGTTTGAGAGCGGTATAAGATAATATTATAATATCGTATTCAGCGTGTAAATACCTTTAAAATGTCACTTGTCAGACTTTCATTTTTCGGATGAACCCCCCCTTCCCCCCCAAACTCCCTAAACCCCCTCAGGTTTTGGACATTTCAACTCTAAACACGACGGTGAGGTCAGAATTGCGATATCGCATTCCATCATCAGATTAGCGCAGAATAACCATGAAGATCATATCAAGTAGGTACCTAACAACCACGTTTCGTCATCTTCAAAGTGCTTCCTTTTGAGAACCGAATGAGATATCGCAATTCTAATTTCACCATCGTGTTCAGCATTAAAAAAAACCTTTAAAATGAGGTGTCTCTTGTCAAAATGTTCTATTTTGGGAATTTATGAGGAATTCCCCCCCCCCCCCCCTAAAACTCCCCCCCCCCTTAGAGTGGTCCGATTCTGCCCATCTACGAACTTAGCCTGTCGATTACCATGGTAATTTGGTCTTGCAAGACAGATTTTTTGTGCAAATTTGAACTTTTTATCTCACTCCTAACGAGAGTTATCGTCTGGAATTTCTAGATGAAATGGAAAAAAACGGGGGGGGGGGGGGGGGAAGCGGAACATCGTAAAATTTTTATTTTGGCCGCCCGCTGAATCGACCATTGAGACCATTGTAATTTACAATATTCCTCAATGGTTATATATACATCTAACTCGTAGAACCAGTCTGTTACAGAATTTTCCCAGGTTGCAACAAGGTGTCAACCGGGTTTATTGATATTGTAAAATAAAAAGGAAATTGTCTTCTGATGAATGTATCACTGAATATAAATAAATTATCACTCCAAGTTCGAAGGGAGTTGCATCGTTTCAGGAACTAGTGGGTTCGTGTGTTGGATGTGGCGGCGGATAAAATTGGACATATTTTTTTTTTTGGTAAAATGTCGGAAGGAGTCTTAAGTTTGAGATCGTGGTAAAGCGTTTTGTTTTTGATAAGTGGTGGCGCGTGAACTATGTTCCTTTGTAACGTTTTGTGTTGTTGCTGCTCTATTCTTCTGAATTGGGACTTGGAGCACGTGCCCCATATGCTGACTGCATAGGTCCAGATCGGGCGAATTAGCGTTTTATACATTGTTAATTGAAGAGCTGGGCCGAAAAGAAGTACTTACATGTCACTTAAAAAAAAAAAAAAAAAAAATTGCGTCTAATTGAAGCTTGAAGTTTCCTCTACATGATTATAGGATAAATGTAAGGTAATTTCAACTTCATGTCTGTTTTTCTGCGATGAGAACAAGCGAAAATGTGATGCCAACAGTAGACGAATAGGGATACATGTTCCCGTTGCTAGGTTGCTCACCCGATGAGTAGTCGCTTTCTTCTGATTCTAGTCGTATAGTCATTTTGGCCCATTACTTTATTTTTGCCTTTTCTATGAGAATGGGCAGAGTTATTTTGACGACCAATGATGTGGATAGGTTAAACAAATCGCGCACTCGAACAATCAACTTTTCCAACTGGAAGGACATCTCCAGGAAGAACCTGCGAAACTCGGGGCAGCCGTACATTTCGAAGATGAACATCCCGATTCCAAGTAAAATTCCCCCACAAATGCGTGGCGTTGTCATGTCATTGTTCTTGTGGTGACATTCACCTTGAACGAAGAGTGAGCATTTTTCAAAAATATTACACTCTCACGTACTCTGAACAGTCAATGTACCTTATAAGTTAAGGCACCATGGTGACACCTGGCGTCATGGTGACACCAGACAGTGGTACCTACCAAATTTCAACGTTGTATTATATTATTGGACCTAATAGGATGGTAATACCATCCCATTAAAATAATAATATACTATATCATTAGCCCCAGTAGGAAATCTGGTGGAACAGGGGTACATGTTACATTTAGCTTGCCAATTCGTGAACAGGTGATTCAGGATTTGTTTTTTGGCTCTCCTGTGAAATTGCAGAAATGAACATGTACCCCTTTTCGGCCCAGCTCTTCCATTTATTTTGCAAAGAAACATAGTTGCTATTGAGTAGGGACTTTAATTGCCTGGTTCGGTTTCGCAAGCGGTTTATTAGTTCGGAGATGTGGTGGTGAAATGTCAGGCGTTGGTCTAGGATGACCTCAAGTAGGTAGGTACTTGTGTGATGCTTTATTGGACACTGATTGACCTGGGTAGTGGAGCTCAGGGATTACATAACGGCGTTTGTATGTGTAAGTGATAGTACATGACTTCGTGGGATTAATCTTGGTGCTCCATTGTCCGAGGCGATTCACAAGCACTTGGAGGCTTTGAGCTGCAACTTCTGATTCTAGGGATGAAACGGCGTCGACCAAGTCATCAGCATACAATCCAGAAAACTCGTCTTCGTTTGATGGGAGAGGCAGCTCAGAACAGTACAGACTGTATAACACGGGACCCCTTACGCTTCCTTGAGGAACACCAGCCAATATTGGACGTGTTGTGGAGTTTTCGTTTTGGACTGACACGGCAAATGTCCGACCAGTGAGGTACGTTGAGATGAGCGAGAATAGGTTGTTTGGGAGATGCAGTCTCAGCTTTTTAAGTAGGTACCTAAACCCTCATGCCAAGTCCGGTCAAAGGCCTGTTCTACGTCAAAGTACGCTCCGTGACAAACCTCTTTTCTGTTGCTTTTATGAATACTTGATCGACATATTAGACTAACTCTGACAACTAAAAACACTACAGGAGTATGGGAAAATAATCGTATACGACCCCTTGGCCATTAACGGGTTAATCGAACGACGTCCCCACAAACGATAGTAGCGCTGCGGACGGAAACGGCCTCATTTGTACATTTTGTGGGATCACGACAGGCTGTTTCAAAACAAGACGGGAAGGATCTTTACGAGTATCCATTCTGTCTTCATGTATGGATCATGGATTCAAGATTAGGCCGACAGAAGTTTATCCATGGTCTCCGTATGTTCAATGATCCATCCACGAAGAGAGAATGGATACTCGAAAGAGTATCCCGTCTTCCCGTCTTGTTTTGAAACAGCCTGCCGTGATCCCACAAAATGAACAAATGAGGCCGTTTCCGTCCGCAGCGCTACAATCGTTTGTGGGGACGTCGTTCGATTAAAACGCCATCAACATGTCGATGCGGAGTTTTGCCCTCGCCCGCTGAATATTTCTATTCCTTTCATCTGGCACTATTTTAACTTTGAACATCGACCGAATTAGGTTTTGCCCATTTTTATACGCAACGCGGTCAGAGCTTTTAGAACTATTTCAGGTCGGACACAAACGTTGGCAGCGCAGTCAACGGACGAGTTCGTAGTCACCGGCCGCCATTTCGTGGGAATGCGAATTTTTTGAGTTTGACGTAGGACAATTGAAGCGTCTGTACGCAGTTGAAGTTTTGTCGCTTTTAGCGTTGCCTAATCTATCTGATAGTTTTGACTATCTGATAGTTTTGACTTAATTGCAGCCCTACGAACAGCTTCGCTGTTAATTCGCACAGATTCACCGCTCAGGTACGCATCAATTATTCATTTTGTCTTCATGGTTATGTTTACATTGGGATCCGGCAAGTGCTATCGCGAATTTCTTCAATCGCGAGAACATTTGAATGTCGACGTAGTAACAAAGCGATTCCGACGACTCAACAGATCTGATCTCCGGCTGCGGTTGACCGTTCGGTTGTTACTCGGCCGTTTGCTCGAGTTGCTGCTCAAGTAAAACCGCGATCTTGAATCACTTGTTTCAATTGCACTGTGATCTCCCGTTAACCGTTCATAGTTTCCTTTGGTCAGCAGAGCTCACTTCAGGAACTCATCAACAACGGCATCCGTCAGCGGGTAAAGTGATTGTAAACACTGGACCAGCTCGAAATTTCCAGTTTTGTTAGTTTTACCTATTATTATATTCCACACCTACCCGCCATCCCTTCAAAAATGCGCAGTATTTCTCTATAATTATAAAAGTTATCTCTCCGCAGGTTGGGAAGTTCTTGTTAGTACTCGTAAAACACTCAAATCTTTGTACGTTCGCATCGTTGTTGTGATGAGACGCATGGGTGGAATCATACTAAACCCTTCATTCCCATAGTGTTTATTCCTTATTCAACATCAGATTCTGCCAACCCCCTCCAGCCGTCCAATGTAGGAAAGTCATAGAACAAGAACGATATTTTCGTATTCGAAAACTCAGTAAACATACCCTCTATCATCCCCAAACAATCCCTCAAATTTTTGTTAACTTTTGAATTGAGTCCAGCACACCCCGATATTTTGACATTTTATGTCTTTACTATGGCACATAACTCAAAAAGTGTGACGAAGAAAGCGTTATGAAAAATGTCTAATGATTTTCACGTACAATCGATTCGTTGCTACGGAGCTTTAACTTCGCCGCCAGTTATCATCGTACAAAAATCGTTCACCACTCGTTGGATAGCTCTCGATTTACCTAACCATATTACGTTAACCACTGCGGAGTGCGTGGCCGACGAGCTGCGGTATGAGCGTGATTGTATAAAATTTATAATTGTTTATTTAATAATTGTTTACACACAGGTGATCATTCTCAATAATTTATATTCACGCGTCCGCTCCTTGCTCGACTTGGGAAGTTGCACTATGTTGTCAGTCGTTTGTGATGTGGTAAGTGTGTCATCGGCATTTGTCGTACTCGTACGCCGTTTTTTTGCGCAAACGATATTCACACATAAGCTGCAAAGACATAAAATGTCCCTCGTGGTTGCGTACTTGTACGAAAGCTGTGCCCACCGTTTCTGTGTTTTGTGGAAATTTGAACTTCTTATCTCAATTCTCTAGAGCGTTATCGTCTGGAGTGACACAAACATAAAAAGTAGTTTGCGGGTGAGGATGACCAACACTAGTCATTGTAATCAAATGATAACAACAACTAGTGTTGGTCATCTACACCCGCAAACGACTCTACTGTTTCCTAGTCAAAAAAACCTCCACTATAAACATATAAATGTAAGTTAAGTTGGGAGCACGAGCAAAAGAGTTTTTAAAAAACAACTTTTATTTCCCGGACGGGTTACACACAGAAATCGGGCGGAAAACGGGCAGCGTAACGTTCTACGAACGGGCGTGAAGACAAGACTGACTCCCCGAGGCGAGAGCGTCTGCTTTTATAATAAGGAGATGCTGTCTCAGCAAGAATAGCATTACTGGGGTATTATACGTATATAACACCTCCCTCCCTAAGAAGAAAAACCGCACCGTGAAGCGGGAGGTTTTTGCCGAAAATTCGAATTCAGGTAGCGGTCCGTTTTCCATTACAATTGAACGAGAAGTAATAATGATATAAAACATTATAAACATTATAAACATTATAAACATTTAGCATTTAAGCATTTAGCATTTAGCATTTAGCATTTAGCATTATAAGCATTTAAACATAAAAACAACGATTACAATTGAAGAATAATAATGGAATACTAATAAGTGAATAATAATGACATAATAACAATGACATAAGAATAATAACGATAATGATGATAATAAAAATGATAAGATTACGACATAAGAATAATAATGACATAAGAATGACATAAGAACAATGACAATAAAATGACAATACTAATAATAGCAATGACAATAATAATGGATAATAATGACGTAATAGCAATGATTACAATTGAATGGAATAACATGACATCACGATCCTGTAATAATAAGCGATTGAATAATAGTTATATCAGGAAGGGCAAGGCACTTGCCGGTTGGTACGTCGGTAATTGATGCAGGTGTAGCCGAACAATCCCATAAGCGTGACATAAAGAACGAGGGTCCATATGCTAGGAGATATGGAGGGATACCAGTGTGTGGTTTCAAGATCAAGATCCGTTGGGTTGAGATTTAGATGGAATGTATCTAGTTTCCTCATGTTAATATCCTCGAATTTTAATGACATGTGTGTGACATTGAGTGTGGATAACTGAGGGTGAGGTACACTTAAAAGAGATGGTTTTCCAAAAGTCGTCATTTGAGTTGACATAATGTTGTTACGATAATAAATGGAGTCTTTATTCGGTTTGATAATATGGATTCCCTTTAGTGATAGTGTTTCTTTATGATTGTCACTTTCAATTTGAATCTGATCTTCCGTTGGGAATACCGCAATTAGGTAGTTAGTCTCAGGAATTACGGAAAGATAGTTATCTGTAACTTGTAGTTTTGTGAATGGACAATTATTGGTAGACCCATTAGTCAAGATTACTTTCTCACAGTCTGCAGTTGCGTACGAAACTAATTCTGTGTTACAGTAAAATAGTTCATTATAAATACAACGATCGCTTAGTTGGATTATCACATTTCGTTCTTCCTGTTTAAGTAAATATCTATGTTTGGGGATAACAGTAGTGTAACTATTGTCTATGATCCATGGAACAGAGTACAGGTAATACAGATTATAAATGGCTGGTTTGTAAATTGGTATGGTTAAAAAATACACAATTCGCTCAGATCGGATATTACATTGCACTTTAATTAATGATTCATACGAGAGTATGTCCGAAAAGCTAATATTGATTCTAGAAAGTTCTGCTTCTAGTACATGAGTGCTTATGATGCTTGGGTGTAATGCTCCCAATTTACAGAAGGTAATGGATGTTTCGATTTCTGACAATAGATTGAAAATGAGATTAATGGCTGATTGCAAATGATAAAGGATTTCCTTGTAAAGCATTAATTGCCCGTCAAAATGGTTGATAATTTTTTCAATTTCAATAAATTTCGATTTGATTTGCTCATTATTAAACTGAATGGTTTGAAGTGTCTCGTTGTAATTGGTTATTAGCTGATTTACTATGGAGTACTGCTTAGAGAGTTTAGTTTGTTTGGCACGATCTCGTCTATCTAAGTCCTCTAAGATTTTGTCATAACGTTCTTTGTCGTCGTTATCCAAGTTTCCTGTTATTGCTTTAATTACCGTTCCTAGTCCATTAATCAGTCCACGTTTGTGTCGAGTAGCTCCATGATGTCGGATATTGGAGATCTTTGACGCAACTAGATCTTGAACGTGTTCGTAGAATTTGCACTGATCATAAACTTTGTCGTAAAGTCTTCGAGATGAGTTAACCTTATTAATGAGTACAGAATAATTTGAATTTAAATTGTTCACTTCGGAGTAAAGTTCGTTCAGTTCGTAGAAGTGAGTCAGTATGTGTTCCGTGTCTTCCAATTTAGCCGGTCCTATGTTAACGGGGACAATTCCTCCACTTCGGTTGAGGTCTCTAATTTCAGCGCATGAGGCAGTTACTACCAGCAACCATCTGCAATAAAACGTTATATTATTTCCTTGGCCATCCCTTCGGCCATTCCGACGAATCGTCCTCCTCAGAGGTAGGGGGGTTAGCTTGGTTCGGTTGACTGGGAGTCGCGGGATTTTCCACTCGCAGTCGTCTGGGTCTTTTAACATTTGACAAGTGAATTTTGTCTCTGGTATTGTGGTGGCGTGGTACAATTTGTCCAGTCTTTAATTCAGTGTTAACTGCCGTCAATTGTTCTTTATTGTAAGGGTTTTTTGTTTTGCTCATTTTTTGTTTATTTTTTACGTAAATAGTGGACGGGAGTTCAGGGAGTTCTTCTCTTTGTTCATTTCTTTTGCTAATAACGTGTTCCTTGAATTGAGAACATTTATTATGTAGTATGGAATATATTGCAGCCATTTTCTCCTTGTGTTTGGATGAATAATCGTTTATCAGAATTTTTTCCGCATCAAGGTCTAGTAATGTTTCTTGATTTATATGGCCATAAAGAACTTCGAAAGGGGTTAAGTCAGTTGATGAGTGGATGGAGTTGTTATAGGCAATAAGTGCGTACTTCATTTTGCTCACAGTAGAGTCGCAGGAAAATTCTTGTCTGTTATTCAAAAGTCGGAGGTGTTCTATAAGAGTAGAGTGGAAACGTTCTATCAGACCGTTGCTATTTGGGTTTTGACTACAAATGAAGTGAATGTCTATTTTATGACACGATAGAAATTCCTTAACTAACGAGGAGTCGAATTCGGCTCCATTATCAGATATTATTTTCCTGGGTATTCCATGGTGGGAAAAGAAGGTTAAGAGGTTTTTCACAACATCAAGACTGTTATTCGAGGCGACATGATACGCCTGTGCATATTTGGAAAAGGAATCAATTATGGTTAAGAACTTTGCTCCGTCTAAGGTAAGTTTATCTACATGGATTGTCTCGAATGGTTTTAAGGTTGTGGGAGTAATATTAAGTTTTGGTTTTATGGGGTCTCGATCGTATTTGGTGATAAGACATGGCTCACAACGATTAATGAAATTTTGGATGGTTTTCAGTTGGTTCGGCCAGAAATAAGTTCGTTTTATTTTCTTATAGGTCTCTGTTATCCCTCGATGGTTAGTTTTCCCTATGTGGTAGTTGGAAATTGTGTTTTCTATTTCATCCTCAGTCTCCACGTCTTGGACAAATTCGGTGTATTTTGTCATTTTTATAGAAGACTCCTTGAAAACCGCCATCATGACCCTAACGAATTTTTGATAGATACTGCCCTGATCGTCGTTTCGGAAATATATTGAATAGCTAATGTCAGGACGCACAAATTCCTTAATGAAATTGACTACATCTTTTTCAAAGTCCTTTTGAGACAATTCAACTGTTAATCGGGTTCTTGTGTTGAAGGGCCTTGATATCCTAACGGGTTTTGGAGTACTGTTGGTCTCCTTGAAGATGATTTGGTTTTGACCGTGATTTACCGCTCCTTCCCTTATGGGGACAGTTAAAAGTGTATTTCCCTCAGCGTTAGAGTGTATAGTACTCGTGACTGATTCTGAATCTTGAGACGTGGGGTTCGCTACCAGGGACTGGTTTATTAATGATTGGACAGCTGTATTGTCTAAAAGGTCCATTAGTTGGCGAACATCTGGGTCGTCATAAGGAATATTTGGTAGGGGGTCATTCCCTGCAATAGTTTCAAGAATTTCATCCAAGTCCATTGGTACAGGAGTATTCAGAGCCGAGCTAGTGGAAGGGCCTGGAACGCTCGAGTCATTATTGTTAAGCTCAATACGGGAGAGAGCATCTGCAACATGATTAGTAGATCCGGGTTTGTATTTTATCACAAAGTCATAGTCCGCAAGCTTCATCCTCCAGCGAAACAGCTTTGACGAACAATCCTTTATCCCGAAAAGCCACTGTAATGGGCGATGGTCTGTGTATAGGGTGAACCTCCGTCCATAAACGTAAGGACGAAAGTTTTTCAAGGCAAATAAGATGGCCAATAGTTCTTTTTCTATCGTAGCTAACCGTCTTTCGGAGTCATTTAAGGTCCGACTAGCATAAGCGATAGGGAGGTCGGAACCTTTGGTGTTTTGACTCAACACTGCCCCTAGTGCCACATCACTAGCGTCGCACGTGACAATGAATTCTTTGTCGAAATCAGGATATTGCAATATAGGATCATTGGTAAGTAGAGTCTTGCAGGTCTCGAAACATTCTATATAGTCTGGATTGTTGGGGTTTATGACTGAATTTTTCTTTAGGCAAGAGGTTAGTGGTTTAGTTAGTTTAGCAAAATTGTCAATGAATTTTCTATAGTATCCCAATAGGCCAAGAAATTGTTTTATTTCTTTCTTAGTTTTTGGGACGGGAAACTTGGAGATTGCTTCGATTTTCAAGGGATTTGGTCTTACGCCCTCTGGGGTAACTATGTGTCCTAAGAAACTAATTTCTTTTCGAAGGAATTCAGTTTTGTCAAGTTGCACTTTCAAATTGGAAGATCGCAGTCTTTTGAAGACTTTCCTCAATCTGTCACAATGCTCCTCCAGACTCGTGCTATAAATCAGAATGTCATCAAGATAGACCAAACAAATCTCGTTTTGAAGCCCTCTGAGTACATTACTCATGAGCCGCATGAAAACTGGGGGTGCATTTTTTAGACCAAAGGGTGTTCGGAGGAATTCGTAATGACCAGTTTCTGTCGAGAAAGCCGTTTTCGCTATTGATGGTTCGTCCAGTTCTATTTGGTGAAAACCTGAAGCTAAGTCTATCGTAGTGAAGTACTGACACCTTCCAAGTTTGTCAAGTAGGTCAGAGATATTGGGGAGTGGAAATTTGTCCGAAATTGTCTTTTCGTTGAGTTTGCGAAAATCAAAAACGAGTCTGTGTTTTGGTTTACCTGAAGCATCCAATTTTTTGGGGACCACCCATAGAGGTGCATTATAAGGAGAGTTTGAGGGTCGGATAATTTTTTGATCTAGCATCTCATCAATTTGCCGTTTGACTTCATCTTTGAAGATATTTGGGTATCTGTAAGGTTTTACATAAACCGGGATTTCGTCGGTGGTCCTAATGTGGTGCTTGACCTGGTTGGTGAATGTAAGAGGTTTATCGTCTGATTGGAAAAGGTCCGAAAATTCTTTAATGATCTTTGTTATTTCCTTCTTCTCCAACGGATTCAAATGATCTAGCCTCAGTTTTTGTAGGTCAATTTTGCCTTTAGATTTAGGTCTACTCGTCTCAATGGGTTCGTGGGTGTCTGAAAATAAACAACAGTCCAAGATGGGTTCTGCTATTATAGGGAAATCTATGGTTATTGACATAGGATGTTCCGCGGCATTCGTTGCATGTACGAAAGCATAAGAGTTTCGCACATTCACGATACACTGGGGAATTTCCACCTTACCCAATTTGATATAGGGGACAATGGCATCACCATTATCAATATTGTGAATTTTTATTTTTATTTGTTCGATCGATCTCGCTTCCAAGAGGAAGGATTCCGCAGAATCAGGGGAATACATGTCGGAATTAGTGAATCGTAATTGTAGAGAAAAATGCGGGAGTTTTAGGATATTTTTGTTCAAGTCTACATTTGCTTTTATTAGTTTTAAATTGTCCAAACCTAGCAGTAAATCAAAGTGATCATGAAATTTGAAAATACTAAAAGGGAGACTAAGTCGGGGTATTCTGAATAAATCTCCACACGGTACAAGGGTCTTTTGACTGATTTCTGAAATACCATGGGCCGTGCGTACTAAGCCTGAATCAGGTTGAATCCTTAGTGGAAAAAGGTGATGGGCTGTTTCTGGGTTGATAAAACTTCTTGAACTTCCTGTATCTATTAAAATTTTTAAATTTTGAGAATTGGAACGACAGAACATTAATATAAAAGGAAGTGAATTGGATGTCAAGAGATTCATGAGGTCGGTGATTTCGAAGGTTGAGGAACCCCTAAAAAATCGCTCTCCTGATTGGTGTCGGGTTCCAAGACAAGGTTTTCGACTCTGTCCCCGATGTGTTCAGTTTCGTAATGTGGGTCGTAACAATGTTCGTAATGTGGGTCGTAACAATGTTCGTAGTGTGGGTCGTAATGTTCGTCGTATTGGTTTGGGTCTGCTTGGGTAATCATGTTCAGGTTGGTGTTTCTTGTAGAGATGGACATCGGCTCATCTTTAAATTTAAATGTTGAGGATCTTGTCCACGGTCCACCTTGAGGCCGTGCATTGTTCTGATTTCTGTGAAAGGGTGGCTGATGGTTTTGAAACGCCTGAGGTGGTTTGTTTGTTACTTGCGGCACAAAGGGCCTCGGTGCAAACGGGGCTCTCTGGACATGATTAGGGATTCTGGGAATGAACTGAGGAGGCGGCCTTGCGTTGTACTGATAGCTGGCAAGCTGACGTTGGACAACAGGCCGTGTAGGAAGAGGCGCCTGCGATCTCGCCTGTGGCACGTGTTTATCTCTTGGTTTGAGATTAAAGTCATTCACTAGCATTGCGAGAGCTGCTCCTAAGTTTTCCGGGGATTTTGTTCTCAACAGATTTCCTAATGGGTCCATCAGACCGTTGAGGAACACTCTTAATGCCAAGGTTTGCATGTATGGGATCAATGTAGGGGCTTTTTCGGTTTCGTGGACTTGCAAGTACCCTATCTGAGCGTTCAATAATTGAACTACTTTGTCATAAAAGGCAAAACAGTCTTCGTTCGTTTGTTTAAGTTTACTGATTTCTAATGTCAGTGTGTAAGTGTCCCTTTTGTCCCCGTATGTTTGCAAGAGGGCTTGCCTAAGCTGAGGATATGTGTCAACGGAGTTAATGAATATTTTGTCAGTAATTGCGGGACCTAGTTTTGACACGAATACTCCCATTATTACCTCATTCTGAAAATTATCGACATCATTAGCATCATAAAACCGTAAATAGACCTTATCACATTGTTTAATATATTTACTTAAAATTAAAGGGTCTCCATTAAACGTTGGGATGAGGCTCTCGAATTCCCTACGGAATTCTGGTGGTCTTCGATATTCTCGTTGTTCCTGAATCGGTTCCAGGGGAGTTGGCGGAGGATCGACGGGAAGTGGAATTCCAGATGGGTCCATGTTTATGTAAAAGGGTTTATGTTTATGTAAAACTCGAAGGTAGTTCCAATCCCAAAAGTTGTTGGGCTTTTTTGCTTCTTTGACTTTCGGAATTTTTGAGGATACTTTTTACTTGCGTTAACTTAAACGAAATTCTTTTTCCTTGTATTTGAATCCAAGGTGGGGATTCCTTAATTTACGACAGAATGCAAGACACGATGGGACGTCTGGGTGAAATATTCACTTTCACTTACAGTACGTACAGGGTAGCCACCAATGTACAGGATTCTCTTAATTTACGGCAGAATGCAAGACACGGTGGGACGTCTGGGTGAAATATTCACTTTCACTTACAGTACGTACAGGGTAACCACCAATGTACAGGACTCTCTATGCTAAAGGATTCGAGGCTGGATGGGACGGCTTGGTGAAATGTTTTCCAGGCCGTGCAGGGTAGCCACCGAGCACTCCTTCTCCTTGATGAATACTCGAGACAAGAGATGGGACGGCTGAGTAATATTCGTGTTTACTTACAGTCCGTACAGGGTAGCCATTCGCCGATCTCGAGGAGTCCTGTGTCCAGGGCCGTTCAGTAGTTCCGTATCGTAATCCTTTCGCGATTATGGTCCGTGAACTCCGATTCTCGCACTTTCCGATTCCGGGAATTTTTTTTTTAAAAGGTTCTGTGACGCTTCCTTAATCACGAAGAAAGTTCGGTGTTTCTTGAAAAACCGCGAACTGGAAGTGTCCGATCCGACTGCGCCAGTTAAGTTGGGAGCACGAGCAAAAGAGTTTTTAAAAAACAACTTTTATTTCCCGGACGGGTTACACACAGAAATCGGGCGGAAAACGGGCAGCGTAACGTTCTACGAACGGGCGTGAAGACAAGACTGACTCCCCGAGGCGAGAGCGTCTGCTTTTATAATAAGGAGATGCTGTCTCAGCAAGAATAGCATTACTGGGGTATTATACGTATATAACATGTATACATTCTATTTTTGGCGTCTTTTGATAGTGGATTCAGGATGGTCTTTGTAAACTCTTTCTATGAAGTTTGGGACCTTACATATCCAGGTACTACTCTATTTTATTTTGAACTTGTGCCTCACCAAACTGTCGATCCGCTAATTGTGATTTCATGTTTTCTCATTCGTATCAGTTTACAATGCCATTCAGGATCATTCCCCGCCCTCGTACGTCCCACTAGTGGCCATCATGAATAAAGTTCAGCTTTATCTGTTGTCTAGCGTGATGGATGATCGGCCAAACTGTGAACAACCTCCGTAGTCACCGATCTCTTATGAATATCGTCCAATCTTGAACATATTGAAAACCCATTTGATAGTTCAGTGAAGGGAAGTGCTCCGTAGGTTGGCTTTTGTAGGCATTGAAAACCATTCGGATGTTCAGCTGGATGATGCCAATTTTTCTCCGACTTTATCTCTGCTTTCTCTCTGACTATTTCTCTCCGTTTCCCTTATCTTTGACCACAATTTCAACTGTATAGACGTGCATGAACCATTTCAATAAATCAATTTCAATTTTAGAAGTACCTTATTTGAAACTATGAAAAATTGCAGTTGTAGTATAATATAGTATATTATGAATTTAAACTCCAATAACAACCTCCGTAATAACAAAGCGAAGAACTAAAGAAAAAACGTGATTTTAAAAAATTATTTAGATTTTTAAATTTTGCCCTTTTTTTAAACGGTTAAACCACACTAAGAAAGTCGGATTTTGTATCAAAGAGATAGGAAATATAACGCTCTTTCCAATGGTATCCTCAGATTTTATTTTACATAAAAATCCAATGGAGTTAGGTCCGTTTGACAGGGTCAGGGTCGAGGAAACGAAAAAATCGTAAGAGTGGAAAAAGTCGGATTTTTAGTTGAGTAAGAAAAATCTGATTAGGGACATCACTGGGTTGTACCCAAACTCATGTGACATGTTAATTAAATTTATTTACTATAAACAATTATCAAAACTGTATAATCATTGAGTTGATAATAAAGTTAAAATTTAAAAAAAAACTAAGAAAAAACTCGACGAGGCATTTTTTGTTGCACATTAGGTGTAAAATAGATTCCCAGAGTTTGTTACATAATTACACTAGACAACCCTGTATACAATTCCCTGAAATTTCAGTGGTAGTTGAATTCCGTAAAGCAAGTAGAACCCGAGATAGAGCTCTGCAAAAACAGGTCATCTTTTCCAAAAAGTGCAAATTTTATGCTACGTTAATTTTTCTAGTCTCGTACCAGCCAAACTACTGGTCCCACAAAAAGGTCATGGGAGAAGAATTTGACGATAATTTAATGAGCTTTAATGTAAGACCAGAATGGTGCTTCTAGACCCAATGGTTTTCTTAACAACAACCGAAAAGCGGGAAACTGGTATTCTGGACCCAACTGAGTTGAAATGTGCACGGCGTCATGAAGAGGCTTATGCTTTACTTAATTAAAAGAGCATTAAATTCTGAGTCGATGAACCCCATGGAACATTAAATTCCGTCCAGTAGTTTGGCCTCCACGCGTGTTCAAAGATTGGCTAACCTGCGGTGAGAAAATTATTCGGTATAGAAGCACCCTGCTGGTCTTAAATTAAAGCTTATCAAATTGTCGTCAAAATCTTCTCTCATAACCATTTTGTAGGACCAGTAGTTAAGCCGGTACGAGACTAGAAAAGGTACAATAACATAAAATGCGCACTTTTGGAAAAAATGGCCAGTTTTTGCAGAGCTCTATCTTGGGTTCTACTTGATCTACGGAGGTTTACTGCAACTGAAATTGTAGGGAGTTTTATATACTTTAGAAAAGAACCAATAACTTTTTTCGCCGAGAGGCGGCGGTTTTTTGGCCAAAAACTAAAACTAGTGCAACAAGTTTGCTGTTTTCCGAGCACCACGAAGTTAGCTTGTAACGCGAATTAATTTTTGAATTTCGCGGTCTCGGCGCCAGCAGTCAGCTAACGATCTCTTCTTCGTGTGCCCGTCGAATCTCTTCGTCTCAATCGACGTTTCACATCATTTAAGGAAAAGAGCGTACGTAATTAATATTGTGCGTATAAAAAATTAATTTATACAACAATTATACAAAGAAAAGAAGAGAAAAGTTCATCAAGAGCACGTGTTGGTTTTCAACGTTCCGAAAGAAATGGCCACCGGCAGCCATTTTCGTTCTTTGTTTTGTCCCGTTACCGCAGCTCCTCGACATTTTCGACTATTTCGTTAGTTCGCTGGTTATTTGACCAAATAAATTATCGACAATTATTGACTTTCAACATCAGATTCTTGTTGAAGAATATTTCGTTTGGATATGGCTAATTGATCTTCGTCGAATACCAATTTCTACATTTCGCCGGTAAGTGTCCGCTGATGTACAGCCCAAAATTATCCCTTCCTCTCGAATCCCAGGGTCTCTTGTGAGACGTCAAGGTAGTACTTACCTAGAAGTAACAGTAAGGTAGGTACCGAATAATTTTAAGAATCATATCTTTCTCACGAATTTGTAGTTCAC
Source organism: Stenodema calcarata (assembly GCA_963920205.1). Lineage (NCBI taxonomy): Eukaryota > Metazoa > Arthropoda > Insecta > Hemiptera > Miridae > Stenodema > Stenodema calcarata. The sequence continues at coordinate 57,694,164 of OY986048.1, read as the reverse complement.
TTTTGGTTGTATCTGTGATTCCCCTGAGATTTAATATGGAGCTAGAAATATACAGCAATTATTAATTTTTTTTTGAGCTAAATAAAGCCATTCGTTCTTATCATTTCTAGTACATTTATTTTCGTGGGTTCATCCCCACCCCTTTTGAGTTGCATATCACAAGCTCACGGTTTGCAGGGTTGCAAGTTAAGGTAAACACTACCCGTAGGGGTCCTAACGACAATTGTAGATACATGCGCGTATGCAAAGTTTGCCTTTTTAGCGAATTTTCGAAAAAAAAGAAGCCATTGTTCTCAGTTCAAAATGTTTAAAACTCGAATTTCTGAGAAAATAAATGTATACCAAAATCTTCTTGAGTTCCTAGACTATGTCATGGATGGTTATCAGAGGGGGCTCCAGACGGATTTGGTGGCAACTGATTTTGCTAAAGCTTTTGACAAGCTTTCTCACCGTCATCTACTGGCCTTGCTGGAATCTCTTATAGCCTTGCCAGACTGTGGATTTTTTGTTTAAAATTTCTTATCAATTGTTTCATGTCGACAGGTAGAACTCGAGGGATCTTGCTGCCACATCTCAATGGAACCTCGTTATGATCAAGATATGGGTGGATACATCTGGCCAGCATGGGATGATAGGCCTCAAATCCCACCAGTGTTTTGTGGACGTTACAAAATTTGCACTGTAAAACACACAATTTTTCAAGGAGTTTTGATGGTGAGCGCTTTTTCATAAATTCTACTGTGGGTAATTTCTTGTATTTTATCACTTGTATTTGTATATGAGGCGTGTCGAGATAGTAAGTGTACTCAATTTTTGTAGGCTTAAAACAAAAAAAAAAAAAAAAATCATTAAAAAGAAAAACATTACTACTCTGCAAATTCTTGATTATTATTGATTATTATTCATTAACTCGATATCTGATAACCATGTGCTGTTTGAATCAGCTGAGCCAGTTTAAAAATTGACCCAACAGGCTGCCGCATGATTCACTCTCATGTTAACGACTTTAGATCTGCGCAAACTTTGCGCCCCCATTGTGAACGAACGGCAAATGAATTTTTTGATGCCTGCCTCGTAGAACTCTGCCGCTACCTCCTTTGTCCACGTGGTGACCACCTCGTCGGTTGACAATTTTTTTCCACCCTTGTGCTTCTTGAAGGAAGTGAAAAAATGAGTAATTTGAAGGCGCCAGGTCGGTGGAATGGGGGGGGGGGGGGGTCACAACATCCCATCCAAATGAGTTCAACGATTGCTTCTTGACATTGGTCGTGTGGAACCCTGTTTTTAAAGCTTTTTTGGGACCCATCTTGCGCACAGTTTATGAAACTCAAGTGTTTCTGTGATTGTTTGGTGCAGCAGAGAGCTTGACAGTTGCGGATACATTGCAGAAAGTTCATTACGTACATTCGTAAGGCCAATATTAAACTCCCTACACCACTTGTACACACTGGTACGATTCATAAGGTATTCACCATAAACGGTTCGTACCTCAAAAAAATCTCATGTGGAGATTTTTCCTTCACAACAAGGTAACGAATAACGGCGCGGATTTTGCGTACTGAACTCGTTCTGGTCTTGTTTTAAAGGTTAGGAGTAAAGCTATGCGGCAGTGTAGCCAACATAGTGGAACAATATTCCCTGCGGTCGTGAGAAGCTCAGTACATTTACTTTTTGGACACACCTCGTATGTAAGAACCAATCATTTTATCCTGGTCTGTTCGCTTTCTTTATTTCCAAATACAAATATACAAAAATAATAGACATGAATATCTATCTTGGGATAGATATGTCCCTCCATGTCAACAGGCCCTTGTTGGAAAATACATAATAAATAAACCAAACATATGCAGTTAATTATGAATTACATACATTTCACGTTACATTTACATTTCAAGTTACTTACATTTCCATTGAGGTGACCCTCATCCTTATTTAGCCGAGTAGTACTTCTTTATTTTTCTTTGGTAGGGAAAAATTGGTCATTTCAAAGACTAAATAATATAAAGTCGACACAACCACTGAGCCGATTGTTTGTGCTAAAGCATTTAATTATTAATTCTCGAAACAAACTATAAACTTTTTGTGGGGTAAGAAACGAAAAGAAACGGAAACTTGATAAATTCGAGATAAGGTATATTTACAAATTAAAAGGGTGAAATAAATAAATTAGGTAAATAAATATTCTTCATGTAAAAGTAAAATTTGAAAATGAAATAAAATGTTGTCTGGTGGGGATGAACCCGCTACCCAAGGTATTACTAATAATACTACCCACAAATAGACATATGTATACATACGGTACAAAATTCGCAATTAAGAAGCCTAATTTTGCCTTTATCAATGGAAAGGGGTATAGAAAAATGAGGGGATCTTCAGGTGGTTTCCCTGGGAAGAAAATGAAAATTGGAAAATCTTATCTGATGCGATGCGAAAACGCAGATCGGTAGCAGCCAGTAGGTACTTCTTCGGTGAATCCCAAACCGTATCTTGAAATGGTAGAGGGATTATGAGTATATTCACTGAAGTGCACGGAGGTCTTAATTGAAGATTCCTTCCAGTCTTCGATGATTCGGAAAGGTAGTAGCGGTAGAGGAATCCAATGGGAATATATTTTGAAAGCTTCGAAATCCCGACGTTCCCAAAGTCTGCAGCGCTCACAAATCCTTGGCAAACGGAATCCGGTGAAATACAATATATTATAAAGATGTCTCGAGAGGAAGAGAGAAGGGAGAAGGGAAACGATAGTACATCTGCTGGTAGAACGGGGACTGGGAAAGTGCTTCACGTGGACGAACAAAGGAATGGCGACACCGGTAAACCCTTCTGCGCATGATTGGCGAGTCCGCGAGAGGCTGAACTGTCTGCTCACCGAAGTAGCGGCTGAATATGAAAACCGCAGCGGTATTTCACGTTACAACTATCGGCTCAGTACTTGCTGCTCTAATGATGGTTTTTAATTTTCGATATAATGAGGGGCTAATCTAAATCATTATACTCGTAAGTTATTTTTGTCAATGTATTATCTACCTACTGTTATAACTTGTAATAGATTTCTGTCTTACATTTGTTTTCAGATTGCTTTCATGGGAGCAGCTGTTGTCTTTAAAATAAAACAGTCTACATTGGATGGTCAATGCAGCAACCTTACAGTTTTGTTACTCACCCAAGTGGCCTTATGGACGATTTCATTCGTATGTGCATTTGCTCATGATACCTGCATGATAGATTAAGGGTTTATAAAGCTTTTTTATGTGAAGACTAATGTGATGTATCAAATGACCCATATTTTTTACCGGCCTAAAGGAATCCCACTGTGGAAAAGAAAAAGTGGGAGGGTTAGGGTTAGGTAGTTGAGGAGGATGTGTGATAGGCAGTTTAGTACGCGCTCAAATTAGCTGACTTGGTTCATGAGTGGGTTAAGTCGCATCGTTGGTATTCTTGACGTAGAGCGGAATGACAGGTGTGTCACTGGGAGTGTTGTCGACAGTAGATAACACAAGAGTTTGGCTTCACAGGAATGACTGATTTGTAGCCGTGCCGCTTTCAGACGAAGCCAAAGTGATTGGGAAAATTGATCGACCCATGATGAGACTGGTATCAGTGCCTCAGGGTCTTGCAATACACCGTGGGTAGGACATAGTGCTTAGTGACACGTCCAGGTTAGTTTCTTCGTTAAGTATTTCTCTAAGCAATGACCAATTTGTGTGTTTGCTGCTTAGTTTTGGTGTTGTTTCTTTCAGTATCGCCGTTTGACTAACTGACATTTTTTAGGGGAGAATGACGTGACATTAGACCATCACTGTCTTCGGTGAGTATGCAGTTACTGGAAAGCCCTCCCACCACAAAGAAGTCTATCGGGCAGCCTGTCGGGTCATGTTCATACTGGCCCGGCTGATTCAAATAGGAAATTGGTGTTGAGAAGTTGAGTTAATAGTTAGTAGTGGAGGGGGAGGTAACACAGATAAGGGCAGGTAGCAGTGAGAGTGGAGGAAGAGGCCAACTGGCAGGTGTTGAGCAGGAGAAGTGAAGGGGCCTTACTTATCTTACCTCCTCCAAACCCAGTCACGTTCGTAAAATATGTTGAAACAACTATGGTGGAATTACCTATCATCCAGAGAGGCTTTCATTTCGTAACCCATCGAGTTTTGGTTTCCTATGGCCCTACTGAACAAGAATTTGAGCCGAATCGATGACTATTTTCACTTGACGGAGCAGACAAAATAAACTATGGTATCCGCTCAGACTTTCATTATTGCCTCTTGTGTGTTTCAGATAATTGACCGATATTATTCAAGAGTCCATGATCGTCTCAAGTGGACAGGATACAACGAATTCTCTGCTGGATTTAATCAGAGATCATCTTCCATATTCTCCATTGTGACTTGTTGTGAGTTCTTGACTCCAAATACTTATCTGAGGTATAAAATATGGCCAAGAAATTACTCCGCAGACCATATCATCACTGGTGACTTATTAGAGTGTACAGTTGATGAAATTAATTCAAATTCCAACGATAATATCATATTATGTTCTGGACTGGGTGATGACCCTGTGACTTTTCCCCTTCAGGGGTTTCAGGCTCTGATCTGGATAATCTGAAGATGCTGCCCCTCTTGAGACTGTATTTTCTATTTTCTGTATAATTCGTGTTTGACGTCCATTTCTGTTTATAGCAAACGTCGTCGCACTTCTTTATCTGGCTGCTAGCATAAAATATGCTCCATCTGTCTTGTGTGATTGGGAATGTGGTTATTCTGCCTTGAATTTGACGGTTTACTCAACTCTACTCCATGGTGTGATGTTTCTGGCAGTGGCTTACCTTTATTGTCGTAAGTACTCCATTAGCTGGTTCCATTCAGATTTTCTGTGGTTTTTATTCACATTCACAGATACCAATGTTGATTTGACAAAATATATCTAAATTGACTATTTCCATCATTTGTAATCTGGTCAGAGGTCGAATAGTCATTAGTATATCAATTTATTTCATATCCTTGCTGCCTGGCGCAAGAACTCCACTCAATCAAGTATCAACCAATTGGAAAATCGTCGAGGAATCAGCAACACCACCGAGCTCGTTTTTCACAACTTTTCAGGAGAGAGAAAAAACCGATTTTTTCGTCCATCAAGGCCTAATTGACTGAAGTTTTATCTCGATATCCATGATGAATGATATCTATTCATCATAGATATCGAGATAAAACTTCAGTCAATTAGGCCTTGATGGACGAAAAAATCGGTTTTTTTCTCTCTCCTGAAAATTTGTGAAAAACGAGCTCGGTGGTGTTGCTGATTCCTCGACGAAATGTGTAATAAAAAACGAGCACAAGAGGTTCTTTAAATAAATTAGAATACAATAATATTGTAGTATGTGCTTAATATGTAGTTGTGCTGTTCCTCATAATTTAGGGAAGAAATCAACGTTCAGTTTTTTAGTTCCTCACAAAACCCAACATTTTCTACTTTTTACTGAATGAATATAGCATTGAAACTTCAGTGAAATCCCTGCTGACAACTTCAGCTGTCCAACCGATTGTAAACATCGTCAAATGTATCCATTGAGTTTTATGTGGTATCCAATGTAATCAATTAATGCAATTCGCCTTATAGAGAACTTCTATGACCATCTTCATGAATTGTCCGCAATACATGAAGACAGTGATGTGCTCCAGGGAAATTTGACCCAGAACTAGAACTTGACTCTTGTATCTCACCTCTGGAACCAAACGCTGCACTGTCCTGCTGAAAAGATGGAAAGGCTGCTGGAGAGGACTTAATTCCCTACGAGGTTTTAAAAACCTTCCAGGAAAAACCCTCGCTCTCATTGACTTTTGCCGGACATTTGACAGCATCTCAGATGCGCTTCTTTAGAAATAAGGCGGCGCCCTTGGAGTGAGCGCTTGATTCTTGAGGCTCCATCCTACTTAGCGATCGCTGTCCAAACAGTATCCAATCGTAGGATGAATCCTGCAGGGCGATATCGTGTCTCCGCTTCTCTTTGCACTCTTCCTCTCTGACTGTAGAGGTTAAAGGTTAGAAGTTAGAGGTATCAGACTCAACAGGTTAACTAAGTTGATCTCCTTGCTCTCCTCGTAGACTCATGCGCGGGCTTCTCCAAGCGCTAAACAAATATTGTGAGCAGAATTAAGAGTTAGGGATCAGTTGACTAATTAATATGTGGAGATGGTTTCTAAATAATTTGGGTCCTTTGGAACAAATAATATTGCGGGCTGTTATAATTACGGTCAGTATAGAAATAGGCACTACAATAATACGTTCTTTCATTTATTATTTTATATCCTAACTTTATTGCTACATGCATAAATACCTACTACATTACCCCACCTGTCCTGCCAACCTTGTAACCGTCAGATGTAGAGATAGCTAGATAAAACATTTATCTATCTATGTACATGTATACCAAGGTTATGAACGTTTAGATTGATGGGTCGACCATTCAGTTTATAGTTCACTTCAGAAACTCGTTTTTTTATTCATATTCAGTCATAAACCGAAAAGCTGCCTTCACCTACTTCATTGCCAGTACAGGATTCGCAGCACTATGTAATTTGTGTTCTTTTTGTATTCATTGGTTATTATTGGAAATAAGTACTGGTTTCTAAGTAAACTTTTCTGTTTCTCTTAAAGGTAGTGTGAGGATATTTAATGAAATGGGTCCTGTACCTGAGACAGTTGCTGCTGAAGGATTGAGTTCGCTACGTCAGGCTGCATACCAGGAGTAAGTTTTGGAAAATAGTTTGTTTATACATTACAATGCCCACTTGAAATTACACGTGATTATACATGGTGGAAGGCTGATTGAGTACATTTTCCAGGGTTCGTAACTGAGTACCAAGTGACAGAATACTAAATTCCGAGGCATTGAAGGGCATCAATAGGGTTTTCACGATGTTTTCATTTATAGGGTTTTCACGATGGTCAGATTTGACACATCTTATTCCGTTCTCAAACTGGAGCACTTTGAAGATGAAGAGACGTGGTTGTTACATGGTTAATCTGCTAATCTAAAAACTGATGTGTTACTCAGCTAAAAATCGAGATAACATTCATTATAAAACTATTAAAATGAACACATAAAACCAGTTGTTTCTTCGAAAATTCGCTCTTATAGCCTCTTATAGACTGTGGATTTTGTCTTATTAATATGGAAAGTTATATTATCGCATAGCGAGGTTTATGCAATTGAGTAGTTGTTTTAATGCGCAAAGTCAATTTGTCTCTGGAATTCAAATTCATGTAATTCCCAAGCTCGAAAGGGTATAATTTAATTAGTCCAGTAAATCTAGACCAAATTTGGGCAAATGGAGATACTAAAAATACTAGACCCGATTTTTCCAGAGAAGTTTAGGGGGGTCTCCTGAACAAGAAAAAATAAAGTCCCTCCAAATCCCGGTGCCTAGATCTTCTAGTCCCTCCAAATCCTCGTTTTTGTGCTACCGGAACCATAAAATGGTAATTTGCCAACAAATTGTTTTTCACTCATGTTTTTCGAATATTTTTATCTTTAGATCGTCACTTGGTCATTTTATACTCGTAGAATAATTGTCACAATAAAGCTTCGGCGACATGAGATTCCCTACAAGAATATATATACTATATATACCCCAAAAAACAACTCCATTGTAAAAACTGGCCGGCCAAAAAGCCTCCTCAGCCGCAAAAATGATTGATATCCATTTAGCCTGCCAGCCAGGTATATAGGATGCTCGGTGCTTCGCACCTCGCTATTGAGTGTGCATATAGAAACCTGATCCTCCTTCCCCTCACCACCGCTGGCAATGGTTTCCAGTTCCCTGTCTTCTTCCCTCCCCCCCCCCTTTCACCCTCAGCCCCCCTCGGTTTCATCAAATATGTTTCCTCTGTTGCACCTGCAGGGAGATTTCCGCTTCATTCAATGCTGTTGGTAGGAGCTTTTTGTGGTTTCAGAGAATTAGATGATACAGGTAGTAGTGGTTGTGATGAGTACTTGGTGGTGGTACAACAGTAAAGTAATGAGCCATTTCAGGCTGGCTGACATGGCAAAGACAAGGCGTCTAAGAATTATAAAAGTACTACTGGTGGTCACGAGTAACCAGTGGTTGTACAACTACAGTGAAGTAATGCTTCAATTCAGGTTTGTTCATCTTGCAAAAAGCTCCCGCCAACAGCATTGAGAGAAGGGAAAAGCTCCCTGCAGGTGCAACAGAGGAAACTGAGGAGGGTGAAAGTGAGTTGTGGGAAGAAGACAGGGAACAGGAAAACATTGGTGGTGGTGGTGGTTAGGGGTAGAAGGATCAGGTTTCTATATGCACACTACTCAGCTAGGTGCGAAGCACCGAGCATCCTACATACAGGCTGGCGGGCAAAATGGATATCAATCCTTTTTGCGGCTGAGGAGGTTTATTGGCCGGCCAGTTTTTACAACGGAGTTGTTTTATGGGGATATCACATCTTTTTGCAATGGTATAGTGATACTTCCTTTATATGATGGTGGTTTGATATGATGATGATGATTCAGAAATTCAACAAATCAGAAAATTCAAAAATGTTTTGAATAAAAAAAAAAAAAAAAAACCAGTCATGCACCATGACTATAAGTTGTTGTGCAAACCCCCACGGGCCAACCGCACCAATTTTTACGGCAGTTATCATTGAAAATAGGAAAGTCATCATAACTCCTTTGTTTTTCTTCTTAGGAAGCTCTTTTTTTATTTCAAATGGAAGAGTTCAATAAGCTGAATAAAACTAAAATAGAAAATCTGATATAGCTCCAATTTTGAAGAAGTCGAGGAAATGGTGGGGAGGGGGACGAAATGTACAAAAGGAAGAATGAAGAATATTGTACACACCAAGCCTTCCACCCTGTTTAAAATAACTATTATCGTTTGAATGGCAAAAAATTATTTTTTGTTTGTTTGTTGATATCTCCCTAAATGCTTGGGACTAGATCAACATGTAAGATACCAATGTGTAGTGTGTGTGAGATATAATACGTATAGTGAAATTGACAATTTTCATGAACAGGGAAAATATATTGTAACTCATAAATCACTTCTTTTTAAAATTGCAGTGCACGAATTGACATGTTGACAAATTTTATCATCAAACAAGCATTCCAAATCGAGCTCTACAAAAGAACCCTTCAAGAAGTTTCTCAGAGACAACATGAGCCAGAATTCGTCGTTGCAGTTCAACCTGACGACTCTCGATGAAGACGCAGTTCTCCAAGTAATTTCCCTACATTCTAAAATTTAGCCAAATGGTTCAGTCAAGAAAGAGTAGTATCATTTTTGAAGGAATGGAAGGGAGAATCACTATATTTTTACTCCAAGAAGACCAAGCAAGGAGTATACTAAGTTACTCCGAATATTGTACCAAAAGTGCAATTAACTATGACTGTGTTAATATCCTATGCCTTCACGTTCTGAAGTGTTTTGAACAAATTCGTGTTTCACTTTTGACGACTATTGCTAATGAAACGTTGATTAGATTAGGCTCAGTGGTGTTACATTCCATCATCTTTGATTGGCCCGTCGAGTCGTTTTTGTTATTTGAAAGACACTCCCTTGGAGTTACACTGATGAAATGTTTCTCATAGTTTTTGTTCCAGACGTCCAAACTCTATTAGCAATGTCTGTAAATGTAAATGTAATTAACAATGGGAACATGTCCGAAAACGCCATTTCAAGATGAATGCAAATGAAGTACAAAAAAAAGCTACAATTCAAAAGAAGGCGTTTCAATTATGAATTAGTTGATATTTCAATCCGATGAAATATATTAAATTAAACAAAATACTGGTCAGACGGACATGTCCCCATTGCACGCGTAGTATGCTGGACATATTCCCTCTGAAAAAATCAGATCATGGACATGGTTCTTTTGGGCAAATGAGGTTTCTCGTCCTCCTTTGTTGAAGACACGCTCAGGAAGGAATTACAAATTATTTTTCAGTACGAAATCTTGTAACTGTAAGAATATCACAATGTCTTTCAAAATTGAAAGGCAATCAAAAATCATTTGAATAATTTCAAGTGCATAGATAGGAAACTTTGTTTAATAGTAACGTTGGTTATTGGAGATACCTAGGTAACACAACAAAGATGCTGAACATCATACAGGAACATTAAAAGGCAAGAAATAGAATCTATTTCTGATAATCTGGTTCTGATAATCTATTTCTGGTTATCTGATAACCAATTACCGTTATATACACATCATAATGTTTAGGTCCAAGGCCATAGTAATTCATTAGTCAATAGTAATTACTGTAGTCTCAGTTACCCTCGTGACCACCCCATCTCTTTCCACGCAATTTATTCCTCCTGGACTCGACTATCAAGTTTGAATGGTAACTTCTGGGGGTCTATGACCGGTTCAGCGTGAGGGTTCAATGTCAGTTCACATGCACTACTCATACAGCCTAGACCTTCAAACACATCCTTATACTGTTTCATGACAAAGTCGTGTTGCGAAGATGTGACCTTTTCAGTGTTTATTTTATTGATTCGTTTGACTAAATTCAGTTGTTTACATAATACATACCATAATACTGTCTCGTGGCGTGTTTGACCTTTGATAATACACGATAATACGCCCCTCCCGTAATTAGGTTGTATGTTCCCACCTAAAGCGGTACATTTTTGTTATGAAGGAGAAATCATGGCTTATTGGCAGCAAATCTTTCTAGTTGTTTCAGTGATATGCAATTAACCCTTACGTGCACGCTTAAACCTTTTTCCCGTCAGTAGGGAAAAACCATACCGCACTTCTATTTCTGGCATCTGTCAACTACCTGCTCTCCCATCCAATTGTGATGGTTAATGTTGAACATGAAGCATCAAACGTTTTAACTATTGTAGCAGTTTTTCTGATATGAGTTTCTATTAGTGGTGGTTTCTTCAATATCTGAAACAAAGATGAATAATATTATTTTACATAGGTAATAGCACATACCACAACACAATGTATCTTTGCTCATTGGTAACTTCCACTGCTCATTTCATAGAGAAGCCAAGGAAGTTGCTGTCACGCAGTGTGAAACCTATTTCTCAAGTTCTCATTCCATCACAATAAAAGCCCTCAGTTCGCTGGACGATCAAACGGAAATTAATAAAATTAATATAATAAATAAAATCGAGTTATGTATGTTACTTACACCAGGAGGATTTTCTGTGAGCGCTTTGTACTGCTTGTTTACCAAGGTTATGGCCTTTATAAACGATTTATCGTCATCCATATAAATCCCGTGGATGTTTTCATCGCCGAAATATGTTGGTTTATCCTGAATGCTTTTTTTTGCCCGTCTTCTTGAGTGCTGTTAAGAAATTCAAACTTAGAAACGTGAAAATAAGTAGGTACCTACCTATGTAGTCAATACATATTACAGATGCTTTGTAGTAGGAAACAGACGTAGATTTTCAACTTTTCTACTCACAAGTACAAACAAATGAGGAAACAGCTCAACGTTTTGAAACAGTGAAATATTGATAATAGGAAACAGTTAACGTCGTCAAACAACTTTCTACTTGATTTTAAAGGAAATCAATTCTATTTTGGGGGGATACAAAAAATGTGTGTTTTACCGTTTTTTCTGGATTTTTTTCTCGATGCAGAAGCAACCTTCGATGAATCCGGGTGCGATGCAACTCGAATTGGAAGCTTTGCTGCGACAGGGAAATTCCATTTTTCTGCCTCTTGATATCCGACCTATAACAGATTTCGTCGTGATGAAGGGGTTTAAATTGTAAAAGGCAGATTTTAGAGCCTGAACGCTGGTTCCTCCCGTGAAGGAAGCGGATTCTCGCTGAATTGAGGAATTTGTGATACTGATGACCCGGATGTGGTAGTGCCATACTGCCTTCGGATAGTGACGTCACACCCCGACATGTCCCACCCTGAAATGTCCCGCAACGCCGATCAAGCCACTGCACTGAACTGCACTTTGTCATTTTGATTATAAAGAATACAAATTTATCGGTATAGAAAAATATTGGGTCTCCTGAACAATTTCAACGCAGGGAACCTCATCTGGAAGATTTGAGCTTTCTCTGATAAATTTCTTAGCCATTGACTGATCTAGTCTTGAGAAAAGTGCCTTGAACATCAGAAAAGAGCCCAGGTTGTTTGTCTCAATCCTGTCCAAGGAACGAATCCACAACCTAGCTGGCGACAAATAGGATTCTATTTGCTGAGCGTCTGGTTTTTTGACGAGCACAATTGAAGCTCTATTTGCAAAAGTCCGGCGAGCGACGCGGTTGGTACATACCAGAGTTTTTGACCGCTAACGCCACATACAGAGCTATAAAGTTAGCGGCCCGAGCCCTCAATTCTCTTTGAATTTACAAGAGCTTTTCATAGGTAACTAGGAGTTTCAATAAAATGGAGGATATCTCATTAGCACCTCGGCCCAACATAAAACATAGAATAAAAAAACTTAGAATAAAACCTAAAATAAAAACCTAAACCTAGAAATATAGAATATAAAAATACAAAATATAGAATATAAAAACCTAAAACATAGAATAAAAAACTTGGAATAAAACATCTGGCTATGAGTTAAGGTCGGTGAAGAAATCACCTGCTGAATATCCATAGCCAGCACGAGTCTCTCACTATTTAGGTGTTGAGAAAGAACATTGTCTTCGTCCATCTCTGCCTTTGCTTTTTCAGCTTTTCGATGGTGCAATTCCTTTTTTTTCTAATTAGGTTGTATGTTCCCACCTAAAGCGGTACATTTTTGTTATGAAGGAGAAATCATGGCTTATTGACAGCAAATCTTTCTAGTTGTTTCAGTGATATGCAATTAACCCTTACGTGCACGCTTAAACCTTTTTCCCGTCAGTAGGGAAAAACCATACCGCACATCTATTTCTGGCATCTGTCAACTACCTGCTCTCCCATCCAATTGTGATGGTTAATGTTGAACATGAAGCATCAAACGTTTTAACTATTGTAGCAGTTTTTCTGATATGAGTTTCTATTAGTGGTGGTTTCTTCAATATCTGAAACAAAGATGAATAATATTATTTTACATAGGTAATAGCACATACCACAACACAATGTATCTTTGCTCATTGGTAACTTCCACTGCTCATTTCATAGAGAAGCCAAGGAAGTTGCTGTCACGCAGTGTGAAACCTATTTCTCAAGTTCTCATTCCATCACAATAAAAGCCCTCAGTTCGCTGGACGATCAAACGGAAATTAATACAATAAATAAAATAAATAAAATCTAGTTATGTATATTACTTACACCAGGAGGATTTTCTGTGAGCACTTTGTACCTACTGCTTGTTTACCAAGGTTATGGCCTTTATAAACGATTTATCGTCATCCATATAAATCCCGTGGATGTTTTCATCGCCGAAATATGTTGGTTTATCCCAAATGCTTTTTTTTGCCCGTCTTCTTGAGTGCTATGTACCATACCGCACTTCTATTTCTGGCATCTGTCAACTACCTGCTCTCCCATCCAATTGTGCTATGGCTCTAAAACGAAGGAAGGACACGCACAACGTCAACCCTACTTCAATATTATTTATTAAAAAAAAAAAATATTTATGCAATTACAAAAGACTGGATATAAAAGACTGATGAGACGGAATTTGAATGGGGAAAGAGATGAAGACCTCTTGAAGAGATGAATGTTGGAGATGAATGTCTTGAAGGGTTTAAATAACGTTGGCTTATTTGCGGAGAGATTGGAAAATCTCCTACCTTACTCCTCCTGGCTGTCTGGTGAGGTTCCAAGATGCAGCAGGTTGAAAATCGGTTGGTTCATTTTTTTGTGTGTATTACATATGAATAAATGGTGTGCTGTACATAGAAACTCGACTGAGGGTCACTGTGCGTGGTGAAGTTGTGGGAATTCAGTTTTTGGGCTGAATTAGATTAGTCCTTACTTTGTGTGATGGTTAATGTTGAACATGAAGCATCAAACGTTTTAACTATTGTAGCAGTTTTTCTGATATGAGTTTCTATTAGTGGTGGATTCTTCAATATCTGAAACAAAGATGAATAATATTATTTTACATAGGTAATAGCACATACCACAACACAATGTATCTTTGCTCATTGGTAACTTCCACTGCTCATTTCATAGCGAAGCCAAGGAAGTTGCTGTCACGCAGTGTGAAACATATTTCTCAAGTTCTCATTCCATCACAATAAAAGCCCTCAGTTCGCTGGACGATCAAACGGAAATTAATAAAATTAATAAAATAAATAAAATCGAGTTATGTATGTTACTTACCCCAGGAGGATTTTCTGTGAGCACTTTGTACTGCTTGTTTACCAAGGTTATGGCCTTTATAAACGATTTATCGTCATCCATATAAATCCCGTGGATGTTTTCATCGCCGAAATATGTTGGTTTATCCCAAATGCTTTTTTTTCCCCGTCTTCTTGAGTGCTGTTAAGAAATTCAAAATTAGAAACGTGAAAATAAGTAGGTACCTACCTATGTAGTCAATACATATTACAGATGCTTTGTAGTAGGAAACAGACGTAGATTTTCAACTTTTCTACTCACAAGTACACACAAATGAGGAAACAGCTCAACGTTTTGAAACAGTGAAATATTGATAATAGGAAACAGTTAACGTCGTCAAACAACTTTCCACTTGATTTTAAAGGATATCAATTCTATTTTGGGGGGATACAAAAAATGTGTGTTTTACCGTTTTTTCTGGATTTTTTTCTCGATGCAGAAGCAACCTTCGATGAATCCGGGTGCGATGCAACTCGAATTGGAAGCTTTGCTGCGACAGGGAAATTCCATTTTTCTGCCTCTTGATATCCGACCTATAACAGATTTCGTCGTGATGAAGGGGTTTAAATTGTAAAAGGCAGATTTTAGAGCCTGAACGCTGGTTCCTCCCGTGAAGGAAGCGGATTCTCGCTGAATTGAGGAATTTGTGATACTGATGACCCGGATGTGGTAGTGCCATACTGCCTTCGGATAGTGACGTCACACCCCGACATGTCCCACCCTGAAATGTCCCGCAACGCCGATCAAGCCACTGCACTGAACTGCACTTTGTCATTTTGATTATAAAGAATACAAATTTATCGGTATAGAAAAATATTGGGTCTCCTGAACAATTTCAACGCAGGGAACCTCATCTGGAAGATTTGAGCTTTCTCTGATAAATTTCTTAGCCATTGACTGATCTAGTCTTGAGAAAAGTGCCTTGAACATCAGAAAAGAGCCCAGGTTGTTTGTCTCAATCCTGTCCAAGGAACGAATCCACAACCTAGCTGGCGACAAATAGGATTCTATTTGCTGAGCGTCTGGTTTTTTGACGAGCACAATTGAAGCTCTATTTGCAAAAGTCCGGCGAGCGACGCGGTTGGTACATACCAGAGTTTTTGACCGCTAACGCCACATACAGAGCTATAAAGTTAGCGGCCCGAGCCCTCAATTCTCTTTGAATTTACAAGAGCTTTTCATAGGTAACTAGGAGTTTCAATAAAATGGAGGATATCTCATTAGCACCTCGGCCCGACATAAAACATAGAATAAAAAAACTTAGAATAAAACCTAAAATAAAAACCTAAACCTAGAAATATAGAATATAAAAATACAAAATACCTATAGAATATAAAAACCTAAAACATAGAATAAAAAACTTGGAATAAAACATCTGGCTATGACTTAAGGTCGGTGAAGAAATCACCTGCTGAATATCCATGGCCAGCACGAGTCTCTCACTATTTAGGTGTTGAGAAAGAACATTGTCTTCGTCCATCTCTGCCTTTGCTTTTTCAGCTTTTCGATGGTGCAATTCCTTTTTTTTCTAATTAGGTTGTATGTTCCCACCTAAAGCGGTAAATTTTTGTTATGAAGGAGAAATCATGGCTTATTGACAGCAAATCTTTCTAGTTGTTTCAGTGATATGCAATTAACCCTTACGTGCACGCTTAAACCTTTTTCCCGTCAGTAGGGAAAAACCATACCGCACATCTATTTCTGGCATCTGTCAACTACCTGCTCCCCCATCCAATTGTGATGGTTAATGTTGAACATGAAGCATCAAACGTTTTAACTATTGTAGCAGTTTTTCTGATATGAGTTTCTATTAGTGGTGGTTTCTTCAATATCTGAAACAAAGATGAATAATATTATTTTACATAGGTAATAGCACATACCACAACACAATGTATCTTTGCTCATTGGTAACTTCCACTGCTCATTTCATAGCGAAGCCAAGGAAGTTGCTGTCACGCAGTGTGAAACATATTTCTCAAGTTCTCATTCCATCACAATAAAAGCCCTCAGTTCGCTGGACGATCAAACGGAAATTAATAAAATTAATAAAATAAATAAAATCGAGTTATGTATGTTACTTACACCAGGAGGATTTTCTGTGAGCACTTTGTACTGCTTGTTTACCAAGGTTATGGCCTTTATAAACGATTTATCGTCATCCATATAAATCCCGTGGATGTTTTCATCGCCGAAATATGTTGGTTTATCCCAAATGCTTTTTTTTCCCGTCTTCTTGAGTGCTGTTAAGAAATTCAAACTTAGAAACGTGAAAATAAGTAGGTACCTACCTATGTAGTCAATACATATTACAGATGCTTTGTAGTAGGAAACAGACGTAGATTTTCAACTTTTCTACTCACAAGTACACACAAATGAGGAAACAGCTCAACGTTTTGAAACAGTGAAATATTGATAATAGGAAACAGTTAACGTCGTCAAACAACTTTCTACTTGATTTTGAAGGATATCAATTCTATTTTGGGGGGATACAAAAAATGTGTGTTTTACCGTTTTTTCTGGATTTTTTTTCTCGATGCAGAAGCAACCTTCGATGAATCCGGGTGCGATGCAACTCGAATTGGAAGCTTTGCTGCGACAGGGAAATTCCATTTTTCTGCCTCTTGATATCCGACCTATAACAGATTTCGTCGTGATGAAGGGGTTTAAATTGTAAAAGGCAGATTTTAGAGCCTGAACGCTGGTTCCTCCCGTGAAGGAAGCGGATTCTCGCTGAATTGAGGAATTTGTGATACTGATGACCCGGATGTGGTAGTGCCATACTGCCTTCGGATAGTGACGTCACACCCCGACATGTCCCACCCTGAAATGTCCCGCAACGCCGATCAAGCCACTGCACTGAACTGCACTTTGTCATTTTGATTATAAAGAATACAAATTTATCGGTATAGAAAAATATTGGGTCTCCTGAACAATTTCAACGCAGGGAACCTCATCTGGAAGATTTGAGCTTTCTCTGATAAATTTCTTAGCCATTGACTGATCTAGTCTTGAGAAAAGTGCCTTGAACATCAGAAAAGAGCCCAGGTTGTTTGTCTCAATCCTGTCCAAGGAACGAATCCACAACCTAGCTGGCGACAAATAGGATTCTATTTGCTGAGCGTCTGGTTTTTTGACGAGCACAATTGAAGCTCTATTTGCAAAAGTCCGGCGAGCGACGCGGTTGGTACATACCAGAGTTTTTGACCGCTAACGCCACATACAGAGCTATAAAGTTAGCGGCCCGAGCCCTCAATTCTCTTTGAATTTACAAGAGCTTTTCATAGGTAACTAGGAGTTTCAATAAAATGGAGGATATCTCATTAGCACCTCGGCCCGACATAAAACATAGAATAAAAAAACTTAGAATAAAACCTAAAATAAAAACCTAAACCTAGAAATATAGAATATAAAAATACAAAATACCTATAGAATATAAAAACCTAAAACATAGAATAAAAAACTTGGAATAAAACATCTGGCTATGAGTTAAGGTCGGTGAAGAAATCACCTGCTGAATATCCATAGCCAGCACGAGTCTCTCACTATTTAGGTGTTGAGAAAGAACATTGTCTTCGTCCATCTCTGCCTTTGCTTTTTCAGCTTTTCGATGGTGCAATTCCTTTTTTTTCTAATTAGGTTGTATGTTCCCACCTAAAGCGGTACATTTTTGTTATGAAGGAGAAATCATGGCTTATTGACAGCAAATCTTTCTAGTTGTTTCAGTGATATGCAATTAACCCTTACGTGCACGCTTAAACCTTTTTCCCGTCAGTAGGGAAAAACCATACCGCACATCTATTTCTGGCATCTGTCAACTACCTGCTCTCCCATCCAATTGTGATGGTTAATGTTGAACATGAAGCATCAAACGTTTTAACTATTGTAGCAGTTTTTCTGATATGAGTTTCTATTAGTGGTGGTTTCTTCAATATCTGAAACAAAGATGAATAATATTATTTTACATAGGTAATAGCACATACCACAACACAATGTATCTTTGCTCATTGGTAACTTCCACTGCTCATTTCATAGCGAAGCCAAGGAAGTTGCTGTCACGCAGTGTGAAACATATTTCTCAAGTTATCATTCCATCACAATAAAAGCCCTCAGTTCGCTGGACGATCAAACGGAAATTAATAAAATTAATAAAATAAATAAAATCGAGTTATGTATGTTACTTACACCAGGAGGATTTTCTGTGAGCACTTTGTACTGCTTGTTTACCAAGGTTATGGCCTTTATAAACGATTTATCGTCATCCATATAAATCCCGTGGATGTTTTCATCGCCGAAATATGTTGGTTCATCCCAAATGCTTTTTTTTTGCCCGTCTTCTTGAGTGCTGTTAAGAAATTCAAACTTAGAAACGTGAAAATAAGTAGGTACCTACCTATGTAGTCAATACATATTACAGATGCTTTGTAGTAGGAAACAGACGTAGATTTTCAACTTTTCTACTCACAAGTACACACAAATGAGGAAACAGCTCAACGTTTTGAAACAGTGAAATATTGATAATAGGAAACAGTTAACGTCGTCAAACAACTTTCTACTTGATTTTAAAGGATATCAATTCTATTTTGGGGGGATACAAAAAATGTGTGTTTTACCGTTTTTTCTGGATTTTTTTCTCGATGCAGAAGCAACCTTCGATGAATCCGGGTGCGATGCAACTCGAATTGGAAGCTTTGCTGCGACAGGGAAATTCCATTTTTCTGCCTCTTGATATCCGACCTATAACAGATTTCGTCGTGATGAAGGGGTTTAAATTGTAAAAGGCAGATTTTAGAGCCTGAACGCTGGTTCCTCCCGTGAAGGAAGCGGATTCTCGCTGAATTGAGGAATTTGTGATACTGATGACCCGGATGTGGTAGTGCCATACTGCCTTCGGATAGTGACGTCACACCCCGACATGTCCCACCCTGAAATGTCCCGCAACGCCGATCAAGCCACTGCACTGAACTGCACTTTGTCATTTTGATTATAAAGAATACAAATTTATCGGTATAGAAAAATATTGGGTCTCCTGAACAATTTCAACGCAGGGAACCTCATCTGGAAGATTTGAGCTTTCTCTGATAAATTTCTTAGCCATTGACTGATCTAGTCTTGAGAAAAGTGCCTTGAACATCAGAAAAGAGCCCAGGTTGTTTGTCTCAATCCTGTCCAAGGAACGAATCCACAACCTAGCTGGCGACAAATAGGATTCTATTTGCTGAGCGTCTGGTTTATTGACGAGCACAATTGAAGCTCTATTTGCAAAAGTCCGGCGAGCGACGCGGTTGGTACATACCAGAGTTTTTGACCGCTAACGCCACATACAGAGCTATAAAGTTAGCGTCCCGAGCCCTCAATTCTCTTTGAATTTACAAGAGCTTTTCATAGGTAACTAGGAGTTTCAATAAAATGGAAGATATCTCATTAGCACCTCGGCCCGACATAAAACATAGAATAAAAAAAACTTAGAATAAAACCTAAAATAAAAACCTAAACCTAGAAATATAGAATATAAAAATACAAAATACCTATAGAATATAAAAACCTAAAACATAGAATAAAAAACTTGGAATAAAACATCTGGCTATGACTTAAGGTCGGTGAAGAAATCACCTGCTGAATATCCATAGCCAGCACGAGTCTCTGACTATTTAGGTGTTGAGAAAGAACATTGTCTTCGTCCATCTCTGCCTTTGCTTTTTCAGCTTTTCGATGGTGCAATTCCTTTTTTTTCTAATTAGGTTGTATTTTCCCACCTAAAGCGGTAAATTTTTGTTATGAAGGAGAAATCATGGCTTATTGACAGCAAATCTTTCTAGTTGTTTCAGTGATATGCAATTAACCCTTACGTGCACGCTTAAACCTTTTTCCCGTCAGTAGGGAAAAACCATACCGCACATCTATTTCTGGCATCTGTCAACTACCTGCTCTCCCATCCAATTGTGATGGTTAATGTTGAACATGAAGCATCAAACGTTTTAACTATTGTAGCAGTTTTTCTGATATGAGTTTCTATTAGTGGTGGTTTCTTCAATATCTGAAACAAAGATGAATAATATTATTTTACATAGGTAATAGCACATACCACAACACAATGTATCTTTGCTCATTGGTAACTTCCACTGCTCATTTCATAGCGAAGCCAAGGAAGTTGCTGTCACGCAGTGTGAAACATATTTCTCAAGTTCTCATTCCATCACAATAAAAGCCCTCAGTTCGCTGGACGATCAAACGGAAATTAATAAAATTAATAAAATAAATAAAATCGAGTTATGTATGTTACTTACACCAGGAGGATTTTCTGTGAGCACTTTGTACTGCTTGTTTACCAAGGTTATGGCCTTTATAAACGATTTATCGTCATCCATATAAATCCCGTGGATGTTTTCATCGCCGAAATATGTTGGTTCATCCCAAATGCTTTTTTTTGCCCGTCTTCTTGAGTGCTGTTAAGAAATTCAAACTTAGAAACGTGAAAATAAGTAGGTACCTACCTATGTAGTCAATACATATTACAGATGCTTTGTAGTAGGAAACAGACGTAGATTTTCAACTTTTCTACTCACAAGTACACACAAATGAGGAAACAGCTCAACGTTTTGAAACAGTGAAATATTGATAATAGGAAACAGTTAACGTCGTCAAACAACTTTCTACTTGATTTTAAAGGATATCAATTCTATTTTGGGGGGATACAAAAAATGTGTGTTTTACCGTTTTTTCTGGATTTTTTTCTCGATGCAGAAGCAACCTTCGATGAATCCGGGTGCGATGCAACTCGAATTGGAAGCTTTGCTGCGACAGGGAAGATGGCAATTCCATTTTTCTGCCTCTTGATATCCGACCTATAACAGATTTCGTCGTGATGAAGGGGTTTAAATTGTAAAAGGCAGATTTTAGAGCCTGAACGCTGGTTCCTCCCGTGAAGGAAGCGGATTCTCGCTGAATTGAGGAATTTGTGATACTGATGACCCGGATGTGGTAGTGCCATACTGCCTTCGGATAGTGACGTCACACCCCGACATGTCCCACCCTGAAATGTCCCGCAACGCCGATCAAGCCACTGCACTGAACTGCACTTTGTCATTTTGATTATAAAGAATACAAATTTATCGGTATAGAAAAATATTGGGTCTCCTGAACAATTTCAACGCAGGGAACCTCATCTGGAAGATTTGAGCTTTCTCTGATAAATTTCTTAGCCATTGACTGATCTAGTCTTGAGAAAAGTGCCTTGAACATCAGAAAAGAGCCCAGGTTGTTTGTCTCAATCCTGTCCAAGGAACGAATCCACAACCTAGCTGGCGACAAATAGGATTCTATTTGCTGAGCGTCTGGTTTTTTGACGAGCACAATTGAAGCTCTATTTGCAAAAGTCCGGCGAGCGACGCGGTTGGTACATACCAGAGTTTTTGACCGCTAACGCCACATACAGAGCTATAAAGTTAGCGGCCCGAGCCCTCAATTCTCTTTGAATTTACAAGAGCTTTTCATAGGTAACTAGGAGTTTCAATAAAATGGAGGATATCTCATTAGCACCTCGGCCCGACATAAAACATAGAATAAAAAAACTTAGAATAAAACCTAAAATAAAAACCTAAACCTAGAAATATAGAATATAAAAATACAAAATATAGAATATAAAAACCTAAAACATAGAATAAAAAACTTGGAATAAAACATCTGGCTATGAGTTAAGGTCGGTGAAGAAATTACCTGCTGAATATCCATAGCCAGCACGAGTCTCTCACTATTTAGGTGTTGAGAAAGAACATTGTCTTCGTCCATCTCTGCCTTTGCTTTTTCAGCTTTTCGATGGTGCAATTCCTTTTTTTTCTAATTAGGTTGTATGTTCCCACCTAAAGCGGTAAATTTTTGTTATGAAGGAGAAATCATGGCTTATTGACAGCAAATCTTTCTAGTTGTTTCAGTGATATGCAATTAACCCTTACGTGCACGCTTAAACCTTTTTCCCGTCAATAGGGAAAAACCATACCGCACTTCTATTTCTGGCATCTGTCAACTACCTGCTCTCCCATCCAATTGTGATGGTTAATGTTGAACATGAAGCATCATACGTTTCAACTATTGTAGCAGATTTTCTGATATGAGTTTCTATTAGTGGTGGTTTCTTCAATATCTGAAACAAAGATGAATAATATTATTTTACATAGGTAATAGCACATACCACAACACAATGTATCTTTGCTCATTGGTAACTTCCACTGCTCATTTCATAGAGAAGCCAAGGAAGTTGCTGTCACGCAGTGTGAAACCTATTTCTCAAGTTCTCATTCCATCACAATAAAAGCCCTCAGTTCGCTGGACGATCAAACGGAAATTAATACAATAAATAAAATAAATAAAATCTAGTTATGTATATTACTTACACCAGGAGGATTTTCTGTGAGCACTTTGTACTGCTTGTTTACCAAGGTTATGGCCTTTATAAACGATTTATCGTCATCCATATAAATCCCGTGGATGTTTTCATCGCCGAAATATGTTGGTTTATCCCAAATGCTTTTTTTTGCCCGTCTTCTTGAGTGCTATGTACCATACCGCACATCTATTTCTGGCATCTGTCAACTACCTGCTCTCCCATCCAATTGTGCTATGGCTCTAAAACGAAGGAAGGACACGCACAACGTCAACCCCACTTCAATATTATTTATTAAAAAAAAAAAATATTTATGCAATTACAAAAGACTGGATATAAAAGACTGATGAGACGGAATTTGAATGGGGAAAGAGATGATGACCTCTTGAAGAGATGAATGTTGGAGATGAATGTCTTGAAGGGTTTAAATAACGTTGGCTTATTTGCGGAGAGATTGGAAAATCTCCTACCTTACTCCTCCTGGCTGTCTGGTGAGGTTCCAAGATGCAGCAGCTTGAAAAATCGGTTGGTTCATTTTTTTGTGTGTATTACATATGAATAAATGGTGTGCTGTACATAGAAACTCGAGTGAGGGTCACTGTGCGTGGTGAAGTTGTGGGAATTCAGTAGTTGGGCTGAATTAGATTAGTCCTTACTTTGTGTGATGGTTAATGTTGAACATGAAGCATCAAACGTTTTAACTATTGTAGCAGTTTTTCTGATATGAGTTTCTATTAGTGGTGGGTTCTTCAATATCTGAAACAAAGACGATCAAACGGAAATTAATAAAATAAATAAAATCGAGTTATGTATATTACTTACACCAGGAGGATTTTCTGTGAGCACTTTGTACTGCTTGTTTACCAAGGTTATGGCCTTTATAAACGATTTATCGTCATCCATATAAATCCCGTGGATTCCCGTGGATGTTTCCTGAAATGTCCCGCAACGCCGATCAAGCCACTGCACTGAACTGCACTTTGTCATTTTGATTATAAACAATACAAATTTATCGGTATAGAAAAATATAGGGTCTCCTGAACAATTTCAACGCAGGGAACCGCAGAGAACACTAAGTCTTGCAAGTAATCTGGGGGAAAAAAAGTAAAAATAGCTTATTGCATAGGTTAGTTTCATAATTTCGAAGATAGCTAGGTACAGCCTAGGCAGTTATAAGACGTTTATGATAAAGTGATTGATTTGTTGTAGGAAGAAAGTAACACGTAGTATATAGGTGTCTAGCATGCAAGCAGCACAACTTACTTCAACTAGTGGTGGTTTTTCCTCTCAGCTGTTTTGCTTTTTCTTCTTCAACAGACGTTGATTGGGCCTCTTCCGTTTTTTGTTATTGTCTTCCATTTCAAAACCACCGAGGAATCCAAATCACTCACGAAAATCGTGCTCGGATGACAGCAAACACCAAGAACGAATACGAAAACAAACGGAAAAACTAGAAGGTTACAGAACTAAAGGTTCTCGGGCACTTATGCCCACTTTCACCAAATCAACTAAAGGGTGATTAACTTGAAGGTAATGGGGAATCTAGTTATTCAGAGCAAGATCGAGTTGAAGAGAGACGGCGAACGGAAGGAAGTGCTTCATGTGCTGCAAATGCAGAAATTGAAACTTGAAAATGAGCTCCTCCAACTTCAAATAATTAAAAATAAACAAGAGTTGGGTTTGGTAGGAGATGTCGAAATTATTGACCATACTACTTTTTACTAAATGTGAAAAGCCGGTAATATTCGGCGTAGTCGCCTCCGGTAACAAGCACATACGAGAGGCGTCTCAAAAGTATGTTTCCCTATTTTTTTAAAATTGAAGACAAAGTTTTTCTTTTAAAAAAATGGTATATTCTGAAAGCTACAGATCTAAACTATTTTTCTACATAGTCACCGTTTTTTGCAATGCACTTGGTAAAGTGGGAGTGAAGTTTCTTCAGACCCTCCTCGTAGAACTGAGGGTCCACCTCCAGTAAGTAGGCGCGGACTGCGTTGCAAAGTTCCTCGTCGGTGGTGAACCTCTTGCCTCCCAAAAACGCTTTCAATTTTGGGAATAAATAATAATCCGATGGTGCAAGATCCGGAGAGTACGGGGGGTGGGGGAAAATGTCCCAATTGAACGATTCCCAATTGAACGCTTATCTGATGCGAGCTGAATGAGGGCGCGCATTGTCATGCATCAGAAGGACTCCTTTTGACAATAGGCCTGGTCTTTTCCGTTTGATCGCCTGCCTTAACTTTTTCAAAACCTCGCAGTAATAGGCAGCATTAATGGTTTGACCTCATGGGAGGTAATCAATCAAGAGAGTCCCCTTGGCATCCCAAAAAACAGTGGTCATCACCTTCCCAGCTGAAAAACAGACTTTCGCTTTTTTGGGAGTTTGCGATTTTGTTGGGCTGGACCAATGCATACTCTGGCTTTTCATTTCTGGGGTGTAGTGGTGTACCCACGTCTCGTCCCCCGTAACGATTCCCGAATAGAGATCATCACCTTCCTCATCCAAAAGTTCAAAAAATGTGCGGGCTGAAGCGATTCTGTTTTGCTTGTGATCGGCAGTCAACAAGCGAGGAACCCACCTTGCGCTGATTTTTCTGTAACCCAGGGTGTTGGTGATCAGCCTGTGGACAGTGGCACGCGACATGTCGAATTTGGGATGCAATTCTTCCATAATTTCATCAATAGTGAGGCGGCGATCCGAATCAACGATCGCTCTCACTGCGTCCACAACCTCGTCGTCTTGTTCGTTGGAAGGCCTCCCGCTGCGTGGTTTATCGCGAAGTTCTGCACGGCCATTTCCGAACTCTTTACACCAACGACGGACCATCTGAACACTTATCGACTTTTCACCATAAACTACCGATATTTTTCGATGGATTTCGGTCGGATTTTTATTTTTTAAAGTGTAAAAACGAATCACTGCGCGGAGCTCTGAGGTGGACACGGGTGGCTTGAAGGTTGCCATGGTAAAACTGAAATTGATAACGAACCGCTTATCAATTTCAGCACAGTGACGCTGCTTCGCCAGTGTTGCCACTACATCCGTACCAACAACTGTAGACAAAATAGAAGTCTGTACAACGCACACATCCCGAGAAAAAAAATAGGGAAACATACTTCTATAATACTATAACATACTTCTATTATACTATAATTATTCTATAATTATAGAATAATAGGGAAACATACTTCTATAATACTATAACATACTTCTATAATACTTCTATTATACTATAATTATTCTATAATTATAGAATAATTATAGAAATTATTCTATAATTTCTATCCGTTTTGTCCTTTTTCAATTTCACTCATCAACAAAGAAGCTAATAATATTAGCTTATATATTATACGGCAACACAAGCCAATGAAGTGGACCAATATTTCTAGAGCCTGTGGGATTCGAATCGATGACTTCCTGTTTTCAAGGGAGGGCTTGATGATACTGTCTATATGGGTTTCTGAGCAGCAAAATATTCGTAGGTATACACAAATGTTGTATAATATACAACATTTCTGTACACCTACATATATTCTAATATAATATTATTATAAGTACCTACCTACAAATGACAATTTTAAATTATGAATTAATCATCCTATATTTCACCGCAAGGGGATTTTCGAAGTTTGGAGCTATTATACCACGTTTGATACAATGATAATTAACATGACTATAAGAGCGAATTTTCCCTCCAGGCAGTTTACATCTGCCCTCGAATGCTAGATACTCCAACCCACTGGCTGGAAACAAGCAGAGGGGACGAACAAACATACTCTCATACAGACATAAAGGCTCATTGATTACCTAGCATGCTGTTGCGACGTTGACGGAGAAGGCTGTGAACCAGATAATAATACGGATCCATCGACAGTTAGCGCTTTTGAAGAACATTCCAAGCAGTTGGGCTGCAATAAACAGTAGTCATCAAACGTATTTTCATGAGAAGGAACATTCACACGTGGTTTGAGAGGCCTCTCATTAGTGTGAGTATACCTACGTATGGTTCCGTAAATTACCTACAAATGACAATTTTAAATGATAAATTAATCCTCCTATATTTCTCCGCAAGGGGATTTTCGAAGTTTCGAGCTATTATACCACGTTTCATACAATGATAATTAACATGACTATAGGAGCGAATTTTCCCTCCAGGCAGTTTACATCTGCCCTCGAATGCTAGATACTCCAACCCACTGGCTGGAAACAAGCAAAGGGGACGAACAAACATACTCTCATACAGACATAAAGGCTCATTGATTACCTAGCATGCTGTTGCGACGTTGACGGAGAAGGCTGTGAACCAGATAAAAATACGGATCCATCGACAGTTAGCGCTTTTGAAGAACATTCCAAGCAGTTGGCCTGCAATAAACAGTAGTCATCAAACGTATTTTCATGAGAAGGAACATTCACACGTGGTTTGAGAAGCCTCTCATTAGTGTGAGTATACCTACGTATGGTTCCGTAAATTACCTACAAATGACAATTTTAAATTATGAATTAATCATCCTATATTTCACCGCAAGGAGATTTTCGAAGTTTGGAGCTATTATGCCACGTTTGATACAATGATTATTAACATGGCTATAAGAGCGAATTTTCCCTCCAGGCAGTTTACATCTGCCCTCGAATGCTAGATACTCCAACCCACTGGCTGGAAACAAGCAAAGGGGACGAACAAACATACTCTCATACAGACATAAAGGCTCATTGATTACCTAGCATGCTGTTGCGACGTTGACGGAGAAAGCTGTGAACCAGATAACAATACGGATCCATCGACAGTTAGCGCTTTTGAAGAACATTCCAAGCAGTTGGCCTGCAATAAACAGTAGTCATCAAACGTATTTTCATGAGAAGGAACATTCACACGTGGTTTGAGAGGCCTCTCATTAGTGTGAGTATACCTACGTATGGTTCCGTAAATTACCTACAAATGACAATTTTAAATTATGAATTAATCATCCTATATTTCACCGCAAGGGGATTTTCGAAGTTTGGAGCTATTATACCACGTTTGATACAATGATAATTAACATGACTATAAGAGCGAATTTACCCTCCAGGCAGTTTACATCTGCCCTCGAATGCTAGATACTCCAACCCACTGGCTGGAAACAAGCAAAGGGGACGAACAAACATACTCTCATACAGACATAAAGGCTCATTGATTACCTAGCATGCTGTTGCGACGTTGATGGAGAAGGCTGTGAACCAGATAATAATATGGATCCATCGACAGATAGCGCTTTTGAAGAGCATTCCAAGCAGTTGGCCTGCAATAAACAATAGTCATCAAACGTATTTTCATGAGAAGGAACATTCACACGTGGTTTGAGAGGCCTCTCATTAGTGTGAGTATGCCTACTTATGGTTCCGTAAATTACCTACAAATGACAATTTTAAATTATGAATTAATCCTCCTATATTTCACCGCAAGGGGATTTTCGAAGTTTGGAGCTATTATACCACGTTTGATACAATGATAATTAACATGACTATAAGAGCGAATTTTCCCTCCAGGCAGTTTACATCTGCCCTCGAATGCTAGATACTCCAACCCACTGGCTGGAAACAAGCAAAGGGGACGAACAAACATACTCTCATACAGACATAAAGGCTCATTGATTACCTAGCATGCTGTTGCGACGTTGACGGAGAAAGCTGTGAACCAGATAACAATACGGATCCATCGACAGTTAGAGCTTTTGAAGAACATTCCAAGCAGTTGGCCTGCAATAAACAGTAGTCATCAAACGTATTTTCATGAGAAGGAACATTCACACGTGGTTTGAGAGGCCTCTCATTAGTGTGAGTATACCTACGTATGGTTCCGTAAATTACCTACAAATGACAATTTTAAATTATGAATTAATCATCCTATATTTCACCGCAAGGGGATTTTCGAAGTTTGGAGCTATTATACCACGTTTGATACAATGATAATTAACATGACTATAAGAGCGAATTTTCCCTCCAGGCAGTTTACATCTGCCCTCGAATGCTAGATACTCCAACCCACTGGCTGGAAACAAGCAGAGGGGACGAACAAACATACTCTCATACAGACATAAAGGCTCATTGATTACCTAGCATGCTGTTGCGACGTTGACGGAGGAAGCTGTGAACCAGATAACAATACGGATCCATCGACAGTTAGCGCTTTTGAAGAACATTCCAAGCAGTTGGCCTGCAATAAACAGTAGTCATCAAACGTATTTTCATGAGAAGGAACATTCACACGTGGTTTGAGAGGCCTCTCATTAGTGTGAGTATACCTACGTATGGTTCCGTAAATTACCTACAAATGACAATTTTAAATTATGAATTAATCCTCCTATATTTCACCGCAAGGGGATTTTCGAAGTTTGGAGCTATTATACCACGTTTGATACAATGATAATTAACATGACTATAAGAGCGAATTTTCCCTCCAGGCAGTTTACATCTGCCCTCGAATGCTAGATACTCCAACCCACTGGCTGGAAACAAGCAAAGGGGACGAACAAACATACTCTCATACAGACATAAAGGCTCATTGATTACCTAGCATGCTGTTGCGACGTTGACGGAGGAAGCTGTGAACCAGATAACAATACGGATCCATCGACAGTTAGCGCTTTTGAAGAACATTCCAAGCAGTTGGCCTGCAATAAACAGTAGTCATCAAACGTATTTTCATGAGAAGGAACATTCACACGTGGTTTGAGAGGCCTCTCATTAGTGTGAGTATACCTACGTATAGTTCCGTAAATTACCTACAAATGACAATTTTAAATTATGAATTAATCATCCTATATTTCACCGCAAGGGGATTTTCGAAGTTTGGAGCTATTATACCACGTTTGATACAATGATAATTAACATGACTATAAGAGCGAATTTTCCCTCCAGGCAGTTTACATCTGCCCTCGAATGCTAGATACTCCAACCCACTGGCTGGAAACAAGCAAAGGGGACGAACAAACATACTCTCATACAGACATAAAGGCTCATTGATTACCTAGCATGCTGTTGCGACGTTGACGGAGAAGGCTGTGAACCAGATAATAATACGGATCCATCGACAGATAGCGCTTTTGAAGAACATTCCAAGCAGTTGGCCTGCAATAAACAGTAGTCATCAAACGTATTTTCATGAGAAGGAACATTCACACGTGGTTTGAGAGGCCTCTCATTAGTGTGAGTATGCCTACTTATGGTTCCGTAAATTACCTACAAATGACAATTTTAAATTATGAATTAATCATCCTATATTTCACCGCAAGAGGATTTTCGAAGTTTGGAGCTATTATACCACGTTTGATACAATGATAATTAACATGACTATAAGAGCGAATTTTCCCTCCAGGCAGTTTACATCTGCCCTCTAATGCTAGATACTCCAACCCACTGGCTGGAAACAAGCAAAGGGGACGAACAAACATACTCTCATACAGACATAAAGGCTCATTGATTACCTAGCATGCTGTTGCGACGTTGACGGAGGAAGCTGTGAACCAGATAACAATACGGATCCATCGACAGTTAGCGCTTTTGAAGAACATTCCAAGCAGTTGGCCTGCAATAAACAGTAGTCATCAAACGTATTTTCATGAGAAGGAACATTCACACGTGGTTTGAGAGGCCTCTCATTAGTGTGAGTATACCTACGTATAGTTCCGTAAATTACCTACAAATGACAATTTTAAATTATGAATTAATCATCCTATATTTCACCGCAAGGGGATTTTCGAAGTTTGGAGCTATTATACCACGTTTGATACAATGATAATTAACATGACTATAAGAGCGAATTTTCCCTCCAGGCAGTTTACATCTGCCCTCGAATGCTAGATACTCCAACCCACTGGCTGGAAACAAGCAAAGGGGACGAACAAACATACTCTCATACAGACATAAAGGCTCATTGATTACCTAGCATGCTGTTGCGACGTTGACGGAGAAGGCTGTGAACCAGATAAAAATACGGATCCATCGACAGTTAGCGCTTTTGAAGAACATTCCAAGCAGTTGGCTTGCAATAAACAGTAGTCATCAAACGTATTTTCATGAGAAGGAACATTCACACGTGGTTTGAGAAGCCTCTCATTAGTGTGAGTATACCTACTTATGGTTCCGTAAATTACCTACAAATGACAATTTTAAATTATGAATTAATCCTCCTATATTTCACCGCAAGGGGATTTTCGAGGTTTGGAGCTATTATACCACGTTTGATACAATGATAATTAACATGACTATAAGAGCGAATTTTCCCTCCAGGCAGTTTACATCTGCCCTCGAATGCTAGATACTCCAACCCACTGGCTGGAAACAAGCAAAGGGGACGAACAAACATACTCTCATGCAGACATAAAGGCTCATTGATTACCTAGCATGCTGTTGCGACGTTGACGGAGAAGGCTGTGAACCAGATAATAATATGGATCCATCGACAGATAGCGCTTTTGAAGAACATTCCAAGCAGTTGGCCTGCAATAAACAGTAGTCATCAAACGTATTTTCATGAGAAGGAACATTCACACTTGGTTTGAGAGGCCTCTCATTAGTGTGAGTATACCTACGTATGGTTCCGTAAATTACCTACAAATGACAATTTTAAATGATAAATTAATCCTCCTATATTTCTCCGCAAGGGGATTTTCGAAGTTTCGAGCTATTATACCACGTTTGATACAATGATAATTAACATGACTATAGGAGCGAATTTTCCCTCCAGGCAGTTTACATCTGCCCTCGAATGCTAGATACTCCAACCGACTGGCTGGAAACAAGCAAAGGGGACGAACAAACATACTCTCATACAGACATAAAGGCTCATTGATTACCTAGCATGCTGTTGCGACGTTGACGGAGAAGGCTGTGAACCAGATAATAATATGGATCCATCGACAGATCGCGCTTTTGAAGAACATTCCAAGCAGTTGGCCTGCAATTAACAGTAGTCATCAAACGTATTTTCATGAGAAGGAACATTCACACGTGGTTTGAGAGGCCTCTCATTAGTGTGAGTATACCTACTTATGGTTCCGTAAATTACCTACAAATGACAATTTTAAATTATGAATTAATCATCCTATATTTCACCGCAAGGGGATTTTCGAAGTTTGGAGCTATTATACCACGTTTGATACAATGATAGTTAACATGACTATAAGAGCGAATTTACCCTCCAGGCAGTTTACATCTGCCCTCGAATGGTAGATACTCCAACCCACTGGCTGGGAACAAGCAAAGGGGACGAACAAACATACTCTCATACAGACATAAAGGCTCATTGATTACCTAGCATGCTGTTGCGACGTTGACGGAGAAGGCTGTGAACCAGGTAATAATATGGATCCATCGACAGATAGCGCTTTTGAAGAACATTCCAAGCAGTTGGCCTGCAATAAACAGTAGTCATCAAACGTATTTTCATGAGAAGGAACATTCACACGTGGTTTGAGAGGCCTCTCATTAGTGTGAGTATACCTACGTATAGTTCCGTAAATTACCTACAAATGACAATTTTAAATTATGAATTAATCATCCTATATTTCACCGCAAGGGGATTTTCGAAGTTTGGAGCTATTATACCACGTTTGATACAATGATAATTAACATGACTATAAGAGCGAATTTTCCCTCCAGGCAGTTTACATCTGCCCTCGAATGCTAGATACTCCAACCCACTGGCTGGAAACAAGCAAAGGGGACGAACAAACATACTCTCATACAGACATAAAGGCTCATTGATTACCTAGCATGCTGTTGCGACGTTGACGGAGAAGGCTGTGAACCAGATAATAATACGGATCCATCGACAGATAGCGCTTTTGAAGAACATTCCAAGCAGTTGGCCTGCAATAAACAGTAGTCATCAAACGTATTTTCATGAGAAGGAACATTCACACGTGGTTTGAGAGGCCTCTCATTAGTGTGAGTATGCCTACTTATGGTTCCGTAAATTACCTACAAATGACAATTTTAAATTATGAATTAATCATCCTATATTTCACCGCAAGAGGATTTTCGAAGTTTGGAGCTATTATACCACGTTTGATACAATGATAATTAACATGACTATAGGAGCGAATTTTCCCTCCAGGCAGTTTACATCTGCCCTCGAATGGTAGATACTCCAACCCACTGGCTGGAAACAAGCAAAGGGGACGAACAAACATACTCTCATACAGACATAAAGGCTCATTGATTACCTAGCATGCTGTTGCGACGTTGACGGAGAAGGCTGTGAACCAGATAATAATACGGATCCATCGACAGATAGCGCTTTTGAAGAACATTCCAAGCAGTTGGCCTGCAATAAACAGTAGTCATCAAACGTATTTTCATGAGAAGGAACATTCACACGTGGTTTGAGAGGCCTCTCATTAGTGTGAGTATGCCTACTTATGGTTCCGTAAATTACCTACAAATGACAATTTTAAATTATGAATTAATCATCCTATATTTCACCGCAAGGGGATTTTCGAAGTTTGGAGCTATTATACCACGTTTGATACAATGATAATTAACATGACTATAAGAGCGAATTTTCCCTCCAGGCAGTTTACATCTGCCCTCGAATGGTAGATACTCCAACCCACTGGCTGGAAACAAGCAAAGGGGACGAACAAACATACTCTCATACAGACATAAAGGCTCATTGATTACCTAGCATGCTGTTGCGACGTTGACGGAGAAGGCTGTGAACCAGATAATAATACGGATCCATCGACAGTTAGCGCTTTTGAAGAACATTCCAAGCAGTTGGCCTGCAATAAACAGTAGTCATCAAACGTATTTTCATGAGAAGGAACATTCACACGTGGTTTGAGAGGCCTCTCATTAGTGTGAGTATACCTACGTATGGTTCCGTAAATTACCTACAAATGACAATTTTAAATTATGAATTAATCATCCTATATTTCACCGCAAGGGGATTTTCGAAGTTTGGAGCTATTATACCACGTTTGATACAATGATAATTAACATGACTATAAGAGCGAATTTTCCCTCCAGTCAGTTTACATCTGCCCTCGAATGCCAGATACTCCAACCCACTGGCTGGAAACAAGCAAAGGGGACGAACAAACATACTCTCATACAGACATAAAGGCTCATTGATTACCTAGCATGCTGTTGCGACGTTGACGGAGAAGGCTGTGAACCAGATAAAAATAGGGATCCATCGACAGTTAGCGCTTTTGAAGAACATTCCAAGCAGTTGGCTTGCAATAAACAGTAGTCATCAAACGTATTTTCATGAGAAGGAACATTCACACGTGGTTTGAGAAGCCTCTCATTAGTGTGAGTATACCTACTTATGGTTCCGTAAATTACCTACAAATGACAATTTTAAATTATGAATTAATCCTCCTATATTTCACCGCAAGGGGATTTTCGAGGTTTGGAGCTATTATACCACGTTTGATACAATGATAATTAACATGACTATAAGAGCGAATTTTCCCTCCAGGCAGTTTACATCTGCCCTCGAATGCTAGATACTCCAACCCACTGGCTGGAAACAAGCAAAGGCGACGAACAAACATACTCTCATGCAGACATAAAGGCTCATTGATTACCTAGCATGCTGTTGCGACGTTGACGGAGAAGGCTGTGAACCAGATAATAATATGGATCCATCGACAGATAGCGCTTTTGAAGAACATTCCAAGCAGTTGGCCTGCAATAAACAGTAGTCATCAAACGTATTTTCATGAGAAGGAACATTCACACGTGGTTTGAGAGGCCTCTCATTAGTGTGAGTATACCTACGTATGGTTCCGTAAATTACCTACAAATGACAATTTTAAATGATAAATTAATCCTCCTATATTTCTCCGCAAGGGGATTTTCGAAGTTTCGAGCTATTATACCACGTTTGATACAATGATAATTAACATGACTATAGGAGCGAATTTTCCCTCCAGGCAGTTTACATCTGCCCTCGAATGCTAGATACTCCAACCGACTGGCTGGAAACAAGCAAAGGGGACGAACAAACATACTCTCATACAGACATAAAGGCTCATTGATTACCTAGCATGCTGTTGCGACGTTGACGGAGAAGGCTGTGAACCAGATAATAATATGGATCCATCGACAGATAGCGCTTTTGAAGAACATTCCAAGCAGTTGGCCTGCAATAAACAGTAGTCATCAAACGTATTCTCATGAGAAGGAACATTCACACGTGGTTTGAGAGGCCTCTCATTAGTGTGAGTATACCTACGTATAGTTCCGTAAATTACCTACAAATGACAATTTTAAATGATAAATTAATCCTCCTATATTTCTCCGCAAGGGGATTTTCGAAGTTTCGAGCTATTATACCACGTTTGATACAATGATAATTAACATGACTATAGGAGCGAATTTTCCCTCCAGGCAGTTTACATCTGCCCTCGAATGCTAGATACTCCAACCCACTGGCTGGAAACAAGCAAAGGGGACGAACAAACATACTCTCATACAGACATAAAGGCTCATTGATTACCTAGCATGCTGTTGCGACGTTGACGGAGAAGGCTGTGAACCAGATAACAATACGGAACCATCGACAGTCAGCGCTTTTGAAGAACATTCCAAGCAGTTGGCCTGCAGTAAACAGTAGTCATCAAACGTATTTTCATGAGAAGGAACATTCACACGTGGTTTGAGAGGCCTCTCATTAGTGTGAGTATACCTACGTATGGTTCCGTAAATTACCTACAAATGACAATTTTAAATTATGAATTAATCATCCTATATTTCACCGCAAGGGGATTTTCGAAGTTTGGAGCTATTATACCACGTTTGATACAATGATAGTTAACATGACTATAAGAGCGAATTTACCCTCCAGGCAGTTTACATCTGCCCTCGAATGGTAGATACTCCAACCCACTGGCTGGAAACAAGCAAAGGGGACGAACAAACATACTCTCATACAGACATAAAGGCTCATTGATTACCTAGCATGCTGTTGCGACGTTGACGGAGAAGGCTGTGAACCAGATAATAATATGGATCCATCGACAGATAGCGTATACTCATAAGTAGGTATACTCACACGTGGTTTGAGAGGCCTCTCATTAGTGTGAGTATACCTACTTATGGTTCCGTAAATTACCTACAAATGACAATTTTAAATGATAAATTAATCCTCCTATATTTCTCCGCAAGGGGATTTTCGAAGTTTCGAGCTATTATACCACGTTTGATACAATGATAATTAACATGACTATAGGAGCGAATTTTCCCTCCAGGCAGTTTACATCTGCCCTCGAATGCTAGATACTCCAACCCACTGGCTGGAAACAAGCAAAGGGGACGAACAAACATACTCTCATACAGACATAAAGGCTCATTGATTACCTAGCATGCTGTTGCGACTTTGACGGAGAAGGCTGTGAACCAGATAAAAATACGGATCCATCGACAGTTAGCGCTTTTGAAGAACATTCCAAGCAGTTGGCCTGCAATAAACAGTAGTCATCAAACGGATTTTTCATGAGAAGGAACATTCACACGTGGTTTGAGAGGCCTCTCATTAGTGTGAGTATACCTACGTATAGTTCCGTAAATTACCTACAAATGACAATTTTAAATTATGAATTAATCATCCTATATTTCACCGCAAGGGGATTTTCGAAGTTTGGAGCTATTATACCACGTTTGATACAATGATAATTAACATGACTATAAGAGCGAATTTTCCCTCCAGGCAGTTTACATCTGCCCTCGAATGGTAGATACTCCAACCCACTGGCTGGAAACAAGCAAAGGGGACGAACAGACATAAAGGCTCATTGATTACCTAGCATGCTGTTGCGACGTTGACGGAGAAGGCTGTGAACCAGATAATAATACGGATCCATCGACAGTTAGCGCTTTTGAAGAACATTCCAAGCAGTTGGCCTGCAATAAACAGTAGTCATCAAACGTATTTTCATGAGAAGGAACATTCACACGTGGTTTGAGAGGCCTCTCATTAGTGTGAGTATACCTACGTATGGTTCCGTAAATTACCTACAAATGACAATTTTAAATTATGAATTAATCATCCTATATTTCACCGCAAGGGGATTTTCGAAGTTTGGAGCTATTATACCACGTTTGATACAATGATAATTAACATGACTATAAGAGCGAATTTTCCCTCCAGGCAGTTTACATCTGCCCTCGAATGCTAGATACTCCAACCCACTGGCTGGAAACAAGCAAAGGGGACGAACAAACATACTCTCATGCAGACATAAAGGCTCATTGATTACCTAGCATGCTGTTGCGACGTTGACGGAGAAGGCTGTGAACCAGATAATAATACGGATCCATCGACAGATAGCGCTTTTGAAGAACATTCCAAGCAGTTGGCCTGCAATAAACAGTAGTCATCAAACGTATTTTCATGAGAAGGAACATTCACACGTGGTTTGAGAGGCCTCTCATTAGTGTGAGTATACCTACTTATGGTTCCGTAAATTACCTACAAATGACAATTTTAAATTATGAATTAATCATCCTATATTTCACCGCAAGGGGATTTTCGAAGTTTGGAGCTATTATACCACGTTTGATACAATGATAGTTAACATGACTATAAGAGCGAATTTACCCTCCAGGCAGTTTACATCTGCCCTCGAATGGTAGATACTCCAACCCACTGGCTGGGAACAAGCAAAGGGGACGAACAAACATACTCTCATACAGACATAAAGGCTCATTGATTACCTAGCATGCTGTTGCGACGTTGACGGAGAAGGCTGTGAACCAGATAATAATATGGATCCATCGACAGATAGCGCTTTTGAAGAACATTCCAAGCAGTTGGCCTGCAATAAACAGTAGTCATCAAACGTATTTTCATGAGAAGGAACATTCACACGTGGTTTGAGAGGCCTCTCATTAGTGTGAGTATACCTACGTATAGTTCCGTAAATTACCTACAAATGACAATTTTAAATTATGAATTAATCATCCTATATTTCACCGCAAGGGGATTTTCGAAGTTTGGAGCTATTATACCACGTTTGATACAATGATAATTAACATGACTATAAGAGCGAATTTTCCCTCCAGGCAGTTTACATCTGCCCTCGAATGCTAGATACTCCAACCCACTGGCTGGAAACAAGCAAAGGGGACGAACAAACATACTCTCATGCAGACATAAAGGCTCATTGATTACCTAGCATGCTGTTGCGACGTTGACGGAGAAGGCTGTGAACCAGATAATAATATGGATCCATCGACAGATAGCGCTTTTGAAGAACATTCCAAGCAGTTGGCCTGCAATAAACAGTAGTCATCAAACGTATTTTCATGAGAAGGAACATTCACACGTGGTTTGAGAGGCCTCTCATTAGTGTGAGTATACCTACTTATGGTTCCGTAAATTACCTACAAATGACAATTTTAAATTATGAATTAATCATCCTATATTTCACCGCAAGGGGATTTTCGAAGTTTGGAGCTATTATACCACGTTTGATACAATGATAGTTAACATGACTATAAGAGCGAATTTACCCTCCAGGCAGTTTACATCTGCCCTCGAATGGTAGATACTCCAACCCACTGGCTGGGAACAAGCAAAGGGGACGAACAAACATACTCTCATACAGACATAAAGGCTCATTGATTACCTAGCATGCTGTTGCGACGTTGACGGAGAAGGCTGTGAACCAGATAATAATATGGATCCATCGACAGATAGCGCTTTTGAAGAACATTCCAAGCAGTTGGCCTGCAATAAACAGTAGTCATCAAACGTATTTTCATGAGAAGGAACATTCACACGTGGTTTGAGAGGCCTCTCATTAGTGTGAGTATACCTACGTATAGTTCCGTAAATTACCTACAAATGACAATTTTAAATTATGAATTAATCATCCTATATTTCACCGCAAGGGGATTTTCGAAGTTTGGAGCTATTATACCACGTTTGATACAATGATAATTAACATGACTATAAGAGCGAATTTTCCCTCCAGGCAGTTTACATCTGCCCTCGAATGCTAGATACTCCAACCCACTGGCTGGAAACAAGCAAAGGGGACGAACAAACATACTCTCATACAGACATAAAGGCTCATTGATTACCTAGCATGCTGTTGCGACGTTGACGGAGAAGGCTGTGAACCAGATAATAATACGGATCCATCGACAGATAGCGCTTTTGAAGAACATTCCAAGCAGTTGGCCTGCAATAAACAGTAGTCATCAAACGTATTTTCATGAGAAGGAACATTCACACGTGGTTTGAGAGGCCTCTCATTAGTGTGAGTATGCCTACTTATGGTTCCGTAAATTACCTACAAATGACAATTTTAAATTATGAATTAATCATCCTATATTTCACCGCAAGAGGATTTTCGAAGTTTGGAGCTATTATACCACGTTTGATACAATGATAATTAACATGACTATAAGAGCGAATTTTCCCTCCAGGCAGTTTACATCTGCCCTCGAATGGTAGATACTCCAACCCACTGGCTGGAAACAAGCAAAGGGGACGAACAAACATACTCTCATACAGACATAAAGGCTCATTGATTACCTAGCATGCTGTTGCGACGTCGACGGAGAAAGCTGTGAACCAGATAACAATACGGATCCATCGACAGTTAGCGCTTTTGAAGAACATTCCAAGCAGTTGGCCTGCAATAAACAGTAGTCATCAAACGTATTTTCATGAGAAGGAACATTCACACGTGGTTTGAGAGGCCTCTCATTAGTGTGAGTATACCTACGTATGGTTCCGTAAATTACCTACAAATGACAATTTTAAATTATGAATTAATCATCCTATATTTCACCGCAAGGGGATTTTCGAAGTTTGGAGCTATTATACCACGTTTGATACAATGATAATTAACATGACTATAAGAGCGAATTTTCCCTCCAGGCAGTTTACATCTGCCCTCGAATGCTAGATACTCCAACCCACTGGCTGGAAACAAGCAAAGGGGACGAACAAACATACTCTCATACAGACATAAAGGCTCATTGATTACCTAGCATGCTGTTGCGACGTTGACGGAGAAGGCTGTGAACCAGATAAAAATAGGGATCCATCGACAGTTAGCGCTTTTGAAGAACATTCCAAGCAGTTGGCTTGCAATAAACAGTAGTCATCAAACGTATTTTCATGAGAAGGAACATTCACACGTGGTTTGAGAAGCCTCTCATTAGTGTGAGTATACCTACTTATGGTTCCGTAAATTACCTACAAATGACAATTTTAAATTATGAATTAATCCTCCTATATTTCACCGCAAGGGGATTTTCGAGGTTTGGAGCTATTATACCACGTTTGATACAATGATAATTAACATGACTATAAGAGCGAATTTTCCCTCCAGGCAGTTTACATCTGCCCTCGAATGCTAGATACTCCAACCCACTGGCTGGAAACAAGCAAAGGCGACGAACAAACATACTCTCATGCAGACATAAAGGCTCATTGATTACCTAGCATGCTGTTGCGACGTTGACGGAGAAGGCTGTGAACCAGATAATAATATGGATCCATCGACAGATAGCGCTTTTGAAGAACATTCCAAGCAGTTGGCCTGCAATAAACAGTAGTCATCAAACGTATTTTCATGAGAAGGAACATTCACACGTGGTTTGAGAGGCCTCTCATTAGTGTGAGTATACCTACGTATGGTTCCGTAAATTACCTACAAATGACAATTTTAAATGATAAATTAATCCTCCTATATTTCTCCGCAAGGGGATTTTCGAAGTTTCGAGCTATTATACCACGTTTGATACAATGATAATTAACATGACTATAGGAGCGAATTTTCCCTCCAGGCAGTTTACATCTGCCCTCGAATGCTAGATACTCCAACCGACTGGCTGGAAACAAGCAAAGGGGACGAACAAACATACTCTCATACAGACATAAAGGCTCATTGATTACCTAGCATGCTGTTGCGACGGTGACGGAGAAGGCTGTGAACCAGATAATAATATGGATCCATCGACAGATAGCGCTTTTGAAGAACATTCCAAGCAGTTGGCCTGCAATAAACAGTAGTCATCAAACGTATTCTCATGAGAAGGAACATTCACACGTGGTTTGAGAGGCCTCTCATTAGTGTGAGTATACCTACGTATAGTTCCGTAAATTACCTACAAATGACAATTTTAAATGATAAATTAATCCTCCTATATTTCTCCGCAAGGGGATTTTCGAAGTTTCGAGCTATTATACCACGTTTGATACAATGATAATTAACATGACTATAGGAGCGAATTTTCCCTCCAGGCAGTTTACATCTGCCCTCGAATGCTAGATACTCCAACCCACTGGCTGGAAACAAGCAAAGGGGACGAACAAACATACTCTCATACAGACATAAAGGCTCATTGATTACCTAGCATGCTGTTGCGACGTTGACGGAGAAGGCTGTGAACCAGATAACAATACGGAACCATCGACAGTCAGCGCTTTTGAAGAACATTCCAAGCAGTTGGCCTGCAGTAAACAGTAGTCATCAAACGTATTTTCATGAGAAGGAACATTCACACGTGGTTTGAGAGGCCTCTCATTAGTGTGAGTATACCTACGTATAGTTCCGTAAATTACCTACAAATGACAATTTTAAATTATGAATTAATCATCCTATATTTCACCGCAAGGGGATTTTCGAAGTTTGGAGCTATTATACCACGTTTGATACAATGATAGTTAACATGACTATAAGAGCGAATTTACCCTCCAGGCAGTTTACATCTGCCCTCGAATGGTAGATACTCCAACCCACTGGCTGGAAACAAGCAAAGGGGACGAACAAACATACTCTCATACAGACATAAAGGCTCATTGATTACCTAGCATGCTGTTGCGACGTTGACGGAGAAGGCTGTGAACCAGATAATAATATGGATCCATCGACAGATAGCGCTTTTGAAGAACATTCCAAGCAGTTGGCCTGCAATAAACAGTAGTCATCAAACGTATTTTCATGAGAAGGAACATTCACACGTGGTTTGAGAGGCCTCTCATTAGTGTGAGTATACCTACTTATGGTTCCGTAAATTACCTACAAATGACAATTTTAAATTATGAATTAATCATCCTATATTTCACCGCAAGGGGATTTTCGAAGTTTGGAGCTATTATACCACGTTTGATACAATGATAATTAACATGACTATAAGAGCGAATTTTCCCTCCAGGCAGTTTACATCTGCCCTCGAATGGTAGATACTCCAACCCACTGGCTGGAAACAAGCAAAGGGGACGAACAAACATACTCTCATACAGACATAAAGGCTCATTGATTACCTAGCATGCTGTTGCGACGTTGACGGAGAAGGCTGTGAACCAGATAATAATATGGATCCATCGACAGATAGCGTATACTCATAAGTAGGTATACTCACACGTGGTTTGAGAGGCCTCTCATTAGTGTGAGTATACCTACTTATGGTTCCGTAAATTACCTACAAATGACAATTTTAAATGATAAATTAATCCTCCTATATTTCTCCGCAAGGGGATTTTCGAAGTTTCGAGCTATTATACCACGTTTGATACAATGATAATTAACATGACTATAGGAGCGAATTTTCCCTCCAGGCAGTTTACATCTGCCCTCGAATGCTAGATACTCCAACCCACTGGCTGGAAACAAGCAAAGGGGACGAACAAACATACTCTCATACAGACATAAAGGCTCATTGATTACCTAGCATGCTGTTGCGACTTTGACGGAGAAGGCTGTGAACCAGATAAAAATACGGATCCATCGACAGTTAGCGCTTTTGAAGAACATTCCAAGCAGTTGGCCTGCAATAAACAGTAGTCATCAAACGGATTTTTCATGAGAAGGAACATTCACACGTGGTTTGAGAGGCCTCTCATTAGTGTGAGTATACCTACGTATAGTTCCGTAAATTACCTACAAATGACAATTTTAAATTATGAATTAATCATCCTATATTTCACCGCAAGGGGATTTTCGAAGTTTGGAGCTATTATACCACGTTTGATACAATGATAATTAACATGACTATAAGAGCGAATTTTCCCTCCAGGCAGTTTACATCTGCCCTCGAATGGTAGATACTCCAACCCACTGGCTGGAAACAAGCAAAGGGGACGAACAGACATAAAGGCTCATTGATTACCTAGCATGCTGTTGCGACGTTGACGGAGAAGGCTGTGAACCAGATAATAATACGGATCCATCGACAGTTAGCGCTTTTGAAGAACAT
Organism: Stenodema calcarata; assembly: GCA_963920205.1. Lineage (NCBI taxonomy): Eukaryota > Metazoa > Arthropoda > Insecta > Hemiptera > Miridae > Stenodema > Stenodema calcarata. The sequence goes on along the minus strand of OY986048.1, from coordinate 57,651,307 downwards.
TCCAAGCAGTTGGCCTGCAATAAACAGTAGTCATCAAACGTATTTTCATGAGAAGGAACATTCACACGTGGTTTGAGAGGCCTCTCATTAGTGTGAGTATACCTACGTATGGTTCCGTAAATTACCTACAAATGACAATTTTAAATTATGAATTAATCATCCTATATTTCACCGCAAGGGGATTTTCGAAGTTTGGAGCTATTATACCACGTTTGATACAATGATAATTAACATGACTATAAGAGCGAATTTTCCCTCCAGGCAGTTTACATCTGCCCTCGAATGCTAGATACTCCAACCCACTGGCTGGAAACAAGCAAAGGGGACGAACAAACATACTCTCATACAGACATAAAGGCTCATTGATTACCTAGCATGCTGTTGCGACGTTGACGGAGAAGGCTGTGAACCAGATAAAAATACGGATCCATCGACAGTTAGCGCTTTTGAAGAACATTCCAAGCAGTTGGCCTGCAATAAACAGTAGTCATCAAACGTATATTCATGAGAAGGAACATTCACACGTGGTTTGAGAGGCCTCTCATTAGTGTGAGTATACCTACGTATGGTTCCGTAAATTACCTACGAATGACAATTTTAAATTATGAATTAATCCTCCTATATTTCACCGCAAGGGGATTTTCGAAGTTTGGAGCTATTATACCACGTTTGATACAATGATAGTTAACATGACTATAAGAGCGAATTTACCCTCCAGGCAGTTTACATCTGCCCTCGAATGGTAGATACTCCAACCCACTGGCTGGAAACATGCAAAGGGGACGAACAAACATACTCTCATACAGACATAAAGGCTCATTGATTACCTAGCATGCTGTTGCGACGTTGACGGAGAAGGCTGTGAACCAGATAATAATATGGATCCATCGACAGATAGCGCTTTTGAAGAACATTCCAAGCAGTTGGCCTGCAATAAACAGTAGTCATCAAACGTATTTTCATGAGAAGGAACATTCACACGTGGTTTGAGAGGCCTCTCATTAGTGTGAGTATACCTACGTATGGTTCCGTAAATTACCTACAAATGACAATTTTAAATGATAAATTAATCCTCCTATATTTCTCCGCAAGGGGATTTTCGAAGTTTCGAGCTATTATACCACGTTTGATACAATGATAATTAACATGACTATAGGAGCGAATTTTCCCTCCAGGCAGTTTACATCTGCCCTCGAATGCTAGATACTCCAATCCACTGGCTGGAAACAAGCAAAGGGGACGAACAAACATACTCTCATACAGACATAAAGGCTCATTGATTACCTAGCATGCTGTTGCGACTTTGACGGAGAAGGCTGTGAACCAGATAAAAATACGGATCCATCGACAGATAGCGCTTTTGAAGAACATTCCAAGCAGTTGGCCTGCAATAAACAGTACTCATCAAACGGATTTTTCATGAGAAGGAACATTCACACGTGGTTTGAGAGGCCTCTCATTAGTGTGAGTATACCTACGTATAGTTCCGTAAATTACCTACAAATGACAATTTTAAATTATGAATTAATCATCCTATATTTCACCGCAAGGGGATTTTCGAAGTTTGGAGCTATTATACCACGTTTGATACAATGATAATTAACATGACTATAAGAGCGAATTTTCCCTCCAGGCAGTTTACATCTGCCCTCGAATGGTAGATACTCCAACCCACTGGCTGGAAACATGCAAAGGGGACGAACAGACATAAAGGCTCATTGATTACCTAGCATGCTGTTGCGACGTTGACGGAGAAGGCTGTGAACCAGATAATAATACGGATCCATCGACAGTTAGCGCTTTTGAAGAACATTCCAAGCAGTTGGCCTGCAATAAACAGTAGTCATCAAACGTATTTTCATGAGAAGGAACATTCACACGTGGTTTGAGAGGCCTCTCATTAGTGTGAGTATACCTACGTATGGTTCCGTAAATTACCTACAAATGACAATTTTAAATTATGAATTAATCATCCTATATTTCACCGCAAGGGGATTCTCGAAGTTTGGAGCTATTATACCACGTTTGATACAATGATAATTAACATGACTATAAGAGCGAATTTTCCCTCCAGGCAGTTTACATCTGCCCTCGAATGCTAGATACTCCAACCCACTGGCTGGAAACAAGCAAAGGGGACGAACAAACATACTCTCATACAGACATAAAGGCTCATTGATTACCTAGCATGCTGTTGCGACGTTGACGGAGAAGGCTGTGAACCAGATAAAAATACGGATCCATCGACAGTTAGCGCTTTTGAAGAACATTCCAAGCAGTTGGCCTGCAATAAACAGTAGTCATCAAACGTATTTTCATGAGAAGGAACATTCACACGTGGTTTGAGAGGCCTCTCATTAGTGTGAGTATGCCTACGCATGGTTCCGTAAATTACCTACAAATGACAATTTTAAATTATGAATTAATCCTCCTATATTTCACCGCAAGGGGATTTTCGAAGTTTGGAGCTATTATACCACGTTAGTTACAATTATAATTAACATGGCTATAAGAGCGAATTTTCCCAAGGCTAGGATTAACGCTTTCCTGGAGAGTCTGTCGGAGCTTGGACAAAATCTATAAAGAGCATGTGGAGATCTATACAGTATTCACGAAACTTCTCTTGGATCAGCCGTACAGGGAAAATCTGATCCATGGTTCCTCTGTTTGGCCTGAATCTAGCCTGATACTCCCCCAGAAGGTCCTCTGAGTACCTGTTCAGTCTTCTCAGGATGATACCTGAAAGCAACTTGTATGCAGCACTGAGAAGCGTAATACCGCGTTAATTGCTGCATAGCAGCTTGTCCCACAACTCTCCGGCAACTCAGCAGTGGCACCTAAACTAACGTTTGGAACAGACCTACTGTGGTAGGAAGGAAGAGCATAACTGGGTGTTCTAATTATATTAAACTGTCAACTCACGATTGTATACCGAATGAATCCACCGAGTCTTTTGATATAACAGTGGTCGTGTTATGAATTCCACTCATATGGGGGTTGTAAGGAGATTTCTTTGTGAAACGCAGCTTGCATAATTCACAATTGTACATCTATTTAAGATGCATCGAATGCTGAAAATAGATATCGAGAAGAGAAAAATATTTTCCCATCGGCAACTATCCGTTTCTGAATGTCATCGCCTACTTTGTTTTCGGTGTTCAGGATAGTACCTTGTGATTGAGCTATGTCACTTTTCAAAGCTGCCATAGCGTTTTCCGCTAAAGCCTGATGGGTCTCAAGCTGATGCCGAATTTCTTCTTTTTCTTCATTTTCAGCAGCCTCAAGTTTCGCATTAAGAAGGTCGCATGTGGAACAGGTGTCAGTTTTTGGTTTACCAAACCTCATATTCGGAAACACATTATCAGTTGCAGACGTTAGCCTAGGTTGATGTTACTTTCATCAATGACAAGCATTTTTTTTTTTTTTTCAAAACATATTTATTTCGTATTTTTTCCTGTTTTTTATGTAAAATTTCATGATCAATTTAGTATTTTTTTCAATCAATTGTGCATTTCGGGAAGTAAAAATTCCAACCATTGGGGGGAACATAAAGAAAGGGTGTTATTATCGTGAAATTGTAGGAAGTTTCTATTTTACTCGTATTTTAATAATACTTTGGAGGTTTCAAGTAGTGTGACTGGAATGATGGCTGTATGACTGGAATGACGGTAGTGTGACCGGAATGATTTTAAGTTACTGAACAGATTAGAACGCCATTATTTGAAGTACCTATCATCAAGAAACTGCTTCCAATACACGAAAGTATATATTATCTATAACTTGGTAGTAGGTAGGTATGGACTTTTCATAATTTTCTCAATTTGATAGGTATAATTTGCTTAGTTTCACAGGGGTGAGAGGGAAGTTCTATGAATATACTCGTCACTAGTAAGTTATACATCAAAATTTATTCTTTAAATATGCATTTCTGAAATATTATAAAAAATTGTAGGTATTTAATAATCACATTCGCTGGTCCCAGTGAAAATGTTGGAATGGTTACCTACGAAACAGTTAGGAACAAAAACATTATGTAATATGAAAAAAACTTGACTATTTGTGGGGTAAGAACAAAAAGAAACTGGAACTTGATAAATTCGAGAGAAGGTATATTTACAATTCAAAAGGGTAAATAAATAAATTAGGTAAATATTCTTTATGTAAAAGTAAAATTTGAAAATGAAATAAAATGTTTTCTGGTGGGGATGAACCCGCAACCCAAGGTATTACTAATAATACTACCCACAAATAGGCATATACATACGGTACGAAATTCGCAATTAAGAAGCCTAATTTTGCCTCGATCAATGGAAAGGGATATAGAAAATTGAGGGGATCTTCAGGTGGTTTCCCTGGGAAGAAAATGAAAATCGGAAAATCTTATCTGATACGATGTGAAAACGCAGATCGGTAGCAGGCAGTAGATACTTCTCGGTGAATCCCAAACCGTATCTTGAAACGGTAGAGGGATTATGAGTATATTCACTGAAGTGCACGGAGGTCTTTGTGATAAAACTACAGTTCTGAATTATCCCTATTCCCCATCAATTGAGTATTTATTGTTTTGTTGTTTTAGAGTGTTCTTGAAAAATCCGTTCCTATTGTGTTACCTATGCAGAATTTCGCTTAATAAAACCTACGTTGAGGTGCACTCGTTTCATTACAGTCTTAATTGAAGATTCCTTCCAGTCTTCGATGATTCGGAAAGGTAGTAGCGGTAGAGGAATCCAATGCGAATATATTTGGAAAGCTTCGAAATTCCGACGTTCTCAAAATCTGCAGCACTCACAAATCCTTGGCGAACGGAATCCGGTGAAATATACTACGAGTATATATTATAAACATGTCTCGAGGAGAAGAGAGAAGGGAGAAAGGAAACGACAGTACATCTGCTGGTAGAACGGGGACATCTGCTGCTTCACGTGGACGAACAAAGGAATGGCGACACCTGTAAACCCTTCTGCGCATGATTGGCGAGTCCGCGAAAACCGTCTGCTCACCGAAGTAGCGGTTGAATATGAAAATCGCACCGATATTTCACGTTACAGTAAACAAGCACTGTGTTTAATAAACTAGTTCTCAAATACATTAATCTCAGGATATTTTCCTGTTTTAAATTAAACTTTTACTCTTAAACTCGACAAACATGTCAAAGATAACTTCTCAACATGCTTAACAAATCTTAACATTGATTGTTATACCAAGACTAAACAGAAACTTTAAAAGGTGGTTGTGCATCCTGCTTATAGTATGAAATGTGAGCTCTTTGTAAGGTAGCGGAAGTCTCATTGATACAAGGGCGTCTGATTTAATACACCGAGGCTTTCAGAGTTCATGAATAAATTTTATTGAGGCAATTTTTGCGACTTCTGTATTGAAAAACATCGGAGTATGCAAAAAAATATGCTGTTGGCATCAAGAGATAGCCAAGAGATAACACAAAATAGGTACATATCCAGGAAAATATCCACAAGTTGCTACCACTTCACGAGCGGTGAACATACTGAATTTTTGCAAAATAATCACAAGTGAAACATTGGAAATTGTCAGAAAAATTGACTGAGTCCGACCACATTCGAGCACTTGACTTGCTTGAAATAATTTCTACCTTTTAAATAATGGGCCGTTACCTCCAACTGCTTCAGCGTCAGCACCAACATCTCTGATGCAATACATAACCTGTTCATTGCCTGTAGAAGCATAGTTTTCTCCAACAGCTGAGTCTAAACAAACGATTCCTTCTTTGAGCAACTCGACTGTATCAACTGAAAAGGAAAAAAAGGTTAAGAATACACAAAGCCTATCTCAAAAATTGAACATTCATAATATGAGTTTTCTTAATTTTTTTTTTTTTTTAAATAATGGGCCGTTACCTCCAACTGCGTCAGCGTCAGCAACAACATCTCCGATGCAATTTATAACCTGTTCATTGCCTGTAGAAACATAGTTTTCTCCATCAGCTGAGTCTAAACAAACGATTCCTCCTTGGAGCAACTCGACTGTATCAACTGTAAAGGAAAAAAAGGTTAAGAATACACAAAGCCTATCTCAAAAATTGAACATTCATAATATGAGTTTTCTTAATTTATTTTTTTTTTAAATAATGGGCCGTTACCTCCAACTGCGTCTGCGTCAGCAACAACATCTCCGATGCAATTTATAACCTGTTCATTGCCTGTAGAAGCATAGTTTTCTCCATCAGCTGAGTCTAAACAAACGATTCCTCCTTGGAGCAACTCGACTGTATCAACTGAAAAGTGAACATATTATTGTAAGCTGTCACGCTTAGCGTGACCTTAATTGAAAAGTGACTGTGTAACAGTTACATATACGCCAACACGGAGTAACGGGTGATGAAGAAGCAACACAGAGTTAGAAACGTATGAAATATATTGAACACGAAAATAAAATGACACAAAGAAATAAACGAAAAGTAACTCTTGGTAATGACTCAACTACGCTCGTATGGTAGTAACCAGTAACTCCTATGACCATGCAAGATCCGTAAGTAGGATAGTTTAATTATGACCAAGGCTGTTCATAGGGACAGGTCCTTGGGCGAGAAAATAGAATGACAAGAGATTTGAGTAACTCGTAATATAAAGAGCCGTAACCGCTCTGCTAAGGTTATGAATGACTGACTGACTGGAGGTGTGACTCCACAAGTTCCTACTGGCCAGATATAAAAAAGACTCCACGTATACTGAGGGCTGGATGCCTGTAACACACTCGCGTACCGCGTTACTCGGACGGTAACCGACGCTTCAACAATCGTAACTCACACTCGGAGGGCGTCACTTAACCACGCTCGGACGGCGTCACAACTGGGAAATAGCTTGGGTTTGGGAGGGTAACACAACTAGCACTCGGAGGGGCTGTCAACTGTTGTAAGGCTGGAAGGGGTCTGGTCCACAGAAAACACTACTATACTACGTAGTAGTATAGTATAGGAGGTCTGGTCTCCAGCCTCCTGACGCTGAACTGAGGTGGGCCACAGGTGGGGGAATCGGCGAAAAGTGGGGCTGCCCTGGGCTCAGGAGGTGGCGCAGATCTGGCGGCCGGGCTCTCAACCACGGCCTTCTACCCCTATTGTCTACTCCATCAGCTCACACTCTTCTCCCCCCTGGGAGCCGGCGTCCTCGCCGGCATTAACGTCTTCCCAGGTCGTCCCTCCGATGACTGGCAGGCCAAGGTCCATCCCTGGTGTGTATTGGAGCGCCGCCTGTTGGTATCGTACCCTGCGGCAGAAGCTGCAGTTCAGCGGGTTGGGGTTGGTGAATGGGTCGTAGTGGCATTGCGGGTCCAGTCTGTCCGCTCTTTTCAGTAGCCTCTTCCAGAAAGCGCGGCATGCGGCACAACGGAACTGGATAATCCGCTTGTCGGACTGGAGGCAAACTCCGCACCGTAGGTGGGTTGGCCTAGGTCTTGTCGTGGCAGCGGCGGCAGTGGCAGGAGGTTTGGGTTGGGCTGCTTTTACTGGCGATCCATCCGGTGTTGTAGCCAGGAGAACTTCCGGCTCCAGCAGTCTGTGCAGCGTGGTTGGTGGTTCCTTGGCGGGACGGGGCTGTTCCAGCCTCCGGATCTTAACGGCGCAGGGTACCTGGAGCTTCAGCTGCTCGAGCTGTTCCTGCAGGGACGCTATTTCCTCTGCCATGTCTGAGATCTGCTGGTCCCTCCTCCGGATCTCTTCCGACATACGCGCCAGCTCTGTCAGCTGCTCCTCATTGCTCGGGTTGAAGTTATCGCCCAGGATGGCGGCAATCTTCATTACCAGTGCGTGCGCCAACCGGCAGGAGTGCACTCGGATGACGGGAGTACGGGCCTTCTGGATCATTTCGACGAGCTCCGTAACGGAATCCAACAGATCTGCTACCTTGCCCTTGAACATTCATAATATGAGTTGAGAAATTGAACATTCATAATATGAGAATATGAGAAATTGATAATATGATAATATGATAAAATTGATAGTATTCGGGGTATGGTGATAAGATGGGTGCGTGATATTTTCATCATCAATCATCGATTAAGCTGTCATGAGATTGTAGTAGATTGTAAAAAACGTTCTGTGTAAGTATATAAAGTATAGAAAATGAATGAACAGCAGGTTGGTTCTTCATTGCAGTAAAACAGTAAAAAACAGGAAGGAAATCAAGAACACTATGGTCTTGCCTTTACACTCAATAGTTGTTATTGTTGATGGGGTTGAAGCAATTATTTCAAATTGTTTACATCAAAACTACGATGTAAACAACAGTGAACAGGTGGTAGTGCCTGGAGAGGCTTCAGTTGCAAAAGGTTATGTTAGCACCAACAGTATAAGTCATTCTTATCCCAGCGTGGACAAGGTGATTCTTCATGACGTACGGAACAAGGTGGGGCCTGACAAGCCCCACTGGGGTTTTCCCAAGTTAAAATGCCTCAATCATGTTCAAAATAGTTTATTATTTCCAAAAATAATAATTTTACAACAAAACAAATTATCTTTCAGAATGGAGAATATTTCTAGCTTGGTAAAGTTCGAGAAAAAGTAATTTACTTCTAAACTCAGACAAAATTCCCGTTATAATTTCAATGTTGGTAACATAGGTAGCGCGTGTCTGGTAAGATAGGTAGCGTTCATTATCATATACCCTGAATGACTTATCGAAGAATACGACTAGGTATGACTAGAATACCCTAGAATGACTTATTGAAAAATACGACTAGCTATAAAGCACAGCAAAAATTCAGTCTTCGGTTACGTTGAACTTAGCACATACAGGGCATATCACTTTCTTGTGTTCTCCGCAAATCGTTCTTCCACATTTGTTGCAGATGATCATTTGTCTTCTTACGATCACAAAATTCACATCTTCTTTTCTTTGGTTGCAATGGCTGTTCATGTTCATTTACACTCTTTTCCTCTTCCAGCCCCAACACCGTTCTGATCAAAAATCGAAGCTGTTTTGGAATTCGTAGGTTGTCGGCTCTTTGCTTCATCCACGGTTCAGTAAGGTCAAATGCGAATGTCTTCAGGAAATCCGTTTGTGCTTGGTTTGAGTACCGCTCCAAGTCGAGATTCCATTTGTACAAGACGAAGCAATTCACCGCTGTCAAGCATACCGTAAAAATATCTCAATGGCCATCACCTCGTTGTTCGGTTAGTTGTCTTGTCGTGGCATAACTTGTCCAAGACATCAACCCCGCCTTTTGTTAGATCATAAAACTCGATTATTTCAGGTTTTGATGACTTTGGGTCTTATGGCGTGGTTGGAAAGTTCACCTAGACCCATTTTGGGTCTAGTTGGCAGTCGACGTGTTAAAAATGACTTATACTAATAAAACCAATTTTTGGACTTATACTGTTAAGGCCTAACACGCTAGACATATGAGCTTGCCAGTAAAACTGGTTTTGAGTCGAGCCACTGAACCAGACAAAGCTTGTTGTCGACGACTTCTTCAAACCATCCTCTTTGTTTTTTCTTTACCACTTTTTCATGAGTTATGGGTGCACCCAGGGTCCGATTCATTCTAATAGTTCCAAGAGCGAGAATTCCAAACTCTTTCCTAAGGTACGCAAGCAGGTGAAAAAATTGTCAAAAAACACAAAACTCAACGGTGCCTCTTATATGGTCTTGCTCAGCGCAATTACAACTTGTGAAAAGAAGAGCATGGCGAAAATTCAATATTCTTCCTTCGGCGAAAATTCAATATCCCAGAAAGTGGAGTTACCGCAGTACAACAAGAAGTCATAAATCACTCCCGAAATGCCCGCTCTGACAAATAACTTTAAGCCCCATTTGCAGGGCTTCTTCGGCATGTACTGCTTCTTACACCCGGCTTTCGATCCCTTGTAGGGCACCATCATCTCGTCGGTCCCGTGCAAGAGTGAGCTACTTATCTCGAAAAACGTAATTTTTCAGGACAGCTGTTCAAAGTTTTTGCTTCTCAGTTTTCCCGATATTTCCTAACTGCATTGCCCAATTGAGCTAAAATGTTCAAGAAATCATCTTATAGGACTCTCCTATCGATTTCTAGAGGTTTTTTCCCCTTGATACTATGACTCAACGTGTATCTGACCAATTTATGGACAAAAACCAAGATATGCTCTTTAGCATGAAATCATTTCAGGGATTTTAAAGATAATGCAAGGCACTATTTGAACATGAACTCGTAAAAAACTATATTTTTACAAAATAACTTCAAGTAAACTTTGAGCGTAATAATTGACGTCATCACAATGAAAAGGAATCATCAGTCGAATAATATAGGAATTATTTGATGACTAGAGAGAGCTTGTGTGACTAGTGTGAGGCACTGTCTCTGGGAATTTGCTCCAAGATGCCTTCAAAAACGTTTTTGCAAAACTATCTTATACTTAGCAAAGAAACTTCAAAAAAGAAAAATTAACGAAGAAAGTAAGCCTACAAAATGTCAGTCACAAATTTTTGAAAAAATCCTTGGAGCATTGGGGCATAACAGCTACCCCATTACTTCTTTTCTCGGAAAGTGAGAGCAAGGCTTTTTTTTGTAATACCCGTTTTTTTATTGTAGGCCATGGTCAATTCGGTCGGTAAAGGAAATGCAGGTGTCTTTTGGCGGCGTTTCTGATTAGCAATATCTATCGTTTTGAAATTTTCTTGGGCGAAAGATGTTTTGTACCGGAGAAGCCCTGGTTCATCTTTCTCAGAGACTTCGGCAATTGGTACCCGTTCCCCATCTTCTTTCAATAGGGCTTCCTTCATTTTCAAATCTTCTGTCAGCTTTTTGAAATCGAAAAATTCGGAGTAATCTATTTGCTTGACAATGTATATTGGTCCTGTCTTCTTGGCCTGCTCGATAATTGAGACGTAGTTCTCAGGGACATAGATGGGGGACGATTTTCTGTACTTTGTTATAGCTCGTTCTATTACAGAGTAAACGCAGTCTCCTTCATTTTGAGGGTGTCCAGTAACGAGAAATTTATGGGCAATGGACTTGACGTTTTTTAGCTGCCACGCGGCAAAAAAGTACAAGGCAAAAATGAATCGGTTTTTTTTGCTGCCCTGCGTAATTATCCTGTAAAAGACGACATCGACCAGAGTCGTAATGGCATTGTTTAGGTGTTTCAGGTACATCCAGGTGCATGTACCAATTTCATTAGCACCCCGATTAGCTTGGCTTTTGATGGAATCCTTTTCCGCAAACCAAGCATAAACAACGTTTAATATCATTGTCTGGGACAATAAGCAGGGGTTCAGCTAATAAAAACCAATTAGGTTTTTCTAGGTCAGAAAAAACAGAGTCTAGGGGTTCAGATAATAAAAACCAATTAGGTCAGAAAACAAGGGATGTCCATAAAGAGAAAGAATAGAAATAAATGGCTTTTCCAGCAGCTGGCGTCGTTCCATTACTTACGTATTGGCTGAAGACGTGAAGAAAATATAAAAATGAAGGGGTTTGGTCCAGGATACTGATGACCTGGTACCACGTGGAGAATTTCTGAATGGCGTAGCCTTGAAAAGGAAAATTTTGGAAAGGCACCTTCGCTGGTCGGTTACGATGGCGAACTGAGGAGACGGAAGGATGGACAGAGCTGGCAGGAGTTCCCCCACAATGTCTCTCGCGCACAAACAGTTCACAGATCACCTTTTGTCTTATAACTAACTTAAAGTAAACATGAATGGGTCCAGTGGACTGGACATGCTCGCCCCCGAAATATTATCCATCTCCGCAAAGATGCTTGGTCGAGTCAATTTCGCGCAGTCCAGTAAACTGCTGAGCAGGTGGTTAAAAGAGACACTCATGTGGTATCCCGAGGCGGTACCTTCCTCGTTTCCGAGGAGCATCGCACAGAAGGACTTGAATCTCTTGGTGTCCCACTGCATGGCATTTTTCTCGTTGAGATATTTGCCAGTAGCACATAGCAATACACCCATTGAGATTAGTCCAGAGGTTTTTTCTTCCTCTTCTATGCAAGGCCATATTGAATTAAATTCCTCAAAGTGCTTTGAATTATTGAGGATTACTTGTAAATATTCAGGCCAGGATGTGTATATTTTTTTCTTTATGCCGCTCTTTAATAAGTGTGAATTGTATTCCACACTATTGGGGAATAAAAATATGGACTCAAACGTCACATTTGTAAGGCCTCTCATTTGTGTGTGTGTATTCGTGGTTCCGTAAGTTACCCTTTAGATTGAATCCTTCTCCGCAAACCGAACATAAATGACGTTTAATATCATAATGAATCTTCTCATTAGAATTCATGGTCAATTTGTCACAGTATCCACAAACGAATGGTCGCAAATTCAAGCAGGTGACTTTATGCTGCAATAGAGTGCTTAGTTGTCTAAAAGCTTTTGACTGAGAATATCATATTCACAATATAATATAATAATATAATATGATAATAATATAATGATAATAATATAATATAATAATAAGAATATTCATAATGCATCTTCTCATGAGAATTCATGGTCGATTTGTCACAGTATCCACAAACGAATGGTCGCAAATTCAAGTAGGTGACTTTATGCTACGATAGAGTGCTTAGTTGTCTAAAAGCTTTGGGGCACATGTTACACTGATAATTCCAAACATCAGTGTGAGTGGGGATATGGAGAACGAGAGTGTATTGGAACTTGAACTGTTTGCCACCCTTGTGAGGATGCGTTCATAAAGTCACATCCAGGCTCGTTGAGGTCCAAGGAAGATGATCCACAGCTCACAGATTGTATAGTGGATGAATCCACCGATTCTTTTGACTCAACGGTGTTGTGAATACCACTCATATGAGAGTTGTACATCTTTTTAAAATGTATCGAATGCTTGTGACACACCAAGATAGACATTTGGTTAAAGCCCTTGTGACACACGTCACATTTGTAAGGCCTCTCATTTGTGTGTGTGTATTCGTGGTTCCGTAAGTTACTCTTTTGATGGAAGGTGACTTTATGCTGCAATAGAGTGCTTAGTTGTCTAAAAGCTTTTGACTGAGAATATCATATTCATGATATTCATAATATAGTATAATAATATAATATAATATAATAATAATAATATAATATAATAATAATAATATAATATAATAATAAGAATATTCATAATGAATCTTCTTCATTTTGTTGTTATGAAAAATCAAATTTCCAACTAAGGGCTCAACTGTTTATGGCAGACGGCTTAATTGCTCACTGCAAAAGTGACATCAAAGTTGGAAAAAATTTTAGATCGAATTTAGGTGTCATAAATTGAGTTTTTCCAAAAATGACAAAATTGTGTTTTCGTAAAGATTGTAGGTAATATGGTCCCCAAGGTATTTTGACTAAAAAAGTGGAATTATGGCCGAAAATCGCAGGAGAATCGAGTTTATCATAACTAATTAAATTTAAATGTCTTTTTACATAATATTACATACAAAATTAGGTATTTAACATTATATTACATACAAAAATGTTTGAATAAAAACTTATTTGCAAAAGTCACAAATGTAATGCTAATTTTCGGCCCCGGCACACTCAGAATGAGCCCACATTTGACACATAATACACATCACCCATAACTCTCCAGCACAGTCGTCTTTGAAATTTCGATCGCAAAAAATGCATTCCGCATCTTCCTTCGTTGGGCCCTCTTCACCGACAGGCATTTCGTAAGGTGAATCTGACGACCTATCTTCTGGGATTGAACCTGAATCATCTGTCTCACTCTCATCATTATCAGATTTGCGCTTCCGTTTCAATTTTTGTTTTCTTGTATGATTCTGTGTTCCTGAACCTGAAGGTTGATTTATATCGGCAGGCCTTCCACCTCCTCTGCATCGACGTTTTCCGCGGCCGTTTCCCTTGCCAACAGTTGAGTGACGATTGGCTGGAATAACCTTGATCTTCTTACCCTGTGAATTCAACAACATGGCTTTGTGAGGTGAACCAGTGATTAGAGCGCAAGAAGCGGCTTTTCTCCCCCTGTTGCTGTTCTTTCTTTTCGGTTGGGGAAATGGTTGAATGTCTTTTGGTGAAACCATTCCAGTTGCAGAACTGCCTACTGAACTGGTAGAGGGAGTGGCAGGCTGCTGGGTTGTTACAGAAGTGGCAGGTGGGTGGGGTGGATCTTCAGCAGGCTGGGGTGACACCGGAGTGGTGAGTGTCTGAGTTGGGTCCTCCACCAAACGTTGCTGATTTTCTGCTGCAACAAAGTCTGACGAAGTCGGTGAAAATGTGGCGGTTGCATGGCCAAATTCCACAGGCTCTAAAGCCATTTACTGCAATGGATCCCCTTGTACATTCAAGATATGCATCGGAGAATAATTGTGCAATATCAACTTGGCGAAGGCGTCTGTCCTGACGAAGCTGAAACAGCCGGATTTGCTCACTATAATGGGTCTTGAGGGCGCCCATGAACGTTTTATCGAGCGGTTGTAATTTGTGCGTGGTATGCGGAGGCAATGATATGATGTGAATGTGATTAGCTCGTGCTAATTCAAATAAAATGCTCCAACCACTGGGTGAACAGATGTGCCTGCACCCAACCTGATGGGTGCGCTTTCCCGATAGCTCCTGGAGGAGCTCCTTTCATTAGTGGATCGGACCAGTATTTTCTGGGGAAGATTATCATGGGAGAGACAAACCAAAACCTCAATAATGGTTCCTCTAATCCATTTTGGGTGTCCTTCTCTGAAGTCCCTGGCCCAAACAGTATCGTGTTTGACCAGCGCAATGTATCGGTTTCCACCACCATGCTTGTTCATCGAAAATACTTTATCATGCTTGTTCATTTGCCTATTCGCATATCATCAGCTAACATAGGCCATGACTCTTCAGGATCGAGATCGGTACCAACAAAATGGGTACAGTAAACAGTACGTATTTCCCGTACATTGCCCCCATAACATCGTCATTATACTCGTAGTATAAGTGTTTAAAACCCTATTGGGTCTTCCCCACGCCCCTTCCCACTGATAGCTACCGTCTAGTAAAACAGTAGTGAATCTCTGCTGCAGCAGTGATGTCTTCTGAAGTGGGCGAAAGACACTCGGGGAGAATGATATGTCTTGTGTCCACTAGGGATAGGAGGATGCCTTGGGAGCTGATTATGCTTGGGAGAGGGTACTGATGACATTTAGTGCCTCGGCATACAACCTCTGCTGTTCGATTGAGACTAGCAAGTTTAATTTAGAAATTGTTTACAAATTTAATTTACAAATTGTAAATCACAATGCCACAAATAAATATTAAATTTTGCATATTGCATAACACTTCTTTCAAACTAGCATCCAGGAACGTATTTATCCCTCTATCTGGATTTGTCCATACCCCTGGAAGAGAATTCGATACCTCTCGTGGTAGGCTCTAATTTGGACCCCCCCTCCCCTCCCCCACAATCGAAATTCTTTCTACGTCACTGTAGCATCTCGTCCAGGTGCTATAGTGGTTCCTCCTTTTTTCCTTGATTTTTGGGGATTACTCCTGCGGGAAGATGAAGGCCTCTCTCTTGCCCTTTTGGTTATAAATGTTATATTGAAAACTAAACACACTTACCTCTTGTTACCATGACGAGCCGAGGATTAACCTCCTTTTGAGGCTTCTCTTATGATTTCTGTTGATGTTCTGCACCTTTATATGTGTCTTCTTCTTATTAGGAGGATCGAGGAGAGCTCTTTGGTGAGAGAACTGCCTTGAGCCGTTCCAAGGGGGTTAATTGCCCATTAATTTGCATCTCCATCAAGGATATAAATAAATTCACTAGTTTTATATTTTGTTTTTGAGTAAAAGTGACTCTTCTCCTCAAGTTGGTCAAGACTGTACTATATAATGTTGTATTCACGATTTGGAATGAATTTGCTTAGTACTGTTTTTCGAATTTCCTCAAGGGCACTTGCTCATTATCATTTCAAGTATCAGTGACTCTTATGGTTGAGTCCTAATAAAATTCTTGGATTAACATTTACTTTCTGTTTTTTATCTTTCTCTTTTATTTGTTGTTGAAGTAAATATTCCAAAGTAAATATTTCATTATAGGTGTACCACCACCGCCCTTTTACAGACCACCG
Source organism: Stenodema calcarata (assembly GCA_963920205.1). Lineage (NCBI taxonomy): Eukaryota > Metazoa > Arthropoda > Insecta > Hemiptera > Miridae > Stenodema > Stenodema calcarata. The sequence goes on along the minus strand of OY986048.1, from coordinate 57,635,295 downwards.
GCTGACTCTGCTTCTATCACACGTTTAAATAAACAATTAAATTATATTTAAACAGTTGGAATGTCCAAGCATGCAATTATAGAATGATTTTTGTAAAAATGGACGTGATTATCACACCCAGGTACGAGTAATTGTGTACAATTATTGTAAAAATAGACGAGATAGTTAAGTTATGGGAAATTATATCTGTTCAAAAGAAAATTGTAACGATATTTTGTGAGGAAGTAAAATACGTTTGAAGAATGTTACTTATTTGTGTATATATGTATGACAATAAATATATTCTTGCGAACTCGTCATTCTTAACTAAGACCATATTCACTGTTTCCTGTCTTCCCAAATGGTTCATCATCGATATTGTTACCCTAATAATATTGAATACTCGTACCATTCTATAATTTAATAACACTGGTTTGTCCTGGAAGAAGTCTTCAACAGGAAGGTAGGTGTCTTGTGGCAGAAAGAGTGATAAATGAACGTGGAAAGTTTATAAACAATTTGGCATAAAACGAAACTATTTTATTGAAAAATTCAGTATTAAATTTTCTCTTCATCCAAAGGAGATATGGAGAATGCTCCCACCCCCCTCTCTTTCACCACTTTCTGCTCTGAATTCAGCTTCTTGGTTTACTGAAACCAGTAATTATCACCTATTTCCCAATAATTTGTATATTAAAAAAAATGGTTAGCTAACTGTTTTATTTAACTCACAAATACAAATCAATTTTAATAGAAGTACATACACTACCTATAAACACAAAAATTCAGTAAAATTTCATCAATTTCATATTTTTATCCAAATCTTCAATTCATTTTGCTGCTTTCATTATGTGATAAGAGTCGTGTTCTCTGAGAAGTTGTTAATGCAAATGCATCAACTATCTCTTCATTTGAAATAGGTACATTTCAAAATATCTATCATAACTCTTTCCGCAGAACAACTTGAAACCGCTAACGATAGGAGGATTCGGTAGATAACAAGAAAGATGAAGAAAATTAGAAATTTGCATCAGACAAAGATAGGGTCGAATGAAACTTCTTATCGACTGATCCTTCATTCCCTCTAACTCGGCTTTCCTAGTCGTTTCATCGCCTGCACCCTCACCCATTTCTTCTTCTTCACTTGACGCCAAGACATCTTCTGATTTTGCTTCAGGTTTATTATAGTATAGTAGGTGTATGTGTACGTATAGTATTACAAAAAATTCCAAACATGTCTCACATGTTTTTGGCACATAATTGGTCTGGATGTGAAATGGATTTCCAACCTAGCCTAACTGGAAGATCGATCAAAACTTGAACAAGACACTGAAGAATACTGAAAGAAGAAGCACTTCTTGGTGGTTGACCAAATGAAAACAAGTCACAATTCTCCACAATATATCTCGAGACCAGCATTAATTCGGACCCACTTATGAAATTATTCTCCACTGAATACTAACACTAACTATAATATTGACTGACAAAGGATGGGAGTTTAGACCTTGGGAGATTTGGACGTTTGGGGGCGCTACCCCCCTTTTTTTTGGGCACCTCGGGTGTAGAAAAGAGTGTATATCTGACCGCTTTACGTTTACTGGTTCCTGAGTTACAGATTTGAAAAACAAAAAACGTGCACAAACAAGTGGCAGGTACTGATCTTTGAAAATCGGGTTTTCCCACGATTTTTATCAGGAAAAAAATTGAATTCATGTAGGTAATTACACTGGTCTACGAAAAAAAGTGGGTATACTTTTGATGCGATATGTCATATCCGTAGTATTTGGCCTGCTGAGCACGAATCCGCGACCAGAATTGAGTCATCACTTCCTGATTTTTTTCTAACCTCAAAAAACTCTGCAATTTCGTGGCTGGTCGTACAAAGGTGCGGATGGTCTTAAAACATTCTCCGAACCCGTAAAGGAAATTTCGTAATTTTACCATAACGCTAACTGGGCAAAGTGCCGCGGACTGCGGATGGCGCACAGTGGGGCAAAATAGCATTATTTTGGAAACAACTATCGCTTATTAATTCTTCTTATAGGAAATTTCATGCTGAATATAAAAAGTCCCATGAACATTGGGTTGCAAATCAAGCCTTCCCAGACTTTTGGCCGATAAACGTAAGAAACCATCTAATGTAAAACACATTTTTCGTATAAGCTTGAGATAGTTTGTTTGTAATATATTTAGTCGAAAGCTTGAAACTCTTTTAATTATGCTTTTCTAGGAGTTATAAGGCAACCAGCTCGTGTTCCAAATTAGTTCTGTTGTCATATTGAAAAAAAAAAAGAAAAAAAAAAAAATCACATTCAATGCATGAAAAAGTAAATAAAACTATAAATTACAAAAAGCAGAACTTTTATTCATTATCACAATGAAAAACGAAAATATAAAGAAATGAAACCACCAAACTATGAAAAACAAAGTATATAATTAATTAACCACTAGTTATTAGCGAATTTTTGATGAAAATGAAGCTATTTTTATTTACATTCTTAAAAAAATTAAAGTATTTATTTCAATATTTTGAATAAGAAAATAATAGAAGTTAGATAACTTCTATTCAGCAATAGTTTTGCCACTTCACTAACTGGAATGTTCTTAACCTTTGGCTCATTTCGCAAATTGGAATTGTGTGGTCCGATGAAATTAAAAAGAAATTAGAAACATCTTCGTTGGTTGCAGTTCGCGATGATTTTCTGCTTTTGAGAGCTCTGAAAAATCTATAATCTTTATTTTGGCTGTCTTGAGCTTCATCCGATGCAAAACGGAGTTTTCAGTTATTTCCTTCCCGTGCCATAGGATTTTATGCACGGTCGCAGGCAAGTAGTACCACAATATTTTTTGAGGAATATAGTTTGGTTCTGATAAGCAGATTTGAAATTTGCGTTAAAATGGGGCAAGAATACCTTTTTAATACCTGAGTGACTTAAAATTTTTCGTAATGACTAAGATTCGGAAACCTTTCGTCTAAAAACCGTTCGAAAGAATTACTTTGTTCTAACAGTATTTCAGCCAAAACCGAATGAGGAATTGAAATAACTCCCGGCGTTTTTTTCACCACAACTACAAGTGTAATGAAATCACGAATTATACTAACTAAATAGCTCTCAAGCTGTTTCACCTTTGAAAAGGAAAGTCATAGGTATAAAGGAATCAAGTAAACAAAATTATATTTACAAGGGGCCAGACCCAACAACAACAAACCGTTTATCGGTTCGGGCGATTGTTTTGACAAATGGCCAACTACGGTCGCAAACGGTGATGTACGGAGGCGAAATTTATGGGAAATTCTACCTTATGTTACCTTCTAAATACTCCTGTAAGGCTAGTGGAGCCTTAACAAAACTTATCCAAAACTCTATGTCAATAAAAAGATGATATCGGTGCATTGAAACATTCCAATATAATTGAAGTACTAAAGCTTGGAATTCTTTTTAAATGGTTTACACGTATAAAGTTCTACTATAGAGGTCCCCTGATGGATAGAAGCCATTAAAAAACTTTAAAAAAAAAATCTTCAATATCTCCAAAGACCATTTCCATACGGAAAACGTTGTGTAATCGGCAACTCCATTTGGAGCCGTTTCTATTCCCTTACGAATACGTATTTTGAAAAAAGCTTTTACGGGGAGAAACTGTGGGATGTAAGCTACATTAAAAGTTGAAAATGATCATTTAAAAAAAAAAAAAATATTGAAATTTTAGGTTTTTTCCAAGTATTTCCCACTGTACGGCGGACGGACGGATTTTCCTTCATTCAATTTTCTGAATCTTCGTATCTTGAAACGTAAACCCTCAAACGTTGAAAGGGTGGGGGGGGGGGGGTAATTTTTTTTTTTTCTTGGGCGATTCCAATGGTTCATTATTGAAGATAATAAACCAATATGGGTTAAAAACAGAGAAAACCATGGAAAATTCACTCGTACAATTCGAAAAAATTTATCTTTTAACATTTAAACCTATATTCATATGAATTGAGCCATCACGTCCTGATTTTTTTCTAACCTCAAACAATGACCTGCTGAACATGAATCTGCGATCAGATTTAGACCATCACAATGTGATATTGATGTCATATATTGATATCAATGTCATATTGATTTCAGATCACAGATTCAAGTTTAGCAGGACTAAATCCATATGAATAGGTATAGATTAAAATGTAAGAAAAAAATGTTTTCCAATGTATTTCCCCCGATTTTCACTGTTTTTAACCGATTGTTTGAGGTTAGAATAAAATCAGCATGTCTCAATTCAATGAATATAGGTTTAAATGTTAAAAATACATTTTCTTCGAATTTTACGAGTGTATTTCTCACGATTTGTTTTAAACCCATTTTTTGTGGTTAGAAAAAAATCAGGACGCAATGGCTCAATTGTGGTCGCGGATTCGTGCTCAGCAGGCCAAAATACTACGGATATGACACATCGCATACCCCACTTTTTTGCAGACCTAGACGTCTACCTATTACATAAAATGTTATTTGTACTACTTAAGGAACACACTTTCTCTGGTGAACTGATGAGGGCGGATGCAAAGCCCGACAGCGCGTTTTGGCAAAAATTCTCGAAAAAAAAAATAATAATAATAAAATTAATCGTTTTGGGTGCGATGTATGGTTTGTTGTAGAGGTAGGGTCATTATTAATGACTCATTAATTGCTAATAAACTATTCGAAAGACCAAGTACCCTTACAAATCCATTAGAATTGTACTGTGGCTGTCGTTCTGATACAAGTGGAAAAATAAAGATTCTTTGCTGATAAATTGGCAAAATAAAATATGCCTAAGAAGCTCCTTCTCAGTATTTGTACACGAATCAGAGGAAACAAAAGTAAAAACAAAATAGACTTCTTAGATGTAATTTAATGGTGTTGCCCGTAAAATAAAAAGTATTGCTGGAGGAGAACTGACCGGGTACAACGTGGGAGCAGGACGCAATGCTAGCTGGGGGGTGGAGGGGCTTTGATATAGTTGAAGACACAAGTGGATGTAGGTGCTAAGTAACAAAAGTAAAATGTCAAGAAAATTGGGTTTGCATACTTGCCTATTTTGTTTGGTTCGGAATTTTTCTCTTTTTTTCTTCTCCGAAGTGTTGCTAAGGTGTTGTCAATCATGCACTGATGACAATAAACCTAATATTTTGAGGATTATCTGCGCTATCTGCAACCACATGAATTTTTGAAAAAATGTTACATAGTACCTTCTTCCACTCGTGTCTTCAGTTGTTCCTAAGCTTCCTTGGAACAAAAAACCAATCGACAACCATAAATTCGCAGGTCGATTCCTCAACTCTACAATATATTTACTTATATTAATCATGTAGAAGAATTTACAAAAAAAAAAAAAAAAAAAACAAAAAAAAAAAAAAAACAAAAAAAAAAACCTTGGAAGACTAGGAACCATTAGTGGCCTATTTAGTAACAGTGGAAAATTGAAAATTGGCAGCATCAGGCTTCATAAGAAATTGTCGTGTTTTAAAACCACGTGTATGCTTTTTGAAGGAAACTTAACGGTCTGTACGATTGTAAATTGCAATTAGAGGGTTACAATAAATATTTGGCACAATAAATAAGGTTGTATTTACATTGAGAGAAGTACATGTAACATGAGAACTTAAAAGTTAAATATTGGCACTCGTACGTTTGTACAACAATAACTTAAACCGTAGATTTGTGAATGTCTGGATAGCTCACACTGACTTCAAACTTACGCGTATTTTCTGTTCTCCTCGTAATTTCGAGAAGAAAACTATTTTCAATATTTTTACTTTTCCTACGTTCCCCAGGATCCGACATTTTGATTAGAGATACAGCTGTCCGTGTTCGGTCGCAAAGAAAAAGTGGAATTAAACTTCGTAAAGGCTTGAATTTTTTATCGATGCGGTAAAAGGGCTCCTGAATTCTGGGGTTGTTCACAAGAGCGTACTGCTCGCGCAATCATCGATCATCGTGGGCAGATCCACGTAATGTCAGTTCCCCCCCCCCCCCCACGCCATCATAGAGATTCTTTGCTGGCGTTCTGTTGGTGTTGGCTGTTTGCTGCCTCCCTGCAGTTATTTAGATACTTGCATACTTTTGTCATGGAGTAGATGAAGGAACCCACTTGAGCTTGTATAAGCGTTTAAAAGATGCGCAGTACTCTGGAATCCAAGGGATACCAGTCATTTCAACGAGAACTGGCGTGATATCTGCACATGACGGTACCCACAACATAAAGGACGAAGCCGTCCTACCTATTAGCTCCAAAATATGGACTGCTTCATGTGTACCCCATACGTCTCTCCCACCCGCATGAAGAAGTATGTAGAGCGTCTGCCTCCCTGCAGTTATTTAGATACTTGCATACTTTTGTCATGGAGTAGATGAAGGAACCCACTTGAGTTTGTATAAGCGTTTAATAGATGCGCAGTACTCTGGAATCCAAGGGATACCAGTCATTTCAACGAGAACTAGCGTGATATCTGCACATGACGGTACCCACAACAAAAAGGACGAAGCCGTCCTACCTATTAGCTCCAAAATATGGACTGCTTCATGTGTACCCCATACGTCTCTCCCACCCGCATGAAGAAGTATTTAGAGCGTTAGTACCGCCACCTCTACATGAATGATGTCGTAATACTCGAAGAACAAGTATGAACCCAGGTTTGTTGTAATGTCTAGCTTAGTCGGATAGGGGAGGATTATTTTTGAGAAACCAGGCTACTCATTTTTCGGTTAATTGGCAAGACACGTGTCCAGCACTGAAAGTTCCTCTCAGTGAGTTATCCAGGTTTATTCAATCTTTGGTATGCATTACACTAATATCACGTCTCCGTGTCTCTGCTCGCCATCCCGTCGAAGCTGAAAAATAAAAAGATCCAAAATAGTACATATTGGAAAGTGTTCTTTGTGAATTATTAGTGGTACAAATTGGAATACAAAGTCATATTTGGGTTCTAGGTACGAGTAGGTGCACTTATGTTTACCTTATGAGACATACCCGTGCTTGCAAGAAAACAGGTCGTTCTGATTTTTCGATATGTTGTTAGGACTCAACCAGTAGTAATAATCCAGGTTTCCAACTTTCTAAGACCTCGGTAAATGTCCGTTATGGCCAAAAAACCATGACATTTTCGCACTTTTTTCGGTTTTTGCTCCATATCTCCACGAAGAATTACTCTGACGCGTATGGTCACCCCATTAACATTAAAATACGACTAAATTTTCTACGATTTGGTACCAGAGCGAGCTTTCTAAGATTCTTCGTTCGCAAGATAAATCCTTTTAAAAACAGGCCACTTTTTCCAAAGAGTGAAAAATTGTCAAAATGGTCACTTATTTTGTCAAATATCTTCTAAAAAACTCATCCCTCGTCAAATATTATGGGAAATGAAGTTGTAGTAAATTTAATTAGCTTTCATTGGAGACCAAAAAGGTACTTGTAGTCCCGTCCGTTCTCTAAAAACCGGCACATAACCAAAAACAGTCATTGGTTGGTTTAAGGGTAAATCCATGTACATGGCTCTCACTACTTTTTATAGCTTTTATTAATGTAAGTGGCAAATGGAAGCATGTATCAATATAAGAATGATTGGTTAATAATAAATGTACGAACACAAAAAAATTAACACTAATTATAGCATTTGCATTACTGCATTACTATATCTACGTTAAGAATAAAGACGAATTAACATAAAACAAGATGGTTGATATTGTAGTTAAAATTAGGTTGGGAAAAAAGTCATACTATGTACACCACAACAATCACAGTAATTTTGGGATTTTCGATGGTCCGGTTGTTGTGTTGCTGGCTGCTGAAGAGGAGCCTTGGAGAGCTGTGAGAGGGGCTGGACCCTCCACGTCATCTGAGGATTCCTGCAAGACCTCAGGGGTGTTCAGGCAGGATTAGCCCCCACATGTCTGGCAGAGTGGTGAACAATGGAGCCCAGCCTTTCTACATGAGCAGCTGCCTGAACACCCTTTCTTGCACTTGCAAGAATTATTGTGCAGAAGGGCTGCGGGATTCAAGGTGGAGGAGATGGGGGTGAGCCCATGATGAGACAGCTTCCACCCCAATCTGTGGGATCCAAGTGGTTCCCCTGCCATTTCTGCACTTGCAGGTAACACATAGCTGCGTGGTGGCCTGAAGCATCCTCAATGGGTGGTAGGCCGGCGAGGTTCAGGTTTACTGCAGTGATAAACCTCTTATAGCTCAGAAAATTCAAGCTGTCTGTAGCAATGTCACCTCCATACATTGCCACAAACAGCTTGACCCCTACGTCTCGTACTGCCTGTGGAGTGGAGTCTGCCCTAAGGAAGACCTCCCTTGCTGAGCAAGTGTTTCACTCTTGTTCAGCAGTGTGGTGAATTGGGTCATCCCTTGGCCAAACGGCGCTGAGGTGGTATTGCGCCTGGTGAATGCATGGATGGATAATATTATCCCTGATGGTAGTTGGGAGTTATGGAGTGTGTAGGAGGTGGTGGAGTAGTGGCAGTACCCAACTTACATTAACAAAAGCTTTAAAAAGTAGTGAGAATCATGTACACATATGGATTTACCCTCAAAACCCACAGACTGTTTTTGGTTACTTGCCGTTTTATAGAGAACGGCAGGACTACAAGTACCTTTCTGGTCTCAAATGAAAGCTAATTAAATTTACTACAACTTCATTTCTCATAATATTTGACGTCGGATGAGTATTTTAGAAGATAATCCACAAAACAATTACAATTTTGAGAATTTTTCACTTTTTGAAAAAATGGCATTTTTTCCAGGATGTATCTTGAAAACGAAGAATCGTAGAAAGGCCGCTATTCTACCAAATCTTAGAAAAATTAGTCTTCTTTTAAAGTTAATAGGGTGACCATACCCGTCAGACCAATTCTTCATGGAGATTGGTTGGAGTTTCTCGGATCATTACATTCACTGTCACATCAGTTTAAATCCAATCTAATGGTTTGGTTGGAGTTTCTCAATCTACTGTTGGTATAATTAAAATCTTGGACAACTGACATTGGATACATCAGGTAACTGTTTACGTCTATGTTAGTAATTGTGGGGAACCTACGTCAGGAGCAAGGGGACGTATAGTTTGATTAACTGAACCCTGACAGAGCTTCTGGGAGAACATCTGACACACAGTCTGACATCTTGTTTACGTTTCAAGTTATATGAGCAGGTTGGCAATGATAGTGGAGGTTCACTCTGAGAAATGGGTGCAGAAAGTATTGAAAATACCCAGGTAAATTTTCGTACATCTAATTCGTTGAGAATCTGTCCAGCTCTCTTTTGGTGGACTCTCACAACAACAATCGTATACATTTATAACATACTGGTAGAATATCGTCCCTTAAGATCCCACAAGGTCTAACTCAGTTTTCTCAACTTTTCAGGAATGACAAAAAAAGCAGTATTTTCCAACGTACTGTAGTAATTTACATGGTTATCGCGGCTTTTCTACGTTGAAGAAGCCTTTTCCTGCATTGCAATAAAGGCCAAACCAATGAGCTAGAAAGACGGACCGAGAGATTTCGTATAAGTATTCGTTCCTAACTCATTCTACCAAAAAACTGAGTTAGACCTTCTGATCTTAAGGGACGATGTGTTATGATATATAGCTCAATATACAAAGGGCTATTTACCAATCAGTCCTCACCTCATGACCCAAGGTCGATGCGACCTTTGCTGTATGCATGCTGCCACACTTCAAGAAGGAGCACTCCAGAATGGAACCTGTAGAAGACGAGAAGGGGCAGTGCTACCCTCGATATGACACCCCATGCCAGGACTCCCATGAACTTGAGTTGCAGCTCCTGACTCAGCCAGCTTTGAGTAACAAAAGAGTCGAGAGCCCATAGAGCCATGTTGCTGCATAATAAGAATGTGATCACCTATAACAAGTGAGATGACACATCTAGAATAAATTGTCCATTTCATACATACAACGAAAACAACATTTCAGAGCTTGTTTGAAATCATTTTTGTGGAAAGACTCTGTTTTAATAATGTGAACAAGGTCAGAGAGAGGGGGATTATACGTAGGTGGATCTTCACTGTACATTCTCACTTTTTGGTCTCTTACAAGTATACAGGGTGGAACCAGATTGAAGACTTTTTTTTCTGTTAATCTGCATCACAAATGATGTACAGTTTTAATAGTAGCTGTTTTCTTTAGTTCTATTATTACTGAGCTAGTGCTGAGAAACACGATATTTCTCTGAGGCTAGGTCACGAGAGCTTACGTTGTGATCAGTCGATGATGTACTCATCAATTCCAACATCTACAGTGGCTGATGAATTTTCCTTATGAGATCTCACAACAGAAAAATGATTTCGTCATGCATCCGGTTCCACCCTGTATACAGGAAGTTTGTCGAAAACTTACATCTCGTTTCCAGGAATAGAAAATTAAAATCTAAAAAAAAAAAATTATATTTTCCTCATAAGGAAAAAGTGCCAATCAAAATTTTTATATACACACCTGTCTGGCAGGGGTCGTCAGGAGTTGGAATCTGGTGAGTGCTGCTCTCCGCAACCCCTCTTCAATCAAAGTGCTTTGAGCGACAGATTGAACGAGCTGGAGTGAGCTGGTGGTGAGGAGCATGATGTGCTGCCTTTGTTCCAGACTGTACGCATCAGCTGTGTACACAGAGCTGGCTCCGACAACGATACCAAACACCGAGTACAGCTGCACCCCACAGAGGCTGACAGTGGACAGGAGTGTGTCCAACATCATGGGGGACTTCCCTGTGTGACAGAGCTTCCTGATTTGCACGAGGCCAGGAATGGTGACGAAAACACTCAGAAGCAAAATGGTGCCCAAAGTACCGGACGTGATCCAAAACAACGTCTCCGCCGGGAATCCTTCGTCTTCTTTGACAACAAGGAAGATGATGATGACAACGATGGACGCGACTAGACAAAGCAGTCCAAGGAACAGGCCCTTGCTAGCACCTGAGCAGTCGATTTGTGGTCCCGTGCGGTAGTGATGCACATCATGTAGGCAACTTGCAGGCCCCAGCTTGCCAACCGTATTAGTGTTGGATGAGCACTTTTTGGAATATTTCATGCATGGTATCCTGTCTCTTCCTACATTTTGACCCATCACATATGTGACCCCAGCAGCTATCAAACTGGAAAATGAACAAATAGAATATATTAGGTAGGCAGCCATATTAGTTAATATGTTCTAGTCATGCAACATGTTGATTTCACTAAATTTGTACGAATTTTCTTTACGATTCGGAATCACTATCCTAAACTATTATTGGTAATTTTTGAACCCCTGTAACTCAAATGTCTCCCACTTTTTGAACTTCGAATTTGGCCTTTCTTTTATCATTATCAACGTTTTGGTGACACATACTTTTCCAACCAAGGGCAAATTTCGATTGAAATTACACGGTAACATATATGTGCCCTATATGCATACAAAATTATGTGACATTTTGGGATGAATTCATGATGATTAAACTTGGGCATCGCACACGAATTCTGTTACATACACACACATGGCTTTATTTTACGGATTTGGTTTACGTACTTTGGAACGTCTATGAAAAACGATATACACCCCTCATCTAGAATCCTAGCTTTTGAGGGACGCACCTCAACTATGGAAATCATGGTAGTTGTTTAATGTAAGCGACTTCTCTAACCCAATCATTTACTGCAGTGTTTATGGTAGATAACTGTTACTATGAGATCCAAAGTTAATAGATACATAGGTAGAAATATGAATTTCTTGTGGGCGTACCTAAATTGAACAATGAAGGGGTAGAGGAATGGCATTGAGGATGTCCAGAGCTGACCCAGTGTATTGGTGTTGAGGCAGTTGTGAAGAGCGACAACCTGAGCGATGTGGCTGTCTGAGATTGGCTGGTACCCCGCATAGCGTTCATGGGAGAGATTGTGATCTACAATGGATACGCACGGTTAGTTTCATTCAAGTACATATATTTAGACTCCAAAAAACATTCCATGTAAATATCATTATTAATCAATTATTTAATCATTAGGTATAAATAAGGCGGGGTGATATTTTTGGAAGGATTGTTTTTTGGAGGAATATCACAGCTTTTTGTTGTTGAAGTTGAAAAGACATGAAGAGGCAATATGCAAGAATCGATTAAGAAAATTATTTAAATTATAAATGCTTTTTTAAACTATTCATTTATTTATTAATAAAGTTATAAATTAATAAACTAAATAAATTAAACTAGAATAAAGGAGAGGCTCTAGCCTGGCCTAACTGCATAAGAAGAAGAAGCATGGTAAGGGTGAAGAACCGGGTTTTTGAAGTTTTATAACTCAGATCCCTTTCAGCCTAGCGACTTGAATCTGTTAAAGGACACTCGCGAAAGTTGAAACAAACCTCTGTGCGAAATTTCAAGTGAATCGGTGAAGGTGGGGAGGCTGTAGCCTTGACCGTATGAATTAGAATAAAAACATGGCAGAGGGTTTTTGAAGTTATATAACTCTGCCCCCTTTAGACCTAGCGACTTGAAACCTTCAGGGCTTTTTTCTATTATCCGCACCAAGAGAACATAGGTACCAAATTGATCGACTGTGGACCCGTCAAAGTGGCCAAAATTAGGCTTCATTTCAGTTTTTTGTTCCTAAAATTTTCTTGGGTTGAGATAATGGGTTAATCTTTCAACTGGCTCTGGGTCATGTTACCGAGTGGTCCTGTTACCCAGTCCCAAATAGCCTAAAATTTATGTTTTTTTCTAACATTTTTTGGGTTGAAATAATGGTTTAACTCTTTTAAAAGGGAGTTACCCAGTCCCAAATAGCCTAAAATTTATGTGTTTTTTGTGTGTTTTTTTTTCTAACATTTTTTTGGGTTGAAATAATGGTTTAACTCTTTTAAAAGGCACTGTCTCAATCTGAAACGAAGTTTGTGCAAAATTTCAAGTCAACTGGTGAAGGTGGAGAGGCTGTATCCTTGACCGTCCGAATTAGAAGAAGAGCATGGTAGAGGGTAGTTGAAGTCATGTACCTCTGTTCCCTTTAGACCTAGTGACTTGAAACCTTTAGGGCTTTTTGCTATTATCCGCACCAAGAAGATCCATACCAGTAGCCTTGACCGTATCAATAAGATCAAGATGAACAATATAAGGGCTAAAACGGGGGTTTTGATTTTGAATACCTTGGCTTCCTTTAGAGCTAGCGGCTTAAAGCTTTCAGGGCTTTCTAATATCCACACCAAGAAGACCTAAACAAAATTGAAAGTTGATCGGACAAATAGGAGTCGAGATATGGATACCTGGAAAACGCTTTTTGTGACACGCTGTGAACATACAGTCGGTACCGTTCGTTCTTCTCAACTTGTTTGCTTGGCGGGGCGGAACGCTAACGCGTTCCTAGATATGTAACCTCCAGAGACAATGGCGTGTCTGACATCGTGGAAGTGACTATGGACCTATCTGTACATTTGAACACCGATTTGTAGCAACCTCCAAACTGTTATAGTGCCTAATCTACTAATATCAATGTAACATCAATGGAACACAGCTGAGGACATGTAGTCCTCTCTATTGCAGTAGAACTAGAAGGAGGATGTGAGAGGGAGAGGAATTTTTCCTCCATGGTTGTAGTTCCCTCTTCCCTGTGCTACAGCACCACCCAGTAAAACTCAATCAGTTGATCAGGCAATCCTCACCTGATACCCATAATTCCTCAGGTTTAAAAAAAAAACCGCCTGCTTTTTGCAAACCTAACCATAAAACCTTTCTGTGATTTACTCACAGATTATCGCAAGTCATTTCTAGTTGATGTTCACCTTACCTAAGGGATAAGCATAATGTTCAAAACCCTTAAATCTCAACACCAGGCTCACCTGTTATCCTTCTCTGTTAGCGAATTTTCGAAGAAAATGTAGCTATTATTCTCTGTCCAACATTTTTAATACTCGAATTTTCACAAAATTTACATACCAAAATCCGTTTTAGACCATCCTGAATCCACTGCCAAAAGACGCCGTATTTTCGTTCTCAAACTTGAGTACTTTGAAGATGAAGAAACGTGGTTGATCCTTGATATATTCTTCATGGTTAGTCTGCTCTAATCTGATGACGTAATGCGATATTGCAATTCTGACTTCGCCGTCGTGTTCAGCGTTGAAATGTCCAAAAGCTGAGGGGGAGTATGGGGTGGGGGAGGGGGGAGTTTATCCATAAATTCCAAAAATGAAACGGACTGTCAAGTGATGCCTCATTTTTACACGCTGAAGGGAAGTCAGAATTGCTATACTTATCTTATTCAGCTCTCAAACTGAAGCATTTTGAAGGTCAAGAAACGTGTTGATACTTCAGATGTTTTTCATGGACACCATGTTCTTAAATGGAGACATTTTACATAAAACCAATTATTTCTTATAGCCATGCTGCATTTTAATCTGTGTACTTGTTAAATCCATTCCTGTGTCTGTGATATACCTCTTCACATGTTTAGTGGCCACTGTTAGGTAGGGAGATCTTACTAAACCTTTATCACTGGTTACCGCTAATAAACAAAGAAATCTTATCTGTTTTTGTGTTATTTATGTTTATTCCTATTTTACATCATACTATCTAGTCATTCGTTATAAAATTTCCCATCAAATTACAGTCCACTATAGTAGGTACCTACCCAGTATAACCTTTTAGTTAGGGATTGGGCCTTTTGCCCCCAGGGCAAAGAACACATAAATTTGGGTTATTAGCCATTGAAAGGGCAAGTGGCTGTTATTATAATAGCATAGATTAATTAATCAGCCAATCAAAGGCAGTGTTGAAGTAATTAATTGTTACATTTTTAACTAGAAATTCGTGAATAGAAACCTACAGAATAGTGTGTCGCGTTCGACTCGGGTCAAGGCTGCAGTCATAGACTTTGGGAACCCCTTGAGTTGAAGTGGAGTTGGGATGACGTGAGAAGATGTGGTGTGACCGTAGGTGACGGATTGAGCGAGATGAACGAAATAGGTCCACTCAATGCCACTTTCCCATACAACAAGGCGCATCCATAGCGCCAAATTAGTCGCAGCCAAATGCATGAATCCAAAACGAGCAATCAGCCCAAATTTTTCCACCAATACCTGCAAAAAAAACCAAAAACCACAGTCATGCAGCATGGGTATAAGAGTGAATTTTCGAAGAAATAACTGGTTTTGTGTAAATTGTCTCCATTTTACTGATCTTATAACAAATGTTGTCTCTTTTTTTGCCTCTATGATATCTCATTCCGTTATCGAACTAGACCAGATGAACCGTGAAGAAAGAACATCTCAAGTAACAACCTCGTTTCTTCATCTTCAAAATGCTCCAGTTTGAGAACAGAATAAGATATCGCAGTTATTTAGGGGATTTGTGGGTAATAGTTTTGTGGGCAAAACTACCCAAAACCCCCTCTGATTCGACCCATCTACGAAACTTAGTCTTTCAATTGCCAGGACGGATTTTTTGTGCAAATTTGAACTTTTTATCCCAATTCTATCGAAAGTTATTCAAGTTAATTTTTAAAACTCGAATTTCCGAAACATTTTCATCGGTATCAAAATCCGGAAAGACACAAAAAATCATAGGTATGTACATATAATAGTATCATAGTATGTACATATAATTTTGGACCGAGATTCAATAGCTTTCTTTTCTTCAAAAATTCGCTAAAAAGGTTCCAATATGCTCTATTTAGTTGATATGGTGGCTAGTACTAAATCAGAACCTTGGTCGATAGAAGGGTTTCAAAAATAATTTCGAAATCATATCTCAAAAATTCCAAATAGAACAGAATAGTTTTCTGTACAAATTTCATTAGAGATCAATATTACCATCTGAAGATCAATAGAACCATTCATTGGGTACTACACAGCTGCATGTGGAGGGATTGATAACAAAGTTGAGGTTGATCTACCTAATTATGGCCTGTGTTTGTACAAAAATCCAAGAGCAATATTTGTATTGTATTTACTGTGTCAAATTATTGCCATCAATTTGTATTCATTCGAACTACTCATTGTTTCGATTTAGCGTAGTTATTACATTGGCCACGGAGTTTCAACCCAAGCCTAGCCAGGAGACCAATTTTCTCTTACTTATCTAAAAATCCTTCAAAATTGAAGTAGTGCGATATTGAATGTCAACACCAATGCAGCATCAAAGTTCAAGGATGGTAGTCTAGATTTTGATGAATGATTCCCTACAATAAAACAAAATGGCGAATCATGGATTTGGTTAAAAAGTCACCTGAGAGTTAACGAAGAGGAAATGCATTTGGAGGAAGGTGAAGAGACCGTGGAGAACGGGGTGGACGAAGACGACGTCGTTGAGGCAGGGCCCCTCCATCATTGAGTGCATCGCCATCTCGAGGCCATTAAATACCAGCGTCCCCAGTCCAAATGCTGAAACATTGAGTGAAAAGGTCGTCATGTCAGAAAGGTACGTATGCTGTAAAGGTCTTTGAAATGAATTATTGGAGTAAATTGTATCAAGGAAATGAGAATTTGTTCCTTCATCAATAGTCGATTATGATACAACAAATGGAAAGAGGGCGATTTGAGGAGTAGCAGGTACCGAAGCGAATAGCGACTGTTTGAAAATATGTCTCAAGTATGAAATAGTATTTCCTCTTAGGGCTCTTACGAGAAATCTGACCAAAACATTAGTCTAAGCTCACTCGCCTATCTCAAATTGGTTGAGGTAGGTACAAAAAGAAATGGAATGAAGAATTCAATATTTAGTTGAGAATATTACAAACTTTGGCGAGACGGAGAATTTGGACAAACAAAGAAAACCTATCTGTATTTGATATCCCTGTTCGGCCGCAGCCTCTCAGTTCATGTCAATTTTATATTCATTTACTAACTACGAGTATTTTCATATCTCCCAAACTAACTAGCTCTCACGTTTCCTGCGATATCACTGTCTCTTCAGGTTTTTTGACCAGCGGAAAAACCTACTTTCCTACCTGGCATTTGGTCATTATCCTGCCCTGCCAAAACTCGTATCTCCTCGCTTTAGCCCTTCAAAAAACCCTCTATATACTATATCGGCTTCCTAGGTCTTTTGCTCCTTTTTTTCGATTGACACTCATATCAAACCAGCATTATCTTTCGTTTACTATGTGTACCAAGTGACCCGTTTTTCTTCGAACGTTGTTCCACCCAACATTCAGTTTCCGCATATATTGTACCTACTCGAATATCGTCCGTGCAATTTTTCCGACGAATACTACGCGTTCCTGTCGTTCTCATTGACTGCGAGGAACCCCATTTTGTATATATTTCATCCAACCATCTCATCAGCTTTGTACATACCGCCATTTCGTTATCGCCAAATATAACACACATACAGGGTGTCTACAGTAAATATGGGACAAACTCAAGGAAGCAATTCTGCAGCTAATTTGCAACAAAAAAGGGCCTCTTGGAGTTTCTTCATTACTCAACTTAAAAATCGACTTTTTCCACTTTTAAGATTTTTTACGTGTTTTTGACCTTGTCTCAGTAAAACGGCTCTAAATTATTATGTAAAATAAAAGTTGAGGATACCGTTGGTAAGAGCGCTATCTCCCTGGTATCAAATCCAATTTTTTAAGACAGTCCTAATCGATGAAAAAAAAGGTCAAAATCCAAAATTTGAAGATTTCTTAAAAATCACCGTTTTTTGTCTCGTATTATGCGCTATCATTACGGGGTTCTCGGGATGAACTTGGCCAGAATCTCAGCTCTCCAACAGAATTTAAGAAAATTCTTTTCACAGTGAAATTGGCATTTCTGACGCTGAATCTAAATGTGACACTTCCACGCCACCCCTATAATGAAGAAAATCGTTTTTTGGCATCTCATTTTAATTAAATTGTTGATTCTTTAAAAAAAATAACTTAATCCTTTTTTAAAAATAAATAATTCTTTAAAAAACGAGTCTCTTCCGTATCAGGGAGCATGGAAGTGTCACTATTCGATTCAGCATCAAAACATGCATACCTTGCGATACCGAACTCACTTCCATGAAGAAAGTTAGCTTTTGTACATTAGTTCTGATGTATCTTCTGTAGTTTTAACATAGCATATTATGCTATGTTAGAACTAGAGTGACGATATATGTATAAACAATGTATAATGTATAAATGTACATGTCATGTATAAAGCCAAGGAGGGGGCTAAATGGGGCGAAATTAATCTTGGAGGTTGTTGTTGCATGAAAACATGGCCGTAGCTTGTACGCAAACAGCACGATTTCGTTGGTTGACTCCCATTTCCTGTCCGTAACTCGCACGTAGCCGTTAGATAAATCCAGTGAAATTCCCTTTCTAGAATAAGAGACTCCCGACGCTCTCATGTATTTCATACAAACCTTGGAAACCTATCACAAAATTTTAATTACTCTTCTCCATTCTGAAGCTCAAATTATCGATCGTATATCTCTGCATTTAGGAGTAAGACATCTGGCTCCCTACCTTCATAGGCTTTTCTTTGACGAGCATGTAGCACCTCAAGCAGGCGCGATTCCGACTTTTTCTATTTTTTATTTTGTTTCTAAAACAACGAGTTACTCGTATGCAAGCTACTGAGAAGCAGCCCCCTCTTCCCAGCTCTGTAACAAAACCAAATCCAGTACAAGTAAATTCAAAGCGCCAAATTACAATTACGCCCAATAAAAGCCCCCCTTCACTTCGTCATAATTCATTCGCCCCCCGCTCGCCAGATTTGCGATCCAATAAAATATAATTATTGTGGAGCTGCAAATTATCTATTTGCTTGCCTGTCATTCTCAAATCTTCCTCTAAATGAAAAGTGAAATTACGTAAAATTAAATTCTATCTGCACAAATTGCGATACGTGCAAAACATGTGCGAAAAAGCACCACACCTTTTTGCACCGTTCTCAGGTACCCTCCAGCTCGCCTCAAAATTATCGTCAAAATGCTCCTCTTCCAAATCGTTCATCTCCGCTTCAAAACGATCAATGGCCCAGTTCAAACAATGACGTTTCTCGTCGAAATTATTCTGACTCCTCGCATTCGTGGTGTGAGCTGTTACATTACATCCCGATCGTAGGAGCTGTCTATCTCCTAACGTATCCTACTGACGACAAAACGGACGGAACCTAAATGCTATCATCAACCGTGCTCATCTCGAAGTCTATCCATAAAAAAATCCTTTTTCGACTTCTCAGTCCTTACGACCGCATATTGCAAATTAACAAATCTCTCATTGAACATGCGAGGTTCCTTACGTGCTCTGTTGGATTCAGGAAGTGATGCATCTCTAATCTCACAAGAGTGCGCTACTCGCCTGCATCTAAAACTGTCATAAAGAAAAAAAAAGAAAAAATCGAAGACCGACATTAAAAAAAATCGATATTTTTCACCAATATATCGAATTACTATTTGGGTATCTTTTTAAAATATCGAAAGTCGATATATATTATATCGATATTGTTCTCCAATAGTTGCATCCCAAGTTGCGATTACTCGAATGAGCCCCCCCCCCTTCCATCCTGGTTTCTATGCTCAAACATGGGCATTCATCATCTAGGGGAGCGTAAATGAAGTCATTACAACATTTTACAAAAATCCTTATCTAGGGACGAGGGAGCTTCCCGCCCGCCAAGAATACCGAAGCCCAGAAACGAGGCGCTTCGTTCAATGCTGTTGGCGGGAGCTTTTTGCCAGATGAACATGCCTGAATTGAAGCATTACTTCACTGTAGTTGTACCACCACTGGTTACTCGTGACCACCAGTAGTACTTTTATAATTCTTGCTTTTGCGATGACAGCCAGCCTGAAAAGGCTCATTACTTTACCTACTGTTGTACCACCACTAAGTACTCATCACCACCACTACTACATGTATCATCTAATTCTCAGAAGCCTTGCAAAAAGCTCTCGCCAACAGCATTGAAAGAAGCGATAAGCTCCCTGCAGGTGCAACAGAGGAAACAGAGGAGAGTGAAAGTGAGTTGTGGGAAGAAGACAGGGAACAGGAAAACATTGGTGGTGGTGGTGGTTAGGGGTAGAAGGATCAGGTTTCTATATGCACACTCAACAGCGAGGTGCGAAGCACCGAGCATCTTATATACGTGGCTGGCGGGCAAAATGGATATCATTCCTTTTTGAGGCTACGGAGGTTTTTTGGCGGGTCAGTTTTTACAACGAAGTGGTTTTTGGGGGGATCTAACAGTACCCACGAAGGCTCCTATGACTTTCACCGGAATCTGAGCCACACTAGCTCCTACTCATTTACAAACGTGAAACACAAACATTTTAGCCAGAGCTCCGAGCAACTTGCAGAGTCTTTGGTGTTATCCCCACCACCTGATACCAACACTCATTAATCTTACAGCTTTGTCTGTAGACCATACACACCTAGTGCGCCGATTCGAAGATAGAAACTTGTTGTTGAAGTGGCATCTTTGGTGATATGAGCCCGTTTCAAAGAACCGAACCTGTATAAACATAAAATACAAATTGTAAAAAAGGTTTTGAAGGAACTTAGTGGAATTTCATTATTGTATTGTCGGATAAAAGTACTCCAGTTCTTCATTTGTTAAAACAGATCAATAAAGAAAAAAAAGCTCCAGTCATGAAGCATGACTGCATGAGTTTCCAACACTTGAAAATGTAGGTGCAGATGGAAGGTGCAAAACAACAACTATGTCAACAATACAATACATTTACCTATTATGAACTAACAAATCGATACAAAGAATCCTCAACACTTTTTTTCTTGGTTGATTCTGATGGCTCGTTATTGAAAATAATGAACCAAAAGCAAACTGGATAACCATTGAAATGACAACTTTAACAATATTTAGTTCTTCCATATGCACACGATTACAGACATTTGCAATTGAGTAAAACCGGATGTGGTATGGGCGATAAGTGCGATAAGATTCAATGTGCCACTATTCAATCGAAATAAATGTGCGACAATCCGAGGACCAGTTCCTACATATTATGTACATCCTGTGAAATTGGTAATCCGATATTAGCAGAGAACTTTGTGATAAGGAGGTGGTGAACAAGCAACACGGTAGAGAGGAATGTGACGGGGATCCATATTTGTTGAAGGAACATTAGGTTCTTTTCCGCCGACAGCGAGCCGTGGCTCATGCGCAGTGAGGAGCAGTTGCCCAAGTGGCCGTTCAGGCAGGTGGACAATGTTTGCTATGACCCAGAAGTGACAGCCACAGTTCCTGCTCATCCCGCATGGTTGCCTCATAGCAGACTTCACCGGTAATGCTGCTCATTTCATCACAGCGTCACCACGACCAGTTGAGCTGTTCACGTGTTGAAAACTCCCAAAGTCACCACGTAGTCCCCATTGTTGACATGAAGCGTTCCAGCCATGTTATGAGTGGATGCAGGTGGGTGCTACAGCCAACGTGGGTAAGCTACACGTGAGTCTGCCGAAACGAACTTATTATCACACAGCTTGAATGGGATATCAGATCTGTGTTACAACTTTTAGATCAGTCACAGTATGTACCGGATGTTTGGTTATCAGATATCAGTTAGGAACTTGTGTGCCCCTTCAGATTCGAACAATTAGTAAGGGGCAACAGATGCACAAGTGAACTGCTGCTATCCAGTTTGAAATCGTTACAAAAATGCACAGCAAACAAAGCTGAGGTGGTTAATAAGGAACTGCGTACAGCCAGCACTGTGCAGACCGACCGACAAACAGATAGAAACGGGGCCTAATTTGCTTCCTGATTTGTGTTTCCAAACCTTTGGTAATTATAAGGCAAAAGTCCCTCAGTCAATATCTGCAAACCCTCGGGTTGAAGTTGGAATCAGTAAATCATGTGGTGGCCGTGTCAGGGATGTGGTGCGCAGAGTCATCTGTGAGGTGTAACATCTTGCTTGTAATGTGATTTGCCCTCGAAGCATGAGGAAGTCTTCTGTTGGAGTAGTTTCTGGTTTGCCTCCTGAACTAGTTCATCAAGTCCACCTCCTTCTTATTGGAGCTCTTCACTAGTTTAAAGTGAGCCGAAATTTCTTGCAAAACTTGTTATAGTAAATGGCTTTGGGCTTTGTTTGGTAATTGGCATTGGTTGCTTGGCGCTCAGCGAATGATACCTATGTATTTATCACTATTATTTATTACAGTACAGGTACTGAACTATTACCTACATAGAGATAAAGCCTCAATACAGAAATTATGACGATACCTGAGACTGACCTAGAGAGGGTTAGTCTTCCAATTTCTGTATCTCCCATGACGCTAGTTGTGATGGACTCGTCCGTGTCCCCATTGAAAGATGAACAGCTGTCCACAAGAACCCAAATGTAGATGGAAATGATCACTGCAATACTGCCGACATATAGGTACATGAGATAAATCCCCTGTAACATAATTGAAGAAGTACAGATTATAATATGATAGTGTAGTGTATAACTGAAGTGTCAGCTTGAGTGTTACGCGTTAATTCCCATTAATACTACATATTTAAAAGTAGCATTCAATCCTCGATTTACGAACCAATGTTATTCAGTGCCACGAAGACGATGCCTCAAAAATAAAATAATAATGTTATAATAATGAACTGTTTGCAACCATTTAAACGCTATGTAATTTCACACATTTTTCCATATTTGGGACCAAAACTCATATTTTTAGGTTTTCGGATATTTTTCGAATAATGGGATCGTTTTAGAATATTGTTCAAAATTTGGACAGATTCAAGGAAAAAATATCAGTCATGCAGCATGGCTATAAGAGCGAATATTCTAAGAAACTGGTTTTATGTAAAATGTCTATGTTTTTTTGGTTTTATAACAAATTTTGTATCCATTTTTTTGCCAAGTAACTCCGTTTATAGATTTTTCAACGCAGAACACGATTGGAGAATCAGATTTGCGATATCTCATTCCGTTATCGAAGTAGAGCAGTTGAACCGCGAAGGACATCTGAAGTAACCAGCACGCAATTCTGACTTCACCGTTGAATAATCTTCAAAATGAGGTGCCACTTGCCGACTGTTTAATTTGTATGGGTGATTCTTCACCCCTAACAATTCCCCTAAGCCCCCCCCCCCCTTAGAGTGGCCCGATTCTGCCCATCCAAGAACTTAGCCTTTCGATTGCCAAGACAGATTTTTTTGTGCAAAGTTGAACTTTTTATCTCAATTCCATCCAAAGTTATCTCGACCATTAGGTGAAAGGTAGCAAGCAGATAAGACCGAGGGATTATCCCTCATTCAGCCTGTACCCCCTCTCCATCCACAACTTGAATCCATGACACGAAAAGTGTCTCTAAGACTTTTTTAATCCACTCTAAATTTTTCCATTTTTAGGCTTTTTTCGTGGTTTTAACCTTGAGACATTAAAATGGAAATAACTTCCTTAGTCCACCAGATAAATTCAAGTGTTATTATTCCGTTGGAAAGAGCGATAAATTTGCCATCTCCTAGATGCACGGTCTAAAGTTTGAGTGGGTTTAATGTATACAAAACGAGACCAAAGTACAAATTTCGAGATTTTCCGAAAATTGGACGTTTTTCTATCGGTTGTCTCTCCTTTAGTAATTTCTCTTTCGATGGGTCATCTACCAGTAAAACCTGCTTGAAATCTCACCTTTCCAACGGTGAACTCAAAATAAATTATCAATTGAGATTACGAGAGAAAATGACGTTTTATTGCAAAAACGGGTTATTTTCCAGCAAAATCGTTGTATGCTATTAAGGTAGCATTTGGTTCGGATAGGATTGGCATGGTTGACAGCTTCAAGTTTTCCACAATCGACTGAAGGGTTCATTCCAAAGACATTTGGTGAATCAAATCATGAATAACTATTTTCTACCTCGAGAAATCCTCCGAGTCAATAAGCTGGCTCTGAGGAGGGCAAGACTATGCGTTCAGGTGCACCTGAATCCATGGATGAGGGTCATTTTGAGCAATTGTTGTTACGTCAAACCACTAGTCAATTGCGTTGCAGAATTTTCGTTAATTTTTTCAACGAGAGCACCTACTTTTCTAATTTTTAAAATTTTAAGAAGAGCATCAAAATTGTTTACATATTATTACCTACCTACCTATTATTAAAAAAATAATTATTCGAAAATTGTCGAAATTTCATATGATGAATGATATCTATTCATCATAGATATCGAGAAAAACTTCAGTCAATTAGGCCTTGATGGACGAAAAAATTGGTTTTTTCTCTCTCCTGAAAAGTTGTGAAAAACGAGCTTGGTGGTGTTGCTGATTCCTCGACGATATATGAGGTCTGATAGTAAATTGAATCAGCTTTAAGATAAAAGAAAGAAATTTTGAATCGGACAAATATTTTCGGAGTTCTAGCGAAAAGTGGGCCAAAAAACTTGGATTTCACAACATTACTGGGTTTTCAGCGTGCTGTCATGGGTATTTTAAGGGACTTCATTACCATTTCATATATGGGGCGTGAATGTTATATTAACTAGCTTTAGTTAATATTAACTAGCTGTTAATATTAATATTAACTAGCGGTTTATATTAACTAGCTTTACCAATACTTTTGGAGCTATAGCCAAAAGAGACCAACAAACGTGTTTTTGCAGGTTACAACAGGTAATCTTTGAATGCGTGTGGTGGCCAAACTGCAGGACCGAATTTAATGTTATATGGGGTTCATCGACGTATAATTTAAAGGCCTTTAACATTTAAAGCATAAGACTGTGATATAAAACCTTCTAATGACGTCGTGCACACTTCAACTCAGTTGGGAACAGAATACCGGCTCCTCGCTTTTCGGTTTTTGTTACTTTTTGAAAAAAATCATTTTGGTTTCAAATTAAAGCCTATCAAAATTTGATAGGCTTTAATTTGAAACCAAAATGATTTTTTTCAAAAAGTAACAAAAACCGAAAAGCGAGGAGCCGGTATTCTGTTCCCAACTGAGTTGAAGTGTGCACGACGTCATTAGAAGGTTTTATATCACAGTCTTATGCTTTAAATGTTAAAGGCCTTTAAATTATACGTCGATGAACCCCATATAACATTAAATTCGGTCCTGCAGTTTGGCCACCACACGCATTCAAAGATTACCTGTTGTAACCTGCAAAAACACGTTTGTTGGTTTAATTTAATTCTCTTCAAATTCTTATCGCATTACCTTTTTCTAGGACCAGTAGTTTGGCCGGTAAGAGACTAGAAAAATGACCGTATCATAGAATTAGCACTTTTTAAAAAAATGGCCTGTATTGCAGAGCTCTACCTCGGGTTCTTCTTGCTCTACAGAGTTTTACTGCCACTTAAATCGTAGGAAATTTTAAAAGAGGAACGAATAACGGTTTTCGCTGGGAGGCAGCGTAACTGCTTTTTCGGCCAAAAACTAAAATTAGTGCAACAAATTACGCTGTTTTCCGAGCACCACGAAGTTAGCAAGCAGGTTTCAGGGTTGCAAATTTAGGTACAAACTACCCTTAGGGGTCCTAACAACATATAAAAAAATCGTATATACATGCGCGTATGCCAAGTTTGATGTCTTTAAGAGTGATGATATTCTATACCTGAAGAGATAGGAGGCGAACGTTGTTGTCCATCACCTCGACGAGACAGAAGGCGATCATCAGGACAACGAGGAGTTTGCCATATAGAGAGCTGAGAACGATCCATAAGTAACAGCTGTTGGGATAACACCAAAATTCAGTAACCAATTTGAATAATAAGCATGCATAGATAATGCCGAATAATAATGGTAACTCCCCCATGATTTTTGTGTACATCTCAAATCCTAGAAAAAATCAGTAAAATTTTATTAAAATCTTTTAAAAGTTGAAATGTGACATTACAACGTTGAAGGGAACACTTATTTTTTATTCTTGACTTGTCATTTCATGAAAAAAAGATTTGTCACATTCGCGCTAAACGCAAAACAGTAACCTACATGTACCTACTCGAGTACATAATTTTCATATCTCAAAAAATTCAAATGGAACGGTATAGTTTTTAGTTCACACTTACGTTTTTTCTCATATTATGATGAATTATTCTTGACAATCTTGTGTGAACAGTCCAAACGTACATTCGTGGCATAATAATAATAATAATAATTATTATTATTATTATTTAGGATA
The DNA here is from genome assembly GCA_963920205.1 of Stenodema calcarata. NCBI lineage: Eukaryota > Metazoa > Arthropoda > Insecta > Hemiptera > Miridae > Stenodema > Stenodema calcarata. The sequence goes on along the minus strand of OY986048.1, from coordinate 57,609,281 downwards.
TTTTGAAGTCTGTGTTTCTCTCTTATGCTCCTGAATTGATGGATCTCATTAGCGAGTTTATTTCACTTCATGAGTAGAGTAGGTACCGATGTTATTCTAAGCTATATTTCTGAAGAAAAACTAAGCGGTACATACCTGAGAGTTTGTGATGGCTGAGTTTTATCGAATGACTTACAGCTCCTAGATTTATAGAGTTATGCACCTCATGTACAGGTACACGCTTATATTGCGTTTTTTTAATTACAAACATTTTTACAATTTTCATGTTTGAAGCTGACCAGTTTTGGGAAAAGTAACCTATCTACACAACAGAAAAAATTATTCGCCGATTTAAATCCCAATCGTAGTTGACCAAGAGACGAGATAATCCGAGGGCTGCAGATTTTCCTCAGTGCGCCTTATCCAGAACTGAATTCTTTTCGGCACTCAAAGGTAAGTGTACATTTGATTTATTTTATTTTATGAGCAGTGGGTGAAATTATATTTAGTTTTGGACATGAAATCAGTGACATAAACACGCACCTTTGAGCCAAAAAAGTGGTCATATTCAAAGGCGGCCAAAATGTCGTTCTGCGGCCATCGGAGTGAGTCGAAGCGCCCCCGCCCCAAGGTAGATGAGTGAGTTGGTCCGTGAAATGGTGGAAAGAGTTAGTAAAGTCAGAAGTGATGAAATTCCAACCAATGATTAATACTCACAAATTCTCCGTTTGATCCAACATTTCCGTGGATCTGCTTCGGTTGAGGCTGATTTTGGTGGTGCCTGCTGGATTGCTCCTGGACCAACTTGACGATGTGTTCAAACTGTCCCTTTCGTCTTCATCGTTGTACTCTGGACAGAATTCAGGTCAAGTTTGATAATCGGAAGGTTGACAACGTAATGTCGCCAGTAATACATGGAAAATACGAAAAAAATGAACTCCAATCATATGAATAAAGTACGAGTACCTACGTAATTTATTTTCAATAAGTTTGTTATTTCCTCCTAAATATTGATCCGCTTGCGAATTCAGAGACTTTATGCAATTAGTAAATGCTTATTAATCCTGTTTGAATTTATCCTACGGAGAAAAAGCCCCGTATTCCATTATCAGGGGTAGGGATGCAAATAAATAATCTATGAATCGGATAATCGATTATTTGACCCCGATTAATAGATTAATTTTTATCGATGTTTAGCTACCGATTATTTTTATTAATCGATTATTATTACTGATTTATCGATATTATTACTGAATCGGTTTTCAAATACATCAGGATTTGATGCCTTCCAATATGCTTAAAAAAAATGCTTTCAAACTCCAGAAAACAGATTAATCAGTAATAATAATCGATTAGGTACAAATTAGGGTCTAGATTTTACGAAATGAAATTTATTGACAATGGGATTTGAAAAATTAAGGGAAAAACCTAATGGAACAGTATAGTTTTTAGTTCACATCTTAAACGTGTTTAATTTGTAGACTTTTTTTATGACCATCCGGAGGTTGGTACGACCAAAACTTTCATTTTTTGTTAAATGTCTCAAAACACTACTTTTTTTTAATATACAGTTTTATTGGTTCTTATGGTAAAAACTATTTTATGCAATTATATTCGTTTTGGCATCCCTTTGTCTTTATTAGCCTTGTAATTTAACAATAGGTCGTCACCTACAGACGAAGAAACCATCGGAACGCAAATAATTATGCGTTTGAAATTAGTGCTTAAAAAATCGATTATTTGCTTTCGATTAATCGATCACCGATTATTCAATACCGATTAATCGGCCACATCGATTATTAGCTTACGAATAATCATTTGATGTTATAATTGATTATTTGGTTCCGATGTTGCATCCCTAGTTGGCAGCAAAGGCTGGTTGAAAAATTCACTCACTTTTCCAGGTTTTCCCGGTCTGAAAATATGAAATTCCCGGCATGTTTTGACTCATTTTTCAACACGTTAACCACAAAAGTAAAAAAAAGTCTTACACACTGGCCTATTATAATATAATATGTATTATATATCCGGAATTTTCGTATTTTTATTAGCCACAAAAGCGTTAAAAGGTAAAAGATCTTGTCTAAGTAGGTAAAATGTTTTCCTCGTTCCACTTAAGGAAGGGGATCATGGAAATAATCACTTGCAAGTGGAAGAGGGTTTTTAACAAAACTAAGCAAATTGAAATTTGTAGTTAAATGATATTCATGGAAATGTCATGAATATTCAATACCTATGTTTTTGCAATTTTGACGTACACGTTAATTACAGTTTATATGCGCATTTCAGCTCAATAGGACACCTAGAACTATTTAAAATTCCAAAAAGTAACAAAAAAAAGTTTAAATAAGAGTAAATGTGAAATTCTCGCGTGAAGAAAAATGTATAGTAGGGTGTTCGCCACAAAAGATTGGGTGAAACTAGACTGAAAATGGAGTAGAACGCAGCCAACCGCATTCCGTTCCCAAGATATGATTTTTTTAAACACTTTCCCAAAAAACCACGTTTTTGCCATAAAAACCCACATTTCTCCTACATACGCCTAATGCAAGTTCGTAATCAAAAACGAACTCCTAAGGACCGCAATTGCAGTTCAAGCATTGACAATTAAAAAAAATTAAATTCTGGAAAATACCTGTAAGTTACGTTAACTGCATTTCAAAAAAAAAAAAGAAAAAAAAACGTGCTGGAAGCTGTCAAATCTCAGGAATGGTATAATTCAGCTTTGTAATGGTATAATTTTCTATTATCGATTGCAGATCAAATTTGATCTGTAATCGATAATACGAAATTGCAGATGTTGGATATCTGCTTGACATTGAAGATTGCAGGGATCTATCGGACATCCTTCATGTTTGAAGTCTTACGATGACTTTTACTCATTGATCAGAAAAATGGGAATTGAAAAAAAAAAAAAAAAAAAAACATTATTTCAACCTGGACAAATAATTGGTAATTTCGAATATCTGATGAACTCTGTCAAACTGTTCACCGTGAAAATGAAAATAATAAATGATAAAATAATAATTAATCTTGGATTTTATTCTGTTTTTGTTTGTCAAAACGCGCAGGTAATCGTTATTTCAAATTCTGGTTAAGAGGGTGATACCTACTCGAGCTTTTGATTCTGAGTTGCTTCAGCTTTCCGGATTTCAACCAATAACTGTAGGAAACTGTGGGACAAACAAATGTAATTAAAATGTATGCCGATAATATTGTATTTTGAGAACAAAGTGACCTGTATGGAACTCAAAATCTTAACGAGTTTGATAGTTTCGGAGTTGTGTCTGGGAAAAGGATTTGACTTCTAGCTCGCACTGACGTGCACAAACGATACTAAATTTGTTGAGGATGCCATGAAGTGCAAAACGTCTAGTATAACAACAAAATATTCATTCATTTTGTAGTGAGGAAGCAATCATAAAACAATAAATCGTAAGGTGTTCTCCTACAAGTAATTCTTATGCAAGGTGGGGCAAATCATATCACCTGGTTTATAGAATAATAGGGCTATGGGATAAAACTAATCATCTTGGAGAGATGAAACTAAGTTTTACGCGAACCAGTAGTTGTTTACGCCGATCTCCTCTTTTGGCAGAGAGGGACAGCGTTCTTTCTTTTCCCCGTTGCTAGGCCTTCAAGTCGCTCATGTTGTTTGAGTGCCAATAATTTATTTATTTATTCAATGTATTGGAATTCTCTGTAAAATGTATGTTTAAATAATTTGTAACCTTGCTTATATTTTCACCATCTTTTCGAATTTATGTGATATGATGCGCGTGTGCTGTGCTGTGTTCTCCATCATCAACGGGGCAACACTGCGAGTGATTCTACTGCCTTTTCTACCCACCAAAACCTGCGACCTTTTTGTACATCAAATCTACCCAATTTACCCGATGTCTGTACAGGTTTACCACCCCCCCCCCCCCCCAGTGGGCCAGTAGACGGTCGATTGATTCGGTTCACGTCGAACCATTGCCGGCGGCCCTTTTTTTCACTGGCAGCGATGATCCATGACTATGTAGTCGTGTATCGCCCCGACGCCAGAATATCTCGACGACACTTCCCCAGTCGCAAGACATCTGGCTCCTAACACACCTACGGCTACCAGTTGCGAATCCCACGCTTCCTTAGCTATGTTCTGAAGGATAAAATATTCATATTCAATTGAAGACTGCAGGGGACTAACGAGGTAACTCGATTTGTTCCGAAAATGAGTTATCGGTGGTTTTTGATAGATTTTTGGATGGGGGATACGATGGTCAAGTCAAAACAGTAGAAAAGCGAGTTTAAAGGGCCTTAAATCGCTTTCGGACGATTAGCGTACAGGGGGAAAACGAGGTAGCCGGTGTAGGGCTCAACCTGAAACTCTAACGATTGAATCAGGATTTTCAAAATTGCCCAAAGCCTTCAAATTGAAAAAGTACCTGGTTAGAAACTGGTGCGAGATTTTAAATACGAACTATGGAAACAAAGCTCCATTAACGTTGAAGACCAGGCCAATAAGAGAGGTGAAAATAGACAAAAACCATCCCCGGCTAATAAACCACAGGACCACGTACGGCGGGTAATTAAATTTTACAATTATTGTAAAATTTAATGATAATTTTTAGTCAAGTAAAATGAAGGTGATTCATTACTTTCAACTCCATTGACCTAAAAGTTTCTTTTGGACCGTACTTTTTTTTTTTTTTTTTTAAGAAAATACTTTTTTTTCAATAATTTTCTGAAAAGTACTTCTTTTCTCCGGATAAAAGTTGGCAACCATAGCCCTAGCCCTTCAAAACCAGGTAATATCATTTGCCCCACCCAGTACTTTTATAATTTATCATACATTATTGAATGCTCATTGCACTACAACAATGTAGGTACCTATCTGATGTACTCGTATCATTGTGTAGATAATAACTGATTATGTCACTTACTTTCTACACAAGTTTCTAATTCCTTATTTGTAAGGAAGTTGTCGTTCACTCATTTAACAAAGTAGAAGGTTATGGTTCCTCTGCGTCAAACGCATTGCGTTTGACATTGCGCCTCCATATGAAACTAACATTACACACTGATCCTATCGACCTGTAGAGACGTACTGAGAAACAATTGAGAAAACAAAATTTCCATCATTTTGCTATTTGATATACGCTGCGGGGTTGCGTTTTGAAATCTTTTGGCTATCCTCAGTCTCACTCCGAAAAATCCCAGAGGAAAACATTTTCTGGACACAACAAATTCATCTTTAGGGTAAACACTTGTTTTGAAATGTTGGACTCAAAACTCACTATTCCAGATTCAGAGGTTCATCTGCGGTTCGGTTTGAGCCGTAAGGCTTAATCGGTTTGTTGACATATTTATGACTTATTCAAGTGGGTTGACGTACCTAGCAACTCAGCAGGCACATTCAGACGAGCTTGTTTGTTCGGTGATGTCGGTGTTGGCTGACTCCCTGAAACAAAAGGGTGAAAGAAGAAAATCAGTATGAGTTGATAACTTAATGATCTCAATACTTGGTTAAGGGCGCGTTAGGTCGCCCACGAGTAAAATTGTGTTTTTAGCGGGAAAATTGTGGGACAGTTTCTATTTCTTCAATTTCATACGGAGGAATGCTAAAATTTCGAGACGCAACATTGAAAAAAATGCAATAAAATGTTTTAAAAAAAAATATTTTATACAAAAAAAATATACATTACAAAAAAATACCAACTTTCCGTGAGCGACCTCCCCATGCAAAATGAAAGCAAATCGAATTGGCGTCCACAAAATGTGGCCAAATGTTTCAAACATCACGTAATGTTCAAGCTATTTAATGAAGTCCAAAATTCTACAAATTCAGTTACAAAAATGAAGAATTTCTCGCAGAAAAAAATCCTTAAAAATGATTACGGATTATTATTAAGATTTTATTCTTCTTTACACCGGCCAACAATGCTATGATATTGTACCATAATCAGTTGGAGGAGCATTGATAAATGGCTCGTAACTAACGAAGTAACTAATCGAGTTCATATGCCTATGTTCATATGAAGTTCATATGTCTCTTGTGACATCTTCCATAAATCCATTCCATCCGGAGAGGCCGGGAATGTCTCAGCTTTTCCCATAGAGCCACAAACGATCTGGTACAAATGGAATCACTGTTCCAGTTGGTGTATGCAGTTCTTTGAGATCTTTTATCTTGATTTCAGCTAAACCTTTCTGTTCTTTCGAAATCGATCAGTTCCATAACTTCCAGAAACCTCAGGGGGGAAGGGGGGGGGTATCATTTTCAGCCGAGAAATGAATTGATTGGTAGCTACAGCATGTTTCGGTACGATACAGGAAATGAAGTCGACGTGAAAGGTGTGAAATGACGTGAAAGGTGTGCCGTCGATTCTATGTACGTTAGTATGTACGTTAAAATCAGCGTTATAGCGTTAACTCTTGTTAGCTTATTAACTTTGCCGTTACTAGCCGTTGAATGCTGATGATTCCAGGCGAACAGATTCAGTGTAAGTCGAACAAAATCCCAATGAGGAAACCCCATTGAGCCGTACTTCTTGAACAGAAACACTGCCCAACGTACGAGGATTGGTGACACGGATGATCTAGGCCTCACTACTGCTTCAAGCCAGCGCTGTGCTCCTCTGCTTCCACACATCATGGTCTCCACGGTTTTTGTTGAGTACAGCTGTTTCCATACATGTACGGAGGGTTTCAGGAATGAGTTCCTCATTTCCTCCTAAAAGTTTATCAGGTGGGGGGTACTGTTCAGGTGTGTGTATAAACCTCGCTCCGGATATCCTCAAAAATAATTGCAGCAGCCGTCTGAACAATCCCGAGTTTAAACTTTCATACCTTGTGTTTTCGAAACACACTACCGGCTTCTTGTTTAGAGAAAATGAAATTATTATATCGCTTCCATATTTTTTGAGATAATCACTATTGATTTGATCCATCAACTCGTCGAACGTATACTGGCATTCTTCATCACTATTCTCAAGATAAGTGCAGACATCTGCCATTGCTGCTTCAACATCATTGGCGAATGGACCGATTTTTCTCTTCTCTCGAGGTTTTGGGCGATTGTACAGTTTCTCACGCTTTAACTATGATAGGTACCTACTGTCAATCATCCCTGCCTGCAACGCTTGTAGCAGCTACATAAAAAAATAAGTGTTAGAACCAATGATTTGAATTTGTCATCATTTTAAAGTTTCAGTAGCAGTAGCAGATTATCCCAGCAGTGACAAGGTTGTATCAGCTGGAAATTCGCAGTGTCATCAGAGGCTCCACACCAGCATACGGAGGGGAGTTAGATTTTCATCAATTATATTTTTATTGTTACAATTTTTTATGATTTTGACACGCTCTCCGATCAATGGTCCTAAAATTCAAAGAGATTAAAGTTCTCATTTTCTTTTTCGTTGTTTTAAGTTACCAATCAGTAAACAGTTTGAGAGCGCTCGTCCGTTTACGATTTGTAGCATCAACCAGAAGCAAAGGAAAATATTTGGAAGAAGAAAGTATTTCTAGTAGGTACTTAGTTTAGACTCATCATCGATATCAAACTGACAGAAATTTCGGAAAACCGCAACGGCTGATGAGGTCCAAGTGAAGTACGAGTACAATCGTCTAAGACGGTGAGCGGACGTAAAACGCACTTGAAGCAACTGGAGCATAAAAACAAGCTCATCACTTCCATTTCCCACCGGGTTCACATGACATTGTCTTGTACAACCTCCGACGTAACACACGGTGGGATCCGTATGTGTAACGCGTCAGAATAGAAACCGCGAAACAAACGCTACATCCGTCTGAGGCCGATGTCATTTGATGGGCGATGGATTTCATCTCTCAATCGCACAGTGAGACGAAACGGAGGTTTCTCTTGACATCACTGTTTGAAAGGCTCTTGAAGTTTGTATTGATATCAAGTTTAGTACGGGCACGTTTTCTGAAGTTCATTTTTCCTCAACACTCAATATTTTACTTCAAGTTACACTATACTGCCTCCTACGGGCTATACTTGTTTATAGGGTTTATTTATATATATTTGAAAGCAAATTATGAGATTTGAGTAATATCTTGAAGATAGGTTATGTCACTTTTCTTCTTTTAGCGAATTTTCGAAGAAAGTACCTATTGTTCATGGTCCAAAATTTTTAAAACTCGTATTTTCAGAAAATGTTTACCTATACCAAAATCCGTTTCAGAACATCCTGAATTCACTGCCGAAAGACATCAAAAATCATATTTATATAACTGTGCTATATATCGCACCTCAAGAATAGGAATGTGACAAGTAAAAATCCTAAATGTTTGGAAAACGCATTTGAAGTTTTGGGTCCCAAATATTGCTGAAAATATCGTTAAATTACTTTTTTTTTTCTGTATGACTGCTGTTTCTTGGGAAGTCTAGCCACCTTCTCCATCGACAACTATCGACTTAATTATGGATAATTTTGTTGGATGAATCCAGAAAAAGTTTTGAGTGGTTACGTTACTATCTTGTAATTTTCATATTAATTTCCAATGATTTTCCCTGATTGTTTAAACTTTTTAGCACGTTTCAACTCGCAAATTTGCAAAACATTATTTTAGCATCAACAACAGCAATGCAGGCAAGTATTATTATGTATGTGTCATTCCGGACGATAACTGTATTGAGATAAAAAGGTCAAATTTGCTCTTAAAATCCGTCTCTGCAATCGAAAGGCTAATTTCGTAGATGGGCAGAATCGGGCCACTCTAAGGGAAGGGGGGGAGTTTTCGGGGGGAAAATTACCAATAAAATCCCAAAATGAAACATTCTGACAAGTTACCCCTCATTTTAAAGTTTTTTGATTTTTTTTTAATGCTGAACACGATGGTGAATATAGTGTTGTATATATTCTTGTAGGGCTAGTCAAGATCTGACTGCCTATGGGTATAACTTGAAAATAGAATTTTTCGACTTGTCACACTTCTATTCTTGAGGTGCGATATGTGTCATTCCAGATGATAACTCTTGATAGTATTGAGAGAAAAAGTACAAAGTCGCACAACAAATCTGTCTTGGCAATCGAAAGGCTAAGATCGGAGATGGACAGAATCGGGCCACTCTAACGGAGGTTTAGTGGTCTTGTAATGTGAGGGGGGGGGGGGTTTAGTCATAAATTCCAAAAATGAAACAGTCTGACAAGTGACACGTCATTTTAAAGAATTTTCAACGCTGAACACGATGGTTAGAATTGCGATAATCTTTATACAACAATCTTTTTCCATTCTGCAACTGGAACACTTTGAAGGTAAAGAAACTTGGTTGTTACTTGAGCTTGAGATGTTCTTCACGTTTCATCTGCTCTAATCTGATTGTAATCGCAATTCAGCGTTGAAAAATCTATAAACTGAGGTGTTACTTGGCAAAAAATGGAGACACAATTTGTCATAAAACCAGTAAAATAGAGAAATTTTACATAATACCAGTTTTTTCTTCTGAATTCGCTCTTATAGCCATGCTGCATGACAGTGGATTTTTTCGTTGGTTTATTATCTTCGGTAAAGAACCATTGAAATCGACCAAAGAACAACATTTTCCAACCTTACCTCAAAATTTGAGGGTTTACGTTTCAAGTTACGTAGATTCAATTGGTTCCTGAAATTGAGGGGTTCTTTGAAATTGAGGGTCCTACAGCTCGTACTTGAGCACTGGCGGCTTCTTTCTCTTTGTTTTGTTGGTTTGACTTGCAATCCTCGATCATGATCATTCTTCATAGTCTTTGATTCAATCTTATCGGTAATGAGGTGCGTTGACCGCAAATTGGTTAAATCATGCTCTTGAGTAGTGGTAAAAAAGTGTCACTTTCGTGCAAAAATAGTGGCCCGACTCTCGCATCTTCACAGTGGCTGACTTCAGAAGGAGGCTTAATCAGTGGATCACTCCGTTTGTTTTTTGATGTCAATGAGCATCGCAACCCAACCATATTATTTGAACCCAGTGCTTCTATCATCCGGGCGCCTCGGGTATCTACTATACGAGTACATCTTATGCAGTCACACACGTCTAGTTCAATTCCAAATGGTGACCAAAATCACGAGCACAGAGCACTATCTCACCGTGAAAAGGGAACGGAAAATCATCCATGAAACGCTGTCACATAACGAAGAAGAGTGAACACTGTCACATAACGAAGAAGAGTGAACAGGTTGAAGGTTTGCACCTGGACTGATGGATGCAGGTAGCGAAATTTGCTACCACCTCAACTCACAACTGTAAATACCGCCTATTCAACGAACAAACTTGACGCTTTCCCTAGCAGAACGCCATTATGAACAGAAAAACTCAGCAAATTCGTGACACAAGGGTTTATTATCTTCTTTGTGCAGGTCAACTTTCCGCATAATTCACGAAACGATAGATGAAACGTTTATAAAGATGATGAATTAATTACGAATAGTTTGTACCAATATGATTCTGGAGCTTCTATTTTACAAGACAACTTCACAGACAAGAAACCGAGTGAATATTGAATTTTCATCCATCCTAGACTTACCTATACCTATTTAAAAATTCAAGTCTCTAGCTTATCATCCAAATTTAATTTGTCTGAAAAATAGGTACTGTTTAAAGGATTTTTACATACAAGAAACCGAGTGAATATTGAATTTTCATCCATCCTAGACTTACCTATACCTATTTAAAAATTCATACCTATACCTATACCTATTCTTACCTATACCTATTCCAAATTTAATTTGTCTGAAAAATAGGTACTGTTTAAAGAATTTTACGGACAAGAAACCGAGTGAATTGACATCCATCCTTGACCTATATTTAAAAATTTGAGGAGGTGGGGGGAGGGATTTTTTGTTTCTTGGGCGATTTCAAATCATCTAAGATAATGAACCAAAAGGGAATTTTCGAGTTGTGACAGTAGTGCGATATGTTCACTGGAGAGTGTATTACAGGTGGAGGGTGTATTAAAGGGTATAGTAACTACAACTTTACGGGGTATAGTAACTACAACTTTACAACTGTTGTAAAACGAACTTCGAATTTTGAATTCCATATCGGGAGTTTTACCTTATTAGTCCCACTGCGAGCCGTCGCGTTGGTGTATAAGAAAGTCGGGTGATTATGTGAGATGAGATACGACGAGCTGGTTTCTTCACATCTCCTTCACGTACCCCCCGAGCGACTTTCAACTGGCGAAATTCTGTCGAATGAAACGATAGACGAACTCCGCGGCACGTTCGAACGAATCTCTAATGAGAGGGAAATTATAAAGACGGAAACCAAAAATTCAATCAGGTAAAAGTGTAGCGTGTTTTCATCTCATATTTCTGTTCTATGGTAGTCGATTTCGATGATCACTGGCGCCATTGTGACGTCAATTTCAGATCGACCAAGAAAGCAACATTTTTGACCCTCCTCAAAATTTGACGGTTCAGGTTTCCAAATACGTAAAATCAGAATTCGTATGAAAACCAATCCTACCAAAAGCAGAGGAGTCTTGGGGTAACCCCCCCCCCCCCCGGTGACAATTTTTGACAAACAGGGTACTAAATAGATCCACTTTTCCTAATAAAAAAAACTTCATTTTTCATGAAATCTTTTTAAATACATGATTTTTCAATATTTTTCAATATGCCTCAATGTTTCGGGATGATGAGCTAGAGCCCCCCCTCCCACAACCCAACATTAAGTAAATAATAAACATGTTTTCACCTATTTGATCGTATGAATCCAGTCGTTTCGTGTAGTTTTGAGACTCACAAGGATGTTACAGAACGGTGAGAACTGCAGATCGGTTATGAAAAGTTTCAAGGATCATTGTGGGGTTGGTCCGAACCCGCAAACCAAGTTTCGTCATTTTACCACGACGCTAACTGGGCAAAGTGCCGCGGACGGACGAATTTATTTTAATTAAATTTTTGGAATTTACGTATTTTGAAACATAAACCTGCATAATGGGGGGGGGGGGGGGTAAATGTTGGTTTATTATAATCGATAATGAACCTTTGGAATCGCCCAAGAAAAATATTACCCTTATAATGATCCTCCTACCTTTTAATGACCCAAGGTCATTGGGAAGGGGTTCAAAACGAATTTTGAGATGTTTGAAATTCATATTTCGAAAAATTCAAATAGAACGGTAGGTATAGTTTTTAATGAGTAAGATGTGTTCAATTTTTTAGAAGTGTTCAATTTTTAGAATTTTTCAAGACCATCCGGAGGTTTGTACCACCAGCCGTTCGTTCACAATGAGGGCTCAAATTTGGGGCAAATCGAAAGTCGTCAAAATCAGGGTGAATCATACAGCACCTGTTCATACTAGTCCAGCTGATTCGAACAGCAGAGAGTTTTCATATATCGAGTACCAATTAATAATAATTAATAAAAAGTATTAATAACCATCAATAACTTCATTTTAGGTATTCATTTTGGAGTTTCAAGAGTTGATTTTGTGTTCTCCCTTGTTCTAGTAGTAATCTTTCTAGTAAAATTATTTTTATTTTTTCTTAATCTACTTTTGTATTTCACCTCAACTAAAACTAACTGAGTGTTCGGTGTGCATGATTTGCAAATTCCATGGCCGAATTTAAATAGAAGGTAACAATTACAAAAGGACTTGGGGTAGGTAATTAAAGAGGGTTTCAAATTGTTAACAGGTCTAGGAAACCAAAGACATCATTCTCAATTACCCCCTACTCTATCGGGTAATTGAGGAAACGTGGGGTAGATAATTGAAAACATCATTTATCAGGCAATTCAAATGACCTAATTCGTTCTTTGGTCCATGGAAAAGTTCACTGGGATGTCTAATAATAACTTGATGCTGAAAAAACTGTCCTTATACTTATTGCATGGGCACAGGGGCTATGAGTAAGTGAAATATATACATTTTGTTCCCAATTACCCCCCCCCCCCCCTGCCCTTACACAGTTTTGATGCCTCCTGAAAAAAAAAAAGATATACTTAGCCTTCAGACCTCTAACTGAGGTCACAATACTTGTTAGAACCTCAAAGCTTTTAATAGGCATCCACACGTTAGCGTGACTCTTGTGAAACGAAAGTTGATTGAGACAGAAGTGGGGGTACCGTGTTTTCATCTGGATCCGGCAGACAGCCGAGATGCCGCTAAGTTTGTCTACATTTTTTTATCATTTTTTTCGCACCTCATTTACCATGTAAACTTCTCATAAATAGCTTCAGATCATGCGGAAAGTGATTCAGCTCCAGTTTATCAGCTCCTGTATGTTCGAAACCTTCAAGAATTAATTTCAATTATTGCAATTTTTGATGGTGAAAATCCAGTGGGGAAGGAAGACGATTAAAAACGTTATTAGGAACATGGGGAACTAGCAGGTGAAGAAAATAAATAATATTGGGGAGTGAATTCATTGAAAGCCACTATTTTGTACCAGACAGCCCGTGGTGTTGCTTTGAGGCCCTCAATTGCGCCTTTTCCTTTTTCCAGTTCAATTATTTTTTCATTAAAATTCCATTCGGTTTAGTGGAACTAAATTGCATCATTTTTCATTTTTGCTACTTCATTCCTCACTTTGGTCGCTAAACTGATTGTTCGGTGATAGGGCGATGTACTCGTATCCGTCAAGATACACTTTATGATTCGGTTATAGCGAAACTGTCAAATTAACAAAACAAAGTGGAGGTAACAGTCGAAATTAACAACACAAAGTGGAGGTAACACAATATTTCCCGGGAAAAAAAGTACTCTTGCATCTTTGGACGTGATCTGTAAAAAGAAGGTTTCATCAAATTCCTTGAGTTGTACCATAAAGGGTTATGAAGAAGCCTGGCGTAAACCTGCTAATGTGGAACCTGTACCGACGTTTTGCGACCAAGAAGTGCAAATTTGGGACCAGAACCGAAAAAGAAGCATCTCCCCAACGAGCGAAGAAGGCACAGAATTGTAGGTATAAATATTAATAAGGGTTTCAACATATCACTCATTGGATCATTAAGTGTCATGTCTCCAAATTTGATGCTTCAGGGTACCTAATAAAAAAAAACCATTTCAACTTTGAAATATTCCGCTACGAATTTCACGAAGCCAGTTTTTAAAGCTCAGAAATCAGGGCTCCGTGAAATTCGTAGCGGATTTTCTATGAGATCATCAGTCCTGTTGCAGATACTGTTTGGTTTTAAGGTAGAAACATGATCGATGATTCATCAGGTTTGCATACTGCACCCGGGTTCTCTATTCTTAGACAACAATTTTATGCGACACAGCACCAATACATTGTCCACTTCTGGTAGGTCACTCCTAATTTTCCTAAAGAAGTCTACCTAAACTAATTCACCAGAAAGATGAATATTTCAAGAATATCAGCATTCTTGTAACTCTCTACAACAGGGGTCAGCAAACTTGCGCTCGTTAGGGGCGCTAAAGACAGCTAATATCAAGTCACCCCCCCCCCCCGCCCCTTTCCACTCCTCATTTAAAAATTGTACTTTTTTGAGTACCTACATACAATAAATGTTTAAAAGGGCCAAATAATTGAGAAAATGACAATTTATTTCTTCGAAAGTGAGCCTGCTGAGGGCTGCGAATGAATCTGTCGCTGCTAGAGAAGTCGAAAATCAAAGGTAGCCATGAATTGCCCGAATCGATTAATGTAAAACAGTCAGTCCGCTTCTGTGTCCTACAATCTATGAGCAAATTTTTTAATTGTTGTGCCCATTCAACTCCGATACTTGATTATCATCTAATAATTATTAGATACTAGTATTTTTAGAAATTAAGGTAGAACACCGGTAGTCGACATCGTTAGGCAAATTCAAACTTCACGTCTATCTCTATTCATTATTATTTGTGGTAAAAATATCATACCTTTTCTAGCTCACGCTTCAATGTCCCCTCTTTCGAGCCAGATGTTCAAAAAAGTCGAAGATATATCCCAACCAGATGAAAAAGAGTATTTTCTGAAAAACTCCGACGCACCGGTAGTCACACTTCAAAAAATCGTTTGTGTCTGTAGTCAACATGGCAAGGCACCAGTAGGTAGTCGACAGATAGGCTAACTATGCATAACTCGACCCGTCAGAACAACTTGGGAAAACATTTTTAAAACTTGTATTTCCGAAAAAAAATGCATACCAAAATCCGTTTCAGACCATCCTAAATCCACAGTCAAAAGACACCAAAAATTATTTGTATACCTATATAAATGTATATGTTTATGTAAATGTATGTGTTTCTTCCCGGGCTGACGACGCTGTAAAGCGAAAATGTCCACTTTCATCTAGTTTTTCCAAATTTACGTAAGTGTTTACTATAATTTTCATCCTCCTGTACGTTCATTCAAGTTCATATTTCACGCGAGTGTCTTTAGTTTCACCAATCCATCGTATATGTTTATGCAGTGGCGGCTCGTCCATAAGGCCACCTTGGCCCTCGCCCCACCCAAAAATTTGCAAAGGAAAACAGAAAAAACATAGAACAAGGAGAAAAAAATCTTACCTACTACTACCCACCATGGAAGAAGGGAGATCTCCCTTCCTCCATGACTACCCACTTCCACTGAGTCGCATTTTGTTTCGATTTATCGATTAAAAAAGTCGATTATCGGATCGACCAGAAGTGCCCCAGTCTCAATGTTGAAGGTATAGGCGCTTCCTGGGGTGGGGGAAGGCACTCTGTGTTGCGAGATAGGAGGCGTTCCGGGCGGTGGCCAAAATATCGTATCAAGTTGAACGCCGAAAACAATCGATCGTTGAATCGTTCCTTGTCAAGGAAGAACGAGTTTCATTCTTCCATGCTTTCTTCCATGTTTGATAAGAATGATATCAAAACGTTGCCTGACGTTATAATATACTAAGCTTCGTATTTACTCATCATAGTAAAAGTGAATTATTGTCTCCATGATATTAATCAACTAAACATTGAAATTTAATATCTCACGTGCAACGCGTGAACGCTTTGCTAGTCGTCAAGACTGAAGTGTATCCACAGAAAACCCTACTATACTACGTGGATCACTATTCGCCCAAGTGAATCTCATTTGTTGATTTCTACATTCTGTAAGTTAATAACCGTTAATAACAGTAATATACATAATATTATTATGTAGCTCAGCCAACCGTTGAGAATACTGTTTTATTTGTTATCCCTGGAACTGATGGTGACTTCGTTGACTCGAGCTTTGTTTGAGCTAACCAACGAACTTTAAAAGCTAGTTGAAATCAATCTTGCTGTTCTGTGATCGTTCAAAATGTTTTGATACGATTGGATAAGAAAACGTATGTGCAATCTGGGCATAAGAGGACATTTTTAGAGGGGGTTTTCAAGGTACCACTCGGCTAGGAAGCAGATGGTCGGGATTGCTAATTTTTAAAAACCCCAGTAATAGAAACTCCAATAATATAATTTTTTGACTACCTTTATAATGTACTCTTTGAATAGTACTCGTACAGTCACAATTTCTCTTTTATTCTTCCTATCATTTTCAAGATGATTATTTTGGTGGGTAGGTGGGATTGCCTTGCAGCCACCTCCTCGTCGGTAATCCTGGATAGTGGTCAGTAATCTTCCCTCTCCTCAAGAGAACTCTTTGGAGAACGATGTTTCCTGACTTGCTAAGAGCTGCATACCATTAATTATGAAGCAGTTTAGCTGTAAGGGTAGTTTGAGTTTAGTTCCTATAGTGAGTACCTAATAGGTAGGTATGCACCTAAATATTGCCCTGGTGCCCCACCAGTTTCTGAGCCCACGAGCCGCCCCTGTGTTTATGTATATTTATATATTTATGTATGTGTCACTCCGGATGATAACTCGATATAATTGAGATAAAAAGCTCAAATTTGCACAAAAAATCCGTTTTGGCAATCGAAAGGCTAAGTTCGTAGATGGACAGAATCGGGCCACTCTAAGGGGGGTTATCTTATTAACACAGTGGTTAAATCAGAATCTTATCTCGTTCTCAAACTGGAGCACTTTGAAGATGAAAAAACGTGGTTGCTACTTAAATGTTCTTCATCGTTAGTCTGCTGTAATCTGATAACGGGAAGGGATATCGCATTTCTGACTTCACCATCTTTGATCGTTGTTCATTGATCACCATTGTTCATCGTTGAAAAAGCTATAAGCTGAGAGGGAAGTGGGGAGTTTTAGGGAGGTGGCGGGGGATTAGACCATAAATTCCCAAAATGAAACAGTCTGACAAGCGACACCTCATTTTAAAAGGTTTTTACGCTGAACACGATGGTGAAATCAGAATAGCGGTATCTTATACCATTCTCAAACTGGTGCTTTCGAAGATGAAGAAACGTAGTTGATACTTCAGATGTTCTTCATGGACATCAAGTCCTTCAATTAGGCTAAAAGAACAAGAATCTTGACTGCTTATTGCCCACGATTTTGGGGGATGACAACTTTCTTTCGACTTCTGTCAAAAATACGAGTCGCGCATGCCCGTGGTCGCGTTTATAAATGTTATTCCCCTGCTGGACAGGGACCACACACAGTTTTGACAGACGGTTATGATATAGGCACGATATAAGTAGTTACTTACTTCATAACTCAATTCACGGTGAAAAACGATCGGAAGTATCCGGTGTCGTGAACTGGGACAGCGTGAATTTTGGTGGGGACTAATAGTCGACACCCCCTGTCGACTTATGAAACCTGAGCCGAAATCTGAACCAGTAGTCGACATGGTCAGAACTATTAGTAAATTAGTCAGAATTTATAAATACCTTCTTAAAACTTGAACTTCGAACGCTTGAGAGTAGATTAAAACTTGGAAGACCGTAAGTAAGGGCGATTTTCACAGAAAATAAAACGGTTTTCGACTCGACGTTGCTAGGCAGGATGCTAAGAAATGGGTTCGACAGAGTTTGGCACCCAGGTCTACTCTTTAAACTGAAGCCGCTACTCTCCGACACCTACTACAGACTGATCCAATGTTTCATCACTAACAGATCTTTTCACATAAAGTGCGATGGTGTCCAGTCACGAAGATGTGGTGTATCGGCGTCTGTGCCCCAAGGAAGCGTGTGGGGACCCATCCTCTACCTAATGTACGTAAGTGACATTCCAACTTCCCATGAAACCAGTGCAGCAATGTTTGCTGACGATTACGCAATAATTTCTCGCAATCCATCCGGTATAGTCGCATCTACAAAACTTCAGCTCCACCTCAATAACATCCAAGAATGGACTAACCAGTGGCGAGTCGTAATGAATGCTGAAAAATCGTGCGTGACCACATTCACCCTGAAAAGAAACTACCGGACCAACCAAATCGTCATGAACACCGAAACTATTCCTGAAACAGATGTGGTACGCTACTTAGGTGTACATCTCCAGCAACGGCTCACATACGATTCTCACATAACTGAACTAGTAAAAAGACTCCGCTCCCGCATCAATCAACTCAAGCCCCTTCTCAGCCAAGTTTCACCATTATCGTTGGACAATAAACGCCTCCTATACGTCCTATCTGGCAGTATGGCTGTTCCATATGGGGGCTGGCCAGCAGTACGCAGATCAAAAGAGTCCAAACCCAGCAAAATAGAGCTCTTCGTCTAATTACCAATGCTCCATGGTTTGTGAAGAACTCTGTTATCCATCGAGATCTAGATGTACCACTAGTGGAGGAAGTCATAAATGCAACTGAGAATCGCATGCACAGAACCATAATTTCCCACCAATCCTCAGCTTTTGGAAACCTCCTCAACTCATGGGACAGGCTACTCCAGCCCCGACGCCTCAAAAGAAAGAGAACGGTCGACCTGTTGGACTGAAACGAATAGATCTCAACTCCCGTGTTAACTAATAAATTAATATATCTTACAAACTATATCAATAACTGAACAATCTAACTTATTATATGTTGCTATCATACAGTGTTTGTATTAGGAGGGCCTGTTAAAGGACAGCCACCCTCACTCAAGTTCCATTACTCTATATTATTTATTAGCAAAACAAAAAGTATTATATACAGAAAGTTTCAATAAACAAATTTAAAAAAAAAAAAAAAGAAATGGAGAAACACAGACTGAACTGCTGAAGTGGTGTTAGGATGTCCCGAATTTAGGCTTTTGTCTTTGACTTGCCGCATGCTGGATATCATTAGGGGTTAAAACGAAATTGGAGGGCCCAACGAAAAAAGAAAAAGCAGGAAACCTAGTTCTTACTCCATATTTATTGCAGTTAATGAACGAAGTGTCGACTAGCGGTGCTTTTACCTTATAAATGACGTACAGATTTTATTCAATGCAATCCGAAATTAGTGGTTTAGTTTGAGATTTCCATTGTTAGCGAATTTTTGTAATATTCCTTATTCGTAATATAGCGAATTCAGTACATATACCCGGTTCGTAAATCTATGAAAATCTCGACACCCTCATAAACTTCATTCATTCCAAGTCGAATGCGACCAACCCCAGAACTTCACCGCTGACATTAAGCGTTTATGACCGAGTAATTGTGATGTTTTTATGTAGTGGTGCGTTTTATAGATGTGGGACCGTGAAAACATAATTGGGTAGGTAACAATAACCCACTTGAAAATAATTGGATAACAATAACCTACTTGCCCATATCCTCTCAAATTGAGTTTTTCGGCACTTTTGGACCACTAAATTGAGATGACCAACGAATTTGACTCGTTGAATTCATAAAGTTTTTTTTTTCCTTTTTTTCTGCCATTCCGTGCGTCATACGTTATTTTGTGGAGTAGGTACAATTTTATCGAACATTCATGTACATATTAAAAGAGACGATACTCACTGGATACGACTTCACTTCAATCTCGATCGTCCAAACGCTTACAAGAGTTGATATTGGGTGCAACGCGCGGGAAATCCAAGCGATAGGTTCCGACCGGAGGACGATGCGTTCGACTGGCGACGGTGACGACCGGCCGAAGACTGTTCGAGTCTCTGGAGCGCGGGAATACGAGGAAAGTGGACTAGTTGTGATTGTGAAGGGACAACGGACTCAGCTTCACCTACTACGTTCTACAACAAATAGTACACGAGTCACGAGTAGGGCCGATGCTGGTGAAAGTTCCCCGTTTACGACCGCAGCTGTCCCTCTCTGGGCAAAATCATCTGAACACCGCATGGAAGCCAAATGTTTATTACTGCCTCACGCGTTGCGGCGGATAGTAGGAATGAATTAATTTCTTGTACTCCAGTCAAATGGTGGTTTTGACAAGAAAAAATTCCGGAGTTAGGTTACTTAACGGTTCTTTACGTTTTTTAGGGTGCTGAATCCGAATTTCAACTTTTCAGTGTATTCAACATACTTAGGTCATTCCACAAAGATGCACCCTTTCTTGTCACTAGCATTTTTTGGCTGTTTAAGTTGAAATATTTCAAATAGGATGCATCTCATATTCTAAACTTAATGAATTTTTGTAAGGATCTCAGAAGTGACAAAATTGCGCAACCATGCGCAACCAACATCAACTTCGTTTTTTCAAATGGGAACCCCCATTTTTCATTTCAGATTCGGATTCTACGTCAAATTTCATGAACTTTTTACTTCGACAACATTTTTTTTTATTGCGCTCAACCCGCTCAACGAGCGCTCAAAGATGCGCAACCCCATGGTTGTAGATGTACGAAGTACCCAAGTGAGGCACATGTTTTTTTATTATTTTTTGACGCTGAATCACGTGGTAAAGTCCGTTCTCTAATTTGAATGCATTTTGATCATATTTCAACGAAAAATCAAATTTTTAAAAGTAAAAATGCATTTTTTAAGGGCGAAATCAGCGTGTCTACTTGGAAACCTCTTCAGTAAGTTTCTGAATGTTTACTTTCCCTCCTCCTTTCTCAACACGGGCTGGGGACCGGCTAACCCCTCTGTTCAAATAAGCAACCTTCTGTATAAATTAAAAATTAACCTTCTGTCAATAATTGAGTTAATCTTCTGTAGAAAATAAATAAATTACCCGACCCTTCTGTTAAAATAAAAAATAACCTGTAGAAATAAAAATTGAAAATAACTTGGAAACAGCCCTACATTATGGGCTTATTCTCGGAGCAACTGTTCGAAGTGGCTCCCTTCTTGGAACACACAAAGCTCTGCCCGGCGCACCCACTCTTCGTTGAGGGCTCTCAAAATGGACTGGGCCTCCACAGTTTGTGATGCTGCCACAATCCGTCGTTTAAGTTCCGCGACGCTGTCGACTGTGGTAAGGTTCTCGTACACCTTATTCTCCAGATACCCCAGAGGAAGTAATCAAGGGGTGTTAGGTCAGGCGAGCGAGGGAGCCAAAGTAAGGGTCCAGAACGATCAATCCACCTCTGTCGGAAACGACGGTTCAGGAACCTCTGGACGTGCCTGGCATTATGAGCTGGAGCTCCATCCAATTGCATCCACATCTGCAGTCGAGTTGCGAGGGGCACATCTTCCAAGAGAACTGGAAGAACTCCGTCTCCTCTCCGCAACCCTTGCACGGTGTGCACACGGTATGGGAAGTTGTGGTGCCCGATAACTCGGTGGACGGTAGTTTTAGACAATCCCAATTGCCGCCCAGCACTCCGGATCGAACAATTGGGATTTTCCTCATAGAAAAGAAGAATTTCCAGTTCTGTACGTCTCACCTGAGGCCTTGTTCTCTTCACAGACCCGCTCCGTTGGAACTCCCTCACGGCACGAAGAATTGTCTTCTTATCAGGCCATCGCCGATCTGGAAATTCTTCTCGATATGCACGAACGGATCTGCTCATGACGTTGTTTGATCGGAAATAAATTTCGACCATCGACGCCTTCTCTCCTCTCGAATACGGATCCACGGGACGGCGCGGCATGATGTGAAAAACACAAATTACGATTGAATGAGCTCTTTTCATTAAAGTCTGAATAACGTGTGCCGACCAGCTCGACTTTCGATTTATCATGAGCTTACGCGACCTTTTGTCCTCACCAGGAGTTCGGCCGGTACAAACAGAAAGAACTGTTTACCTTCTCCTCAATCTCTAATTTCTCGTAGACGAAAATATCCAATGGAAGACCCATTATTTTGGAAAGGAGTTTCCAACTGGACACGCTGGTTTCGCCCTTAAAAAATACATTTTTCCTTTTAAAAAGTTGATTTTTCGTTGAAAATTTGATCAAAATGCATTCAAATTAGAGAACGGACTTTACCACGTGATTCAGCGTAAAAAAGACAATTATATCTTCAACAGCAAATATAGCTAATTCCACTCCAGGCCGAATTAGGGTAGGTTTTATCTCTGTCATAGGTTTTTGTGATGTGAATCTCCCGCCGCCCACGAAGTGGAAGAGGGATTTTTTTCGTTTTTTTATGTTGTCAGTCATGAAGCACCTCAACACACGTGGAGGGTTTCTTTTGACCAGTAAAGCACTGGAAGTGGAGAAGTGGGACATTTCCTTCAGAATAAGGTGAGTATTTTTATTGTCCCTAATTCTCCTGGCGTCTGGAAATATACTTACGACACAGTATTCATCACTTTTATTCATTCATCAAATAGCTATCTGAACTAAAGTATATGCTAAAAGAAGGTTTTTCTACTTACACAATTCCACAAGATTCCATTCATCTGAAAACCTCATTATCCTGGTTCTCATTCTCCTGTGACTTTTCTTTTAGAATGAAAAGGAAGAAGCAGAACCACGAATGGGTCCTCCATCCCCATTCTTTGGGAACTACGAGTACCAACTGTCCAGTGGGGATTTCGTTTTTGTTCGATTTCTGACAAAAACTGCATTTATTTCCTACATTGGTCAGGTTGTGAAAAAGTACCTAATTATACTAAGAATGACTACGATGTATCATTTGTGCGAAAATATACAGATTACTAAAGACATATCAAGCATCACACTCTGTGACGTCATTTCTGTGCTTGAGAACCCAGAAGAAATGCCAAAAGGCGAATTCCTCTTTCCTGAAAATTGAACTGGGTTCAGAATCCGTTAGGTAAACAATATTGTGATTTCTTGATGAACAGTTCTTTGTGATTATAAGGTTTACTTACAGTACAATAATTGTACAATTATTGTTTGTGATTTTTTTCTATTTACTTCATTTTGTTTTCAAGGTTTACTCTATTAGTATTTCAAGCATTTGTGATATTTTTTTTTATTTACTTCTTTTTGTGATTTCAATGTTTACGGTTTAATGTTACCTAATTTAATGTTACCAAAATGGTAACAAAAATACAAATGACCAGCAATCTAGAAAAATTCAACTCCTAACATTCAATATTATAACAAGCAGTACCATATTTTTTTTTAGGAACTTGATGTTCTAGATTGAAAAGGTGCATATGATAAACTCATTAAGTTTGATATTGATTATTTATGAATAAAAAACCTGATCAAGTGAGTGAGTGCATGTGTGTGTGTATGTGTGTGTATATGCAATGTAGTACTGTGCTTTGCTCTCATTCTCCTGGCAATTCATAATCATCAAAGTCTTATAGAGCAGTTGCAATTGAATTTCCTGCGTTGCTGAGTATAGTGTGCATTAGTAGGTAGTACCATGAGAAATAAGAAAAGAATGGAAAAAACGATAAAAGGGAAAATTAAAATATAGAGGACAAAAATTCAGAAAAAAAAGATGCATCTTTTTGGAATGACTCACTTGTGAAAATTTGACTGATTCTTGCGTTTGTTGTGTATAACATTCTTATGGAAATACAACAGAGTCCAGGTAATCCGAACAAGGCAAAAGTCTAACTCCACCCTGTTAATACGGAAAATGGTGAGAGAATTAAAGAAAAAAAAATTCAGTCTTGCAGCATGGATAAAAGAGTGAATTTTCGAAGAAATAACTGGTTTTACGTGTTTTTTCTGTTTTATGTGAGTTTTAAGTGGTTTTATGTGATCTACGATTTTTTTAAATATGGTTAGGGCCCATACGAGTAGTGTGTACCAAAATTTGTAACCCTGAAAACCGTGTGCTAACTTCGTGGTGCTCGGAAAACAGCGAATTTTTCGCTCTTGTTTTAGTTTTTGGCCAACAACAGAAGTCACGCAGTACGAATGTGTATGAATGTTGACATGTACTACAAATATTCCTATATGCATACGATCTTCAAATTACATCTTCCATGAGTTATACCATCGGTATCGACCATAATAAGGACAAAACCCTTTTAGTACTTAAAAAACAAAGTCCTGTACATTAAATTTTGCGAGGATGGACCCCATGTAACATTAAAATCGGTCTAAACCGCGTTCAAAAATTGGCAAACATGCGGTAAGTCACACTTTTGTCGGTAAAAACACGTTTGTCGGTCTCTTTTGGCTATAGCTCCTGAGGTTCGGGCCGAAATCTTTCTCCATCGGTTTTTTTTCTTCTGAAAGCTGGTTGATTTTACGTTCGGATCCGATGTATGAAATGTTAAGTAAGTCCCTTAAAATACCCAAGCCAGCACGCTAAAAAACCCATACTGTTGTGAAATCCATGTTTTTTTTTGGCCCATTTTTTGCTATAACTCCGAAAATATTTGTCCAATTCAAAATTTGTTTTGCATCTAAAAGCTGGTTGAATTTATTATCAGGCCCCATATAAACATTTGATCGAGTCCCGTAAAATACTCATGACAGTACGCTGAATACCGCGTACTATTGTTAAATCTACATTTTTTCGCACAATTTTTGGTATAGGTAACTCCGAAACTATTTGTCCGATCCCATTTTTTTTCTCCATCTCAAAGTTGGTTAAATTTACTATCAGATCTCATATATGAAATTTTGATTTAATTCCGAAAAATATCCACGCTAGCCCACTAAACATGTCGTTTTAGATTAAAATCGTCATACAACAAAAATGGAATAAATGTGGCCGTAGCTTATGGTAATATAGTCTCTGCAGGGTGATGATGTCGATAACGAGGTATATTGATACGATCTGTCTGCTGAAGATGGTGAACGTAGATGTAGGGTTCGTCCAGGACAGTACAGCCACGTCGACGTCGAGGAATCCAACCGTACCCCGAAAATCCTGCTCGATCGTAACCGATAGCGGATGCGGGAAACAACCGAAGACGCGAAAGAAGAGAAATGTGGTAAAGCCGCAGCCACACATGCGGTATTTGGCAAATATCAAGCAAAAGTTCGCTAAATCTCCGAATGTGTGGCCGGGCGTTTGTGTACTCGTATTTGCCAAATACCAAACATTTGCCAAGCGAGTGCTCGCCTCGGAGGCGGTTTCTTTCACACATCAAAGGAGACAAACATTTGAAGCTTGCATTCGTGTTGATAATATAAATTATTGAGAATGATCACCTGTGTGTAAACAATTATTTAAAACACACAGGTACGATTTCTACAACAATGAAGTACGAGGTACGTGGTGTGGGTGTGGGAGGGGGCGCAAAGACATAAAATGTCCCTCCTGGTTGCGTACTCGTACGAAAGCTGTACCCACTTTATGGTTGCTTTGAATCACGAATCCAATGGCTATGACCGGCATTGGAAATTTCACGATGATCACGAACGTAGTGAGGAAGAAATGGGGGTTTCAGATATCTGCCTCCGTCTGGCCCCTCTGACGTTATCACCACCTCCCTTCGCTACCGGCCAATCACCTAGCCAGCCAGCCGTCTGACGTCATACGCTCGTGCGTCATAGGCTCTGACGTACTTGTTGGCCTCCGGCCAGCCGTATGACGTCATACGCTCGTGCGTCATAGGCTCTGACGTACTTGTTGGCCTCCTGCCAGCCGTCTGACGTCATACGCTCGTGCGTCATAGGCTCTGACGTACTAATTGGCATCCTGCCAGCCGTCTGACGTCATACGCTCGTGCGTCATAGGCTCTGACGTAGTGGCCCGCCGGTCGCTTGTGTTCTGACGTGATCTGAGGAAAAGGTTGAATCAATTAAATACTTCTAGCCATTTTCATGGATAACCGGTTTTATTTATTTCTCTATTATACGGGCAAGCCCAATTACATTCTCACATGGTGGTACATATTCGAGATTCCTAAAAATATAAGAAAAATGAAATGAATTGAAAAGAAAAATTCTAAAGGAATCAAACATAGGAAAAAAAAACCGTACACGTTCATCAATAATGACATTATCAGTAACGTCATTACTATTCACACTCCTCGTCATTCCACCGTCATTCTCAAACTCACCTTACACCGTCATTCCACAGATCATTTTCAAGGTCATTACTTTTCTTCAGTATGCAGTGTGATTTCCGTGACGGAAGACTTTTTAGATCCTCGCGAAGTCGCCTGTGTTGCTATAATTATGGCACTTTCAGTGTATTTCCTCCTAGCGCCGGGGTTGAACGAGAATTCGACGAAACCCTGTGATTCACATTCACGGAGGCCAGACGGACTGGCCTGGGATGACCCTTCTCCATTGTCTTTTTCTTCCGCAATTAGCGGTTCAATTTTCCCCATCAAGAGATTGAAGTCATCCTCTGACATTCAGAATAAGTTCTTAAACTTCCCAGAACCTTCATCCTTTGCCATATCAGACATGTAGTCTGAGCCATCACGATGGCTCCAAGAAGTATCAATTGAGGGGTCTGCATCAACAAGGGGTTAACTCCATTTTTTCAATCAAAGCGTCAACCCCTGGAAATAGTTTCATGTTGCTCCAAAAAACGAAGCAGCCAACTTCATCTAGCGGATTTCTTGACAACTATCAATGGAAGGAAACTCCTTGTTGCACCAAACTAAAGAATGATTTGTTTTGTCGAAGAAACATCAGTTAGCTCATTTTGCTCTAAAATTGGAGTCAACTCGTTCTTGCAGCAAACGCCTCAATTTGGGTAATTTCTTAAGGGTTCTTAATTTGATTAATCATAAAAAATTAACCGTGCCCTGCCCCTGTTTAGGGACAGCATCCACCATCGTCTTCTCATTGGTTTCCTTTTCTTTTTTTTTCCTTTTTGGAAGAAGGAAACTCCCGCACAATAGGTACCACAAATGCCGCCGCAACAACTTCTTGATCCATGAATTTTCTTGATACCACTGAATAAGAATGCTCGACAAATATTTGTCCGTGCTCGGTCTATGCTCGATATTTGGTAAATCCCAAATGTGTGGACAGGGTGCAATCTCAATGGGACTCGGCGAATACCAAATGCTCGGTATTTGACAAAAATATTCGGTACTTGGCAAATACCGCATGTGTGGCTGCGGCTTAAGAAATTCGTCGAAAACACTTTACAGCGATACCGCGTAATGCCTCGTGTCAAAACGGCGGTGGCAAAACGGAGCTCCGATGTATAATAGGGGGGTGGGGGATGGTTGTGTAGCGCTAACTAGATGTTGAACAGGACTGACAGCCAGCTCTGAGCAGTTTCAGCTGGAGAATTTTCCTGTGGTGGGGAAATCGGCACCAGGATTGGCCGAAGGCACTCGTGAACCAATTAAGTCCCATATAAATGGCTAAAAGGCCCCATATAAATGGGTAAAAGTCGGCTTCAAATGTGATCCTTCAATCCAGGGCCCTACTATGCCCTTTCAAGCAGAGGCGGAACACTTGCTGTTGCCAAAAAGAAGTGTCACTGCATACCT
The DNA here is from genome assembly GCA_963920205.1 of Stenodema calcarata. Taxonomy (NCBI): domain Eukaryota; kingdom Metazoa; phylum Arthropoda; class Insecta; order Hemiptera; family Miridae; genus Stenodema; species Stenodema calcarata. The sequence continues at coordinate 57,581,857 of OY986048.1, read as the reverse complement.
GCGACGTAAGCAATGAACACCGAAGAAGGCTCATAATCACCAGAACAGCAAACTGCAGAAGTCCCAAGACCGAAACGCTATGTTAAGTCCAAGGACATAGTACACTCTTGAGTTCGCTGTTACAAAGGGAAAATGTTGTTAGCAACCAACATTCTCCGATAGCCGAGTTGCCTGATATCAATACGCACGTGCTTCCAATATGAATTTTCAATGATCATTATTATGTTATTATCAGGTTATTTTTTGCTCAAAAGAAATTATCAGTCCTCATTTTCGGATTCTGATTCGTCCTCGTCAAGAAGTTGAGATAATAAAGATACGTCTTGGTCAATTTTTTCTCCGTGTCATGCGGGTATTTTACTCTTTTCTTAGCATTTACATTCTTGAGTAGGTATATAGCGGTCATGAGGTAGAACCTCCGCCACTTGGTACATGGCCTTGAATTTCGGGGCAGTCTTTTGTGACACTCTCGGTTCCACTTGACGAACGCAAAAATCGCCTATTTGCAATAGTGTTATTACGATGAAACGCTCAAGCTCGTAATCGGCGTGGATGTCAATATTTGGCTTGGCCTCAGAGGCCAAATTCGAGCGAGTTGGTGGAGACACCTGTTCGTCAATTGTGATTATGTCGGGCATATTAGGCTTTCTACCCGTTAGCAGATCTATTGGAGAAAGTGAAGTGGTTCTATTTGTTGTACAATTCAACACCAACTGACTTTTAGGTGATAATTGCCTAATCGATTGCTTCTTGATATATTGGGCAACAGTGATCAAATTTATTAAGGAACCACTTGTGAATTGGCTCTAGAAGCGCCTGTGGCAATAGAGTGCATCTTAATGTTATTTTGGGTGCAAAATTCAGTACAAATACTGTTTCGATTTATTATACAACTGTTGTATAATAAGTAGTGTTTCCAACCAGTCCATGTGAGCAGCAGAGTGGAATGAATTAGCTTGCGGGAACGGACCTCGCTTCAGGAACCACTTTCACTCTCACGGGTTCTGTCCAAACCAGTAAACGCCCGAGTTGAAAGAAAATTAAATGTTTTCTGCTAAGTAATCCTCCCCTTGAGTCGGAAACGCTGTAGCTCTCGATTGCCTAATCGGGAATTACTCTGATTTGAATGAAGAGAAATTTTCTAACACCGAATTCCATCGATTCCCGTTAAACAGTATCAGGAACACATCAGTTATTTGGGCGGTTGTATTGAATCTTCACCTGTTCATATGTGGCTACTCATCAACTAAATTATAGAAAGAGCAATAGCACTAGTTTACCAAACTTTGGGTCGGCCTTGCATCCGGCCGGAGCGTGTCGATTCGTCACGCTTTTTAAGGTGCCGAATTCAAATCCGAGGTCCACTTTTTCGGATTGGCTCGTTTTTAAGAAACGCTGGTTTAGGTTTTCCAAATTTTTTAACTTCATTATTTTTTAATTGTACCACAATCCAACTCAAACCCTTCTAAAGGTGCCTAACTTATGTAAAATGTATCGTCAATTTCGAATATCGCCTTATTTTTTCGATTGCACCGCTCCCAACTCCTCATTGTCTAAAAAAAACTGGCGAGAAATCTGTCCAAAGTCCAGTTTTTCGTCATTTTTTCTGCACATTTCTTGAGATAACAATAGAAATGAGGCCTGGAAGAATGTTTTTGCACCTGCATCTTGTAGAGGACATCCCGAATAAGACAACCGCGCATTTTTTTGGTATGCAAATAACCGAGGTGCGATTTTGTTTTGCGAAAGACTTCAAAATCGACAAAATTACGCATTCATAATTTACGTTTAGGCTCGTGATCCGAGCGAGGAAGGTCTCTTTGGAGGGTCCAGCAGTAATTGAATGGGTGCCCGGAAAAAGGGCCTATGTCACGATTTCTAAATTTTACAGGAGCGCTGAAAAATTGGGATATTGCTAATGACCACTAATAAAAGTCACCTGGAGTGACATAGGCCCTTCTTCCATAGGGGAAATTAGCAGAAAAATGATCTATTACAAAAAGTCAATGTTTCATTTTGCTCTGAATATTAGATTGAGTATTAACATTTAATTTTACTCTGAATATTAACATTGACTTGATACATTTTAGTTTTCTCGGAATATTTACATTGAAGGCAGTGTCTCGTAAAATAGCACATGTATTGGGTCAGTCATAAACCGTGTCATGTGAAGAAGGTGCTTTTACTTGCTCATGGGCAACAGGCTCGTGTAAAGAAGAGCTAGACTGTGATGTTCTGGAATGCCGACAGCTGTGTCAAAAAATCTTGAACGTTTTCCAGGGTCTTAATACGTTATTAATACGAATAATACCGACTACCAAACAATACTGTTGCACTCTGATAACGAACTGACATAGGCCCTTCTTCCACTTCAATGTCTTTCACTTCTCTATGTAAATGCGATTTTCTTGGCCTCTTTGGGTCTAGTTTACAAATGAAAACCATGTGAACACTTAGTCCACATGAAATTGGCCCTTATTTCACGAAAAACTTGTTTTTGAAAAGATCATGACATAGGCCCTTCTTCCGGGCACCCATTCAATTATTGCATTGACGTAAATCAGCATTGAAGAGCATTCAACCCAAAAACTGTGTTCAAAACATTATTTGACCATAGAAACATGCAAATAAAAACAATTCAACGTTTCTCCAACATTTTCGTCTGCAGGTTTTCTATACACCTACATGCTCCTTTTCGAGGTTGAAAATAGTTCTCCATTCTCTAATTTATTGAGTGGACAGGATGCACTGATAATTAATCTAATCAAGCCACAAACGATGGGCAATATCGACCATTAAGTTCACACACAATAAGAAACACAATAAAAACTCGAGAGGTGTTCAATTTCCGCTCAAAGATAGTCAGAGGGGCTTGAGGCGCATAATTTGACGTTAAAGAAGGTTTTTGTTTACAGAAATTCGGGGGTCACGCAGTCTGCTACAATTGGGTGTCTGAACTTGGTACACCAACTAGTCCAGTAAAATTAGACTTGAAGGGGGGAAAACGCAACCGTGATAACCAACATGTATAGGAAGGAATCTATTATTAAGGAAGGCGTCTAATAATTATTGAAAAGAGGAGAATACAAGATTGAGTGGTTGTGATTGAGGTAATAATTGTGTCGAATTCTAAATTTCTTTAAGCAGCAATACCGCTGTTTGACGCGTTTCCTTCCTCCCGCGGTGATTGGAAATAACCTTATACGCAAAACACCCAGGCTGACCCTACATCTTCATAAAATGTTCAGGAAAACGGTCATTACCGTTGGTTTTTGACAAGCTCAATCGGACTGACTAAATTGACAAGCATGTACCTAGGATCGACCGTTTTCCAGTATTAGCAATATTTTGAAGGCCTCTTCTTATGTTTGCGGTGTTATTGCAGGACATCGTGCCGATAAATCCGCCAACCAGGAGTGGGTCCTCCCTTCTACAATAATTGTAGGACCACTGAAATATCGCGGGATGGCCAGCCCTTGTCCAGTCGCTATACATAACCCACATTACACAGTAACTAAGATCCTTTACCTGAAATCGGCCTATGGATTCCTGACAGGACCGTGGCCCATATCCGACTTGATATATCAGGCTCACTATACAGGGTAGCCCACTTTTTAAGGGAAAATCGTGAAACACGTTCATCGTGGTGTCCGCTCTCGGAAAATACTCAAATCCCAGTTTTGACAAATATGTTTGGGGCTCATTTTCCGTGAACGGTCACATTATAGAAATGTAGACACGTGTACAACAACAAAAACCTTCTTCGTTCTTCGTTAACATCAATGAGCGAAAACCCGAATCACTGATCTGTTCTCAATTTTAGTAATTAATACAAGTAACTGATACGAGTAAAAGTGAAGTTAAAAAATATCCCGCAAATGCAAAATAAAAATAGAATACATCGTAATTCCGATCAATGATCGATGTCAGCTATCTACAACACGATGAGTGAGAACTGTTCTGTTACAAGTCTTCTGGCATGAATGCGCGAAATTGTGAAAATTATTATATGGTGCCAAACAGTACAAACATTTTTCTTGTTTCTCACATTGTTAGGGTATTGCATGACTTAACGAGATGAAGCAGCATGTTGAAGGTGACTCGCGGTTCTGGCCGAGATGACCCGCAACCGGATGGACCACCAAGAAATATTGTGCTTTCTCCATCTCTCCGATGACGACCGTTATGAAAACTGAAGGAAAGTCAAAATCGACTCGTCGCCAGGCTACTGAAGGACGGAAAGGTCAACAGCGAAAATGGGCGTGATTTGATAGAGAAGAGCAATCCGTAATCCACTACAATCATAGGGTTTTACCTCGCCCGACGTAATTGAAAAACGAAATCCGACAGCTGAAACAAACCGGCTACCGAGGTGTGACTCGTAGCCACCTCGTGTCCAATACATCAGCCAATTTGGCTAAACAACTTTTTTTTAAAGAAAATTTTCGGAGAAAAGGAAGCTATTGTTCTCGGTCCAAAAATTTTAAAACTAATTTCCGAAAAATGTTTAAACCAAAATCCGTTTCAAACCATCCTGAAAATCCGTCCTGGCAATCGAAAGGCTAAGTTCGTACTCGTAGATGGGCACAATCGGGCCAATCTTAGGGGGATTTGGGGGAGTTTTAGGGGAGGGGGGGATCTATATAATGAAATTTAAAGAAAGTTTTCGTAATTTTTGGCTAATTTCGAAAACTTTCACTACAGTTATTCGTTTCGCGTGAAATTGAGTCAAATCATGCCGATTTTGAATTTGGTGTCTGTTTGTTTTTCGGTTTGTCTGTGTGTCTGTCCTTCAATCACGCAAAAACGGCTTCATGGATCGAACCCTTCTCCCGTATTTAAATGTTTCCGTGATCGGGGAAGGACATAGGAGGGTTCACTCCCAGATCCGATGCATAGGGGTTGGAGTTTATTGGGAAGCCGAACTATCAAAATTTTAAATTCTCGAAGACGGCTCAATGGATCGAACTTTTCTCCCGTATTTAAATGTTTCTGCGACCGGGGAAGTACATAGGGGGGTTCACTTCCGGATCCAATGCATGGGGGTGGAAGTATAAAAATAAAAAAATATAAAAATCTTAAATTCTTCCTTCCCGTGAGACAGATGAATATTAATGTTGGTATTTAAGATTATAAGGGTTTGTAAAGGGACTGTAAGAGGTATAATCCGTAAAGCGACAGGTAAGAGTGGCAGATGGATCCATCCCGAGTTCTGCCCGTCCGGGACAGGAAACAGAGGTAGATGGACACACCCCGGGTTCTGCCCGTCAGCGACGGGCCCGACCGCTAGTTTTTAATAAAACAAATGGAGATATTTTACATAAAACCAGTTATTTCTTCGAAAATTCGCTCTTATAGCGTTGCTGCATGACTGTGGATTTTTCTTGCTTTATGCTTACCTAGTACAATAAAAACGGAAACCCTTAAACTTTCAAGCGTTTACAGGAACTTCACGTTTGCGCATGCGCAGCCGAGGCTTACAGTCTACAGTGAAATTCACATGGGACTCGGAATTTTCGAAGAAAATATGCCAATGTGTCCAAAATGTATGGAAAAGTTCCCCCGTACTAATCCTTATGAACTTATGTAAAAAGTCTCCGTGTTAGTGGTTTTGTAACAAATTTTGGCTCCTTTTTTTTGACGAGTAACACCTCAGTTTATAGATTTTTCAACTCTGAGCACGGTGGTGAAATCAGAATTGCGATATCTTATTTTCTTATCAGATTAGAGCAGACTAACCATGACAACCACGTTTCTTCATCTTCAATTTGCTCCAGTTTGAGAACGGAATAAGATACCACAATTCTGACTTCACCATCGTGGTCAGCGTTATAAACCTTTGAAATGAGGTGTCACTTGTCAGGCTGTTTCGTTTTGGGAATTTATCGGTAATCCCCCCCCCCCCCACCCTTAAAACCCCTTTTAGAGTGGCCCATGTAGGCAGCCGTGCTGTTTGTTTATAAAGGTTTGAAAGTAAGAAGATTCGCTTCCCAACCCGAGAAAATCTCTATTGCTAAATACAAACCCAAACAGTAAGTGACAGGAATGACGACGAATGAAGGTACGCATCAATTTTGCGCTCATTGTTACTTACCAAACGGAAAAATAAAATGAATAACTCATCTGCAAAGTTTCTCCGCGGTAGCAGAACGATCACTGAGGGTATTTCGCGAAGCAGAGCTCTCGAGTGTCGTATTTAGCCGCTGAAAGGAGATACAACTTAACGGGCTCCCGACCGCATATTTCAATTCTCTGGGGACAACCGTTATATGTCTAGTAAAAATTTGAATTATTTTTTTCACCTCCCACTTTTTGTAGGACTAGGGAGAAGTAAAATAGGGAATACTGAAACCGTGACTACCAACAGTTGGTCTATGAGAAACTTGGAAATTTTCTGCGGATGCATGAAGGTGACTTTCCTACAAAAGAGACACGTGACAGGAATGACGATCGGGCCATCCTTAACACCCTAAGTCGAAAATATTCTCGAAACTTGAAAAACTCGTGATGGGGGTTGATAGAGTGCATTCAAAACAGTAGCATACAACAATAATGTTAGAAACTTAATCTGTAGACTCAAAGATTTGGCTCGGTGACACGAATTGTATTATTGATTGAGCGAATGAAATCAGCACGACTTGAGAGGTGAGACGACTACATAATATTATGTCGACATATTATTATTTAATGATAAAAAATAACAATGGCGACTTGATCAACAAATTAAATGCTTAGGTACTAAATAATAATAAATGCAATACTAAAATCATAATATCCTTCTATGGATTCATTAACTTATTTATTTTATTTAATAGTTTTATTAATATAAAATTATAGTATATTTTCATAACAAGAAACATACGCTGCGATGAGAATTTTAGTACTAATGAGGGCTTCCAGTGATCGCGTTGTTCGGAGAAATCCCCACTACCCTTCAGTAGTGCCAAATATTGAAAAAAAAAAAAACCCTTTTATGGCCCAGCTCTCTTACTTTCTGAATGAGCCCCGTGTCTTGAAACGTAAACCAACAAATTTTGATTGGAGGGGGGGGGGTTATTTTTTTTTCTCTTAGTCGATCCCAACGGATCATTATCGGAGACAATAAACCTCAAGACATGGTGAGTATCGTTTCTTCGGCAAGTACACATTTCAATGTGAACCGCTCATTTGTAGTTTACATAGGGAATTCGCTCATTAGGCCATGCTGAGGGTATGTAACTTTTTAATTGGAAGTTGAGTGCTCAGAATGCTTGATGACGTCAGATCTGCCATTGAGGATGGTATGTGCACTCTGGCTGTGCTGTTTGATTTTCGAAATAGGGTAGCATCCGCCAGATCGGGTGCGTTGCTTGTCCGCTCTCATCGGAGTATGGCCTTCTCGAGGTCGTTTGAGGTTGCGGAGACTAAGCTCTGGAACGCGTTGCCTGTTTCGGTGCGCGCACTGCCTACTCTCGGACGGTTCATGTCAGCCATGGAGCAATACACTGTTACTTGAATGGCAATGGTATGCACATCCCCCCTACCTTCTTTCTTTTTAACCTTGCAAGGCCCCATTGTATAATCTCAGCTTATATCTTAGTCGTTTATGTGTGTATTATATGGGCAACAGACTGTTATGTTTTTTGTCTTGACACAATAAAGGTTTATTATTATTATTATTAGATGGTCACGTCAACGTTACTGGTAACGAAAAAGCCGACGAAGCTGCAAAGAAAGGAACACAAATGACTATGAGCCCACCGATCACACCTCTTGGTGACGCTCTGCACGTGACTAACGCTATGTTGATGATGGACTGGCAGGAGTGGTACAACCAACAATCCAAAATTAAGGGGATGTACCATTTCCAGATTATGGAACGAGTATCAAGAACGCCTTGAATTCTCCAGCTTCATTTCCCAAGAAAAGATGCTGTACAGCTCATACGTTTACGTACTGGCCATGGCCTCGTGAATAGAAGCCGCTTCCTCACCAAATTTTCCGACTCCCCGAACTGTGATTACTGTGAAGATGTTACCGAAGACATGGAACACAATCTGATAATGTGCCCTCTATACATTGACGAACGCCGATCTTTTGAATACATCTGCAACATCCCCGATCTACCCGATGCCCTGAAAAACGCAACACGTCAAGACCTCCGATGTTTATTGAACTTTATGAAAAGTGCAGGCATACGATTATGACCATACCTGAAGTATTTACATCTCATATTATTAACAGCTCTTGAACAATTTATGTTAAATAAGCACTGGTTATATGCATCTTAATAAAGAAGCGCAACCATAAGAAAAAAGAATTATTAGATATTATTATTATCACCATTATTATTATTAGTTGTTACCATAGTTTTATAATTCAAAACAGATTTATTGTTTGGGGGGATGCTGACGTACGTACTTGTTCATACCACTCAGAAGCACTCGTACATGCACTCACGGCAAATTCATCACATGAATACGTACTCTTCATGACTACTGCTACTCGGTATTCACTACTTATCGTCATCTTAATTGATTGAATAAGGCTCAAGTTACATCAACTCAGGTGAGTAGGTGAGCCGCAGCCGAGGGGAACGGATGAGCCGGTTAATCGCTGCGGCCATTGGGATGATGCTCATCTGAATGGTGGATTACTGAGCTTGCGCAACCCGGAAAACCTACTGCCTTCTACTCGTAGATAATATCACCCCTGTTCGTATTAAATGATGTCCATTTCCCTTCTCGGATTGTTAACTAGGTTGATGCCAGTTAGGTGGGCAGATGTACGAGTAATTGCCGAATGTATAGCTCCATGAGACGAACACTTCAACGAATCTATCGACGAATCATTGAATGAAAAAAGAGTGACAAATCTGACAGGAGATTTCGTTGAACCTGCATTTTCCTATTTTCTCTCAATTTCTCTTCTTTTACGCACAAACACGTGCACACAATACAGCTTTATTTTCTTTCAAAAATCAAATTTTCATAAGATAAAAGAGTGAGGAAATGAAATAATCGTAATACCTTCTGGGTTTAAACAGAAAAGATTTTTGATGACTTTCATTTATTATTGTGCTGTGTACGCTGATAAAACTACCATTATCATGCATTATAAGTAAATTACAGAAAGTATTAATGAAATCAATAAGAGTAGGTACGTGATGAATTTAAAATCTCGGTTGGGAGTCATCACACAACTTCCCTTTCCCGTATTCAGTATAATGCTATGGCTCATATAGTACGAGTAACCAGAGTTGGGATTATTCGAATAAAAAGTAAGTTGAACTAAAGTTGAAACTAAAAACTAATTTAGTGTTTAGTTCGACTTTCGAAACTAATTTTGGAACCGATATTTGGAATTTAGTTCCAAAAGTTAGTTTCGAAGTTGCGAATAAAAACTAAAGTAGTTTCATCTTTTATTTGTAGTTTTGGAACTAAATATGAAACTAAATTTTCTTTCCTCGCGTGTTTTACTGATTTGAAGTGGATGGGTGTTCCAACGAAATATGGGTGCTGGGTGCGAACAAGTTCTTTTTTTCAGGGTCGGAGAAGAATAGATTCAAGTTTGCTCCCCTCCCCACCATTTTGAGTTGAACATCAAACGTTTTCAGAAACGTATCGAAGAATTGAGGGCGATGAGTCATTCATTACGTCTGGACGGTCTGGAGGAAAAAAATGAATATTTTATTGGATTGACAAAACTGTTCGAAAAATGGAATACAGAACAAAAGAGTCCTGAGACAATGGAAAACGACCTAATGAAAAGATGTTTTATAAACATTACGGCTGGACCAGACGTAATGAAACTAGAAGCTCGAGTTTGCTCAAATCTGTTCAATTTGTGAAACTTTTCATAGCCCGCAGTCAATAGAAAGTCTAAAATTAGGTACTGGTTTACTGGTTCTAGTAACTGGAATACTTTGGATTGAGGAAAATTTCCTCAAGCTATTTTCCGAAGCTATTTTGAATCGGATTTAGCAGGTTATGAGCCCAAATCTAACCTATAGATAAATGGCAACTTTAACTTTGAAACTGTGTAAAAAAATGATTACATACAAAAAATTTTGGATTTAGCAGGTTTTAATTCTTAAGGGCTCGTGGATTTTGTATTAAATTAAATACAAATTATTATTAAATATTAAATTAAATACAAAATCCACGAGCCCTTAAGAATTAAAACCTGCTAAATCCAAAATTTTTTGTATGTAATCATTTTTTTACACAGTTTCAAAGTTAAAGTTGGCATTTATCTATAGGTAAGATTTGGGCTCATAACCTGCTAAATCCGATTCAAAATAGCTTCGGAAAGTTGACATTAGAATCAAAACCTGCTACGTCCATAGTATAGTTACACTCTTGGTCGCTGGCATCTTTACCGCTCGCTCTAGCCAGTGACGTGGCACGACTTTTCATTCATTTCCCGTTTGTAACTGGTAGACTTCAGATTCAGAAGGTGACAAATCCAATTGAAGGATCCCATTATATCTAACTTTCTTTATTTCATAATAATGAAAATAAACCTGAATATGAAGACGTTGCAAATTTGTAATAGACTGCGGTATATACGAGTACAATGGTTTTTCCTGAGTAGAAAAAAAAACTCAATCTACACCAAATCGTTTAAAACTTTTTAAAACTGTTTTAAACATTCAAATATTAAACGAGAACAATAGCTACACTTTCTTCGAATTAAAAATACCTGTTTTAAACAAATGAAACTGTATTTTGTTTTTACTTTTTTTAAACATGGTTTTTGCCATCTCTGCTCTGAACACATAACAGTCAATAGATGTTCAGCATGTTGATGTCAGCAACCCCAACATTGGCTCTCGTGAGGAAGTGAGGATTTGAAAATTGGAATTTCGGCTAAAATTTGCTGCTTGAATTAATATTGGAGGGAAAGGGCGAATTTATTTGAAAGAAATGAAATTGTGAAATTGTGAAAAGAAATTGTGAAAAGTCCTCATTGAACTGGAGTTCGTACTCGTGGAGGACCGATCGGAGAATCGCACTCACCTCTGATCGAGTCTGCCGGCTGAAACATGTCACTGAACTTGAGACGTAACAAGGACTAGCGGCGAAGGTTGCAGAGGTAGTTCAGGAACGGAACACCCTACTCCCTCGTGAGTCGTCAAAGAAGCACCCGCGTGGCGAGACCACTTTCACAGAGGGCGTACACCACAGGAAACCGGACTCCGAAGACCAAAGCCAGCTCTCGTTTTCACTGCCAAGGACGGGCATGTTTCGCCACACTCGGAAGACCGTTCTTCCATAGTTGTCGGAATCTGTTCTGTTCTCTCTTCCTCTCCACAACTCTTTTCGAGGAAAACCTTGACATATCTATCGAGGAGACTAAACTGAACCTGTAAAGGACCAGCAACATACCGGAGCTGGAGTTGAATAGAGCTCTCTGAACGGGATTGTGTATGACGGGTCACTGCCCGTGGTTCCTTAACACAAACAGTACACACAGTACCCGCCAGTAAACAGTGGGTGGGCAGTATTACTATAATAGCTTCCTCACACAACATCACATCGTTGTACCTTCACAATTAATCCTTCATTTAATCGTTAAAATCACGAATCATTGAACGCTCAACTAAAAACTTTTTCATATGAACACACATGTTAGAACAGGCATTCATATAACTAAAGGTCCAGCAATGCGGTTTGTCTCGCTCGACGAAATACTGCCTAATTATTGATTTTTAAAAGAATTTTGTACCGCAAAAATCCAAATGTGACCATTTTCTACGCCCCATACGTTTTTGTTATTCAAACATGTAATTTTTAATTATATGAATTACTTACATCATAAGTTTTTTTTACGGAATTAATTGCATAGGTATTAAGTAGGTTTCAACTTATAATACAGAAGATTATTGGATACGTAACAACCGAATAACATCTTTTAGATTTTTATAGATTTTTATTTATTTTTTTTTTAATTATTTATTTTTATCTCAGATTTTTCAACACTGAACTCCCAACACAATAGAGCAGATGAACCGTGAAGAACATCTCGAGTAACAACCTCCTTTCTTCATCTTCGAAGTGCTCCAGTTTGAGAACAGAATAAAATATCGCAATTTTGACTTCACCACCGTGCTCAGCGTAAAGAAATAACCAAATTCCAAAATGTTCAGGTGGAGATTAAATAACGTTGACTAGAAACGCGAACGCCCTGTCGAGAATCCAACTTGACGTTACGGAAATTGAAGAAACGGATGACATCATAAATACTTTGGTTAACCAACTATTTGGATCAGGAAACACATCATCTCCAGACGTACAAACAGAACAGTTCTTGTGAGAACTAATGACAGACCGAAATCCGAGGTAGACAGAAGAACATGGCCAGTCCCTAGCAGTCAACCTTGACGAAGAGGACGATCACCGAACGATTAACTCGAATAGAGACAGTAATACCTCACTAGAAATCCCAATCAGCGACAATCCAGTAAATCATTCAAATTACCAAATAATCAATTCTACAGTAAAATTCAATCCCAGTAAACCAAGTATCACTAAATTGTTCAATCAAAAGACTAGGATCACGGTAGAATTCTCTGAAAATAAACTAGAATCAGAAATACTGGCCTTTGTTAAAGAATATATTATCCCCAACAAAAATTATGGACTCTAATTCAAAAAAGACATCTCCGAACACTTCGTCATAATAACGGTAATACATTTCAAAACATCTGAAATAAAATTTACAAGATTTACAAAGAAATTTGTAGATGTCAAGGGGAAGAAGAGATTCAAGAAGTAATTTCCTCCTACCATGTAGGAAAACAAAATTAAAGAGGGATCGACGAGACCTATCAGAATATAAAGAGATTATATGTTGGCCCAATCGAATGAAAACCATTCAAATTTCATCATCCAATGTTTGTCAAACTTTAAATACGATAGAAATCCTCTAAAAATGAAGTATAATATTACGCCAACGCCATCAAAACCGTTTTGTATAATTCACACAGATAAGTTCACATTGGAAACATCAGTAAACTGATGTTGAGTGTCTACACTACATGCAGATACATCGGCACATGGATATGTGTCATTTTTTCTCTGTAAAATATGTGTTTTGTGTCTCAAGTAAAACAAAATAACGATAAAAATTAAATAACTTCAATGCGTCGTTAAGTAGGTATCTTTCTAATCGCTTTTGTAAGTAATGTGTAAGAGAAATGGGGCCGTTATAACTCAACCGAAAAGTGCTGATAATAATTGCCCGTTGTAGTGCGTTACAATTTTTTCTTTCCGAGTAAAATTTTTTTTAGAAATGAGATGTAGGAGCCCCTCAGCTGATCCTAGGCCAATTCTGCTTAAAGTGTAAGTCCTAAGGCTGCTACATACCTAATTACAGCTTCATAGAGTCTCAAGTAAAAGAAATGCGTCATTAAGTATATTTCTAACTGCTCAGTAATGTGTAGGATGCCGGTATAATTGCCCGTTGCTGTTTATTGGTAGCACCTCACATTTTCTTTCCGTGTTGCAAAATTTATTATGACTCCCAGCGGTAAGACATATCACTGTAGAAAAAAAAACGAAATTCCTAATCATACCTTCTTGAGATATGCACAAGCCTATTCGGTAGCGACATCCAAATGTATAGAAGTAGTGAATAGTCTTCTAAAATATTTTGCGCATCATGGACTATCTCACCAGATAGTGTCCAACAATGAGGCAGATTTGAATGCTTCATTATTAAAAGAGCTGTTAGCTCTCCATAAAATTAAACTTAATTTCAGCAGTTCGCCACATCCAGGTGCTAACGAACCAATAGAAAGAGATAAAACTAACCAACTATAATTATTTATATGGTGTGAGATATTTTGTTTCGAGGTTCGGTCAATGAGAACAATTTTTCAAACAAAATATCTCACACCATATAGATACTACGGTCGAAAACCGGACGGAAATCCATTACAACTATATAATTATTTAGATATAACAGTTTTAAGAAAACAAGGTTACAACAAATTTCTCAGCATCAACTTTTTTCCCACCAAGTTCTGTTGCAATCAACAATTGCCCATCAGTCCGTCACAAATGCTCAAGCTCCTGCACCTTCTCTCAACGCCGACTCCTCAACTTTCCACCTCCTAATGATCTATAATAATCCAAGTTGACACCAAATCTACCTAACGAGGTGACGTCGATCCAGATGCTCACAGGGGCACGTCGCGACGGATGTCGGTAGAAAGAGGAGCAAGTGGGTCTCACTTCCTTCCCTTCAGTTGACGCTAGACGCATTAAGTGCCTTTTGCTTTTGAGTAAAAGAGAAAAAAGTCTCCTGAGGCAATCGCCGGTGTATTTTTCCACCGCAACTGTTGTCAAACGGCTCGAAGGGACGAAATAAAATGAAGAAGGTGATTGCTTACACTCAAGTGAAAATATCACCGCCCAAACAGCTGCAAATCTACCGCACACTTAACGGCAATGATAATAACGCCAAGATTTGGTCGCACTGCTCACATACGAGACCACGAGAAGCCCAAATGCCCGAACATCCTCTCACTTACCCTAAATTATCACCTATTTCACATATTTATTGCGATACGAGATACAAAACTACTAGATGTCACTACGGCCCCTCGCATTTTCAAGCCGAAACGTAAAGCAACACGAACTGCGGATCAATAGCAACGAGGTGAGAGGACATCCAGGCCCTTCTTTCTCATCTGTACCAGGTGTCAAATACGAGTAATATACCTCAATTGATTGCAATAGTGCGTACCTACCAACGAATCTCCTCTGAGACCAAAAAGTACCATTTGGTCTTCTTCTCGAATGAACACAAAATATTTTAGCTCATTACTCGTAAAATCAGAACTATTTTGTGGTTCGTGTTTCAGGACTCACAAGGAAGCTTTGTGTGGGAGCTTTGTATTCGTCTAGGAGTAAAATGTCCACATGCGTTTTGCAATTCACAACTACCTGAAGAAACTGTATTCCTCGTTTGTATGTCGAATAGTCCCAGTCATACATCGGAAGATATTGAACCAATTTCGATGAAGTTAACATGGATTTTACATGCTGTGCTGGGTGCCTTGGATTTCCGTCCCGCTCTCTCTCAGCGTTGATTAGAAGTCTTTGTGAACAGCCAACATAAACACGTTACTTAGTTTCACGGTTTTAAGTGAAGATCAGGAATGGCTAGTGGTTCCTCCGATAAACCTCCCCCAATCAACTGATTAGTACCATATAGATTAGTTGGACATATAGATCAAGTGGACGGGGTTGCGGAATAAAAACATCCCCTAATCAACTGATTAGTACCATATAGATTAGTTGGACATATAGATCAAGTGGACGGGGTTGCGGAATAAAAACATCCCCTAATCAACTGGTTAGTACCATATAGATTAGTTGGACATATAGATCAAGTGGACGGGGTTGCGGAATAAAAACATCCCCTAATCAACTGGTTAGTACCATATAGATTAGTTGGACATATAGTTCAAGTGGACGGGGTTGCGGAATAAAAACATCCCCTAATCAACTGGTTAGTACCATATAGATTAGTTGGACATATAGATCAAGTGGACGGGGTTGCGGAATAAAAACATCCCCTAATCAACTGATTAGTACCATATAGATTAGTTGGACATATAGTTCAAGTGGACGGGGTTGCGGAATAAAAACATCCCCTAATCGACTGATTAGTACCATATAGATTAGTTGGACATATAGATCAAGTGGACGGGGTTGCGGAATAAAAACATCCCCTAATCAACTGGTTAGTACCATATAGATTAGTTGGACATATAGATCAAGTGGACGGGGTTGCGGAATAAAAACATCCCCTAATCAACTGATTAGCACCATATAGATTAGTTGGACATATAGTTCAAGTGGACGGGGTTGCGGAATAAAAACATTCCCTAATCAACTGATTAGTACCATATAGATTAGTTGGACATATAGATCAAGTGGACGGGGTTGCGGAATAAAAACATCCCCTAATCAACTGATTAGTACCATATAGATTAGTTGGACATATAGATCAAGTGGACGGGGTTGCGGAATAAAAACATCCCCTAATCGACTGATTAGTACCATATAGGGTACTGTCACAACTGGCCTTGCATGTATATTATATTATTAGTGTATATTATACGATGATATGTTTCACAATATCTGTAGTTTTTTTTACTTTCCTCAGAACGGAGTTCCAAGGTTTCAGTAGGCTGGGTCCAAGTTGTTGGGACGGAATCCCAAGGTTTTCTAAGCCGGCTTAATATTTTAATGAGGTTCCGGGACGGAATTCGTAGCCGCCCGCTGTGCTCTGTAACAGTAATAACTTCTAGGCATGACCCATCATGGAATCCTATAAACAGCCGTATCTGACTGATCCGTTTGCATTAGGAATTTCGGATATTCGAGGAATCGTGAAACTAGAGTCGCCAATATATTCCTTTGAGATTAGAAAAATTGTAGCGTCTATTGTATACCGCAAACGCAGAACGCGTGAGCTTGAGTTTTCATACACATTTTGGCAAAATTTGGGATTTTCAGGAATGTTAACGGTATGTGTGGACGGACTGTTATTGCCCGGAATGCGTGTAATCCTGTTCTCATCTCGCCAACTCTTTGAAAATTCAAGTAAAAACTTTTACAACGGTGGGAACCAAATTCCTGTACAACCGTACCTCAACTACCCTTATGAAATATCACTAAACCAAATGATAAATATCGGCAATTCAGAACATCTTAGTCGAGACCCGATCCGGCGAACAGTTAGAACAGAGTTACTCTGATAAGGCGAACTGACTCAATTTGGCAAAATTAAAGTTCGGTCCTCAATAATTGTTGCACAAACTATTAAAAAAATAATTAATAGATATCGCAAACTCTATTTTCCCAGCTTCGAGAAACAAACGGGTAGACGGGCGGGTCTAGCGAACGTTTCATGTACGCTCATTCATAGGTAGGTAGCCACGTCAATTATTCCAAACTTTGGAACAATATTTAATATTCACAATGTTGAGTGAGGCGTTAGAGTGAATTTTTCCTCGCCAAATGCTCTCAGTATTGTCTCATGTCTTCTGTTAATATACAGTGGACGAAAATTGAAGATCTTGCGCGAAATCTAGAGGGGTGACCAACGCAGCTGAATACGAAATACCCAGGAGCGCACTCAGTACCATTTTGAAAAATAAAAACAAAACCAGAAGTCACTCTGGTGAAGGTAAGAGTAGTTCCAAGTTCCGTTCCCAACCTGGTTGGCAGCCCAATGTTGAAAAATGTTTGGGCATCTAAATAAGGTTGTTGATTTTGTAAAATAAAGAGTTCCTAACAACAAGAGCAACTTCATCGTCTGTGTTATATTAGACCTCAATAATATCGTCGTGGCGTTATCAGCTACCTCAGTTTTCTTTCATTTTCGAGATTTTGAGGTTGAGAATCGGGTACCTCGGGTTTGAGGTTTGAGGTCGGGAGATTCTTTCAAAAATCCCCAACTCACCGATTGTATAGCACCAACATCAGCTAACTCAAGTTGTCTCCATAATACGGATTTTATGTGCATTCGGTGGACAGGAAATGTCGGAAACCAATATGGCTTTTCAGATATTGAAATAAATAGTTCAAAGATCAATAATGATTTCAGCATAACCTGAATAATCCCCTGAAAGAATTCAGTCACCGTCCAACAAGGGTCTTTATATTCAGAGTAAGCAGAGTTATCTTATCCGCAGTCCTGGTCAGATTCATGTTCCTTGGGATCCTTCCACAACGGTGCTCTTTGAATGTAATTGACTGATATTGATGATGGTGATGAATTGATTAGCCAATTCAACGGTCGCTGACCTGCGGTCATTTGCCAGTGAGCAGCTCTTTTATCGTCCTTCATTTGTGGACTAACAAAGTTATTGGTGATCCCGAGTTGTGGCTCTGGACTGTATGGGGTGGTTTCCGAGGATCCAAGAGTGTTGGGATGCATCTCAGTTACCCACAGCTACGTGAGTTTGTTGCCACCGGAGCAGTTGGTTGCTCCTGAGGGAGTTCTGGCAATCCCAGGTCAGGTTGGATGTTATGGAGAAGGCAGATATGGCCATTGAAGCTGCTTGGCTGCATAGCTTGATAGCTACTTAGCTTGATAGCATGAGTTGCACTTTGATAGATAGTGGCTGAGGGGCTTTTCCCAGGTGGCTCCCTCTGTGTACAGGCATCTTTATTAGGGCTCATATCACACAAAATGTTAAATTATCATCACATTATTTGGTTTCAAAGCGTAAATCTTCTCAGTAGTATGAGAAGGTCTATCGGGTATCAAGCCCTGCTCAGGGCCCAAACACGGTCACAAATCCGGATTTGTGACCGTGTTTGTGCTAACTGGCTCAAAGCAAACTTGTTAATCCATTCAAGGGCTAAACAGCTTCATTAGTTTCGCAAAACCCGCTTTATCCGATTCATCACGACAGTTGAACCGTGAATTTATAAATGAAGACCAATTAGAAGAGGGAGAAGTGCGTGTTATTGGCGGCGGTGAGGGGAAGAGAGGAGGAATGCAAGAGGCGTTACGATATCATGGTATTTACTCAGAAAACTTCTTTTCAGGGGAAAACAAACTGGTTTTATGGATGGGATGAAAATCGGTGAAAAAGTAAGATATGTTACATGAAATAACGAAAGTTGAGTTCAAAAAACTAGTTTTTAAAGGTTTTTGCCAATTTTCAAGGGGTAAGTCCTGAGATATCGCATGATTGCCCATGTGTAGATGCTATCATTAGTTCTGAGTGTAACGCTAACTGCATAACTACTTACCCATAACTACGGCGCATTCATGTAGATACGAAGGCTTCAACGATTACGAGTAATTATTACCAAACGTTGTTTCCTAATGTCTCGAACGCCATGAGGGGAGATTTTCATCGCAGGGTTCCGTAAATGTTTGTTTTTCATTAAAATATTAGTGAGGAGAAAAATCAAGTTTGACTGTACACTTACAGAAAATGCTCCAAACGCAATCATTAATCATATTTCAGCTCGACGAAATGACGAAGAAATCCCGTTTCAAATACCCTACAGGATGTCATAAAGTCATTGCTTTCATATTTTCTCTATTAGTTGATGAGAACGGATTAACCCTGCAGAAATATTAGTGATTTGAATTTGGTCAACATCGGGGAGTGAATAATTATTAACGTTGGCGGAGGTCAAGGGCTGGAGTGAATCAACCGAAAAATGGAGTGAAATAAAAGAGTCACTGTAAAGGCTCGCAGTTAGAACCGACCATAACATCCGCAACAAACAGCTCAATTTTCATAATTCTGATAACGGCTGATTCATAACACACTGGTTTTTTTTACATCGAGATTTTTGTTATGAGAAACCTTTTGTAGAAGAATCGAGGTAATTTTGAGTATTGGCGAGCCGTTACTTCTTGATTGAAATCGACAATTCAGGTAAGCCGATTCAGGAGGGAACGAATTGATACATTACGAATGGATTGCGCGAGACAGGATTGAGGAGGAAAACTGTACAAATTGAGCCCAGGTTTGTACACAGATCGAGGATTCGAACAGAAATGTGGTTTATACAGAAAATGATGAACCTTGACGGAAGAACTTGCTGGGTTTCTTGTTTTCAGTTCTTCCAGCCTCTATTGGTTTATTATCTTCGATAATGAACCATTGGAATCGCCCAAAGAAAAAAAAATTTTAACCCCCCCTCAAAATTTGTTGGTTTACGTTTCAAGACACGTAGATTCAGAAAATCGAATAAAAAAAAATCCGTCCGTCCGCCGTACGCCGTACGCCGTACGCCGTACGCCGTCCGCGCCACTTTGCCCAGTTAGCGTTGAGCTAAAATTACGAAATTCGGTTTCTGGGTTTGGACCAGCCCCACAATGGTCCTCGAAACTTTTCATAACCCTAGGTCAAGGGGAAGGGGTTCAAAACGAAAATTAAAATCTCGACAATGTCATATCTCAAAATATTTAACTGAAACGTGTAATTTTCAGTTCACGTTTGAATGACCTGAAAAATTACGAATCTTTTAAGACCAATTGGATTTGTGTGCGACCAGCCGTTCGTTCACAGTGAGCGCGCAAAGGTTTAGGAAAAACACTAAACTTTCGCGTCGAAAACGGCCGTTATGTGACCCAACCCTCAGACGCCCAGAATAAAACTACCTTTTGTCATCTTCCCGGTAAACTACAGTCTAGAAATTTTAACCGTGAGTCGGGGATAGACCACATTGCAATATTTACTCGGTTTCCCATCTGTAAAATTGTTTAAATAATACCTTTTTGTAATAATACAAATTAAATTTTGATGATGAGCTATTGACTTGAAATTTTAAAAATAGGTCAGAACTGGATCACAATGCAATATTCACTCGGTTTCTTGTCTGTAAAATTGTTTAAATAATACCTATTGGTTTAAACAAATTAAATTTTGATGATGAGCTAGATACTTGAAATTTTAAATATAGGTCAGAAATGGATGACATTTCAATATTCACTCGGTTTGTATGACATGGTATGAGTATGGTATGGTATATTATTGTATGTATGATTTGGTATAATACAGTATGGTATGATAGGAAAGAAATTCGTATGGTATGGTATGAGTACGGTGAGAATATGGTATGGTGCCGATTTGCAATACAGTCTGGTATAGACAGAAGGGTGATCTGCACAAGGAAGATAATAAACCGTTGTGTCAAGAATTTGCAGAGTTTTTTTGTTTGGTATTTAACAAGAAAGTATTTGAAAAACTTCTAAACTTGTTCTGACACACGCATACAAAAATGCTGAATAGGTGCGTTTGTGCGTATTATTTCTCGACTCTTGACATCCTGGAGTGCTAAACTGTTGGAATTGTACTCCAAAATGGTTTGTGGTCGACATACAACGCTGAAGACATGATGATATTGTAAGAATTTAATGTAATAATTGTGAATTTCTTCATGGAATTTCATTCTGTATTTAGTAACATTTTGGGAAAATTCGAGGTTTTTAGAATTTTGCTACGTACAGTCTAAAAGGGTCTAGAATTCATTATAACTGAGTTTTAATACAATGACAACGTGCGTAAATACAATTTTGACCACATATAGAGATCACAATAATATAGTATATATACAGACCACAATATGATCTGAAAGGGATTTGTATCAAACCATTTTGGTTCATTATCTTTGATACCTATTGAACCATTGGAATCGACAAAGACACAAAATTTTCTACCCCGTCAATATTAGCTGTTTTACATTTTAAGATACATAGGTTCAGAAAATCGAACTAAAAAATAAACATCTGTTCGCAAAATTATGAAATTTGGTTTAGGGTCTGGACCAGCACAACGATGATCCTTGATACGTTTCATAACGCTACGTCAATAGGAAGATGTTCAAAACGAATTGTGAAATTTAGAACAATGTCGAGATAAGGACACTAGGAAAACGCGTTTCGTGACGTCCGATAGTCATACACTCGGTACCGTTCGTTTTTCTCAACCTTTTTGAATGCAAGAATGAAGTTGAAAATGTCTTAAAACGATAACTGGGTCAAATATGAGTTTGACAGTGAAAAACGTGTTTGGTGTCGTTTTCATACATTTCGGGGTGCTGAATCGATCTTCAAACTGAATAAAATACGTTGAGTTGGTTGTTCCACCACTTGTAAATTGCTCAAAACAACAACCGTCTGTACATTGGAATAACAATCTTATTGACGACCAAACCTCGATACCCAAAAACCTTCTACAATAAGGATAATATATAACATTAACATGACGTAGTACGAGTATATACATAGGGTATTACAACTCGTATTTCTTCAATTTTTACCGTTTCAGTTTCCTTTTTCTACAATTTTTATCCCGAAAAATGTGTCGTAATGTGACATGAATAACCCGATGATAATAACAATGATAATTCCACCGTTGGAATGAGCGTCATGTTAATACGATGATACGATGATGCCATTAACACGATGATTCTTTACCCAAATCTTGTCTTTTTTCAAATCTCACAACCAATTTTATAGTTTGAAGTATCATTGGGGGGATGGTCCGCACCTGTAACCCAAATTTCATAATTTTAAGACAACGTTTCTAAATCTACATATCTTGTAAACGGGGGGAGCTTAACATTTTTCTCCTCAGTCGATTCCAAAGGTTCATTATTGAAGATAATGGTGTTCGGGTGTTTGGTGTTCAAGCATAGTAATTTTGCCCGCTCCGTATATTTCATGTAAATCTGTTTTAATAACATGTCCAGGCGAATAGGGATCACTTGCAAGGAGAAAATAAAATTGAACTTCTAACTTTCTCTATCCAAATCGTAGAGAAAGTTCAATCAACGGATCAATGGCGTTAAAGCGTTGAAAAATCGCCTTGTCAGAGTACAAATTTGGGAGTTGAAACTGTGTTGAAATTCTTTGCAATTGTCGGATGAGAAAGGAACGCTATGGGGGCAATTCGGTGTTTTTTTCTTTGTCCAGTGATTTTGAAGTCACGAGTCTCAGGAATTTAGGCGTTGGCAATGACTGAAATTGATTGGTGTGCCGATCCGAATTCCGAGTGTACATTCATGTTTAGGACTTCGGCTGATCTGGTAGACCTGGAGGTACCGGGCACACATTTCAACATTGTCGCTTAAAAAATAAATCAATTGAAAAACCAAAACGTACGCCGTGATTTCCTATTATTATGAATCGTCTTTGTTTTGGAGACGGACGTGCAAAAAGATCTACTTGGTAGTGAATTTGTGGACTCGGTACTTAGTGAACGTGTGTAACTTTTGATGTCAACTCCAAGCGTATGAAAAACTTCTAGAAACAACTTTCCCCAAGCCCATGAAGAGATTTGCTCAATCTGCAGTGACATTTGGAGTTGTGTGGGTCGACAGTGCACTACAGGTAAAACGTGGAGCGTGTACCAATCAATAGTACCTTCGTGAAATCATATTATGGCAACGTGAACTTATGAGCGAATTTTTGAATTAATCCACGAACTAGCACTATTAGACGTTCGGTAATGGTTATCATAACCGAAATAAACGCCCAAAGTTGGCGAAGACACCAAAGACGTTTGTTTTACTACTCGACGTATGTTATAAAGCCCAAAATCTATTCGGAATCCCGAAATCAACGATGAAACGCGATTATTGTTGTCAAGCGTCCGCGCCAAAAAAAGATTTTTTGTGATGTACAGCGTGATGTGTATTCAAAGGTTGTAATAGGGTATACAGAGTACGCTCTAAAACGTTTGTATTTTTCCATTAGACCAGTATAATTGTTAGAGGTCGAAGTCCCAATTGTCGTAGCTGGCACCATTAGATAGTCGAAAATCTATGCTGCAAGTTTTGATAGACCTTCAAATTGTGTAGTACCAAGACTCATTCGTTTCGAACAAATTTTGTAATTTTTTTGTTTTGCTTTTTCCCTACACAGAAAAATTCAAATTTTCCACGTTTTTGGTTAAGGGATGCATTCCAATACTTGAAAATATTTTCAAAAACCTTATGAAGTTGTAGCAATATCACAGAACTGTTCTTGTTCAATATTTTTAGAAGAGCGGTTTTTTTTCTACTGTTTGAAATTGCGCCCTGGGTCCAATGCAAATACCCTCGAATACAATTCTCATCTCATGAGCATAACGTTGAGAGATGAATGGAGCGGGTCCTTAAATGGGCTCCTGCCGATTTCTTCATCACTGCAGCGTTGGTTTACGAGTAAACCTCAATTATTATTATTTTTATGAAATCACCTTATTGCGAACTTGTAAGATAAAGATGGAAGGTATACTGCTCGCCCAGCAAACTTTATTACCAACTCAAATGAATTGTAATATTAGTTACCTACGAATTGATTAAATAAAATGAAATATACTTCTGCAGAACCAGTGAGGTTGAGGAAATCTGTCGTACGTGAGGGTTGTCTAGTCTGCCTTCACTTGATGAATTTCATGTGGAACCAGCTAGATACTAACCAGCATAACCACGAGGGAAAATAGTTTATGAGAATATCAGTATATTCTAGGTATAACAAGACAGAATGGGTACATATGTATGTACAGTTTGTATACATGTGTAAATATAGCATTACTCGTGAAATTTAGTTTTGAGCGAATTTTCGAAGAAAAGGAAGCGATTGTTCTCGGTCCAAAATTATTAAAACTCGAATTTCCGAAAAAATTGTATACTAAAGTCCGTTTCAGACCTTCCTGAAATCACTGCCAAAAGACACCAAAAATCTCGATAAAATTGAGATACATAAAAAGTTCAAATTTGCACAAAAAATCTGTCTTGGCAATCAAAAAGTTCGTAGACGGGCAGAATCAGGTCACTCTAAGGGGGGCTTAGGGGAGTTCGTATGGAGACATTTTACATAAAACCATTTATTTCTTCGAAAATTCGCTCTTATAGCCATGCTGCATGGGGTTTTCCCCAATCAAATTTACCTTTGCCTCATTCAAATTTAGTTTTATCCCAATAAAATTTAATGTAGATTCCGTATTAAAATTTGTTAGTTAATTGCCATCAACATGCCCATCACAGATCGTAGAGAGCAAGCCGAGCAATGTCCACTCATCATTATTCACTTACTTAATCGGGAGTGTCTTCAAATTGAATACACCGGTGCAAATAATGTTCACCGCGGTAACTACTAGGTTAAAATTAATAATGATATCAATTTATTAATAGTGGCAAGTAATTTTCAGTGTGGTGGTCACTTTTGAGTGTTATCATTTCAGACTCTTTGTTAGCAAAATGCTAGTAAATTTTCACTATTTCCAACATGTGTATCGTGGTATTCAATAGATATTATATTTTATAACTACAAATAAGTTTTGATGTTTGTGGGAGCAGTTCCTGTAGTTTGCCGTCTTCTAACTAGCTTACATTTCTGTGTTTATGTTCTGCTCGTGGAAGATTCTACTCTCGCAGAACTAAGAGTTGCATTTTGTTTGATCATAATCCAGAGGATATCATTTGAATCCCTGTTGTGAATCAGAGAGGGAAGAATAATAAGAGTGGGAACAAATAGCCTTCAAAATAGAGGACATTGATCATCCAGACGACAAGCCTCAATGAAATATCACTGCATGTTGACCAAACCAAAAACTGTCAAAAAATCTTGACTAGTACTGAATAAATCTTGACGGGGAAGGAAGTACTGAATAAACACATAAAATGTTTTGTGCTCTCAGAGCAGGAACTTGCCTACCTATTTGTATTGAAGTTTACCTAATTAATATTTGAATTGGAGTTTTTTGTTGCTCAAAACTCATTTTTTTTATATTTATAGACAGTCCAACCACTTCAGTTCGTTACTATCGTGCCGCTGGATTGAAGACAGTCCAATAAAAAATAATAATTTAGGGATCTGCGGCAGTTTGACTCAAAGGAGCGCGAGCGGATGAAGGTTAAGATCTGCCACCGTTTGTACTTGTACTTTGCGTTCGTTAGTTTATAGTATATGTTTCGTTAGTTCAAGGAACTGGTTTTATTCAATCCCCTCAGTTTGAACTTTTCGAGTTAGTTTATAGTCAATTTGAGAAAATTTTGACATTTTGATTTTGATAAATCTTGAATTTGAGTGGGACAAAACTGAAGTTGATTGGGAAATTGGGAAATGTTGGGAAATCAACATAGGTAGGTACATACGGACTTACCTTTTTCGAAAAGGGAGAAGGGGCTGTGGGACGGATGATGATCGCGCGGCCGCATGAAGGAGAAAACTGAAGAGTCCAGAATGCGAAGACAAGACGGGTCTTGTGGAAGGTCGAGGAGGAGGATGAGGAGGTGGAGGAGGAGGAAAGGGATCTGGATATCTAGTCCCGTTCCAGCTTAAGGACTTGGAGCAAGTCTCCCATCAGGCCTCTTCTTCGGGGCCCCACCACAGTCAACGGTTACGTCAAAATATGATTAACATACTCGTCTTAACTAAACATCGGTGGCACTTTCACGCTCCGGCTCCGTTCATATTAATGTGGATCTGATTCGGGAATGATGAGAGGATCTGGGCGTGCGGAGGAGACGCGGAAGTACTCATACGGACATGTTTTCACCTTAAACACGGCCTTCGGCATCCACCCGAATTTCGCCCATCGGCGAATTAATCGACCGTCGACGAGCCGGTCCCAATAACCGCCAGTCAAATTGTGACACAACGAAAATTCTCGCTCCGTCTTATCGTAGGGTAAGGCCGTGTACTTAGGGCAATTTTTATTCATTGATGATTTATGGGGTAAAAACAATCTCAAATCGGCAAAACTACTTCAAATTCTGATAAAGGAACAAATTGAGACCAAAACGCCACAAGTTTTTTTTATTTTAGAACTAAAATTCAAATTATGAGAAATATTTTTCTAATAAATGAAATTCGGCTCGTGGTACAACCATATCATGTGCCTGGGGCCACTAGTGCTTTAACCTAGGGCCGCCCGCCTGTATCTTGAGCCACAGGGTAGAATTAGAGAAATCTATATAACTAAATTTAAAGACGATTTTCGTGTTCCTTGGGTATTTTCGAAAAATGTCACTACAGTTATTCGTTTCGCGTGAAATGGAGTCGAACCATGCCGATTTTGAATTTGGTGGCTGTCTGTTTGTTTGTCTGTTTGTCTGTCCTTCGATCTCGAAAAAACGGCTCAATGGATCGAACCCTTCTCCCGTATTTAAATGTTTCCGTGATCGGGGGAGGACATAGGGGGGTTCACTCCCGGATCCGATGCATAGGGGTGGGGGTTTATAGGGGAAGCCGAAGTATAAAAATCTTGAATTCCCGTGAGACAGATGAATATTATTTTTGGTAGGTATTCAAGATTATAAGGGACATGTAAATAATCCGTAAAGCGACAGGTAAAAGTGGCAGATGGATCCATCCCGAGTTCTCCCCGTCCGGGACAGGTAACAGAGGTAGATGGACACAATCCAAGTTCTGACGCGTCAGCGACGGGCCCGACAGCTAGTGAAGTATAAAAGCCATTGAAAAACGTTAATAACTTTATTTAGACATCATTTCTTCAACAGTCTTTATTTTAAACAACACAATAAAGCGAATTGGAACAAACGAAACAGTTAGTTAAGTACCTATTTCAATCAACACAATGAAAATTATTAAAATTAGTTGACTCGAAAGTAATTTCAAAGACTTAGTTGGATAAAATATCACAGTCCACGTGAAAATGATAGAAATGGAACTTAAAGTTTTAGAAAAGTCGTAAGGCCACCAGCTTACGATTTCGAGGGAACGAAAAATTAAAACTAAGGACTAAACAGTATTTTGCTCAAAAACTTGGATGTTTTACATTTAAAAACCACACGAGATGTGTTACAAAACATTAAGATTCTGAAAAGATATAGGAAATTTTATTTGCCCTCTTCTACAAAGTCGAAAAACATTCTGGATTTTGACTTGACAAACATCTAGGCATCCAAAAACAATAGAAATACCTTGGTATATCAGATAAATATTAGTAAAAGGTCGATATAACTTCATTATCTGGTGGCCCTAGGTACAGTACACAAAACGGCCCTAGGTACAATAAATCGCTATTATCACAAAATTGAAACTACAACTACCTATTGCAACTGTTTCCCAGTTACCTAAGAGACAATTTGCAATTGGAAAACCAGAAATAAATTACTTACTTACTTCGAACGTCGTGGCCTCTGATCAGTCCTGATAACTTTTAGAATCACACCTTAAAAACTTCATAACCTGATATCGGTCAACAGCATTTTCAGTGAACAACAAAAGACTCACTTTTACATACTGGCAGTTCAACTCCATGCAAACAAGATTTTGGTACCTACCTCTTCCACCCAATTACCTACTCGGCCCTACGGTACAACTGGGCCTACGTACACTTCCTTACCCTACATCTTGTTGGTCTAAATACTGCAAATTCTTGGACAATGGACAAATATTAATGTTAATAATCAACCAGATACCTCAAAACAATGTGCCGTTTGAATCAGCTGGGCCAGTATGAACATTGACCCGACAGTATGTCACATGATTCACCCTCATGTTGACGACTTTTGATCTGCTCCAACTTTGAGCCCTCAGTGTGAACGAACGGCTGGTCATAGATGGTCTTAAAAATGCTTAAAATTAAACTCTATTTAAATGCGAACTAAAAACTATACCGTTCCATTAGAATTTTTCAAGATATGAATTTTCTCAAAATTTCAAAATTCGTTTTGAAAAAGTTTAGACTACGCTCACTGGGCAAAGCGACGTTGACGACCTAGCGACTTGTATCTTTCAGGGAAGTTCACCAAAAAGATCTGCATCAAATTTCCATTTGATCGGCAGTGGACCAATCAAAATTAGCCAACATTTAGGGTTTTTGATCCTAAAACTTTCTTGGGTGAGATAATGGGTTAAATCTTTCAAATGGCACTGGACCGTGTTATAAAAAAGCTCTGTGCAAAATTTCAAGTCAATCGGTGAAGGTGGAGAGGCTGTAGCCTTGCCTGTCTGAACAAAGAGAAGAAGGAGAAGGAGAAGAACGAGGTAAGGGCGAAAAACAGGGTTTATGATGTTATTAACTGGGCTCCATTTTACGTATCTTGGTTCGTAAACCTAACTTTTTCTTGGTTCGTAAACCTATTTTCGAAGATTATAAACCAAATAATGTGACCATATTCAGTCGGTGAGACCAAATGAGTATGAAAGCGCTGCAAACCAACTCAAACCACCTTTCTCGACCAGAAGCTGGTTTTCAAAATTTTCTAACATTATTGATTTTCATTCCGATTGAATCAGTGTATTGTCAAGTCTTGCAGTATAATTACTAACAATCAATAAAAATATTGTAAAAAATATCAACAGATCATCCTACAAACCAAAACCTTTACTGGGACCTACGGTTGGTTCCTATAATAATTACTTGATTATCAGTAGTATCTAACTTGTCTTAGGGCATTCCGTTTATTATGCAGTCATCAACCTGTAAATTTATTTATACTGTAAAATGCTCAACTGGTTATTTTCTTGAAATGTTAACGGTAGTTGAAGTGTGACATTGGTCCTACTAGTATTAGAATCATGATGAATAATTTGTATTTATTCGATATTTTTAGGATCAAAGTTCTCCAAAGGACCATCAGGCTCTGGAGTCTGTGGTGAGAGGGTGGAATCGGTAAAACTCTTGGTACGGCTGAGAAAGTGTTTATTCGATTGAACAATTACAAACATACATCATGTACATAAATAAGTACGAGTATGATGCCTACAATACTTAGTGCTTCATTCATCTATAATAACAAGAGTCTGAGAACAACGTGATCGAAAACAAAGTTGTGAAAGCCAATAAGGTTTTTCCATACATTGTTACATTTTAATTGGGCATGCTGAACTGCACCAGTATTACTAAATAAGTCACCGCTGCAGCTACGATCTAAAAGAGGAAAGGAAACCATTTCCATGACACTATAATAATAATGAAAATCAATATTACATGAAGATGGCACTGATTGTGATAAACGAATGTTATAGGGTAGCCGACAAAAAGCTAAATCTTCGATGATCAGAATAATAAATTCTGAGTATGCGCAATTACTGAAACTGATTTTGAGGATCAGCAGGAAAATGCAGGACTGCCACCTGTGAATTTCACAGTGATCGAAATGCCGATGGTACGAGTCAATGCGCAAAGATGGTTGGTTACATATAGAGCTTCCCATTTCTGTGAAATGTTGAGGGATCATGTACTTACACTAGGTCTCAACTGCCCACCTACAAGTTTCCGTAGAGATCGGAGCAGTGATGGTATCTGAGTATGCGCATAAATCCTTTATACTTCCTGTATACCTTTACACGTGGTTTATTTATGTAGTGGACAGGATTTTGGATACCAAAAATTCTATAAATCCATGCAAAACCTATGAAGAAGTCTATATTGCTCACTTGGTCGATGGGTTTCGATCGGCTTTGGGTTTTCCCCGGCTCATAAATCGCTTATAGTTTCATTCGAATAAGTAGATAATGCCTTTAAATCAAACTTTAAATTATCATACTCACAGAGGTGATCAAGGAGTATCCAAGGTTGAAAAATCCGCACGCAGTAAAATTCGCTGTTCTTCGCAGAGTCATGTAGAGACAAAGCTTTTTCTGAAATCACCACCAAAATTTGATTCACAAGATTCACACCAAAAATATTAAAAATGAACGGTGTGTAAGAGCATGGCTATAAGAGCAAATTTTCGAAGAAATACTTAACTGGTTTTATGTAAAATTTGATGCTTGAAACATCTCATTCAAATATTATATCTTAAACTTATTGGGTATTTATAGGTATTCAAGTATGAATCTATTCGGGAAATTCAGTATGCATTAGGTGTGGTGCTCTCTCACTAAAGATCGGTAGGTACTTACAATAGTCTTCTCAATAGTTACTTTCTTGGAAAGAAAAGGTTCTTCCAGTTCCCTCAAACTCGTTTTTGTTAATTAGGT
The DNA here is from genome assembly GCA_963920205.1 of Stenodema calcarata. Lineage (NCBI taxonomy): Eukaryota > Metazoa > Arthropoda > Insecta > Hemiptera > Miridae > Stenodema > Stenodema calcarata. The sequence goes on along the minus strand of OY986048.1, from coordinate 57,551,440 downwards.
ATAACATCTTATTACCACCATACCTAATCATGAAAAATTTTGAATCCATTTTTTGCCGAATATCACCTCAGTTTATAGATTTTTCAACGCTGAACACGATGATGATGTCAGAATTGCGAATTCTCATTCAGTTATCAGATTAAAGCAGATGAACCAAGTAACATCAAGTAACAATCAGTTTCTTCATCTTCAAAGGGCTCCAGTTTGAGGACGGAATAAGATATCGCATTATTGACTTCACCATCGTGATCAGCATAAAAAAACCCTTTGAAATGAGATGTCACTTGTCAGACTGTCTCATTTTTAGAATTTATATGTAATGTTCAGGATGGATTGTGTTATAAATTGTTTTCCGTAATTCGAGTTTTAAAAATGTTGGACCGAGAACAATAGCTTCATTATCTTCGAAAAAAGTCCTTAAAACTTGGATCAATGGAACATGATGCAATGAGTTTGAATTCGTTATGCGATATTCTGTGTACAGGTACACCTGCCCAGAGGTATTTACAGGATGATGAACTCAACAATATTAACGTAGTTAGAAGTTACGTTATCAATTTACCAACAAAGGAACAGTTGTATGATATTGAAAGTTAAATATTTAAACTCGTGGCTTTAACTAGTCATTTGCTAATAAAAATATCATTTGATTTTCATTGAAGCCTCTCCCTGCCAGCCCCGAACCAACCGTAAATCAAATATCAATCTAAGTCTGTGAGTTAAGCACTTATTTTACGTACCAGATTGGCCTCACATTAAACTCGATAGGGTTTGAGGAACTCCCGACGGAAGGTTTCCACCAAGGCTATAGTAACATTGAGAAATAACACATTTCAGGATTCATACAACTCAATTTTACTCACATTTGAGCAAAAGCGATCGTCTGTTCGCATAATCCGGAAGAGTTTGTCGTAAAAAGCCTCAACCTGTAAATTATATTCAGAGTAAAGTAGGAAAGTACAAATAACAAGCCTTACACAGCCGTCTGATCGTTTTTCTGATCATTTTTGTTGCAACTAGTTCCCCCACATTTGAAAGAGCTGGTAATAAAAATAAGGAATGTTTTTTTTAAATCCGGAAAGATGTGTGATCAAGTTTTTTCCACTTATGACTTAAAAATAATGTCGTCCAAAAACGGCCTTCGCAACTGACGCACGTGTGGAGACTTTTCGGATGTTTTCCATGACTCTCCTCAGCACACCGGTGTCAATTTGGATTATTTCCTCGTCGATTGCCTCTTTTAATTCTTCAACGGTCCCAGGGCGATGTTTGAGGACCCCGCCCTTGAGGTAATCCCACAATAAGAAGAAGAAGAGGAAATGTAGGTATATTTTTAACAGATTCAATTACAAAATCTGCTAAACAATATTGTAGGACTGGGCATGTGCTAACTGCCCGGTTAGTCGGAGTTTTGATGGCTGACATTTCGTAGCTGTACACCATCATTGTCGTAACACCCATTTCATTTATTCCATTTTAATTTCATATCAACATTTTGGTTTATTATCTTCGATAATGAACCATTGGAATCGCCCAAAGAAAAAATTTGTTTACCCCCCTCAAAATTTGTTGGTTTACGTTTCTAGATACGTAGATTCAGAAAATCGAATATAAAAACTCTGCAAATTCTTGACACAACGGTTTATTATCTTCTCTGAGCAGATCACCCTAATCTAATTAACGAACTGTTAGATTAAACTCTAGCTCATCATCCAAATTAAATTTAAAATACCATACGAATTTCTTTCATGTCATATCATACTGTACTATACCAAATCATACATACAATAATATATGTATTTTATGTTATAAGCATAAAAATTATTAATAACCAACAATAAATATTAATAATTTACACTACTTGATAATAATTATTAATAATAATGATAATTCATAATAACAATTAATCTATCATTCAGTAATCGAGACAGAAGGGTTATCTCTAGAATGAAGATAATAAACCGTTTTGTCAAGAATTTGCAGAGTTTTTTTCTTTGGGCGATTCCAATGGTTCATTATCGAAGATAATAAACCAAAATCCGTCCGTCAGCCGTACGCCGTCCGCGGCACTTTTCCCAGTTAGCTTTAAGCTAAAATTTCGAAATTTTTGTTACGGGTTCCGACCAACCCCACAATGATCCTCGAAACTTTTCATAACCCTAGGTCAAGGGGAAGGGATCAAAACGAACTTTGAAATTTCGACAATGTCATATCTCTAAAAATTCAAATGGAACGGTGTAATTATTAGTTCACTTTTGAATGACCTGAAAAATTAGGAGAAACGCTAAACTTCGCGTCTAAAACGGCCGTTAGGTCGGTCAACCCCCAGACGCCCAACATAAAACTACTTTGTTTCCATCTTCCCGGTAAACTACAGACTGGAAAATTTAACCGTGAGTCGGGGATTGACCACATTGCAATATTCATTCGGTTTCTCATCTGTAAAATAGTTTAAATAATACCTTTTTGTAATAATACAAATTAAATTTTGATGATGAGCTATTGACTTGAAATTTTAAAAATAGATCAGAACTGGATGACAATGCAATATTCACTCGGTTTGTATGACATATATTATTGTATGTATGATTTGGTATAGTACAGTATGGTATGATATGAAAGGAATTCGTATGGTATTAGGGTGATCTGCTTAGAGAAGATAATAAACCGTTGTGTCAAGAATTTGCAGAGTTTTTAATAATAACAACAACGTAGAGGTAAACGATTATATGACGAAAAGTAGGTGCCATCATAGTTTAATGGTTAGGTGTAGTAATAGTGGTATTACAGTAGTATTAGTGGTATTTAAGTATTGCTATAAAAAGTTATCATTCACAATTATTTTTTTAATATTATTATGTTTTTTAAGAAACTACAATTTTATATGCTTATATGTTATACAATACAAACAAGGCGTAGTTGAAGTTGCCTATTAAGAATTAATTTGCCTATTAGGTCTAAGCCTCCCTTGCGGAATAATACAAATTCATATAACGTGACCCATTTAGAATTTGGATCACCGCTTGAGGGTCAACAACACTGGCGCCAAAATACATCACTCTGACGTCAGACATTACTGGACACGTGCATAGGAAGTGATAACCGGTTTCCTGCTGCTCCAGGTTACACATAAAGTACCTCGCCCCCCTCCAGCACCTGTTACAGTTTAGTCCTATTTGTTCACAGCGGATCCTCGCAAACCTTGTGACTCTGATCTCATCTGCCAACTCTTGCCACTCAGTCTTTAGTATCCTGCAACGATCGATTAGAAAGGTAAAAAAGACTGCAAACCATGCTTTTATTCACCAAGATGATGGCTCATTAAAACTATCCCAGTGACCTACAACGAAAAAGTTTAACCTTTTTTATGCTACATTATAATCGGCAGCGTTTGTTAGTGTTGATTTGTATAATATCTTCATAAATAATTTACATATCGAGGGTGAAGTGGCAACAAATTGTGGCTCGAAAATTCGCTAAAAACAAGAACCCATCAACTAAGATCACTCCTTGACAACCCCAACATAATGATCCAAAATAAAGTTAGAATTTACCTAACCCTCATTCGCCCCATCTGGACATATGCCCTTCCCATCTGGGGAACATGTTCGAAGTCGGAGTTCCGCCGAATCGAACAGCAGCAAAATGCAATACTCCAGCGCCGTATTCACTCACCGCCCTACGTTAGAAACAAACCATCTACGACGATTTCAAAATCCTTCACCATCCGTAACCAGAACCTTCACCATCCGTAACCGTGATCATCGCAACCCTCTCGCCGCTGCTGGATTGTCGCCACCCCCATCAATGCCGCGACTATTCTGTAGCTTCACCGACATAGACTAATAATTTAATTCCATATTCAGGTATTAATAATTTTCGTCTGGAATGACACATACATAAATATATATAATGATTTACCTGGTTTTAGTAATGGTATTAAAATATACTCTCTCCATTGTTCCGGACTTTCCCCTGCTTCCCAAATGGTATTAAATATCTCGAGTAATTTATGCTTATACTGGTCAGGTAAATTGGTTATAATTGGGTAACCAAAATTATCGTTACCTGGAGCCGTGCTGATCCTTTTTTTAAAACTGAGATTAATTCGTCAAAGCTGAAAGGATTGGATAATTCACCTGAGTTACCTTCATCCATATTTGATATTTCTATACATAGATTTCTATACATAGAATACATGTATTCCTCCACAAAAGGTGGTGCATATCTGTTGAATAAGTCCTCCGACCACTCCCCTTTCTGAATGGGCTGTAAATTGTTTGTTAGTCTATTTTTGAGTATTTTAATATGCTTCCAAATTTCTTTTACAGTTGTGGTTCTACATATATTGTTGCAATAAGCTTTGCCAACTTTCCTTTTTGCTGCATCGGACGGCTGTTTTAAACATCTCATCTTGGCGTGCTTGAAATTTTTCTGCCGACCCTAGATCAGCTTGATATATCCTAAACTTTTCTAGTCGTTCTTCCAGTGCATGTTGGCAGCTGGAGTCCCACCAGATCTCAGACTTTCTGTTAGGTAATAATTTCTTAATTTTAGGAAAACATGAATCGCAAGATTGAGCAATTTGATTTACAAGCTCCGAATATTCACTCGCGGGGGTGTTCCTCACTGAGTTTGTTTTTGAATTCGTACCAATCTGCCATTTTAAAAGTTATTTTTTTACGCTAAACACGAATTTACGCTAAAAGTCAGAATTGCGATATCTTATTCAATTCTCAAACCTTGAAGGTGAAGGGCCGTGGTTGTTACTTGAGATGGTCTTCACGGTTCCTCCGCTCTAATCTGATAACTGAATGAGATATCGTAATTCTGACATCACGATCGTGTTCGGCGTTGATTGATCTTTAACTGAGGTGTTACTCGGCGAAAATTGGAGATAAAATTCACTATTCTGGTCTCCGGAATTTGATATTTTTTCCCTTTGCGGGGCTCCAGTTTGAGTGCAGAATAAGATATCCCCCCAAAAAACACTCCGTGTAAAAATCACCCCGCCTCGCAAATATCATTCTTCAGAGGCCGGAAAAAGTTATGATATCCACTTTCCCCGCCCGCCCTTTTCCTCATTAAGGGGCTAAGTATAATGAAAAGCTTAACCACTTCACAAGCACCGTACCCCTTTCGAAATCTCCCCTTGGCGCTACTGCGAGACGTTTTTATTACTTCCACAAGCAACTAATACTTGATGGTGGTTAACGTTTTATACAAGTATTAGTTGCTTGTGGAACACGCAATTTTTTTGGGACATATCACATCTTTTTGTTGTTTTCAATTATTTCTTCAAAAATTCGCTCTTATAGTCATGCTGCGTGACTGTGGATTTTTTGTTGTTGAAGTTGAAAAGACCTTTAGAGGCAATATGCAAGAATAAATCAAGCAAATTAATAAAATTATAAATTAGGTAATTATTAATAATTCATTAATAAATTATTTAATAATATTGTTATGACTCAATAAAATGAATTAAATTATGTTATTATATTATATTTGAGGTTTATATTATTGAAAACCTTGGAGAACTGGTTTTTTTGAAGTTATATACTTCGGCTTCCTGTAGACCTAGCGATTTGAATGTTTTAAAAGGCACTGGCCGAAGTTGAAACGAAGCTCTGCGCCAAATTTGAAGTCAATCGGTGCAGGTGGAGAGGCTGTAGCCCTGATCGTCTGAATTAGAAGAAAAACATGGTAAAGGGTTTTTGAAGTTACATAACTCCACTCCCTTCAGACCTCGCGACTTGAAACTTTCAGAGCTTTTTATTATTCACACCAAGAATATCTATACCAAATTTCGAGTTGTTCGGCTCTGGGCCCGTCAAAGTGGCCAATATTAGCCTAAATTTCAGTTTTTTGTTCCTAACATTTTCTTGATTGCGATAATGGGTTAAAAAAATAAATGCCACTGGATGACGTTATAAAGAAGGTCTGCACAAAATTTCAAGTTGATTGGCCCTGTTATCCAGGCTGAAAACTCGTAAAAATGGACAAACTTAGCCAACAATTTCTATTTTTTAGTTTCTAAAAGTTTTTTGGGTTGAGATAATTGGTAAAATCTTCTGAAAGGCACTGTCTCAAGCTGAAACGAAGCTCTGTGCAAAATTTCAAGTCAATCGGTGGAGGTGTAGAGGCTGTAGCCTTGACCGACTGAACAAGTGTGAAAAGAAGGAAATACAGACGGAGAACAAGGTAAGGGCGGAAAACCGGGTACTTGAAGTGATATACGGCTCCCTTTAGACCTAGCGACTTGAAACATCCAGGGCTTTTTATTATCCACACCAAATGGATCCACACCAAATTTTAAGTTGATTGCTTGGCGGGGTGGACGCTACCGCGTTCCTAGATCCAACATTAATTGACTGTAAGAATTTAACGTGTGTGAACAAGTGCGCGTAGGTAATAGCTCTTTCGTACTTGAAAATCTACAGAATTGCAAGTTAAGATCAGTTTCGGAAGTTCAAATACGTTGGAATGTCAACTTACCGCTCTGTTGACTTTTTCTTGTGCGATTACAGGCAACAACATTGGGAGACTCGACGATAACAATATTGCAGTGTTCTGAACGACGCACGCCACGTGGTAACCTGGTACGAGAAACGTGCTGGGGTTCAACCAAAAGTCATAGACAAAACAGTACGATGAATTGAGAGTTTGGCTGAAGAAATAAATGTAAGCAAAGAGAAGCTGTCGTTCAAAAAACTTGTGGATTGAAGAGGACAAGTCTAAAACTGAATCTAATAATTGAAAGCTCTTCTCGAGATTTGACGATGAAATTTGTCTCCGATTTAGTAGGTCGGCTGTGAAGACATCCATGTAGAACATTTGACAGATGATGGTAAAAATTGATGCGTCGCCGAGACATTGAAAACTGTGACAAACTACAACGACCGACTTGGTCGGAAACTCTCCCTGGAAAATGTACAACATGAACCCATGGCACGAAAGTTTCACTGTAGTAAACGTAAGGTATAAGACCACTGCCCAGTTCAATGTGTAACTTGAAATTGGCTTGAACGAGCAGTCTGGTGCAACGTGAAAATCTTTTTTTGTCAATGAATCAAAATGTGCATAAACGCACAAAAGGGCCACAGACACTGATAACATATTTAAAACACTCCAAGCAGTAAACGAAAAATTGGAACCAATTGATTTCCACTCGGACACCATCACGTAACAGTGAATTGATATGAGAGAACAAAAGAGGATCGTTAAACCTGCCCTTGTCTGATGAGCTTTGGTGAACACTTTTGAAAGACTGGACGACTCCCAAAACAATCCTACAGCCTTTGAGACATGAAATACTCCTGCTGAATAAGGCATTTTTCTTGAATCACGTATTCGATGTGAGCTTTATATCTTGAACTCAATACATACTGATATCTCTAAACCTTCATTTGGAGTTATATAATGTCCCCTAGAGCACCCTGCAACGATCGATTAGAAAGGTCAAGAAGACTGCAAACAATGCTTTTATTCACCAATATGATGCTCATTAAAACTACCCTAGTGACCTTCAACGGAAAATGTTACTCTTTTGGTTTATTATCTTCGATAATGAACCATTGGAATCGCCCAAAGAAAAAAATTTTTTAACACCCCCTCAAAATTTGTTGGTTTACGTTTCAAGATACGTAGATTCAGAAAATCGAATAAAAAAAAATCCGTACGTCCGCGGCACTTTGCCCAGTTAGCGTTGAGCTAAAATTACGAAATTTGGTTTCTGGGTTTGGACCAGCCCCACAATGATCCTCGAAACTTTTCATAACCCTAGGTCAAGGGGAAGGGGTTCAAAACGAACTTTGAAATTTCGACAATGTCATATCTCTAAAAATTCTCATGCAACGGTTTAATTTTTAGTTAACTTTTGAATGACCTGAAAAATTACGAATCTTTTAAGACCAATTGGATTTTTGTGCGACCAGCCGTTCGTTCACAGTAACCGCGCAAAGGTTTAGGAAAAACACTAAACTTTCGCGTCGAAAACGGCCGTTATGTGACCCAACCTCCAGACGCCCAGAATAAAACTACCTTTTTTCATCTTCCCGGTAAACTACAGTCTAGAAATTTTAACCGTGAGTCGGGGATAGACCACATTGCAATATTCACTCGGTTTCTCATCTGTAAAATTGTTTAAATAATACCTTTTTGTAATAATACAAATTAAATTTTGATGATGAGGTATTGACTTGAAATTTCAAAAATAGGTCAGAAGTGGATCACAATGCAATATTCACTCGGTTTCTTGTCTGTAAAATTGTTCAAATAATACCTATTTGTTTAAACATATTAAATTTTGATGATGAGCTAGATACTTGAAATTTTAAATATAGGTCAGAAATGGATGACATTTCAATATTCACTCGGTTTGTATGACATGGTATGAGTATGGTATGGTATATTATTGTATGTATGATTTGGTATAGTACAGTATGGTATGATAGGAAAGAAATTCGTATGGTATGGTATGAGTACGGTGAGAATATGGTATGGTGCCGATTTGCAACACAGTCTGGTATAGACAGAAGGGTGATCTGCACAAGGAAGATAATAAACCGTTGTGTCAAGAATTTGCAGAGTTTTTATATATGTTTCAGTTTGGAATTGCCTGAGGGTTTGCACCCCGGCATGAACGGATTGGAGCGGGGAATGGAACTTGGCTAGCATTCCCATCGGTGACAACAGTTGCAGGACACTTGCCGTTGCTGCAGCGCCACTTCATTGTTCCATCACGATATTCACGAGACAGTATAAAAATAATTTTCCCGCACCAAACAGCGGGCACCCTTGTTTGAAGTCGTCAGGTGAAACATCGTGAACGAACGAGTGATAACTAACAACCTAACGCTATACCGGGCACACATCACGCTACTCATAGGAAGTTGATTGAGAGTTGACAAACAAAGAGAGGGAGTTTGTTGACATTTTGTACCAATAGCTCGAGTAGGTACCTACAGTCCAAGGTGTCGCTCTTTCGGGAGTGTTGGCCCCATTGTAATGACAAACAAAGATACAATAAAAATAAAATTGTAAAATCCCCATTCACTGCCTAGTTCAACCACCTCCAGGTTATTGAACGTCACGTCCCGTTAGCTTACCTGGGTAATCCCTACACCTATTTAGTTGTACCTAATCCGCTTCCCTAGTTGTCTCCAGTCACTGCACATATACCGTTAACCCTCTGTGACAACGACCTCAGTTCATTGTATCACGACTTAGTTCCAGGGGCGGCTCGTGGGCTCAGAAACTGGTGGGGCACCAGGGCAATATTTAGGTGCATACCTACCTATTAGGTACTCACTATAGGAACTAAACTCAAACTACCCTTACAGCTAAACTGCTTCATAATTAGTGGTATGTAGCTCTTAGCAAGTCAGGAAACATCGTTCTCCAAAGAGTTCTCTTGAGGAGAGGGAAGGTTACTGACCAGTATCCAGGATTACCGACGAGGAGGTGGCTGCAAGGCAATCCCACCTACCCACCCAAATAATTATCTTCAAAATGATAGGAAGAATAAAAGAGAAATTGTGACTGTACGAGTACTATTCAAAGAGTACATTATAAAGGTAGTCAAAAAATTATATTATTGGAGTTTCTATTACTGGGGTTTTTAAAGATTAGCAATCGCGACCATCTGCTTCCTAGCCGAGTGGTACCTTGAAAAACCCCTCTAAAAATGTCCTCTTATGCCCAGATTGCACATACGTTTTCTTATCCAATCGTATCAAAACATTTTGAACGATCACAGAACAGCAAGATTGATTTCAACTAGCTTTTAGAGTTCGTTGGTTAGCTCAAACAAAGCTCGAGTCAACGAAGTCACCATCAGTTTCAGGGATAACAAATAAAACAGTATTCTCAACGGTTGGCTGAGCTACATAATAATATTATGTATATTACTGTTATTAACGGTTATTAACTTACAGAATGTAGAAATCAACAAATGAGATTCCCTTGGGCGAATAGTGATCCACTTCAGTCTTGACGACTAGCAAAGCGTTCACGCGTTGCACGTGAGATATTAAATTTCAATGTTTAGTTGATTAATATTATGGAGACAATAATTCACTTTTACTATGATGAGTAAATACGGAGCTAAAAACCATCAGTCAATGCATTCAAAATATAACGTCAGGCAACGTTTTGATATCATTCTTATCGAACATGGAAGAAAGCATGAAAGAATGAAACTCCCTTCTTCCTTGACAAGGAACGATTCAATGATCGATTGTTACAAGTTCAAGTTGATTCGATATTTTGGCCACCGCCCGGAACGGCTCCTATCTCGGAACACAGGGTGCCTTCCCCCACCCCAGGAAGCGCCTATACCTTCAACATTGAGACTGGGGCACTTCTGGTCGATCCGATAATCGACTTTTTTAATCGATAAATCGAAACAAAATGCGTTGAGGACGCGACTTTTATCACAGTCACTGTGACACAGTGTACTGCTATCGAAGTCAGACGAAATAGCCGCCCGCCTGCAAGAGCTCAGTGGAAGTGGGTAGTCATGGAAGAAGGGAGATCTCCCTTCTTCCATAGTGGGTAGTAGTAGGTAAGATTTTTTTCTCCTTGTTCTATGTTTTTTCTGTTTTCCTTTGCAAATTTTTGGGTGGGGCGAGGGCCAAGGTGGCCTTATGGACGAGCCGCCACTGCTTAGTTCGCTCTTGGGGTCCTTTTATTCCATACCTCCAAGCTCTTGTTGTTCATCAACTAGCTTCCCCCTCTCGCGGTTTACCGTGTTTCACGAGAGTTCCAAAACGTCTGCTCCCCTCTACCTAGGTTATAAAACCCTATGAGCACTGCCAAATGCATTCAGTCAACCAACGCATTCACTCTATCACTTTCGATAAAACTGATAACTGTTTGTACCCGACCTACTCTGTTACAAGTGACTGGAGTCTCCTCAGTGTAGTAACCCCTTTTGTGTTCAAGTGCATTCACTCTACGTAACCCTGTATTTTTCTACGATCGTTCATCTATTCATTAAGCTGTACATATCGACATTTCATAACGCCCTAGATCATCTGAAAATATATATCAGCCATCAAAGTTAAACTTATTGTCTCGTCATTCCATCCCTGATCTTCCCGTTGGTAGAGCAGACAGCCCTAGAATATCTATTGTAGTTCTCAACATTAAAATGTCTAGTGTTCTCACGGTAACGACCCCTTGAGATCTGGCTCCTATCGAATGTTTTGCTAAAACTTCGTGAAACGTTATCGACGGATATTAGGTATCAATTCTTATATTATCGATTCTCTGGTCTCCGCATTCCAGCAAAAGTGACGCCTGCGCGTTACAAGGGCCACCGCGACCAACCTGCGCTTCCTTGCTCGATGGGTGAACAGTCACTCACAGAGGCGCGCTAGAATACTGTCAGAATATAGAACTGACAGGGGCACCCGCTATGAGCTTGCGGTTATCCTGGCCTTGAACAGGAAGGTGACCACTACAATAAGATATTTGTAATTCTTCTTCTTCTTCTTCCTCTTCCAGATGACTTGGCTTCAGCCATGCTAGTCATAGTCATTGGATTCGTGATTCAAAGCTACCATTAAAAAAGGTAGCTGTTAGGGATGGGTATCGACATGTCGATATCATCGATATTTTCCCTCAACATATCGATAATTTTTATCGATATTAAACGAGCCCGATATATCGGAAGGTGATATTTTATTGTCAACAGAAATATTTCAATTCATAATGATATTACATTACCTATAAACTGCTCAGAAAAGAAGAAAAAAAAATCCAAAGTCATGCAGCATGGCTATAAGAGCGAATTTTCGAAGAAATAATTGGTTTTATGTAAGTTTTCTTCATTAAAGAACATGATGTCCATGAAGAACATCTACAGTACAACCACTATATAGGTAAAACTGTGACCATTATATATTTAGCAATGCTTACTGTGACAATATTGTTGAATGCGAAAGGCAAATGTGAGAAAACACACACACACCTGCTCACAATTGGAGATTGGAAAACCGAAAAAAAACGTTTGTTGGCCGGCGTTGTTCTCAGGGACCAAAGAAACCGGTTAACATCGGAGATGGCCAATAAGCTGCTTTTCCTCAAGGATGATGATAATAGCCTTTGGTGAATTAAATTGAAATAATAACAAAATCGTGATTTTATTCCAATTCTTTCAATCCAATTTCAATTTCTTTAGGTATTTATAATAAACTAGGTGTGTACCCGCGCTTCGCAACAGTAGAACAAACCAAACTGGTCAGAAACCTTCCCCAATGTTCACTCAACATATTCCCGAAGTTTCATTCAGATCGGTCAAGTAGTTTTGAAATCCCGGTAATACCCCCCTCCCCCTACCCTAACTGCCTTTAACCCCCCCCCCCCCTATACTATTGACCCACCCTACCTGTTTAGAAACATTCCTCAATGTTCACACAACAAATTACCAAAGTGGCACTCCAACTGGTCAAGTAGTTTTGAATGCCTGTAGACCCCCCCCCCCCCTCCGTCTCTCAACCTGCAACCCCCCCCCCCCTCCCACTAACATCCCGATTGAAGTACCACTTGAAAGTACTCGTCGAGCTGAATCCAGAGACTACTTACAATCGGATTTACGTTCAACCGTTCAAAAGTTATAAGCATAAACGTCCTCATAGAAGTGATTATAACACGTTTTGGTTTATTATCTTCGATAATGAACCATTGGAATCGCCCAAAGAAAAAATTTTTTTAACCCCCCCTCAAAATTTGTTGGTTTACGTTTCAAGATACGTAGATTCAGAAAATCGAATAAAAAAAAATCCGTCCGTCCGCCGTACGCCGTACGCCGTACGCCGTCCGCGCCACTTTGCCCAGTTAACGTTGAGCTAAAATTACGAAATTTGGTTTCTGGGTTCGGACCAGCCCCACAATGGTCCTCGAAACTTTTCATAACCCTAGGTGAAGGGGAAGGGGTTCAAAACGAATTTTGAAATTTTGAAAATTTCATATCTCGAAAAATTCATATAGAACGGTATGTTTTTTATTTCATATTTAGATAGAGTTTGTTCCGTAGAATTTTTTAAGACCATCCGCAGCTTTGTACGACCAGCCGTTCGTTCACAATGACGGCTCAAAGATTGTGCCTCACAACCCGATCGTGAATCAAACTGTTGAAATACAGGTCCATTTTCATACTAACAAGCTCTTTGGAACAACATATGGCTTAAGTGATGTCGAGTTTGTTGTTCTGAGGTGCGTTTCGTGCTACGGAAATGAAGGTAATTTCGAATGTTTGTTGGTAGGTACTTCTTTTATAGAAAAATTATTACCGACGTAGTATTAAAAACCCCAGAATTATATCGTATTAATTAATCATAATTAATAATAATTATTATTAATAATAAATACAAATTATTAATACCTAACAATAAATTATAATAATTTTCACTAGGTACTTGATAAAATTGTTAATAATTAGTGATAATTAATAATAATGATTAAACTAACATTTACGATCTAGACATTTAGACCTAGTGATCTAGACAGAAGGGTGATCTGTACAAAGAAGATAATGAACCGTTGTGTCAAGAATTTGCAGAGTTTTTTTTATTTCATATTTAGATAGAGTTTGTTCCGTAGAATTTTTTAAGACCATCCGCAGCTTTGTACGACCAGCCGTTCGTTCACAATGACGGCTCAAAGATTGTGCCTCACAACCCGATCGTGAATCAAACTGTTGAAATACAGGTCCATTTTCATACTAACAAGCTCTTTGGAACAACATATGGCTTAAGTGATGTCGAGTTTGTTGTTCTGAGGTGCGTTTCGTGCTACGGAAATGAAGGTAATTTCGAATGTTTGTTGGTAGGTACTTCTTTTATAGAAAAATTATTACCGACGTAGTATTAAAAACCCCAGAATTATATCGTATTAATTAATCATAATTAATAATAATTATTATTAATAATAAATACAAATTATTAATACCTAACAATAAATTATAATAATTTTCACTAGGTACTTGATAAAATTGTTAATAATTAGTGATAATTAATAATAATGATTAAACTAACATTTACGATCTAGACATTTAGACCTAGTGATCTAGACAGAAGGGTGATCTGTACAAAGAAGATAATGAACCGTTGTGTCAAGAATTTGCAGAGTTTTTCCAGTCGAAGTTCGGATAGTTAACGCGAGTTCTCCACCCACGATTCCATCACCGGATTTGACAACCCCAGGGCCCTGGTCAACAACATCACGCGGTACCTCGGTGAGTTTCATTCCTTCCTTTGTCCATCTTTTCCAAATTCCCTTTTGGTTTATTATCTTCGATAATGAACCATTGGAATCGCCCAAAGAAAAAATTTTTTTAACCCCCCCTCAAAATTTGTTGGTTTACGTTTCAAGATACGTAGATTCAGAAAATCGAATTAAAAAAAATCCGTCCGTCCGCCGTACGCCGTCCGCCGTCCCCCGTCCGCGCCACTTTGCCCAGTTAGCGTTGAGCTAAAATTACAAAATTTGGTTTCTGGGTTTGGACCAGCCCCACAATGATCCTCGAAACTTTTCATAACCCTAGGTCAAGGGGAAGGGGTTCAAAACGAACTTTGAAGTTTCGACAATGTCATATCTCTAAAAAGTCTCATGAAACGGTGTAATTTTTAGTTCACTTTTGAATGACCTGAAAAATTACGAATCTTTTAAGACCAATTGGATTTTTTTGCGACCAGCCGTTCGTTCACAGTAACCGCGCAAAGGTTTAGGAAAAACACTAAACTTTCGCGTCGAAAACGGCCGTTATGTGACCCAACCCCCAGACGCCCAGAATAAAACTACCTTTTTTCATCTTCCCGGTAAACTACAGTCTAGAAATTTTAACCGTGAGTCGGGGATAGACCACATTGCAATATTCACTCGATTTCTCATCTGTAAAATTGTTTAAATAATAACTTTTTGTATTAATACAAATTAAATTTTGATGATGAGCTATTGACTTGAAATTTTAAAAATAGGTCAGAACTGGATCACAATGCAATATTCACTCGGTTTCTTGTCTGTAAAATTGTTTAAATAATACCTATTTGTTTAAACAAATTAAATTTTGATGATGAGCTAGATACTTGAAATTTTAAATATAGGTCAGAAATGGACGACATTTCAATATTCACTCGGTTTTTTTCTCATTGCAAACCTGTTCATTGTGTACCCAAGATCCTTCCCTAAAAGACCTGGCAGCGGGAAATATTATTCAACATGGTTTGAAAAGGGAAAAACAAGTTTTGTAAAAAATCCCAATGCTCTAGGTAGTAGTCGATACCAGTGACCAACATTTTCTTCAGTAGTCGACATGGTTTTGCACTAGTAGTCGACCGACATGTGTTAGAAGTCGACAGTATCACTTGAGTCAGTAGTCGACAGGTTTCGTCATTCCATCGTTTTCGAATTTTACGACATCTAAATAAAATACATTCAACTGTGAATCGGAACTTGAAAATAGATTAATAAGATGTAATAAAGTAGTTATCAGACTTTTTATTTGCAAACAGCTCATTATCAGTCTCAAATTGCAATAAGTACTTAAGTAAAAAGGTATGAAAACTATAGTCGAAAACTCATTGTCAGAAAATTGACATTACAGTTGGGCTTAGGTACCTATTTACACATTTTTTTGACATTTTCATGTCTTTGCTTTGGCACATAAACTGAAACGGGAAAAATTTGTTCCCTTGATTCACCCTTTCCCTCAGATCACGTCAGAACACAAGCGACCGGCGGGCCATTACGTCAGAGCCTATGACGCACGAGCGTATGACGTAAGACGGCTGGCAGGAGGCCAACAAGTACGTCAGAGCCTATGACGCACGAGCATATGACCTAAGACGGCTGGCAGGAGGCCAACAAGTACGTCAAAGCCTATGACGCACGAGCGTATGACGTAAGACGGCTGGCAGGAGGCGACCTATTGCGTCAGAGCCTATGACGCACAAGCGTATGACGTAAGACGGCTGGCAGGATAACTAGTGCGTCAGAGCCTATGACGCACGAGCGTATGACGTAAGACGGATGGCAGGTGGCCAACGAGTACGTCAGAGCCTATGACGCACGAGCGTATGACGTAAGACGGCTGGCAAAAGACCAACAAGTGCGTCAGAGCCTATGACGCACGAGCGTATGACGTAAGACGGCTAGCAGGAGGCCAACAAGTACGTCAGAGCCTATGACGCACGAGCGTATGACGTAATTCGGCTGGCAGGAGGCCAACTAGTGCGTCATACAACGAGACCTTTTATGTCTCTGCGCCCCCTCCCACACCTACACCGCGTACCTCGTACTTCATTTTGGTTTATTATCTTCGATAATGAACCATTGGAATCGCCCAAAGAAAAAAAAATTTCAACCCGCCCTCAAAATTTGTTGGTTTACGTTTCAAGATACGTAGATTCAGAAAATCGAATTAAAAAAAATCCGTCCGTCCGCCGTACGCCGTCCGCCGTCCTCCGTACGCCGTCCGCGGCACTTTGCCCAGTTAGCGTTGAGTTAAAATTACGAAATTTTTTTTTATCGGTTTCGACCAACCCCACAATGGTCCTCGAAACTTTTCATAACCCTAGGTCAATGGGAAGGGGTTCAAAACGAATTTTGAAAATTTGAAAATCTCATATCTCGAAAAATTCATATAGAACGGTATGTTTTTTATTTCATATTTAGATAGAGTTTGTTCCGTAGAATTTTTTAAGACCATCCGCAGCTTTGTACGACCAGCCGTTCGTTTACAATGACGGCTCAAAGATTGTGCCTCACAACACGATCGTGAATCAAACTGTTGAAATACAGGTCCATTTTCATACTAACAAGCTCTTTGGAACATCATATGGCTTGAGTGATGTCGAGTTTGTTGTTCTGAGGTGCGTTTCGTGCTACGGAAATGAAAGTAATTTCGAATGTTTGTTGGTAGGTACTTCTTTTATAGAAAAATTATTACCGACGTAGTATTAAAAACCCCAGAATTATATCGTATTAATTAATCATAATTAATAATTATTATTATTAATAGTAAATACGAATTATTAATACCTAACAATAAATTATAACAATTTTCACTAGGTACTTGATAAAATTGTTAATAATTAGTGATAATTGATAATAATAATTAATCTAACATTTAGGATCTAGACATTTAGACCTAGTGATCTAGACAGAAGGGTGATCTGTACAAAGAAGATAATGAACGGTTGTGTCAAGAATTTGCAGAGTTTTTTAGTACTATTTCATTCATAGCGTTTCAACGGATGGACAGATTTAAACGCGGATTTTTCATAAACCTTCCCAGATAAATTCTGCGTCAAATGGTACCAGCCGCAACTTTCTACGTTCAGCGTATTGGTGATGAGACAAACAGACAGACAGACACGTTTTTATTATATAGTATAGATGTAAATACGTAAAGAAATTGAAATTGGATTGAAAGAATTGGAGTAAAATCACGATTTTATTGATCGAAACTTTTTCGATCAATATTCAACTATTGACAATGTAGGTAGGCCATAATGTCACTTTTTTGAAAAATCTTAATTATATTTTAATGTATAATCCGTTGCATATTTGTCAATAAATTACAATTTTCTTCTTTTATATATTTTTTAATACATAAAATGTATCATAAATAATATTTATGATACATTTTTAGTTGTTGGAATATAATGCCATATTCATATACCTATGCATACGACCTTTTTTTTCTCCATAACGAGCTATTTACATAAATTTTAATGATTTTTGGGTCAATGTCCAATAATCTACGGTTTTTAAGAAAATTTTGCCATTTATCGATAAATCGATATTTTGGCAGCCGATATATCGGCATATCGATATGAACGCAAAAATTATATCGATATCCTAAATATCGATAAATTTCGCTTCGATACTTATCCCTGATAGCTGTATGTAACCAAGGAGTCTATAATACTTATAAACTCCTTGGTTACATACTATTATAGAATCCTTGTATGTAACTGTGGCGGGAATGACTGTAGCTGTGTAATGAGCGGGACATTCAAATTTTCAATTGAATATTTTCTCAATAAATTTTTCCATCATTCAACTTCTACCTACATTATTCATTTCTTGTGGGGAAGTGCTGCTTCCTGCGCTTCCCTGTCGCAACGCCCCTGATCATATTCACAGTTGTGTTCAATTAATACGGTCTATAGAGAGGCTCACTCAGACTTGTAATAGCTCAGTAAGAATTTGGTCGTGATAAAGTTAAAATGGAATTAGTATTCTAATTTCGGAAGCTCAAATACGTTGGAATTTCCACTTACCGCTCTGTTTACTTTATCTTGTGCGATAACAGGCAACAAAATTGGGACAATGGCTGTTGAAAATGCCGCAATGCTTAGAACGATGCACGCCTTGTGATGTACGAGCGACGCTCTGGGTTTCACCCAAAAGTTATACACATAACTATACAATGAATTGAGAGTTTGGCTGAAGAAATAAATGTAAGCAAAGAGAAGCTGTCGTTCAAAAAACTTGTGGATTGATGAGGACAAGTCTAAAACTGAATCTAATAATTGAAAGCTCATCTCGAGATTTAACGATGAAATTTGTCTCCGATTTAATAGGTTGGCTGTGAAGATATCCATGTAATGCATTTGACAGATGATTGTAAACATTGATGCGTCGCAAAGACATTGAAAACTTTGACAAACTACAATGACCGACTTGGTCGGAAACTCTCCCTGGAAAATGTACAACATGAACCCAAGGCACAAGAGTTTCACTGAAGTAAACGTAAGGTATAAGACCACTGCCAAGTTCAATGTGTAACTTGAAATTGGCTTGAACGAGCAGTCTGGTGCAACGTGAAAATCTTTTTTTGTCAATGAATCAAAATGTGCATAAACGCACAAAAGGGCCACAAACACTGATGACATATTTAAAACACTCAAAGCAGTAAACGCAAAATGGGGACCACTTGATTTCCAATGAGACACCATCACGTAACAATGAATTGATATGAGAGAACAAAAGAGGATCGTTAAACCTGCCCTTGTCTGACGAGCTTTGGTGAACATTTTTGAAAGACTGGACGACTCCCAAAACAATCCTACATCCTTTGAGACATGAAATACTCCTGCTGAATAAGGCATTTTTCTTGAATCACGTATTCGATGTGAGCTTTATATCTTGAACTCAATACATACTGATATCTCTACACCTTCATTTGGAGTTATATAATGTCCCCTAGAGCACCCTGCAACGATCGATTAGAAAGGTCAAGAAGACTGCAAACAATGCTTTTATTCACCAATATGATGCTCATTAAAACTACCCCAGTGACCTTCAACGGAAAATGTTACTCTTTTTTGCAATTTGCTACGATTGCCAGCGTTTGGTAGAGTTGATTTGTACAATAGATAATCATCTTCATACATAATTTACGTATTTACATAATTATATGTTACATATTACCATTATTGAAATTATTTTCACACGGAAACTTCGCGTGTGATCGCGGGAATCAAGCCAATTGAACTGGAGGTCCGGGAGTTGGCTCGGCTGCACATGCTCCAGAGTGGAGAGGAGGTTGATAAACCTTTGCCCCCGAGTGAATGGATGCACCCAGCGCTGGCAGTGAACGTGGAAGAGGTGACGACGAGGGATGATAATGAGGAACCATTTTATACGGTTTACACAGATGGTAGTGATCTTGGAAGTGGAAAAGTTGGATGTGCCTTTGTGGTCTACAAGAGAGGAAATGTTCAGCCTATTTACCATCGGAAATTTCGACTGGCTGGTGCTTGCACAATCAATCAGGCAGAAGTTCTGGCACTGCTGGAGGCGACAGGCTGGGTCCGGCGCCAGAAACTGGACGTCCAAAACAGAGGAGCAGTCGTGTACACGGATAGCAAGGTGGCTCTGGCAATGATGGCAGATCCGAGGAATCATCTGCAGAACATTGAGGAGATCCGTGGGTTGATAAGATACCTAAGAGAGGCTGGGTGGAATATCCGACTGGAGTGGACGCGGGCACATGTTGGCACGGCAGGAAACGAGGAAGCTGATCGCCTGGCCAAGGAGGCGGCATCCGACTCGGACGTGCCGGTAACAATAAGTAGGACGTCAAAGGGCCGACTCAAAAGCATGCTCAGTGCCGAGAGCGTCGACCACTGGGAGCAGGCATGGCAGGCGACCGATGACGGAAACCACACAAGAAGTATATTCCCGACAATCGCTGATCGGATGCGGACTTCGTTCCCCTTTTCCTGGCGGATGACGATGCTGCTCTCTGGGCATGGAGGACTGAGGGCGTATCTGCATCGATTTCACTTGGCCGAGACGGATTTATGTTCTTGTGGTCCAGGTGACGTCCAGGACTGGAGCCATATCCTGTACGATTGCTCGCGCTTCGTCGTCCCTCGCGCTCGACTGGAGCGGACATGTATTCTGCAGGGGAATGAGTGGCCGTGTGATGTAATTGTGCTGCTCCAAAGGTACAAGAGAGACTTGTGTTTATTTTTAGAAGCGATAAACTTTGATTTATTCTAATTTTATACTAATTAATTACTTATAAGACACCGATTTCAT
This sequence comes from Stenodema calcarata, assembly GCA_963920205.1. Lineage (NCBI taxonomy): Eukaryota > Metazoa > Arthropoda > Insecta > Hemiptera > Miridae > Stenodema > Stenodema calcarata. The sequence continues at coordinate 57,530,881 of OY986048.1, read as the reverse complement.
TTTATTTTTCTGAAGTATTATGTTTAGATAGTTTACTCAAGCTTGTCATTTGCCTGTAATCATTAATGGAAGCAGGCAGCTGTAATTTTTGTCAATAAAAAAAAAAAAAAAAAAACGGAAACTTCCAGAATCAGAAAACAATGTGTGTAATGATTTCTTCATCGTCAAAAATTGAAATGCGACACAAGATATTACAAGATTAGTTAGGTAGTTATTTTTTCATACCTAGCAGTGGGTACCTCATACATATGAATAGATCATATTCAGCAGCGTACTGTGGTTATTCTCAATAAATTTTTCCATCATTCAACTTCTACCTACATTATTCATTTCTTGTGGGGAAGTGCTGCTTCCTGCGCTTCCATGTCGCAACGCCCCTGATCATATTCACAGTTGTGTTCAATTAATACGGTCTATAGAGAGGCTCACTCAGACTTGTAATAGCTCAGTAAGAATTTGGTCGTGATAAAGTTAAAATGGAATTACCTAGTCTTCTAATACGTTGGAATTTCCACTTACCGCTCTGTTTATTTTATCTTGTGCGATAACAGGCAACAAAATTGGGACAATGGCTGTTGAAAATGCCGCAATGCTCAGAACGATGCACGCCTTGTAATGTACGAGCGACGCTCTGGGTTTCACCCAGAAGTTATACACATAACTATACAATGAATTGAGAGTTTGGCTGAAGAAATAAATGTAAGCGAAGAGAAGCTGTCGTTCAAAAAACTTGTGGATTGATGAGGACAAGTCTAAAACTGAATCTAATAATTGAAAGCTCATCTCGAGATTTAACGATGAAATTTGTCTCCGATTTAATAGGTTGGCTGTGAAGATATCCATGTAATGCATTTGACAGATGATTGTAAACATTGATGCGTCGCAAAGACATTGAAAACTTTGACAAACTACAATGACCGACTTGGTCGGAAACTCTCCCTGGAAAATGTACAACATGAACCCAAGGCACAAGAGTTTCATTGAAGTAAACGTAAGGTATAAGACCACTGCCAAGTTCAATGTGTAACTTGAAATTGGCTTGAACGAGCAGTCTGGTGCAACGTGAAAATCTTTTTTTGTCAATGAATCAAAATGTGCATAAACGCACAAAAGGGCCACAAACACTGATGACATATTTAAAACACTCAAAGCAGTAAACGCAAAATGGGGACCACTTGATTTCCAATGAGACACCATCACGTAACAGTGAATTGATATGAGAGAACAAAAGAGGATCGTTAAACCTGTCCTTGTCTGACGAGCTTTGGTGAACATTTTTGAAAGACCGGACGACTCCCAAAACAATCCTACATCCTTTGAGACATGAAATACTCCTGCTGAATAAGGCATTTTTCTTGAATCACGTATTCGATGTGAGCTTTATATCTTGAACTCAATACATACTGATATCTCTAAACCTTCATTTGGAGTTATATAATGTCCCCTAGAGCACCCTGCAACGATCGATTAGAAAGGTCAAGAAGACTGCAAACAATGCTTTTATTTACCAATATGATGCTCATTAAAACTACCCCAGTGACCTTCAACGGAAAATGTTACTCTTTTTTTGCAATTTGCTACAATTGCCAGCGTTTGGTAGAGTTGATTTGTACAATAGATAATCATCTTCATACATAATTTACGTATTTACATAATTATATGTTACATATTACCATTATTGAAATAATTTTCACACGGAAACTTCCAGAATCAGAAAACAATGTGTGTAATGATTTCTTCATCGTCAAAAATTGAAATGCGACACAAGATATTACAAGATTAGTTAGTTAGTTATTTTTTTATACCTAGCAGTGGGTACCTCATACATATGAATAGATCATATTCAGCAGCGTACCGTGGTTATTCTCAATAAATTTTTCCATCATTCAACTTCTACCAACATTATTCATTTCTTGTGGGGAAGTGCTGCTTCCTGCGCTTCCATGTCGCAACGCCCCTGATCATATTTACAGTTGTGTTCAATTAATACGGTCTATAGAGAGGCTCACTCAGACTTGTAATAGCTCAGTAAGAATTTGGTCGTGATAAAGTTAAAATGGAATTAGTATTCTAATTTCGGAAGCTCAAATACGTTGGAATTTCCACTTACCGCTCTGTTTACTTTATCTTGTGCGATAACAGGCAACAAAATTGGGACAATGGCTGTTGAAAATGCCGCAATGCTCAGAACGATGCACGCCGTGTTGTGTACGAGCGACGCTCTGGGTTTCACCCAAACGTTATACACATAACTATACAATGAATTGAGAGTTTGGCTGAAGAAATAAATGTAAGCGAAGAGAAGCTGTCGTTCAAAAAACTTGTGGATTGAAGAGGACAAGTCTAAAACTGAATCTAGTAATAGAAAGCTCATCTCGAGATTTAACGATGAAATTTGTCTCCGATTTAGTAGGTTGGCTGTGAAGATATCCATGTAGAACATTTGACAGATGATTGTAAACATTGATGCGTCGCAAAGACATTGAAAACTGTGACAAACTACAACGACCGACTTGGTCGGAAACTCTCCCTGGAAAATGTACAACATGAACCCAAGGCACAAGAGTTTCACTGAAGTAAACGTAAGGTATAAGACCACTGCCAAGTTCAATGTGTAACTTGAAATTGGCTTGAACGAGCAGTCTGGTGCAATAAACGCACAAAAGGGCCACAGACACTGATAACATATTTAAAACACTCAAAGCAGTAAACGCAAAATGGGGACCACTTGATTTCCAATGAGACACCATCACGTAACAATGAATTGATATGAGAGAACAAAAGAGGATCGTTAAACCTGTCCTTGTCTGATGAGCTTTGGTGAACATTTTTGAAAGACCGGACGACTCCCAAAACAATCCTACAGCTTTTGAGACAAGAAATACTCTTGCTGAATAAGGCATACTGCACAATTGTGTTTCAAATTTTCTGTTAATGGTTTATGGTTTACTCATGAAAAGCTGTACGTTTGTCTGCAAGCAACGTTCTCAGTTACTGTACTCGTATTGTTGACTCATTAAAAGAGTTTTCGTGCCTAACGAGTAACAAACGTCCATTTTGTTGATAAAGGACTTTCACATCTCACAAATTATGTGCGGGCTTCAGTTGTTTATCCGAAGACCTTTCAAAGCTTTCCAAGTGTTGATTTTAAGTACAGTAATAGACCTGAAAGGAGATGGTAAGCACACTAAGGTGTATAATAATAAGTCTAAAATTGACATTCCGTTTCCAACTCACCTTTGTCCACAACCTAATTCCACTTTTGATTCACCAAGTTAAACTCTGCAAATTCTTGACACAACGGTTTATTATCTTCTTTGTGCAAATCACCCTTCAGTATAGATTACTAAATGATAGATTAATCATTATTATGAATTAACATAAACCATTATAATTGATTATTATTAATTATTGTTGTATATTAATAATTATTGTTAGTTATTATTTATTAACATGATATTATGAGGTTTGGTTCAAGAGCGTATTTAGTTGCCACACCCTTCATACCCTTCCTTCGATGAAATGTTGAGCCAAAACCGAAAAAAGTTCGAAAATTTGGTGGTTATTTGGCTATAACTCCGGTTGAACAGGTCTTTAGAAGCTGCTCTTCTGGTTTGTTACTATTCATTTGGGTCCCAACAACATAATTATATTATAAAGAATTCAACACTGTTTGAACCCAGGGTAGAACCCCGTACCAATTTTGAAACCGGGCAAAGCACCACAACTTTGATCGTCATACCGATTGATCTCCTAATTATCGAACGTGCCATTAAAGCACAGTTGGAATGGTGCGCGGAATACAACGAACGTCTTCCCCCTGCACAGTTTGGTTTTTGACAGGCAAGAGGAATATACGAAGGCATTACTAAAAACTCTGCAAATTCTTGACACAAGGATTTATAATCTTCTTTGCACAGGTCACCCTTCTGTCTAGATTAATGATAGATTAATTATTATTATGAATTATCATTAATTATTAATAATTATTATCAAGTAGTGTAAATTATTAATATTTATTGTTGGTCATTAATAATTTTTATGCTTCATTATTATTAATTATTATGAAATATTATTTATTACCTCTATATTTGAAAATCATGTGATGTTTGAATCGTCTGGGCCAGTTTGAAAATCGACCCGACAGGCCTCCTCTCGATTCACTCTCATGTTGAAGATTTTCGATCTGCTCGGTCATTGTGAATGAACGGCTCGTCGTAAAAAGCTGTGGATGGTCTTAAAAATTCTAAAAAATAAACTCTATCTAAATATGAAATAAAAAAATACACCGTTTCATCTGAATTTTTCGAGTTTTGAATATTTCAAAATTCGTTTTTTGAACCCCTTCCCCTTGGCCTAGGGTTATGAAAAGTTTCGAGGACCATTGTGGGGTTGGTCGGAACCCGTAAAAAATGTTTAGCTCAACGCTTACTGGGCAAAGTGCCGCGGACGTACTGATTTTTTTGAATTCGATTTTCTGAATCTACTTATCTTGAAACGTAAACCAAAAAATTTTGAGAGGGGGTTAAAAAAATGTTTTCTTTGGTCGATTCCAATGGTTCATTATCGAAGATAATAAACCAAAAGAGGACAACACTTGTTGTAAAACCAGTAAAATGGAGACATTTTACTTAAAATAAAAAAATTAGAAGAGTTGATTCTCTCGATACCCATGAACCGGTTTCACTAACTAGCTTGTCAAAAAATACGAGTATGAACCACGAGTTCAAGATGTTCTGCGAGACAACATTCCCTAGGGCTAATTTGATATTCACGGATGGATCCAGGAAGAAGGAAGCCGTGGGATGTAGCTTTTGGAACTTAGGAAGGAACCATCAAGCAAAGTTCAAGCTTCCAGGGTTAACGTCAAGCTTTCACGCGATAATCGCCGCAATTATTCTCGTAACGGAATTCGTTCTGACAGAAGAAGCAACAGAAGCGACCACTGTTATTTACACGGACTCATTAAGTACCGTACGGAAACTCGGTAAGTACTTATTCCCTCCACCGTGCCTCAAATGGATTATCCACGACACTTAGAAGTACGACTTTTGTACAGCTGCGCGAATACCGGACGAAGAGTCGAATTACTCTGGGTCAAGGGACATTTGGGCATCCACGAAAACGAATTAGTCGATAGAATAGCGAATGAGGGAGCAGAGACCGGAACCATGGTGGAAATTGGCACGGAGGTTGAGGATTTTTCTCGTCGGTACTCCAGCATCACCGCAACAACTGGCACTCCAAATTTTCAGCGGGCCACGAAGGGCAATTTTACAAATTCATTCAACCGTGTTTACCCAACAAACCATGGTTTGCGGGACAACAAGTAGGTACAGAGGGAATTTGGAAGAATTATATCCCGGATAAGGGCGAACCATGGTGTTTGCGATGCGTGGAGAACCAAACGGAAACCTCGAACGTTTCACCATGGAATGCCATACCTTCGTACAACCCAGTACTTCAACAGAATCGCACCAACAGGGGAGAACCCCTTCAATTATGCAACAATTCTACAGAAGAGAGACATTTTCATCTACAAAGAACTATTTAATTTGATTAAGAAGTGCAATTTGAAAAATTTGAAAGTATTATAATTTATCTATGGCTGTATAGTATTTACTTAATGCCAATAAATACAAAAAAAAAAACATGAAGAATAGGGAATGACAGTGATTTTTTTAATTTTTTTTTTGTTCCTGAGCAGAACTCACCTTCAGAATACTAATTATTCTTAATTATTAGGACAGTGGTAAACACTTTTTTAAGGAAGTACTCATTTTTCTGGAGATGTTTGAAGTCTTATCGAGCGGGAAGAGGGAAGCAATGCAATCCACCTTCCAGGCCAATGAGAGAGCAGTTGTACCTAGACCGGCTCCGTAACTGCGCTCTGATTGGCTCGCGAAAGCGGTGCATTGAAAATACCCCTGCCTGCCTCTATCAGCCGCTCTATCAACTACAACCCTGTCCAACCACGTTGAGCGGGAAAAGTTCAAATTCGCCATTCTTCAGTTCGATCTGGTAAAAATTTTCTCGTTTGAAATTACTCGTTTTACATTTCTTGTGAGTCACCAATTTTCGATTTTTGACCATCTAAGAATAATTATTATTCTCTGACACATTGGCGTTCCCTATTCATAATCACCTGACCTTTTGCAAGCAAGACCCCCTTTTGGTTTATTATCTTCGATCAGAACCATTGGAATCGCCCAAAGAAAAACATTTTAACCCCATGTCAAAATTTGTTGATTTACGTTTCAAGATACGTAGATTCAGAAAATCGAAAGAAAAAAAATTTGCCCAGTTAGCATTGAGCTAAAATTTCGAAATTTTCGTTACAGGTTCCGACCAACCCCACAATGATCCTCGAAACTTTTCATAACCCTAGGTCAAGGGGAAGGGGTTCAAAACGAATTCCAACGCAAAACGAATTTTGAAATTTTGAAAATTTCAAAACTCGAAAAATTCATACAGAACGGTGTAGTTTTTAGTTCACATCTAGTTAGAGTTTATTGTTTAGAATTTTTTGAGACCATCCGCAGCTTCGTAAGACCAACTGTTCGTTCACAATGAGGTTGAGCCGATATGAACCTGTCAACACGATCGAGAATCAAACGGTTGAAATACAGGTCAATGTTCATACTAAGGAGCTGTTTGGAACATCATATGGTTTTAGTGGTGTCGATTTTTTTGTTCTGAGGTACGTTCCGTGCTACGGAAATGAAGGTATTTTCGAATGTTTGTTGGTAGGTACTTCTTTTATAGAAAAATTATTGCCGACGTAGTATTAAAAACCCCAGAATTATATCGGTACATTTTATTTGTAATTAAGTCATCATCTCTGTCATTCAGGTTCTGCACAAAGGAACCAGTCGATTCCAACAGTCGGATATCGTATTAATTAATCATAACTAATAATAATAATAATCATTAATAATAAATACAAATTATTATACCTAACAATAAATTATAATAATTTTCACTAGTTTATGCCTAATTTGACTGGACTTTTATGCAAACCGTCAATAATTAACTGCAGAATCGACATTTTTTAAATCGAGTGACGGTATTTTGTAGCTCACTTCCCCAGTAATGTTATGCTGGGGTGAACTATAAAAATATCTTGAAAGTTCATCGATGTATCCCATTTCAAAAACCGTCAGGTTTGACTGCTGGACCCTTTAAAGTAATTACTTGTAACTTATAACAAGACTTCTAAGTTACACGTCTAGTTTTCTGAATAGAATGAGTGAACTGAGTGATGCTTACAGGTATCCGGACAATTCAATTTAAAATTTGATTGGGATCTACAAAAAGTTTATAAGACGCCGATGTCGTATGTAGAACATTCATTTTTATGTTTAACAAACGAACATCTTTGATGGACATATATTTATCACAAATATAATAGTTATGTTGTTACATGAATCAGAGTATACATTAGCAAACTATAGTGTGTTCCTCGTTATTTCTTTCTGTGCTGTTTCGGTAAAGTGTAAAATCGTAACTCCCGATTTTTGGATTAAACTTTAAACTCAAAGGCGATACCACCAAGTAGTGTCTTTAATTATGACTTCATAATGCAGATGCCAAGCGGTTCCTCTTTTTGATAATCTGACGAGTACGAAGTCGTTATACCTACGTACATAAATGTTTGTAGGTGCGCGTGAGTGTGTTGCCTTCTTCGAGTCGAGTGGTGAATCTCCTGGTGAATCAATCAAGCTTGTTTCCTGATTGTACCTACTCCTAAAGCGTGACGGTACTTGAGGTGTTCAAAAAGAACTGCTCGCTGTCACGCCACGTTAACTCGGTTGAAGATATGGCTTTGCGAAGGTGCCGAATGAAGATGAGTACTTTCCCCTGAGGTGTAAGTAGAGACAGAGCTTAAACAAATTGGACAAACAACGACCGGATCACTTTCAGTAAGTTTTCCGTAGCTGACAGCGTTGGCGTCGCCTCGGTGAGAGGTTTATCGTTTGACAGTCTCTCAATTCTTACAAAAATCGCGTCGGAGGTTTGACGCTGCATCATGAGGGCTTCTGAAATCCCAGAAATGTCCGAGGAATTCAGGAGCTCGGGCGATTCAAGCTCAATTGGATCGCACGCGCCAGCGGAAATAACACCTTAGGCTATAAGCTACTTACTTTTCTTTTAAAACAATTCGTTTCTTAAAGATATTTCTTTGTCTGAGTGACGAGTTTCAAAAAAAGTCCAACTATCGATAAGAGAAATACAAATTACACTCCGATCGTATTATTCGATGGTAATATTTTCATTCAGACGTTTTTCTCGGTCATTTGGCCTTCAACTCAACCCTCAACAATCGGCTGTTTGGTCTATTTGAGTTGTTGATCTGCATCATTATTGTCAAGTTCTGCAACCCTTTCTACTCCTTTTCTCACCTCTTCATCCACCTACATCCCCCATGAAGGCACCTGTAGAGCGTAAATTTTGAGTCACTACTACATGCACGAGGATCTAAAGACTTTGTCTGTACTTTCCAACGAAGTCGAGGGACAGTGGAATTCGATGTTCGATCGAAAGTTCAACGAAGGCTAGATTTTTACTGAAACAATTAAAATCGTAAAAGACAAGTGAATAGCCTCATTCGAAAACGAACACGTTCTCGTTTCAGCCCTGCACAACAACAGCATCGTACGAATGTCTGATAAATTCTTAGGAAGGTACAATGTCGCACTTTTCTGAAATGATAACACAGAAAGAAATGAGAGAAATGTGATTGAATCACTGCACTCCATATCTTCTAGGATGGACTAATTCTCCAATATAGAATGCAATTACTGAAATACACAGGTAGGTACTTGATTTATGTACAAATATAATACAACTATATTTAGGGTTCACCATGGACTACACTCACCATGGACAGAATGATTTGGATGATGACGTTGGGGGCGAATCACCTACTGTGAGTAGCAACTACTAACAGGTTTTTCAATGTGTAGTGTACAGGCAGGAAGAACAAAATTGGCAAAAGAATCGAATGTAACAATTGGTTGCTCAACGCACATTATCCCTACGATTCGAGGTAGAAAATGTTTTTGCCCAAGTATCGATGGAGTAATATATGGAATTGAACAAACTGAACAACCTTGTTCAATACGAGTATAAGTTTGACCAGCAATATAATGCTAATCTCTAAAAGATTGTGTAGGTAGGTACCACAAAGACGATACATTTTCAACTAAAACTATTTTGTGAAATACGTTTATCGGTTTATTAGTTTTTTTTTCAAATTTTTATTCACTTAATTATGTAATTTTTTATTATTATTATTTTTTTTTTACAAATTACAATTCTTAATGGTACATGAACCTTTTCCTACGATTCAATTGTATCTTTCAATGGTACAATGATATATAAAATTCTTAGAAGGGGATACATGTCATTGGAACAATCTTCATTGGATTATAACACATTTTAATGTTATCAAAAGCACATAATTAGGTCACTATTCATAATTGATTGAGAAAACCACTTCATTGGAATTCTAGAGATAATATGAATATTTTCTCCATTAATCACACTTTAAAATGATAAACTACATTGAATTCCATCTGGCTTGCTTTGTCCATCGTTGTTCAACGGGCGACAACGAGTAAAGGTTTTTTTAATTTTAGAAAGAGAGAGAAAGAGAGATAAAGAGAGAGAGAGAGAGTGAGAAATGATAACAGTACATACCAATAAAATTAGAATAATAAGCAGAAGAAATAAATAGGGCAAGGGAATGACTGACCAAAGTGTACCATGGTAGATATTATCGTATTTCTAAAAGGTTATTGGTATTGTGGTAGTACGTAAGTACCTATTTACATTTGTACATCCACACCATTGTATTGCTTAATTTATAATAATTAAAATAGATGGTACACATAGAATGAACAGAATCTTGAAAATGTAACTCGGGTGACAGGTAGTAAGTTGTCGTATGAAAACCTGGATTCCCTGGACCACATTTGTGAACCTGTTTCTTACCGTAGGGGTGTTTTGGTAGTACAGTTTGTTGTAGGAGCTTAGAGGAGTTGTCAATTGGCCAAACCAAAATCTGCAATGTTGGGGGGTGAATTATTTTTTTAAACAACAAATCTTCCGGTGGAGTTCATTCGTTCATTATGTCACACGTGGTCATTAGTTCCGATCAGTATGATCGGTCATATACAGGTTATTTGAAGAGCCTAAAGCTAATTTCAGTAGAAAGTACCGTAAAATGTTTTGTAATTCCGCTTTTAAAACGAAAACTTTGGTACGTCTTCCGAGTGGCTGGGCAGTACATTTACTTCCTTATCTCGATTGTAATCGATGGCGAACTACAACAGCAGTTATTCAAGCGGCACTAGGTAATTGATACGTAATTGACAGAGTCGCGAAACAGAAAATTGCCCTTCGAATTGATTGATCATAACCGAATAAATAGCGAAACTCACGTCTAAACGGGCCTGTTAGACGATTTGATTTCGATACTTGATGTTGATTTTGATACTAAATGATGTCGGTCATGAAATGGCGAATGTGAACACTATCGGACGAGGAGCTCATGAGACATCAGAATTCATGGGATTACACACCGTGACTACTGAGGCTCAAAATTGTCATAAAATTCTTTTAATGCCATCAGAGGTGTCGTCAAGTTGGAAAATCGGTCAACTCCTCAATTCTCGGAAAATCGCTGTTTTAATTGTATCAAGTCCTTTACTCACATTCACACCCATTGGCAACGTGAAACCTCAGCAAACCCGATCCATTCCGTGCGGTTTGGAGGTTAGAAAACTCCAATATCGGCCACATCCATTCGCCAGTGTTTTTCAAAACCTGTCATCTCCAAATCCACCCTGTAGTGTTTTCGCTTATTATATCAAGCCTTTGATAATTCGTAATTTCAATTTCTCATCCTCAATAATTCGTACTCTTGGTTTTCGCACCTCGCGTAAATTCGTACTAATGTCCCTTGAGATACGAGTTATCGTGAGTCCACTGTGTAAGGTATTCTAGACCGCTTACTATAAGTACGCACATAGGAATTAGGAAGATTCCTACCCTCAGTTCCGAATGGACTGCCCAGCCCCAAGCTTCTCCAAATATCCTCTACTTCATAGCTCGATTCAAGAAGGTGACAATAAGATTCTAGCACTATGTAAAGCAGCCCTTCCAAGTCTACGTGTATCGTTTTACGTTAGGTACTTTCGAGTACGTGTGTCAGAAGTTAAGAATTGGAAATCGTGGGTGTCACATTCTATCGGTAACAGTATTGAACATGGTGTCACAAAAAATGGTTGTACAATGACCGCAAGTCGATCATTGATCGCTACCAGGAAAGTAATGCACATTAATCAATAATACATCATACAAGGCGTTGACACGTAATTTCATTACTATGATTTCCTACAAGGTTTATTTGAATGCTATGGACAGTTGTAAAAATATACGAACAACTTGAGTAAAAGGTTTAAACCAACCTATTGCATTTAGAGCGGTGGTTAGTAAGGGAGACTAGTTTTAGACACATTCTTGACAAGCCTACATACAGAAACACCACTGCGTTTGGCAGGTGATGGATTCACATTTGACTCGGCTTCATAAACTAATCAGCCCATCAGGGCTATGAGTCTTTTAACACGAAGTTAAAGAGAAGAAAAATACATGGCTCAAATAAACCGAATCGAGGGTAGTGGGTACCATTCACCGAGCCGGAAGGCTGAATGGCTTATGGGACTGTTTGGGTGGGAATGTAGAAAATCGAATCGTGACGTCATCCGCGACCGATGTCTCCCCCCGAGACTGGTGGAGGAGCGATGGTGACCATTGGGAATCCTGTGGGAGTCGTCACTGAGTTGAGCTACTCCGAATGGACGGCCATACCGTTGGTGCATTTCTGGTGGTCGAACTCGTATTTAACTCCTAATATATCCGCTGGGTTCCCGCCCTGCAACAGGCAAACAAGTTTTTATTAATACACAACTTGGTTAATCAAACATCATTACATTACATTACATCACAATAAGAAACAGCAGGTTGATTCGTTTGGTCTGTGCTGGACCAACTACGGGAAGTACGGGTTCCACCGGCCAGAGGGTGCAATAGACATAATATTGATGATGGTGCACCCAGGTACAGTATCCAGTGCATTACGATAGGTGCAGTACCTAGTTTGATCTAGGGAAAGTATTGGGAAAAGAGTTCTGCACCCTGCTTATGAGGAGGTAAAATCGGCTTACTGTATAAATGATGAGGCCTGCCTAAAAAGTATCCTACTGTCATATCTCTGCATCGGAGCTATTCTTCGGCACTTGGGCCGTGAGGATCTTTTGTAGTAGTCCTCATTTGATTCCTCAAACGCTGAATTTGGAATGACCTTCAGCCTGCGCGTCGCACTAGTCTGAATCGTGTCGATGTCGCCAAACCGCTTTCCTTTGAGCGCCATTTTCAATTTTGTGAACATCCAAAAGTCTTAGGGAGCTAGGTCGGGACAGGTTGGCGGAGGTTGGCAAAGCTGTACAATCTTGTGTTTCGCCAAAACATTCTGCACAAAGTTCGATGAATGCGCTTTGGCGTTATCGTGGTGAAGAAGCCAGTCACAGTTTGACCAAAAACACGGTCATTTTCTTCTTACGGCGTTGCGCAATCATTTCAGTTTCTGCATCGTAACTATAAACCCATGATTCATCACCAGCAACAACCTTCTTATGGAAAGCTGTTCGACGACATCGAGACGATTCAGAGTAATGCGACGCGCGAGCTGAAGGCCATTCCAAAATTGCGTTCGAAGACTGCTTTAAGATGTGGAAGAACTGCTGGGAGCGTGTGGGCTACTTTGAACGATGCCACGGCCGGATGACGAAGAATAGCACAATTGCGGAGGTATGAACGCAGGTTGAGTACTTTTTAGACAGGGTTTATACACTGGGTCCCATAAAGGACTGTAAACCCCATTAAACGTCTGTGTACATTAAATGCACGGGCAGAAGATTTGGCGAGACATTTGTCAGAGTTCGTGGGGCCACAAACAGTTCAATTGCCTTTTCTCATTTACGCATTTCTGAAGGAAAGATATAAGCATAGAAGATACTTCAAACCAACGACCATATCACCATGGATGAAACCACAATAAATTAGATAAAGACACCAAACACGGTTGGTTCAGGCACTGGCGGTGGCAAAGACCGATAATGGACTCCAGCATTCCAATGTATAACGTTATGAATAGTACATACGCAATATGTTCGCCCTACACCCACTTCCTATGGGTATAATAATGACCCTCAAAATTTCAATTCAATTTAGTTCAAGATCCAACCGTCTGGTAGATTGACGTGAAATCAGCAAACAAATCAACCATTTTAGAAGTTGGAAAAGCTCATATTTGACCCACTTGTTGTTCCCCAACAACTTCATCCTTGGTATTTGTCAAAGAACAAAAACATCTGCGAAGTTTGGAAGCTTTAATCCAACCAAAACAGATTCGTTTGAGAAAACCTTTTCAAAGATCGTGTTTTAAACCGTAACATCTTTTATCCTTTATGAATTAAGATCCCATCATAACAAGTGAGCATAGTTTATCATTAATTGGAAGTTGTACAATATTAATCGTTAAACAGGTTAACTTTAAAATGTCTTTTAAATGTTGTAATGAGATTCTTCTCATTACATTATAATATATATTCTATAATATCATATTCCATAAGCATCTTCGTGCATCTCGGCGTCCAAAGCCCATCGGTGTACGCCGCACCGCCAGGCGTGCCAGTTCCTGCAGTCGTTGAATAGATTGAACCCGCACAACTGAAAGAACGAGAAGGATTGCATAGTTGCGATCTGGAGGCGCTTTTCCGAGTCTACAATGCTTTCAAGTCGTTTTTAATATATTCAAAAGTCATTATATGACTTTTGAATATATTATATGACTTCCCTTCAGTCTCTGTTATTTTACAATGTTATGTATGAGAGTGAATTTTGCTGCTACCGTGTAAGTCTAATTACAAAAAAGTAAATACGGTATAGAGATACATCTCAATTATGTAAACACGACACGTTATCGGCCACTTCCAACCGTCGACCTGCCATACTGCAGATTTCTGGAAACGTATTAACAAATTTCGATGGAATGTCTCATTTCCCCGTCTACATAACTACCGTTTCGCCCATTTGTTTTGTCTTTATCCACTGAAGCGAAGAAGTTTTCATTGAAATCCGAAAAGGGATGGCGGGGAACTCCTCACATTATTCGAAGACGCATTGAATGGATAAAATTGCCTCTTCCCGCATTCCGTACCCGCTTCGAATCTTCACGTACGAAATGACCATGACTTTTAGTCTTATTTCTGCTGCTAAATGGGGAAGGAAAAACGTGTACTACTCATCGAAGTGAATGCTTGTGACAGTCTTCAGCTATTTCAATGACTCGTGGGGACTGTCGTGGTCATACTTTTGGTGAGCTTTCGACGCATTTACACGATTTATATTTGTACTTATTTATTTTCTGTTATTGTTCTTTGCAATGGGTGGTAGAATCAGAATGGAAAAGACATTCTACAAGATGGCGTTGAGATTGAGCCAGATAGTGGTAAAAAATTGAGCCAGATAATGAGATTTTGATCGAGTCGAATGACGAGAAACCTCCTTATTCGCGTTTGGATTTTGTCATATGTTCATGACTTCTTCAAATTCAGGATTTCCATTCAGTAAATTGGAGCATTTAACTTTGCTCTGATTGTACCGAGCAGAAGCAGGAGAGGAGCCACTGGCTGCATCCGAAGCCACGATTTTGTCTCGGGCCAATTCCCAATTTCCAATGAAACTACTGTGGGATTATTCCCATTTCTTCGCGCTACGGACATCCATTCGGTCTGACGAAAAAAATCTACTATGTGGGGTACCTTTCCTCATTATTTTCATACACATTCAATTCCCACTGCCATAAACCCGTAGAACAGCTGATTCAAACATACTCAGATACTTTTCGTGTGAATTTACAATTATTGCCGACATCAGTAAGTACAAGTTGAATCCCCAGTATTATACGAATAAAAATTAATTCTAAATAATGTTTCATCATAATATGATAATATTTCATATTTCAATTTTTTATTTGAACAAACATTTTAGCGCATCACTCATCTTCCATATATTTACAGGACTCACAGGGTAATTGTATACAGAGCAGTGATCTATACAGAAGGGTGTGATCTGTTCAGAAGATAATACACCGTTGTGGAAGAATTTGCAGATTTTTTCATTTTTTTAATTACTTCTTGTGAGGATAAGTGCCGATATTTTGATGTTGATACTGCATTAGTAGCGATTATTTTTATTTGAGACTTCAAAAAGGTGGTATTCACTGCCCCTAGTTTGTCCAATTTATATTCTTCGTACAACTAACATTACTCATCTTGTAACTTCTCAGAATTGGTTTGAAGTCAACTCAGTTATTTCGATAAAACATTATCCTTATCTCGGAGCATAAATCCCGTTAGTCTCTTTACTTTAGCCGTTCAGTGGGAAAGCGAGACAGGTGCAGAGACTGATGGGGGTGATGGCTGGCGGGAGCGATGCTTAGAAATCTCAAATGATTCAAGTTGAGTTGGCAGTAAAAGAGCACTTTTCCCGTCGGGAAACCTCTCGGTGCGTCGGTACGCCCCTAGTTTTATGTTTAGGTCTCCTGCCTCAACTGCATCGCTCTGGTAATAGAAGATCTCGACCCTGCCTGTCCGTGTCCGTTCCTGTCCATCGCCAACTTTAACCTCCTCAGTGTCCATAACTCGCACCCTTCAACCCTTGGGCACCTTCAAGCTTCCTCTTTTTTCTTTTTTTAATTTGAAACGGTAAAACTTTTATTTCTTTTCTAAACCTCTGCAAGTTCACTGGGAAATTTCGACGCGTTAGATGTGTTGCGAAAAATACCCCCACATGTGAGAGCCCGACAAATATGAAGTAATAATAAGATAATTTTCTGTATTGTTCATTATCTCCTTTGGTTGAAAAACCTTTGTCTGTTTGGAGGGTTGTAGGAGGCGGTAAGAAAAGAAGAAGTTTTTCCGAGCTTTCGGCTTTAATAAGCCATCTTCAGGATAGCTTAACGAAAGAGACCGAGTTGAGGAAACAATACCTACCTACCCCTGAAGATGGCTTATTAAAGCCGAAAGCTCGGAAAAACTTCTTCTTTTCTTACCGCCTCCTACAACCCTCCAAACAGACAAAGGTAATAATAAGAGTAATCGAGTAAACATAAATAGGTAAATAATGTAACGTATATATGTGGGTCATTTCGCAATTATGGTACAATTCTTGATCAAAGCATTTTTCTCAGAAACTATAATACTTGGACCGATTTTTCTTTTTTTGGAATGTACATCTCGTTGAGCTTGATAGATTGCATGGTGAATTAAGGCTCTAAGCGTATTCTATAGTACCTAAATTCTAGGTTAAACATGCAAAATCCTCACTCCGAACGGTGTACCTACTTCAAGGTTGCTGTGTTCAACAAATGTTCATGACATAGCCTGACGTGGTTTCCTCAGTTTCAAAATTTGGGTCCGTCACAGTGATAGTATTTTATCCAGAAAACCCATCGTTAGTCAAACCCAGGCCCTATAGTAGTGTTGGGAGCACTTTGAAAATCTGTCCCACGATTTTGGCTCACTCCCTAGGAATTTTTTTAAACGCCCGCCAAACCTCTCAGAGTGGGAATTTTTCGATCCCCTAAAGCCTAGGCAACACTGTAACATATCAGCTGTAGAGTTTCAAGTGTTTCAGAAAGTTCAGTAACCGTTAAACCATCCTGCATTCTCTGTTGCAAGTCAGTGGCGTATTTTTATTAACCCTCACTTCTTAGGTTGTATGATACCATTGAAAATCCGATAACTTTTCAAAACACGTTGTGTTAGTGTTTAGGTATAGTAAATGTGTACCAAATGGTCTTTTGACATTTTCAAATTGGTTGCATGGCTAACCTACAGCAAGGGATTTTATGAAAAACCTCACACCCTAGGTAATCACTCCCCAGAAATTTTGAAATTTTTTATTCACCTAGGGTGTGAGCTTTTTACTTGGGAGTGATTTCAATAACTAAATAATATTATATTAATTTATTGTTACAATGATAGGTAACAATCATAATCACTGCTATTATTTCTAATGATTGCCAAACGTGAGTGAAGGGAAGACTCCAATTTGACTCGGACTGCGTCTGGTAAGCGGTCTATCTGTAGGCAGCTACCAGCTTTTTTTTTCTTTTCACCGAATTTTGAAATAGTATGTGTGTTATACTTCCGTCAGACGTGCTCCAAGTTTTGAACCTCTCAAACGTTTGCCTTAATAATGGGAGGAAACTGATTTTCAACTTCTTGAATGATATTGATATTCTGAGCTCGCGCTACCTTATTTAATTGCATCAAAACTACGTCAAAACTGGTCTTGAATAAATTGAGATATTTAAGATTTCTAAATGATATAAATCGTATTTTAAAATATTTTATGTAGAAATGTAGTTCATAAGAAAATGAAAAATTGACCTCGATCTGATTGCTATGAAAAGTAGGGTATTATTTTCACATTTTCTTGCAAAAGCGTGCATGATTTTGAAAGCACTTATGCTGCATTTCTTCGTGATTCCTATTATTCAATAAGTATTTACATTTAGTTCCTCTTTTCAAAGTGTTTTTTTACTTATGAGACTGTTCAAATTTTAATTTTTCACTTTACCATACATTTATCCATCTTTTAATGTTGGAATTTTGTGTACATTCAAATTTTGAAGAGATCCACAAAGTTCAAATAAATGTCACTAATGGTGGCTCAACGTAAGACTGAAAAAATGCTGTGTTTGCATGTTCTTGATACGTTGGGGAAGAAAATAGTTGTAAGCGTTAACAATTCAACTGTAATGGGATTTTCAACGAAGGAGGCGGTATGATTTTAAATCATTCCACATTTTCTTGTAAAACTCAGGAAAAATTAGATAAACTTCCCAAGATTCTTTAAAAATATGCGTTTTTCTCACTCCCTAGATTCAAATAATTTTAATTGATTAATATCTCAGTTATTAGTAGTGATTATGTGCGGCCACATAACAGACTTACTACTACCAACCTCCTGAAGAAGCAAGGCCGAAAAAACTGAGTTTCAAGCCATTTTAGAAATAAAAAATTTGAGACTGAAATTGTACCAAAATTGTAAAACTACCCATATATACAACTCGCCGTAGAAAAATTAGGACAGAGGAGTTCCAAGTGAAGGGCCAAAATCAACCTGCAAATGACCTTAATTGTAACTTTCATGTTCAAGAGTCGATACATAATCACCTGACCGATAATGCTTTGATTGCCTGTGGACCGTCCCAGTCTCCAATTCTTCATAAATGGCAAACGAGGTGATATCAACCTTTCGGATATACAGTCTGTTAAACCCTGACTCCAGTATACAAGCACCGGGTGACTTGTCACCTGCTTGACGACCCCAAAAGTTGTATAGTGTCCTAAATCTTGTATTTTGTAGAAAGAATGTATTAGATTTACTTTTGCCGAGGATATCAAGTTATTTTAAGTGGCGACGAAGGAAAATCCAATTAATCAATTGAGAAATGTCTAGAAGACAAAGGAAACGTGATTCACCAACCTTCGGAAACGAAGGGGACGACATTGTGCAGGACAGGCATTAGCAAGGTATAAGTTACACATTCGCGAGTTCGGCCATCATAAATGGGGAGAAGAAATACGAAAGATACTTATATGGTTGGAAATCCGTACTCCGTACAGACCACATACCACATACCACATACCACATACTGACTTGGCCGAATGCTGTTCTTTCCAGGGTTGTCTCAAGTCACTGAGTAGGCGGGCCTAATGCTTGAATGTACTGGGTGTTTCATTTCGTGACGGCTACAGCTAATTTCAGGTCGACAATGGCCTGTAGCAATTTTTTTACTCAGTGAAAAAATGGAGTTTTTCTATTTTCAATTTTTTTCGAGTTTTCGACTTTACCACACTAAAATGGCCATAACTCCCATAATTCAAATGAAAATTCAAATCTAATTACGCCGTTAGAAAGAACACAAAATTTCCTATCCCTCTAATGAAAAACAAAACTTTTTTGATTTGCCAAAACGGGGGATAATCTACTTGAAAATTATAATTTTTCAAATCGTAGAAATTGCCACTTTTTTCAAACGCTCATAGACCCTTTTAATACGGCACGAGATTGTAGCCTGTGATTTTAAATATTGCACCTGAATATCAGCTTTCCAATGGTATAAGCAAAATAATGCTTGAGTTTGAGAATAATAAAATGAGTTTGAAATATGATTTCATGTCATTCTTCTAGTAAAATCTTTTTTATCAAAATCTTTTTCAAAATTCGTATTGTTGATGTTCGAAGTGTCCGTTTGTCTTTGAACTGTGACCCGCTTCTATCAATGAGCGATGCAAGTTTGTGTTCAGAGGAGTCAGTCCGTCAAACTGTTCGGAAGAAATCTCTTCGTGATAATTAGTTGGTTTTCGTTATTCGCTTCCACACCATGCCGGTATCATTAAGCAACGTTGAATACGCAGATATGATGCTTGTGTATTGCTTACAAACCAGAACGCTAGAGAAGCTTTGAGGGAATATCAACGGCGATTCCCCCACAAGCTGGTCCCCAATAAAAGCGTATTTCCTTTGGTAGAAGTACCATTCTAATGAATTTTGACCGTGAATGCTGTGCTGAGTTTCTGTCTCTTTGTTACTCACAATGCAGGGTTCGGTTCATCTGTATTAAAACAATTCAGTGGTAAGTACCTTAAGAATTATTTTATGTGACTGATCAAAATCGTCATGGAATTAACCGTTGTGCACAATTCGCAACGTACACGTCGGGAGCTATTAACACTAGCCAGAAGATGTTCGATATGGATGGCCAGGGAACACTTTTCATCCATTGAGATATCTTTAAGATTAGTCACATAAAACCCACCAAAAACAACTCCGTTGTCCGCCAAAAAACCTCCGCAGCCGCAAAAAGGAATGATATCCATTTTGCCCGCCAGCCACCTAAATAGGATGCTCGGTGCTTCGCACCTCGCTGTTGAGTGTGCATATAGAAACCTGATCCTTCTACCCCTAACCACCACCACCAATGTTTCCCTGTTCCCTTGTCTTCTTCCTACAACCCCCCTTTGACCCTCCACTGTTTCCTCTGTCGCACCTGCAGGGAGCTTTTCGCTTCTTTCAATGCTGTTGGCGGAAGCTTTTTGCCAGATGAACAAACCTGAATTGAAGCATTACTTCACTGTAGTTGTACCACCACTGATTACTCGTGACCACCAGTAGTACTTGTATAATTCTTAGACGCCTTGCTTTTGCGATGTCAGCCAGCCTGAAAAGGCTCATTGCTTTACTATTTTACCACCATTATTCATTATTAATCATTAACCACAATCATTATACTCGTAATTGGTGTGGGAGAGATTAGAGAAGGTTTGCTGAACGTAAAACCTACGATTTTTAACCAAAATCCGCGAATAGCTCCAGAACCGTTGCGGAAAGTGACAAAATGTGTTACACTCATTCGAAAGCCCATTAAATTTCCTTTCGATCCTTATTGTACAAAAGGCGCTCCCTTTGATGGAATCAAACGTGTGTGCGAAATTTCAGCTCGATCCGTTTTGTCTGCTGGGCTGTAGCCCCGTCAATGAACAACAACGACAAGAACAACGAGAAGAACACAAAAATGTGAAAAATATCAATTTTAAAACTGCTACACCCCCGACACCTGATGGTTCCGAGAGTTGAAATTTGGTTTACGTTCTCGCAGGCACTTAGAGAGTTGGTGTACAAAAAATCAAATCCCGAGACACCAAGGGGCCGGGCTACAGGGGGGTGAAAAACCCAACTTGTTCCGTCGCGTAATCAGTGTCTCAGTCGCTTCGTTTCTGGGCTTCGGTTTTCTTGGCGGGCGGGACGCTCCCGCGTCCCATGATGAGACTTTGACAGGGCTATTATAGGAAATTCCCCATGCATTGCACATCCTGTTTAGCTGCCAATGTCTGAAATTTCAAATATTACCTTCTACTACCAATGATAGTAAACTAACCCTGAAAATCAAACTAGAGAAGTACGTACCTAATCTATTTTAACTTTGTTTAAATAAATATTCTAAGGTTAAACTGTTTTACAGACATGAAACCAAGTGGATATTGTCATCCTTTCTGACCTATGTTCAAGATTTCAAGTCTCTAGCTCAACTCGATTGCAAAATTCCTCCCGGACAGTCAGACACGAAGCGGAGCTGATATAAACGTGGTAAAAACGATCCCGCATCTGATGCAAGGTGAACCCCCTTTTTGAGAGTCTATTGACTGGACCAAGTCCCCGAACCGAAGGGTTCAAAACGATGTTCAGGTGGAGTACGGTTGTGGATGCAGGGTTCTATGGCCTGGAACTATCGATACAAGTGGTTGTTATGTCTGGGCAAATATCTCGGCGACGAAAGAAGAACAAAATAAACCAAAAGGTGCAACGGCGTTTGAAGCGACTCAGATGAATAAGGGTGACTCGGAGTATTGAAGTTTGTTGGTGAAGTGGTGGAAATGGTAGTGGGGCGCTGGAGCTTAGCCTGGCGACCGAGAGAGGACGCGGGGAGCTAAAGGATTTTGTTTTACTGCCAGCAGACGAACTTTTACGACGGTGACTGAAGGCTTGCAGCCCACTTTAAGGCATTCTCTCCCTCAAATACCAACCATAACCACCACCCCAGATTCACGTAAAACCATTTGAAGCTATAACTCTCACACCTCCTCTTATTTCATTAAGCCTTACATATCATCTTTGTTGTTGGTTAATTATTTGGTGGGAGCCCGTGGAGGATATCAATATGGTTCATCGATGTACAATGTTTAAAAAACATTGTTCGGTTTTCAAGCTAGTTGGCAATTTTATTAATGGTGAGCCAGCCTTTTCGGTTTGTTTTGTAACTCTCGTTCAGCATGTGTGACTGGTCTCCCCAAACCCTCAAAATCACAAAAGTTGACCCCGTGTCCAGCCAAACTCCCGAACATTTGTAATTACGAGCTCTATTTATAAATTCTCCGTTGATTGTTATACTGAATGACTCCACACTGACTCCCCTATTTTTTTATTTTTTTTTGACATTTTATGTCTTTACTATGGCACATAAATGAAAAATCGTCACGCGGAGAGCGTTACGCGGAGTTTCTGATGATTTTCGCTTACAACCGATTCGTTGTCACAGAACTTTATCTGCGCCAGTTATCATCGTACAAAATTCGTTCACCACTCGTTGGATAACTCTCGATTTACCTAACCATATTACGTTAACCACTGCGGAGTGCGTGGCCGACAAGCTGCGGTATGAGCGTGATCGTTTAAATAATTGTTTACACACAGGTGACCATTCTCAATAATAATTATTGAGAATGATCACCTGTGTGTAAACAATTATTTAAACGATCACGCTCATACCGCAGCTTCCATTCGTTTTTTTTTTTTTTTTTTTTTTTTTTTTTCTTTTGTCAAGACGAATGGAAGCTTCACAATTTATGATGAACCTTTCAATTAAGTATAACAACTACGCTACTGGGGTAGGTGATGTAGTATAGTTCGAAGGCCCTTGAATCCCTTCTTTAAAGACATAAAATGTCCCAATGTGTTGCAGACTCGTATGCAAGCATTTTGTAGAGAGATTTTATGTCTTTACTATGGCACATAAATGAAAAATCGTCACGCGGATTTATTTATTTTTTTTTTAATATTTTTTTTTTTTTTATAGTGTGAGGAACTGAGCACGTTTTGCAGAGATTCACTTCAACTTACTTTTTAAAATTACTTTTTCAACACCTTTTCTTGTACCTACGCAGATTTTCTTGATTTTTAGCGAATTTTCAAAGCAAAGGAAGCTATTGTTCTCGGTCCAGAATTTTCAAACCTCGAATTTCTGAAAAGTTTTTATACCAAAATCCGTTTCAGACCATCCTGAATCCACTGCCAAAAGACACACAAAAAAATATATATATATATATATATATATATATATTTACAGTAGTTTGCGGGTGAGGATGACCAACACTAGTCGTTGTATCATTTGGTTTATTGTTTTGTAGGATGCATGATTAGGATCTTGTTCCAAGATTGAAACGTTGCAATAAACCAAATGATAACAACAACTAGTGTTGGTCATCCTCACCCGCAAACTACTCTACTGTTTCCTAGTCAAAAAAACCTCCACTATATATATTTATATGTATACAGGGTGTTTATATACAGGTCTCAAAAGTTGTTAACCCCCAGCTAAAATCCTTACGTGACAAGAAAAAAAATCTTTCTTTTCGGAATCTATGTGTAATGCGCACCAACTTTCTTGTTTCAAATAAATTCGAATTCTACGTCAAATTTCATGAACTTTTTACTTTGACAACCTTTTTGTTTGGGCGCACCCAAGAGCGTCCAGAAGCGCCCAAAGTTGGACTAACCCCGTTTGCTCGTAATCTCGATGAGACGGACAAATCCCAATGTGGCACATGAAATTTCATTGTTTTTCGTCACTGAATCACGTGGTGATATCATTTTTTTTAATTGGAATTGATTAAACCAGGATTACAGCCTGAAATATGGTCGTTTTCAAGAAAAATCACCTCATCCTGGCTCTTAATCAGTTTACTTTTAGTTAGATGTGTTTTCGGCAGGTCGGTAGTTATCTAAAGTATCTTGTTAGGCCATGTGATTCAATTTCCCTCGCCCTTTCCCCACCCAGGCTTGGGGCCGGCTAATTTAAAAAGAAATCCTAGTCCTCGGTAATTTTTCTTCTTAACTAAAACAACAAAAAATTCCTTCTTTCCATCGAACACTTTGGAGGAATAAAAGAGATGGAAAAATAAGTAATAGAGGAAAAATTAGGATAGGTACATTTTTCACAGCAGTCGTATAAATTGACGGCCGCTGTCTTCCAAAATCTGTTTTTAAGCCTGCCTTAGCCGGTCTTTCAGCCGTGGGGGGGGGGGGGGGCTAACAACTTGAGATACCCCGTATATATTTATATGTATATTTATATATATGATTAAGTGTGTGTCATTCCTGACGATAACTTTCGAAAGGATTGAGATAAAAAGTTTAAATTTGCACAAAACATCCGCCCTGGCAATTGAAAGGCTAAGTCCGTAGATGGCCAGAATCTGGGCACTCTAAGCGGGGTTTCGGGGAGTTTCAGGAGGGGGAAGGGATTTGAATGATGAGCTACAGACTTGAAATTTTAAACATGGTTCGGAAATGGGTAACAATGCAATATTCACTTGTTTCACCTGGTTTCTCCAAACAAACTGCTTACAGGGTAAAATTTGTAATGGAGAAGGATCTGACATTATAAGAAGCGACTTTATTAATAAATAAATAAATTATTTATGAATTTATTTACAAATAAATAATTTATAATTTTATTAATTTGCTTAATTTATTCCTGCTTATTGTTTCCACAGGTCTTTTCAACTTCAACAACTAAAAGATCTCTTTAGTTGCAAGGAAAAGGGCAGGCGGGGAAAGTGGATATCATAACTTTTTTGGCTGCTGTGGAATGATTCTAGCGAGAATGATTTTTACACGGACTGTTTTTCGGGAGAATTGTTCGGTTCTCCAATGAAAGACTGGCTTACCATTAGTTGCGAGATAGTTGAAATTTCCACAGCGTTACTCGTGAGCTTTTGAATACTTGAATCGTTTATTTAAAACTATGAGTTACGAAAACAGAAACTGTAAAAATGTTATAGCTCAATGATAAGTTGGTGGTAAGTGATAGAGGTGTGGAGGGGCAACCATTTTAAGTCAATTCATGTGTATTACCACGGCTCATTAACTCAGTCCGATATTCTGATTCAAAATAACTTTTTCCTCGTCGGTAGTAAACATTTTACAGCTCCCGTTTGTTATTCACAACAAGGAGCGTTGCTTTTGTGTAGTGAGCCCACCCCGATGGTTTATAGATGTGAATCAGTCTGTAGCGGCGAGGGAGTTTAGGGTATTAAGAGACGCCCTAGCTATCAAACGTTTTGAACTGTATCTCAGGTCTTGCCATCGAGAAAATCGAGGTCTCCCCTTAGTATGATTTGGAAGCCAATGTCACTGACCAATCCAATGTTGGCTAGACACCGGTATAATATACCAATAAACCATTGGAGTTGGACATTCAATTAGTTTGTTCAACGTCCTAGAGCTCACTTGAAGAGTGCAATTGTTTGTCTGTTTTCATCAACCCAAATTTTCTTTTCGAATCTTAGATTCGCATCATAATGAGACCATATCTGCATAATTTGTTTCTTCGGAACACTCGCCATTAAGGGCTAATTTCACGTGCCGAGTCGAAGGTGATCAGCCAAGATAGTACTCTAAGCCAAGCAATGGGCGAGTGATTTGGAGTGAGTCAGTGGATAAATCCATTTTCTATTTTCTCGCCCGAGTAGAACCCCCCACCACTGATTCCTCGCTCGCTTTTTCTTTTTTTCTCTTGTTATCACAAATGTTGTTATTCTTTGTGGTGCCATGTTGTTGACGCGTCTCCTTGGAAACAGTTCACAAACGACGCGGATCACTGGCCGTCTCTTGCCAGCCCTGGGAGCAGTGTGATCACCTACGCTCCCATTGAGAAGCTCGGTAGAGTAATCGGCCTTGTAGCTCGACCGAGGTACTCGGTTGGTGTAATTAGTCCATTAGGAGCGAGTTTCGATTTCAGAGTTATTCTATTGGTTTATTATCTTCAATAATGAACCCCTGGAATCGAACAAAGAAAAATAAAAAATTAACACCACCGTCGGCCGTACGCCTTCTGCACCGCTTTGCCCTGTTAGCGTTGTCCTAAAATTATGAGATTTGGCTTACGGGAATGGACTAGCCCAAGGATAATCCCTGAAACTTTTCATAATCTGAGCGAATGGGAAGGGGTTCAAAACGAATTTTGAAGTTTTGAAAATGTCATATCTCGAAAAATTCAGATGATACGGTATAGATTTGAGTTCACATTTGAATACAGTTCAGTTCAGGTCTAGACAGAAGGGTGATCTGCACAGAAGATAATAAACCATTGTCCAAGAATTTGCAGCGTTTTTTAATCGAAATATATTTTAAAAATGACTAATGAAGTGTGTACGAATTCATAATCGATTGTTTCCCCCGTTCATCTAATAATTCTTGAAATCAGCAAACGGAAATCGATTACGGTGAAATCGATCGATTACTGCAGCTATCGATAGATGATGTCGCAAATATTCGACATTTAAATTTCGGAATTAAATGAAAATTAAGACTTTTCCCAATTGCCATGGTGTAAAAAAAGTTGCCTGAAGAAGCCCACATTGGACGGTGGGAACAGGTAGCTGTTGAGTGCTGAAGCAGCCCATATCAGACATTTAGGAGCGGTGTAAACTCATTGCTAAAAATTCATATGATTAGAAATTATGGAGTACCTAAATAATTACCGAACTTTCGTCTCGCCTCACATTCACCTTCTATTCAGAGCAAGCCGCTAAGAGGCCATTCTTGAAGTACCGAGATGTTCCACAGATGGTCTCACATCACTTTGATCGCCCTCCGCGATTCGCCCTCTGGCCCGATTCGGCGAAAATACGGTGGGTAATTGGGAAGTGGGTTACAGGCGGGTGTCATAACAATTTCAAAAACTCCGTAAATTCTTGACACAACGGTTTATTATCTTCATTGTACAGATCACCCTTCTGTCTAGATCACTCAATGTTGACGACTTTTGATCTGCTCCACCTTTGAGTGCTATTCGAATCAGCTGAGCTAGTATGAAAATTGACCCGACAAGCTGCCTCACGATTCACTCTCATGTTGAGGCTTTTGATACACCCCAACTTTGAGCCCTCATTGTGAACGAACGGCTGGTCGTACAAAGCTGCGGACGGTCTTAAAAAATTCTGAAAAATAAACTCTATCTAAATATAAACTGAAAACTTTACCTTGCCGTTTGAATTTTCCGAGTTTTGAAATTTTCAAAATTTCAAAATTCGTTTTGAACCCCTTTTCCTTGTCCTAGGGTTATGAAAAGCTTCGAGGATCATTGTGGGGTTGGTCCGAACCCGTAAAAAAATTTCGTAATTTTAGCAAAACGCTAACTGGGCAAAGTGCCGCGGACGGCGTACGGCGGACGGACGGATCTTTTTTATTCGATTTTCTGAATCTACGTATCTTGAAACGTAACCCAACAAATTTATTTTGAGGGGGGGGGGGGGAGGGGGTTAAAAATGGTTTTCTTTGGGCGATTCTAATGGTTCATTATTGAACGTAATAAACCAAAATGCACCGGCCCAAAGGGAAGTCCATACTTTTCAATAAGTGGACCATATTCATCCAGAGTATATTTTCTGACGTTATCAGTAAAGTAGTGCGAGATAGCTCTCGATCCGAAAGTTTAGGTAAGTGGCTCTTGATAAGCCCTCTTTTGTTGTGTGAAAATGTTGGGTGATGAAAAATTCATTTTTAGCGCCGGCGCACATTCGAGGAGGATTTACAGAGTATACTAAATATATTTATGTTTCTGCGTCCGTTCGAGTTACTCAAGCGCTCCCCCACTATAACAGTAAAAATCTAGGCGCGGTAGTCTTTGATAGCGACTAACCCAGAGGCACTTTTGTGTTACGATTCTTCCTCGGCAGAGCTGAGGGATATGAGCGCGAGTCGTATTAAACTTGCGAAGGCGTCGCCACTTTGGTTCCACATGAATTATTCATCGACTAAACCGCAAATCGGAGAGGTAGGTTTTTTTCCTCTTCTTTTTTCAATTTAATTTTGTTTGGTCCCATGTGCGAAGGAAGAAGGAAAAATATGAGTGACCAAGTAATCGAAGAGCAGGAAAAATTCCAGTAAATCTACGTGTCAAAAAATTGTCCCTGCAAGGTTGTACACGGATGCACTACATACGGTTCTTAGGATAATGTGTGGCAATATTATGGATCGAATGGGTTCTCACTTTTGGAAATCTAGATGTTTTCAGGATTTTTATTCTTCTCGCTCAACCAGATGACAGGAGAGTATAGTTTGTTATCTCCATGGAAATTCAGGTAGCAAATGTATGTAGCCCGTGTACAAAAGTGGATATTGCGAAAAAAGTCGGATTTTGAGGTTAAGTTGCTGTTTACAAAACGCTACAAGCAATTTACTAAATTTGTCTACAGCAGTATATTATTTCCAACAGTATAGATAACTTTCCTGTATGAATCCACTGCTCAGTGAGCATTAACTAGAAATTAGGAACTACTTAAGTTCCTTAACTATACGACATAATTGAAATAACAAGCTGAAATACTCGTATTTGTCAGTAACTAGCTCAGTAATTACCTCTTTGTGTTTACCTCTAAGTTCCGGGCTGAACTTATAGGTATTTAAAAAGAACTCTGAATAAAATAATTACTTCTTGATAAAAACTGGGAGAAAGATGGTTCAAACAACACGAGGTTCGTGGTCTAGGGACGCGGGAGCGTCCCGCCCGCCAAGAAAACCGAAGCCCTGAAAACCGAAGCGAGTGAGACACTGATTACGCGACGGAACAAATTGGGGTTTTCTTCCCACTGTAGCTCGGCCTCCTGGGTGTCTCAAGAGTTGATTTTCTGTACACCAACTCTCTAGGCCCACGTGAGGACGTAAACCAAATTTCAACTCTCGGGACCATCAGGTGTCGGGGTATAACAGTTTTAAAATCGCTATTTTTCAAGTTTTTCGTGTTCTTCTTCTCGTTCTTGTTCATTGACGGGGCTACAGCCCAGCAGACAAAACGGATCGAACTGAAATTTCGCACACACATTTGTTTCCATCCAAGGGAGTGCCTTTAGTAAATGTTGTCCCCCTCCCCCCATTTCACCCCCCAATTAGGGACTTAGGGGAATTTCAAATGGTCATAACTTCTTTTGTAGGAATTTCAAATGGTCATAACTTCTTCAAAATTCAAGCTTTTCCGGATTTTCTTTTTTAGTTCTATTCAACTTTTAGAATTGA
Organism: Stenodema calcarata; assembly: GCA_963920205.1. Taxonomy (NCBI): domain Eukaryota; kingdom Metazoa; phylum Arthropoda; class Insecta; order Hemiptera; family Miridae; genus Stenodema; species Stenodema calcarata. The sequence goes on along the minus strand of OY986048.1, from coordinate 57,501,883 downwards.
TCAATTTGAAATCAAAATGAGCTTCCTAAAAAGAAAAAGAGAGGAGTTAAGATGGTTTTCTATTTTCAATGATAACTGCCGTAAAAATTGATGGAAATTGGTGCGGTTGGCCGTAAAATGTTCGTTAGGATGTCCAGTATAATATAGTATAATATAGTATAATTATAGTATAATATTATGCTCAATGATTTTGAACTGAATCTCAATCGATTTGGCTAATCCACAGCCAAAAATAGTGCATCTACTAATTTCCGAAAACATCAAAGTTGAACGGTGGTCAGATAAATTGTCGTAGAGTTGCGTGTGTATAAAGAACTGTTGTGGAGGAATTTGGAGCTTTTTTTCGCTCAGCCCTTAAGAATTTTTGGCTTTTGAACTTGAAATAGAAGAATGAAGCATTATTAGTGATTACCTTGAGCATTCTCATTGGCCGATTATTCACGGTCATTGGTCAGTCTAGACTCCACAGTCAACAACGATGAACGACATTTGTGAGGGACAAGATCATGGTAGAATTCCAGAACCGTGTAGTTCATATTTTGGCCTGAGCAAGAGTCACCAAATATCACCAAATCTCAAACTCCTAAAGGCAGAGCGTGGAATACAGAAGTGTTCAGCGTACTGCATCAGTTCCTTTCAGGGCCACTGCCTTGTCGCAAGTGTAAAAGACTACTCGCCGTTCGACAGGGTCTGGACGTTGAAATACTAGGTATTTGTAGTACCGCATTCGAGATCTAGGTTCTCTTCTTGCCCACAATATACGGACAAATTACTTCCTTCGCCGAAAAATACATACCTGGTCAGGTAGTCTTCAACATTCAACCTTTGAGGCTGTGAAATCTCTATTACGACAAACATCCCCTCCTTTTTCCCTAGGGCCATTAGGACGACTTGTGGCGTATACATCGCAGCAAATATGTTCTGACAAAAACTCATTTCTGTCGCTGCTGGTCGATGTTTTTAAACTAAAAACTTTTAATTCCCTTCCGTCTTTTCTGCCCAGGGAGGCTCTGCTACGTCAGTCCATTGTATGTTCATGCTCGTAAAAGGTAGTACAATATTTTATATAGTGAATCTCTGGTAAAGCCTGTAAGGAGATTCTTCCAAAGAGAAAAATTCCACAGTTATGCAGCATGGCTATAAGAGCGAATTGTCGAAATAACTGTTTTTATGTGAAATGCCTCTATTTTACTGGTCTTATAACAAATTTCGTCTTCTTTTATTGCCGAGTAGCACCGAGTAACACAGTTTATAGATTTTTCAACGCTGAACACAAATTGGAGTCGTCTCTAGGCATTTGAAAGACGAACATCGCGGAGTTAGTTTACAATTCCAAACCGAAACACGGCCGTGTAAGCTGACTTCAATGGAAAAGTCATACCTTACGCCAACGAAGCGAAGTATCTGGGAATGACTCTGGATGCCAAACTCCGATGGAAAGCACATGTCAAAAAGAAGAAAAAGGAACTCAGGAACAAATTCAGAAAAATGTATTGGCTGATGGGTCGAAGGTCATCCATGTCAATCTATAACAAGCTAACTCTATACAATCAGGACCTTAAGCCAGTCTGGACCTATGGTGTCTAACTATGTTGATGCGTACGGTTACACGAGAAATGATCGACTACACTTAGAAGTTGAAATACCTACAATCAAAGAAGTTATCAAGAAGCAAGCACTTGCCCATCATCCCAGATGCTCCGTGGCCACATCAACGACGAGGTCGTCCGACTCTTACATGTTGATGGTCTACTCAGAAAGCTCAAAAGAACAAATCCTCTGGGAGTGGGGTGTGCTGTGAAAACTAGTTGAGTGAAAAAGTGATTCAGTGAACCCAGTGTATCAGTACAAAAGAATCCAAGTACGTACTCTGTCTTCTATTTATTCTCACATATTTTCAAATGTAAATTGCTTATAAGAAAAAATCTTGGCGCAATAAAAGTTTTCAGGAAAAACAAAAACAATGGTATAGTCAGAATTGCAATATCTCATTCCGTTATCAGATTAGAGCAGTTGAACCGTTAAGAACATCTCAAGTAACAACCACGTTTCTTCACCTTCAAAGTGCTGCAGTTTGAGAACGGAGTAAGATGTCGCAATTCTTAATGCACAGCGTAAGAAAATCTTTAAAATAAGGTGTCTCGTGTCAGACTGTTCAATTTCGAGAATTTTCTAACTGAGAGCAATAGCGTTATTTTCTTCAAAAATTCGCGAATGAAAAAGAATTTACATTTTTTGTTGGAAAATGGCTCTCGTCTTTGGTGAGTTAAGCATTCAATCACTGTTTTGCGGTGGAAATTGGAAACTTGATGGTCTGTGAAAGTTAATCTTGGCTTCTAAGTCACTGTAATTGTTTAAACCACCCGTGAACTCCATTTTCCTCCGCAAAAATAAGGAAGTTATTGAAAGGTGGCCGTCGCTACCGTTGAATGTTTCATACCACGTTCAGTATCACTTTGTCACAGGAAAACTTTGGGATCGTTGGAAAAATGAAAAGAATTACGTTTCAAAGTACTGGCCCGGAACCCAATTTTTATATTTCAATGTGCTAATCGTTTTCAGATTAGGCAGAGGTGCTTCTTGCGCTTGAACAAAATGTTTACGTTGATCTTAGTAACTTGGTAGTCTTCGACTCTCTAGAAGTAACTCTCTGAACGGGTCAATCAAAAATATTGTGATGACAGCACTATAATTAATGAAATTACGATGATTGGTTATGTCGCTGATACTGGTGGCAAGTAATGGCCAGTGAAGAAGAAAAAATAAAATACGCGTTTGGAATCGTTATTTATGATTATTAAATGTTGAATTGATTTTGAAGCCAACATACGGATATGAAAGAAACAAGTTTTTTTCTCTCCAGAAAAACCCCTTCATTGACGCAGTATGTTGATAGCGGTAGCTTTAACGACCATTCATATTATCATTAGTCGGGGACCACAACTACATGTAATGAATGATTGAATGACCACAGAAAAATAATTAATGCTACCTTAAAGACTCACCTGGTGACTCATGAAGTAGAACGGTATTTCTGTCGTGGGTGGGAAGGAATTGTGTTCACTGAGGGGAAACGCTCCATGCCTCGAGTGCTGGAATGAAACAAGAAATCAGATTGTCTTGTAATCTCTACGATAATTGCGGTATTCATTGTTTTTCCTATTTTAAATGTGTCAAATCGAAAACATCGTAATACCTATGTGGGAATCATAAAATTCTCCGTGTTCAACTCTGCTGTCAGACAGCTGGTAGATAAGAGACTGTCACATGGTCTCAATTCGGGGTTATAAGCCAGTCAAAATCGTCACACAAACGCTGCAAACACTATCACAATGGTTTATCATCACCCTTCTGTCCAGATCACTAAATGATAGATGAAACGTTTATAGAGATGATGAATTAATTACAAATAAATTGTACCAGTATCATTCTGGGGTATGTAATTCCACGTACCAACATTATTAACGTTAATGTATTAACTAATTATTAATTGATTAGAAATTATCGTTAGTTATTAATCATTATTAGGATCAATTGCTATTAATTATTAACAGTTATTATGTTTTATTATTAAGAACCATTATTAATTAGTAACAATATTATGATATTTGGAAAAACCATGTGCTGTTCGAATCAGCTGGACAAGTATGAACACTGCCGCATGATTCACCCTCAGGTTGACGAATTTCGATCTGCTCCAAACTCAAGCCCTCATGGTGAACGAACTCTGGTCGTAAAAACCTCCGGATGGTCTTAAACAAATCCAAAAATTAAACTTCATCTAAATGTGAACTAAAAACTATACCGTTCTACCTGTTCTTTACGAGATATGAATTTTTCAATATTTCAAAATTCGTTTTGAACCCATTCCCCTTGACCTGGGGTTATGAAAGTTTCGAGGATCATTTTGGGGTTGAGATTATTATAATGAACCGTCGTGTCAAGAATTTTGGGGTTCGAGAACCGTTGTGTCGAACCCGAAAACTAAATTTCGTAATTTTAGCACAACGCTTACTGGGTAAACAACATTTTTTCTTTGGTCGATTCCAATGGTTTATTATAGAAGATAATAAACCTAAATCCGTCCGTCCGCCGTCCGCCGTCCGCGGTACTTTGGTATAAAATCGGGCCACTCTAGAGCGGTTTTGGGGAGTTATAAGGGGGAAAACTTACCAATAAATTCCATAAATGAAACCGTCTAACAAGTGACACTTGATTTTAATGGTTTGTTTTACGCTGAACACGATGGTGAAGTCACAATTGCGATATTGTATTCCGTTCTCTAACTGGAGCACTTTGACGATGAAGCAACGTGGTTGTAACTTCAGCTGTTCTTCACGGTTCAACTGCTCTAATCTGATAACGGAATGACTATCGCAATCCTGACTTCACCATCGTGTTCAGCGTTTGGATATCTATAAACTGAGGTGTTACTCGGCAAAAAATGGATACAAAATTAGTTTTAAAACCAGAAAATGGAGACATTTTCCATAAAACCAGTAATTTTTTTGTTTATTTCATTTTTTCAAGGACTACCTATACGTAGTTTGTCGTGTGACGGGTAAATGATATAGCGATCTTATTAAGCTTAAATGTATTTCGGGCAATTTGTGATATTGGGGAATGGGAGCAGCTCCTTGAGGTAGGGATAATGTGCCCTCCACGTGTGTTCGGAAAGAGGGTTGTCAGCCTTACAGACACCCATGCGGCATTCCTTGTCCACATTCTGCGCCAAAAAAAGGAGTTGTCCCTAAATGATAATTCAAAACCCCCCGGGAGTTGAGCATCAACCTGTTAATCTCTATCATCATTGTAAATGAAGCTTCGGATAATAAAAAAATTGGGTGGACAGAAATTTCGGCATCTTGGCTGTAATTAGTGATAATTGTCGTTCCGCGAGTGTCCACCATTCACAACTGAAAGTGAAGAGGAAATCATGGAGTTGAGGCACCCTGGGGGAATCGAAGTCCGGACAGGTGCTAATCTACCGCCTGCGTCACAAGTCTTCGATCGCCCAACTACAGGATTATCAGAATCATCAATTATCGTTTCATTATATTGTAATACAATTGGAACTCGAATACCCGGATTAAACCATCATCGGAACTCCGAAATTAATTCAGCTTGAAATGAATTCCTCAATTGAATACTTGGTGTGCACAGTTTATAGTGCGCCGAAATTCAATCCGATTATGAAAATCTTCTATTATGGGCAAATACAACTTGGATTCGTCATGATGATGGCCCAGAAAAAACCAAATATAATAAAATAAAAAACCAGTTTTCTGCGAACTACTTAGCATGGAAAGGTTTGATGACTGGTACTCGTATTAAATACCAGTCATCATAAATTTTATCCTCGAGCAATATGTATTCTATTTCTGAGTAATACCAAATTAGTTTTTTGATTGAACTTAGTTATTAACCTTTTTAATTACACTACGAAAATACAAGAAAAAACATGTTTCACAGGACGATGTACAGGCGAAAAGCTCAAATCGTACACCGAAATCTCCAAGCACCCTACGAATTGGGGGAGCTGGCCAATACCGAACGCCTATTACTTTGACGAGGATACAGACCAAAAACTGTAGACAACAATACAAAACACGTCTTTTTCATTTAAATTTTTTATTCCCAACTTTCCAAAATAGAGTAATTGAGGGGATAGTCAATGCCCCGTGGTACATAAGAAATGACGAAATGTAAGTTTAGAAATGATCCGAATCTTGATCAACAGTGAAGCGGTGCAGGTTTGGATCGGCCAAAACCACCTGACTTATGTATTTAAAATGAACGGTCCAGTGTGCTTGTTATGACACGGCTCATTTGTTATCTTCTGGATTTTGGTATATAAACGTTTCGGAAATTCGAGTTTCAAAAATTATGGACCGAGGTCAAAGCTTCCTTTTCTTCGAAAATTCGCTAAAATCTGGGTGTGCTGGACTCAATTCCAAAGTTAACAAAGATTTGAGGGATAGTTTGGGGATGGTAGAGGGAATTTTCGCTGAGTTTTTGGAACACAAGGGCCCTGACGTCATCATTCGAAGAACTCTGTTCTGTTAAGATTGAACTCGTTGAATTTGGGTTTTACACGCTGAGCCCCAAGTTGAGCAGCCATATTGCCATAATGGTCGTACACCAGCTTTTTGGTTTATTATCTTCGATAATGAACCATTGGAATCGCCCAAAGAAAAAAATTTTTTAACCCCCCCTCAAAATTTGTTGGTTTACGTTTCAAGATACGTAGATTCAGAAAATCGAATAAAAAAAAACTCTGCAAATTCTTGACACAACGGTTCATTATCTTCTTTGTACAGATCACCCTTCTGTCTAGATCACTAGGTCTAAATGTCTAGATCCTAAATGTTAGATTAATTATTATTATCAATTATCACTAATTATTAACAATTTTATCAAGTACCTACTGAAAATTATTATAATTTATTGTTAGGTATTAATAATTCGTATTTATTAATAATAATAATTATTATTAATTATGATTAATTAATACGATATAATTCTGGGGTTTTTAATACTACGTCGGTAATAATTTTTCTATAAAAGAAGTACCTACCAACAAACATTCGAAATTACCTTCATTTCCGTAGCACGAAACGCACCTCAGAACAACAAACTCGACATCACTTAAGCAATATGATGATCCTAAGAGCTTGTTAGTATGAAAATGGACCTGTATTTCAACAGTTTGATCCACGGTCGTGTTGTGAGGCACAATCTTTGAGCCGTCATTGTGAACGAACGGCTGGTCGTACAAAGCTGCGGATGGTCTTAAAAAATTCTACGGAACAAACTCTATCTAAATATGTGATAAAAAACATACCGTTCTATATGAATTTTTCGAGTTTTGGAATTTTCAAAATTTCAAAATTCGTTTTGAACCCCTTCCCCTTGACCTAGGGTTATGAAAAGTTTCGTGGATCATTGTGGGGCTGGTCCAAACCCAGAAACCAAATTTCGTAATTTTAACTCAACGCTAACTGGGCAAAGTGCCTCGGACGGCGGACGGCGGACGGCGTACGGCGGACGGCGGACGGCGTACGGCGGACGGACGGATTTTTTTTTATTCGATTTTCTGAATCTACGTATCTTGAAACGTAAACCAACAAATTTTGAGGGGGGGTTAAAAAATTTTTTTCTTTGGGCGATTCCAATGGTTCATTATCGAAGATAATAAACCAAAAATCCGTCCGTCCCCCGTACGCCGTCCCCCGTCCCCCGTCCGCCGTCCGCCGTCCGTGGCACTTTGCCCAGTTAGCGTTGAGCTAAAATTACAAAATTTGGTTTCTGGGTTTGGACCAGCCCCACAATGATCCTCGAAACTTTTCATAACCCTAGGTCAAGGGGAAGGGGTTCAAAACGAACTTTGAAATTTCGACAATGTCATATCTCTAAAAATTCGCATGGAAGGGTGTACTTTTTAGTTCACTTTTGAATGACCTGAAAAATTCCGAATCTTTTAAGACCAATCGGAATTTTGTGCGACCAGCCGTTCGTTCACAGTAACCGCGCAAAGGTTTAGGAAAAACACTAAACTTTCGCGTCGAAAACGGCCGTTATGTGACCCAACCCCCAGACGCCCAGAATAAAACTACCTTTTTTCATCTTCCCGGTAAACTACAGTCTACAAATTTTAACCGTGAGTCGGGGATAGACCACATTGCAATTATTCACTCGGTTTCTCATGTGTAAAATTGTTTAAATAATACCTTTTTGTAATAATACAAATTAAATTTTGATGATGATCTATTGACTTAAAATTTTAAAAATAGTTCAGAACCGGATCACAATGCAATATTCACTCGGTTTCTTGTCTTTAAAATTGTTTAAATAATACCTATTTGTTTAAACAAATTAAATTTTGATGATGAGCTAGATACTTGAAATTTTAAATATAGGTCAGAAATGGATGACATTTCAATATTCACTCGGTTTGTATGACATGGTATGAGTATGGTATGGTATATTATTGTATGTATTATTTGGTATAGTACAGTATCGTATGATAGGAAAGAAATTCGTATGGTATGGTATGAGTACGGTGAGAATATGGTATGGTGCCGATTTCCAACACAGTCTGGTATAGACAGAAGGGTGATCTGCACAAGGAAGATAATAAACCGTTGTGTCAAGAATTTGCAGAGTTTTTAGTTCCAGAGGCAGTGGAGATTGTTCATTGAAAAGTGGTTTCAGCATATTTATACGGTTTCTGGTCCGCTTAATCAAGTTGTCAACGTGAGCGTGGAATGTGAGTTTAGCGTCGAGCTGGATTCCCAGGTACCTCAAGGATTCAGTTCTTGGGATGTCACTGTTATTGAAGCGCAATGGTAATGTCTAAAAATTTCGTTTGTACGTAAATGCTACGTTGAAGGATTTGGTGGGGTTCACTCTCAGCGGTGGAATAAAAAACACGGGAACCAAGAAGCACTCAGCAAATTATTACAATTTCATTCGCAGGAATAGGAAAATTGTAAAGGGTATCGTCAAGAGTGTATCGACCTGTGAATCTACTGGAATTCGGATTGCAGATTAGCCTTCACGAAAACACCATTCATTGGGATTAAGGGGTTCAAAAAGACCTTTCTCACTTCTCCGTGCGCTTGAAAAATACAGTTGACTCATCATACGAGGTTGTTTTCGCTGTCTGTCTGGAGAGACGTTCATCTGACTCTTGATTTTATCGACCGAGCCCAATCCACATACTAATCCTTCTGAGGGACTTGTAATTCAGGCAGCTTCTCATTGACTACCCACTACTCTTTTTGGACAGACACTTTGTTTTCCTTCAAGATACGAGTCGTAGAACGAGAGAGAGCCCTGACTAATTAGATGGCGAGCAGATCAAGGTCTTGGACCTCATTATAAATACAGTTGGCTAGTCATAAATCATAGTTTTGGTGCTGTTATGCTGACTTGAACATCTGTCTCCAAGTTCAAATAGGTATCACTAGAGCTCGCTCGCATTTCAAACCTCAGAGCCCAGGAATACGAGATCGGAATCGCAACCCAGCTCAATGAACCAATTACTAAGCGCCCATTATATCTATTCATATAGTTTATTTCTAATACCACGAATTCCCCCTCCCGCCTGTTACCGTCCGACGCTTCCGAGTTCCGACTACATACGAAACCTATTCTGTTAACCTCCTAACCTCCTTCTGTTTTTTGTTGGGAGGGCTTTATCCGGAATTCGGGGTTTTACTTATTATTATTTTTTACTCGGGTTCTGTAATAATCGCGGCGTCAAGCGTAAGCTGAAAGTGTGTATCCTTCAGAGAATTAAAGAAAAACGTGAAGTCCTGTTTGGACAGTTTTCCGGCAAAATTCGAAATCCGTCGAAAAAGTGAAGTTAATTCTCGCTCGGAATACTTTCTTGCGGCGTCGGCGTACTTCATTTGGAGGATTCCCATCCTCCGAAGATGAATCAAACAATAAATTGTCCTACAATGTCACGTCTCTATCACTCATAATCCAATTTACAGGAGAACCTACATCAATTTCAAATAAAATTAGTGCTTACTAATATTTTATGTATTTCCAATATATTAGTGGCGATTAAACAACAAAATGCTAATAATATTAGTATAACAACTAATATTATCACTACTAATATTATTTAATTATGCAACAGAAATTATTAGTTATGTGTCACCAGAATGGGTAAAATATCACGTGTCACGCTATGGGTTAAAAGGATATCCATCAGGAACTAAGTACTGGCATCATATTGTTCTACCCAAGAAAAAAAGTAGGAAATATATACTGGAGGATAAAATATAAAACGTAAAACAGCGGGATATTGAAGATGAAAATGGTTCACAACTTATTCTGGGGTTGTGTGTACTTTATCCATGTTCCTGGGAGAGAGAAAAAACGGATACAACAGACGAGCTCTGACCACAATGGGATGAGAAATAAAATCGACAAAAAAGGTAAGAAGAATAGTCTAACCCAATTTATCATTATACATATATAGCAGCGTTAGTGACACATGTTTCAAAACGTGAACATATTATTTCCATTAACACCTATCAGGAAAAAATGGAAAGAACAATGAAGATATGAAATACCTCCTAAATACTCGTAAAATAAAATAAAATGCACCTATGTAGGTAATACCAACCAGATTGACGATAAAACTGTGATAAAATGTGATACTCTGCATATGAGATCAACAGAAATTATTGTCATTTAACAGAATAAGAAACTTTGAGAATCGAAACTGAAAAATAGGAATGTATGAAGTAATTGAGAGCGTAATCGTGCACTCACGTTACTGTGCGCTTGAAAGGTGAAGGTCGGCAGCCGAGTATTACGTTAGGGGGCTTGCGGTGGACAATGTACGGTGGAAATAGACTTCTCATACAAGTCTAGTGATGGTGGAAAAGTGGCAATCGATTCTATAATTCATAGAAAAGGAATACATGTCAATACATGTCTCGCCTCTTTGATTCGGTCCTGAACCGAATGATTCAAGTAATATGTTGGGCTGCGCGCCCGGCAAATGGTTAAGAGTGGTAATCGTCAGAATTAAAAAAAAAAAATTTGTGTTCTGTCGATTTGTGATAAGTGAAGTGGACGACGTTCAGTGCAATGGAAGACCATTCAGATGCTGAAGAAGATGGAGGAGTAGATTACTCTAAGTCTTCAGCCAGTAGATCCCAGGATGCCTTCAGATGAATGTACTTACAGCTGATTTACAGCATCTTACTCCTATAGGGTGTATCACTGAACTCGCTGATGTACAAGTAACTGATGTAAACATAAACTTATGTTTGCCGCAAAGCTTTCTTGAATGGTGTTGGTGAAAAAGAATTTAAAATATTCAAGAAAGCTTGAAAAAAGAGGGAAAAACACCCATTGTCAAACGTGGGTCCACCATATGAAGTAAAGGAAGATCAAGCCACAACAGCTACTCAAAAACAAAGAAAACTTATCTACCAGAAGATCTAATATCCCTCCAAAAAACACTCCGCAAATATCATTCTACAGCAGCTGGAAAAAGTTATGATACCCACTTTCCAACTAAAGCGATGTCCTAACCATTTCACAAGCACCGTACCCGTTTCGAAATCTCCCATTGGCGCCATGGCTAGAGGTTTTTATTACTACACATCTATGGATTAGATGGGGCCAAGAGGAGGTTTCGAAACGGGTACGGTGCTTGTGAAGTGGTTAGGACATCTCTTTAGTTGGAAGGAAAAGGGCAGGCGGGGGAAGTGGATATCATAACTTTTTCCGGCTGCAGCAGAATGATATTTGCGAGGCTGGGTGATTTTTACACGGAGTGTTCTTTTGTGAGGGGGGATTACGTCTTTCTGAAGAACATGGTAAGGGTGAAAAACCGGGTTTTCGAAGTCATATAACTCAGGCACTGCTTAAAGTTGAAACGAAGCTCTGTACAAAATTTTAAGTCAATCGACGAAGGTGGAGAGGCTGTAGCCTTAACCGTCTGAATAAGGAGGAAAACATGGTAAGGGGTTTTTGAAGTTATATAACTTGGCTCCTTTTAGTCCTAGCAACATGAAACTTTCAGGGCTTTCTTTGATCCACACCAAATTTCATGTTGATCGGCTGTGGACCCGTAAAAAGTAGCCAAAATTAGGCTTCATTTCAGTTTTTTGTTCCTACAATTTTCTTGGGTTGAGATAATGGGTCAAATCCTTACAATGGCACTGGGTCATGGTATAAAGAAGGTCTGTACAAAATTTCAAGTCAATTGATCCTGTTACCCAGGCTGTAGACTCGTCAAAGTGGGCAATATTAGCATAAAATTTCTGTTTTTTTGTTTTTGTTTCTAGAACTCTTTTGGTTAAGATAATGGGTCAAAAAGCTCTGTATTAAGCTGAAACGAAGCTCTGTGCAAAATTTCAAGTCAATCGGTGAAGGTGGAGAGGCTGTAGCCTTGACCGTCCGAAGAAGGAGAAGAACACGGTAAGGCCGAAAAGCCTCGCTTTAGAGCTAGCAACTTGAAACTTCTAGGTTTCTCTATTATCCACACCAAGAATACCCACACCAAATTTCAAGTTGATCGGTCGAATAAAAGCCGAGATATGGACACCAGGAAAACGCGTTTCGTGGCCTCCGTTTTTCTCAACTTGTTTGTTTGGCGGGCCAGAAATTTTAATATAAGCTTTGCATATCCTCGCAGTGACCCCTGCAGTAGGTGCGATAATGTCATTGTTGCAACAAAGGATCCCCATACTCAAGTTCAAAACACGTCTGATTCTTCAACACGTCTGAAAAAAAGTCGCTGAACAACGAAATTAGAACATGCAGACTGAAGCCCAATCCTTTTAATGCGGTTGTTGTTGACCAATCTCTTATTGGTGATTGGTTAACCCTGCTTGATTCCATTTATGTACAGAAACCACCATTCAAATCCGGGTCAATTCGAGAACTTGGAATATCATTCGACCATCCACGATTACTAGAGCATAGGGACACGTACAACGGGAAATGGATAACCTCCATCATCCGTGGAAGGATTCTCGGGCCTCGACAGGAAGCTGTGCCTTTCAATCAGTTTTTATTGCAATCCTAACTTTATAAAAAGCTGCGGCCACTATCAAACGAAAACTGTAGAGACCTCGATCACCTTAAACAGTTCTGTAGCTCAAAGAAGACAAGGAAGTATTACGAGGGACTACCTCACCCTACAAGGAAGAAGAAGTAAAAACAAAGAATAATGATAAGAAGGGTAAGAATAAACAATCATCAGTATAAACAAGAATCGTCATTAGCTAAGTTCCACATTTTGTTACTTCGTGATGGTGTTAGTCAAAGTATCGCCCTCTTTCTTCCGTGTTTATACTGACAACACCCTTTTCTTCCTTGTAAAGTTCGAGTTTATGTTACGTATTTAATTCTTAATTCCTGATGATTCATATGCATTAACGACTAGTTTAGGAACCCACTGGATTCAGTACACATGCAATACTGACATACTAATTTTGTTGACATTTTGAACAAGTTCAAAATCAGAAAAGAAGGATATCACCCTTTTTTCCTCTGGTCTCTTCACTTGGTAAGCTTAGGTGTTTATCTATTAAATCTATAGCAGATGAATGAAAGACCAAACTGCAATGAGTATTCCACGTTTTAGTAGTCGGATAGGTTTTAATGATGCATTGAGGTTGCAACCCCTTAAAATATAACTTTAATGGCATTTCAAATAATCAGTATCGATATGCACCATTGAAAACTATTGAGGGAAAAACTACAAAATTCAAATTGTCCAATCCTCAATCGATCCGTTCAGTTGTTTTGACAGATAGGCGTAGGTGGATACGAGTTGGTTCTGTAAATAAATCAACGTGTCAAGTGAACTTGCTTTGTGCTAGTGCAGGGCGCGATAATCTGTCGCTCGTCATAAAAGAGGAGCAGCCGAGTCTTCACTCCCCGAGATTGGCAGTGAAATCGATTGCAGTAAAATGTAGCCGTCGCGCCGTCTCCCATAGCTTCACGTCCCGACTCCAATAATCCCTTCGGCCCTTATCTACTTTACTTCCGCCTCCTCAAGACACTAGGGTATGGTAACGTCGATTTCGCGAGCCTTAGATTGTGTCAGGACTCTTTGGGATTGAAATCTATACAATAATTAAACAACGACAATTCAATCAATCCTCGCATCGAAATTATTTCTTTTCAATGTATACTTGTCCTATATAGGTTTTCCAAATCAAATTGAGAACTTCCCTAATCAAATTGAGAACATTCCAAATCAAATTGAGAATTTTCCGTTTCTAATTGAGAATTTTCCAACTCAAATTGAGAACTCAGAACTTTTTTTGACACAGGTAAGTATACAGGGTGTTTCCTTTCGTGACGGCCACAGGCTAGGAATCAATTCTACAGCTAATTTCAGGTCGACAATGTCCCGTAGCAATTTTTTTTTACTCTGCTAAAGAGTTTTTTCAATTTTAAGATTTTTTCGGGTTTTCGACTTTATTGCACTAAAATGGCCATAACTCCCTCAATTTACATAAAAATTCAAATCTAATTGCTTCGTTAGAAAGAACACAAAATTTCCTATCGCTCTAATGAAAAACACAATTTTTTTGATCCGCTAAAACGGGTGAAAAGTCTACATGAAAAGGAAAATGTGTCAAATCGTTGAAACGCTCATAGACCCCTTTAATCCGTCACGATAATTTTAATCTGTAGTGTTATATTTTGCGCCAAAATATCAGCTTTCTAATGGTATAAGCAAAATAATGTTGCAATGCAGTTTCGAGGTAGAAAATTACGTTTGAATAAAGAAAAACGTAGTTTTTCAGAGGAAAGTCCGGTTTTCACCAATCGTTGACCCGTCAGGTAAAAAATAAGTTTGAACTCGGATTTCATGTGATTCTTCTAGTAAAATCTTTTTTATTATCCAAATTCTTATTGTAGGTGTTCGAAATGTCCGTTTGTCTTTGAACTGTGACCCGCTTCTATCAATTAGCGATGTAAGTTTGTGCACGGAGGAGTCAGTACACGAATTCAGAGGTGAGTACTTTAAGAATTAGTTTATGTGACTAATCTTAAAGATATCTCATTGGATGAAAAGTGTTCCCTGGCCATCCATATCGAACATCTTTTTACTAGAGTTAATTGGCCCGATGAGTAACTACGTTGCGAATTGTACACAACGGTTAATTCCATGATGATCAGTCACATTCTATAATTCTTAAAGTACTCATCTCCGGATTTTTTTGTAAGCCATGAACAAGCATCATATCTAATCATCACAAAGATTTTTTCCGAACAGCGCGACTGACTGACTCCTCCGCGCACTAACTTGCATCGCTCATTGATCGCTCCGATTAATCGATTAATTTTCATCGATGTTTAGCTGCCGATTATTTTTATTAATAAATTATTATTACTGCTATTGAATATTTTTCCAGTGTTTCTAGACGTAATAAGAAGCATCACACAAAGTTTTGTGAAAAAATTTCGAGAAAAAAAGTTACGCGCTCTAATGGGCTAATACTGATTAATCGGTTTTTGATTACATCAGGATTTGAAAGCATTTTTTAAGCATATTAGAATTCATCAAATCCTGACGTAGGTAAACAACGACCATTTGTCTTCAACACCTGGGTACCCCCTACCACTACCACTGTGGTTGTTAGCGGGGGGGGGTCTAGAAATTACGATTATAATCTACCGTTTCAAAATTTCATTTAATGAAAGTTGTTTGAAAAATTAATGTTTTTTGAACCCTAGTTTAATTTTTAGAATTTGTTATGGCCATCCGGAGGTTTGTACAACCAGCCATTCTTTCGGTTCAATTTATGGTACCCTCCATTTGTAATAAAGAACTATTTTATGCAATTTCATTCGTTTTGGCATTCCTTTATCTTCATTAGCCTTGTAATTTAACAATTGGTCGTCACCTATAGACGAAGAACCCCATCGGAAAGCTAATAACTTGCGTTTGAAATAAGTACTTGGAAAATCGATTATTTCCTTCCGATTAATCGAACATCGATTATTCAATACCGATTAATCGGTCAATTCGAATCATTTGATATTGATAGCAGTGGGTGACAGCAGTGTTCTTCATCTTTGGATGCCCTGGTGTCTTGAAAAACGTCAAATATTTCAAGCTGTTTCTGTCTACCAATGCAATGGAGACGTTGCTGATAAATGTCGAGGGCCGTCTATTTGCTTATTCAACTTCCTAGGCCGTAAGTATATTGTGAGATTTTTACAGCCTCGTTTGTGAGGGCTGGCAACCGTCCTTCACCTAGTGTTCCCGACGCAAAATATCCTTCCTGTAAGAGGGTCCAATAGCCCCAACTCCCAAAAACTGAGTGCGTTCGATATAAATTAAGCAGCCATGATGTTTAACATTAGATATGTAGGTATGATGTATTATGGTATAATTACCTCGCGATCAGGTTTCTCGTAGGGGTCGCTATGGCGGATGCGGAGGCGGGCTTTGAGGCCGAAGCCGTCCAACCAGTATTGGTAACCGACGACGGGGACGGCGGCCGTGTGCGTAGCGGCAGCCACCGGCTCCAGGTGAGTCATTGACTGCATGATCAGCGGCTCGATGCTCCGTAGCTCTAACTGAGCTGAAACAACGCAATGCCACAATAATATTTACTCATTAACACAAAAGAAAGGGAAATTCAGTCAGGATTAGATTACAGTCAAAAATAGATTACAGATATTTTCATATATTTTTCTTCCATTTAATCGAGGAGGAGTGGAAAATTGAAATAGATACCAAAACTGTGGAAAGAAACCATTATATTGAAGAAATGACGTCCCTTAAATGACGATCCTCATTTTCCGCGGATTGCTCAAGTCTGTTAATAAAGTTCATCACTCTCCAAAGTTTGTCGAGGGAACTTTTCCCTTGAGGTACAACAGATAAAAATGGCACGGGGACAAATCCGGAAAACGTGCAGGCCATGGAACCCCCCCAAGAGGGTCTACGTAATTCAGGGATGAAGAAATCCTGGATCATGGATACGTATCGCTCAGAATTCACTGTCCCAGTGTGACCGTTTTCCTCGAAAAAGAAAGGCCCCAGAACACAGTTGACTTACTTACTGCTGCCCATACAGTTACTCTTTGGTTACCCCTGCGAGAAAATATCCAGAAATTCGTGCAATCCCTCGACAAACCTTGGTACCCACTATTAACTTACCTACTACCTTATCTTACTAATTACTTACTACCTATCTACTTTTGGTATGCATTTCAATTTTTCCTCTCTTCCCCTATTAAATAGAAGAAAGAAACATATTAAAATTTCTTGAGAATCCATTGATGAATCTTATTTCAAAAACCGTCTGATTTTGCTGTCGGACCCTGCATGTACTCGTATTAGTAAAACCGACATATCGGAACAACACTTGAGAATCCAGATCAAACGTTTTAACCCGATTCAACTTGACTTTCGCGCTCACTCATCGAGATCTTTCAGAAAAAAAGTAAATAAGCAAACGACGATGATTGCCCATTTGATCGACCTACTCGTGGTACATTTTGGATTATATTGACAGCAACACGACGATAGTCCAACCCATTTCAAACAACTCTTGTTATTGAGATCGAGGCCGTGAGAGTGGCTGAGCCAAACCCTGGGACTCATCTTTGATGTGAGAAGCTTTGCCGCCTCAAAGTTTCACGATCAATCAACCCATTAAATTTTCAATTTAGAAAAAGTTTTAGAATCAAGACAAGCTCATCGTTTGCGGCTGAATCTAGGTTTTATTCTTCATTTTATCACTTCGAAAAAACTCATTGAATGGAAAAAGTGCTTATTAAATAGATAGATTAAAAAAATTCTGCAAATACTTGACAGAAAGTTTTACTGTCTTCTTTGTGCAGATCACCCTCCTGTATAGATCACTAAGTTATAGATTAATTATTATTAATAATTATTGTTGATGATTAAAAATTACTGTTAGCTATTACCAATTAATAATAATAATAAATTATTATTAATTAACTCGACATCTGAAAAGCATGTGCAGTTCGAATCAGCTGGGCCAGTATGAACATGTTGAAGACTATCGATCTCCTCCAAATCGAATCTGTCTTGAAAAATTCTGACAATTAAACACATGTTCAATGTGAACTGAAGACTATACCGTTTCATTGTTACTTTGTGAGATACCAATGACGGTATGGTTTTTGGTTCACGTTCGGATAGAGTTTAATTTTTAGAATTTTAAAGACCATTCGGAGCTGTGTACGACCACCCGTTCGTTCACAAGGAGGGCTCCAATTCGGAGCAGATCAGAAGTCGTGAATATGAGTGTGAATCATGCGGCAGTCAATATTCATACTGGCCTAGCCGATTCGAACAGCACATGGTTTTCAGAAATCGTGTTAATTAATGATAATTATTAATAACTAACGATTATTATTATTATTCAATATCAATAATCCTATTATTATTATTCATAACCCTAGGTCAATCGGAAGAGGTTCAAAACAAATGTTGAAATTTCGAAAACGTCATAATATGATATAGGGGGAAGTGACCTAATATGAGATACCTCATATTAGGCTCCTAGTTGATCTGAGTATCTCTTATTAGGAATGAGTACCTATACGTATTATTTAATCTTATTTTATTTCGATTAATATTCGGTCTATTTCAGATGGCTCCTGTCAATAGAAAAATATGGAATAAAGTAGCAATGAAAAATGCAGTTGAGGCGGTTCGAGAAAAAAGAATGGGCTACTTGAAAGCGTCAAAAGAATACGGCGAACCCAAAGGGACATTGGAGCGGTATGTGAAAGATGTGCCAGAGGATGAATTGAATGCAAACAAAACGGTGGCTATCAAGACCAACGGGAAAAAGAGACTAGCGATCTCAAGTGAAGAAGATGAAGAGGTCCTACTATTGGACACAGATGACGACGAAGATGACGTCGAATTTATGTTCTGCAGCTCAAAATTTTCGGAAGACACTCATGGTGAGAAATGGGCCAAACGTCGTTAGTGTCATCCCTGGTCTCACGAAGATTGTAGAGAAATAAAAGATGCAGTGTTTTTGTGCAATTTTTGTTTTGATTTTTAGTTTGATATTGAGTCATTTGGTATTCAGTTACTTAGATATTTATAGTCAGACATTTGGTCGTTCTGGTCGATCTCAACACTTTTTCAAGGGCGTCTTTTTCTGTGGTTTAGGAGTACGAGTATTTTTACCTACGACCAACTTATGCCTACATTTTTTAATACTGTGGGGTTGCACAGCTAAGAAAAATATCAAAATCATACAAGCATTTCAGAATAAGGTTCTGAGGAGCATAGTAAACGCTCCTTGGTATGTAAGGAATGATGACCTCCACAAAGACCTCCAAATGGAGACAGTCACCAATTTCATAGAGAAGCTAGCTATGGGATATTAGCGCAGGCTTCTTAAACATCCAAATCCGGCTGCTATCCAGCTACTTGACAACTCACAACAAATTCGACGCCTGAAGAGAACCAAACCCCTGGACCTTCTGTGCTGACAATGAGTGACGTGCAGTTCAAGTGCGGTAGAAGTTAATGAGCTCTCACCGTAAAAAGTGTTAAAAATTTGTGAACTAAATAGCTAGATAGTTACCTGATTCATCAATGTAACTAGTTGTTATATTATCTGAATAAACGCATAAAGAAAAAAAAATTAAAAAAAAAAAAAAAAAAAATTTAAGACTGATGTAATTTTGAAATGACACTGTGATACTGTTATTTTTGATGTATTACCATTGGTGATTCTCAGCTTAATAGACAACAAACTTACCAATATTCTTACCTATACGTTCAAAGATTATTTTACATTTTTCTATAAGTAAATCCTGTTTTGGTACACACATCTCATTTTCTACAGATTTTAATGAAATTTTACCTAATATGAGACAGTCTCATATTGGGAACGCCTGGTATCTCATATTGGGTATGTTGCCCAAACGGGTTAACACGTAATTTTCGGTAACTTTATTTATTCCAGCTCCTGGATGACAATTAATGGAAATGTGAATACGTCTTTTCAAATAGGGGATGGCAATGAACAGAATTCTAAAAAAATTTTTGCATTGCATTTGAGTGGGTGTTTACGCCTTCCAAAAGAAAGTATCTCATATTAGCTCACTTTCCCCCAATATTATTTCCGTTATAATATTATCTCGAAAAATTCAGACCATGCGGAGCCTTCTACGACCAGCCGTTAGGTCACAATGAGTGCTCAAAGATGGAGCACTTAGAAAGTCGACAACATGTGCAGCCTGTCGGATCAATGTTCATACTGGCCCAACTGATTCGCCTGTATTATCAATGAATAATAAAGAATAATAATAAATCATAATAATTAACAATGATAATTACTAATGATTGATAATTAATAATAATAATTACAAATTACTCTTACTTAATTCATCATCTCTATAACGTTTCATCTATCGTTTGGTGATCTAGGTAAAGGTGATCTGCGCAAAGAAGATAATAAACCGTTGTGTCAAGAATTTGCTGGGTTTTTCAAGTCAGTTCTTGGTCTGTGATTGGGTTGGTGATCACTATCTGGAGAATTTAGCTCATTATTCCAGTTGTTTTGTATGAAGTACAGTGATGTAAACAAGAGTTGATGAACTGTTGTGGAACATTTTGCAGCGTTCTTTACTGTTCTGTTAATAATCTCCGACGAGAATCAACAAGAACAACTGAAGGTTCGTGTTGCTCGGATCTGTTGCGATGCTGGGATCAGTGGATATTGTAATCTTTTCAAGATATTCCTGAGTCCAAACGGTTTCCTTTCCAAAACAGATGAGGCACACTGTCATTCGACGTTTGAAGGGGAACATCATAAAAGCAGTTTCTCCTCCAATGGGAAAGAAGGTTAAGAGACGTAAAAAATTCTTTGTCACGTCAGGTTTTATTATGAAATGCATTATCATATGTGTCGGGTGCGGTAGGGAAGGAATGGGCCCATAAAAGTCATCCAACTGCAAATCCGTCCCTGGTAAAGTGGAGTCAGATGGAAGAAAAGGGTGGGACGGGGTGTTCATCCAGTTACTGTATAGGCCTCGGATGAGTCTCCATGCCAAAATAACAATAATGGCGGTTGAGAGAGAGATCCTATGGCTGGGTTGTGTGAGGGGCGGAAGAAGCTGGTAGTGGGGGATTGGGACAAAAGTTTAAAAAAAAAAGATCCAACTTGAACTGATGTTAACCTGCAATGCCGTTCAACGAAAGATCCATAATTTAGAGAGTTGACGTTTATATCTTCCAAGTCTTCCCAATTATTTTCGGTCGCAAAGTGAGGGGAGTGGAGACCGCCAGACGCTGTTTTACGGCCGGGAAGAGGTCTTGACGATACAACGAGTTCCTAACACCAAGTTTAGAGACCGACGTACACTGTTCGCACAACATTTCCATCAACTTTTATTCGCTCCACAAGCGTCGCAATGAAGATTATCGTGACTTTGATTCTGCTTTCCCCTCATGTACCGCATCCCACACGGTTCTAATATTATCAATTGAAATGTAAAAGAAGAAACCAAACTACTTGGTTTATTGTGTCGTAGAATTCAAGACATTTTCACGCTCCCCTCTGTCGGAAGGGCAGTTCTAAAGTGACTCGAGCGGTTTGAGGAATCAATTCTGATGTTTCACCGAAATATGTGTGAAAAATACAAGTTTTAAAGTGTTTTCAGGGGTCATGTTGGAAATACTATTCCTTAACCGTAGGCCACCAATTTATGTAAACTTCTTTCCTGAAAAGTAGTTCGCGGTTTTGGTTTATTATCTTCGATAATGAACCATTGGAATCGCCCAAAGAAAAAATTTTTTTAACCCCCCCTCAAAATTTGTTGGTTTACGTTTCAAGATACGTAGATTCGGAAAATCGAATAAAAAAAAATCCGTCCGTCACCCGTACGCCGTACGCCGTCCCCCGTACGCCGTACGCCGTCCGCCGTCCGTGCCACTTTGCCCAGTTAGCGTTGAGCTAAAATTACAAAATTTGGTTTCTGGGTTTGGACCAGCCCCACAATGATCCTGAAACTTTTCATAACCCTAGGTCAAGGGGAAGGGGTTCAAAACGAACTTTGAAATTTCGACAATGTCATATCTCTAAAAATTCTCATGGAAGGGTGAACTTTTTAGTTCACCTTTGAATGACCTGAAAAATTACGAATCTTTTAAGACCAATTGGATTTTTGTGCGACCAGCCGTTCGTTCACAGTGACCGCGCAAAGGTTTAGGAAAAACACTAAACTTTCGCGTCGAAAACGGCCGTTATGTGACCCAACCTCCAGACGCCCAGAATAAAACTACCTTTTTTCATCTTCCCGGTAAACTGCAGTCTAGAAATTTTAACCGTGAGTCGGGGATAGACCACATTGCAATATTCACTCGGTTTCTCATCTGTAAAATTGTTTAAATAATACCTTTTTGTAATAATACAAATTAAATTTTGATGATGAGCTATTGACTTGAAATTTTACAAATAGGTCAGAACTGGATCACAATTCAATATTCACTCGGTTTCTTGTCTGTAAAATTGTTTAAATAATACCTATTTGTTTAAACAAATTAAATTTTGATGATGAGCTAGATACTTGAAATTTCAAATATAGGTCAGAAATGGATGACATTTCAATATTCACTCGGTTTGTATGACATGGTATGAGTATGGTATGGTATATTATTGTATGTATGATTTGGTATAATACAGTATGGTATGATAGGAAAGAAATTCGTAAGGGTATGGTATGAGTACGGTGAGAATATGGTATGGTGCCGATTTGCAATACAGTCTGGTATAGACAGAAGGGTGATCTGCACAAGGAAGATAATAAACCGTTGTGTCAAGAATTTGCAGAGTTTTTACATTGTGTTGACAACTTTCAATACACTCGTCCCATTTAAACGGGAAATACTTCTCTCTCTCTCTCTCTCTCTCTCTCTCTCTCTCACACAAAGTATTCATAATAATTCACGAATAATTTATCAATTCTAAAAATAATTTATAGACCATCACTGGCTCTAGTTACCGACAACCCCCCCATTTCGTAAAGTTGTGTAACTCAGAAGGATATTGTATACAGATCAGTGATCTATACAAAATGGCGATCTCTACAGAGTATGATAAACCCGGTTTTCGGTTTATTATTTTCTACAATGAACCATTGGAACTGGCCAAGCAAAAAAAAAAAAAAAAAAAAAAAAAAAAGTTAAATTTGTGACTATACGTTTCAAGATATGTAGAATCAGAAAAGTTCTGAGATAGGTTCCTATCGCGTCTACAAGCAGCAGGTAATTTAGAATATTTGTTGGTACTTCTTGATTTATATACAAATAAATTATAAAGAAACTATAAATCTTTAATGTTCGGAATTCAGATGGAGATCAGAAGAGACCATCACTGCTCTATATAATCGACTCCCTCCCCCCACCCACTCCGTCATTAAACCAGCATAGGAGATGAAGGAAATCTGGTCACATTCATTGAACAAACGTGAAAGGTTGGGCGATGACTTCAATAGGACTTCTTACTGATGACTTCTTACTCGGGATCCGTAAGGATATTGTGTAAAGAACAATGATCTAGACAGAAGCGATCTGTACAGATGATAATGAACAGAAGTGGAAAACTTGTAGCGTTTCATGGTTTTGTTCTTGCCGCGGTGTTTAAACTTTCAAACAACTATTAATCAGTTACACTTACGCTATTATTAGTATTATTTGATATATTCAACCAATTCTTGGTAATTATTGAAATTATTTGATTTAATCGTCTTCTAGCGATTAGATAATTAAACAACCGTTCTTAGATAAACTAATTATATACACGTACGTCCTTGTTATGGTGTTTGAGGAAGCTAAACTGCCTACCACGTGGCAGACAGTTTATGTCATGTTCGCAAACCACTGCAGCTCGTGTTTGAAAGGGGACCTGCACTGCACCTTTGTTTGACATTGTCCACGTGTGCATCGGGTTCACAGAAGAACGGCGCATTAATATTCAATTCTAAACTTCTCATCAACCGCAATTATGCACGAATTACCATTCGAGTGATGCAACTCAGTTCTATCGGCAACGTGGATTTTCAACAGTCTGCGGAAAAAAAGAGGAAACCATTCCAGGAAGAATAGGAGTGTGACAAGTCGAAAAATTCGATTTTCGAGTTACGATTATACTTAATAAGTTACGATTATACTCGTATACCCATAGGCAGACAGATTTTGGCATGCCCTACATGAATATAATATATTCACCATCGTGTTCAGTATTTAAAAATAACTTTTAAAATGAGGGGTCACTTGTCAGAATGTTTCATTTTGGGAATTTATGGGTAATTTTCTCCTCTATAACTCCCCAAAACCCCGCCTTTGAGTGGCCTTATTCTGCCCATCTACCATTTTAGCCTTTCGATTGCCAAGACGGGGGGTTTTTTTGTTTTGTTGCAAATCTCAATTCTATCGAGAGTTATCGTCCGGAGTGACACAAACATAAATATGTAAATAGTGGAGGTTTTGTTGACTAGGAGTAGAGTAGTTTGCGGGTGAGAAATGACAAACACTAGTCGTTGTTCAAATAATAACAACGACTAGTGCTGGCCATTTCTCATCCGCAAACTAAATATATAAATATATATTACTTGCATTGCTGTTGTTGATGCTGGAATAATGTTTTGCAAATTTGCGAGTCGGAACGTGCAAAAAATGGTAAACAATCAGGGAAAATCAGTTTTTGTGGCCCAGAAGCTACTTGTAAAAGTCCTTCTCAACAAAAGAATGAGATATCCCACCGCGCAATCATTCAATGAAATCAGAGTTCTGACGTTCTTGGATCTCGTGGACAAAGTAACAACGATCAAGGCATTCAAACTTGTTAAAGAGAATGAAATGTCCTTCCTCGAAGTTAGGTACCTAAGTTAGGTAACACTAAATCTCACGATTTATTTCACTGAATTACTCGGTAAACATAGTCATTGGAGATGGTTTTTTGGCTCTGCTGAAAAGTTGCCGAATTGACTATGTGGGAAGTTGCCGTGAGACCCTCGATTTGTCATTACATACATGTTTTTATCGTTATTTATTTAGAGGGTTGTAGGAGATTTGGAGTAAAAATAGAGAGAATGATTTCCAAGCTTTCGGCTTTAATAAGCCATCTTCAGGGTAAGTTTTTGGTAGGTAGTTTCTCTTCTACCTTTTTCAGTTCTACCTCTACTCGTCGGTTTTTTTTTAATAAAAAATAAAACTGACGAGTGGGGAACTGGAAGAGGTAGAGAAAGGGTCGAGGAGAAAATTATTCCCAATATGCGCAACTCCCAGCTGTAGGGAAAGAGTCAGTCCCGCCTTCATAAAAGAAAAATACAGAAGAATACAAAAATGTGAAAGTCGCAGATATGAAATGTCTGCATGATGCTATTTTGGCTCTTCATAGAATTTACAAGTTAAGTTGAAAATAATAACCCTTCAATGATTTAAACTTGAAAATATTATCATTAGTTCCTAACGGATTGGTTCCTAAACCATAGGAGCAAGTATTAATTAGCTTTATTGACCGATAAATATAAACGTTTTGTGCTGATTGATATCATGCAGAATACGAGTGAAAACATCATGTTCTGGGAATGTTGGCTGGTGGTTTTAACATGGAACATGTTTTAGCCGTGAGCTAACTTGCCAAAATGGTCACAAAATTGCGTTAAGAAAATAGCAACCCCCCTTATCATCCGTCCTAGTCAACCTAGGAAGCTGATATTTGAATGGTAGGTTCTATGGGGCATCTGAAATCGTTCACCACTCATTGAAAAGCTATCGATTTATCCAACATTTTATTCATACTCACGTTGCCAAGTTTTGCCGAGTTTTCAATACAACTAAACAGATCTTAAATTGAAGAGGAGTCTAAACGGCATGATATGCAATTTCTGAAAAAATGGGTTCTGCATGGGGAAGATAGTGGGGCTTAGAGGTAACTCGTATTGAGGCTTTCTGTAGAATTACAACCCTACATTATGCAGTCTTGTAAGCACTGCCGTACAGCGGGAGGCCATAAAGTAGCAATGATTGGGCAAGCGCTCAGTACATGATTCTCAATACTTCAAGCGGTACGTGAATCTTGAGCTTAATAATCACATAGTAGGTATATGTTCTTAGTTTAGACGCAAGACTAGATATAAGGCCATCCCATTTCAAATGAGTAGGTATCTAGAATCAATCCTGGATATTCGGTAGAAGATTTTCTCATAATAGCTCTGGGCATCCTAGCTGATGAAGGCGTAACCCCACGATTTGCTGGGCATGAGCACTCGTAAGAGAAAAAAAATGATAAAACAGGTTTTAGATGCATTGAGGGTTAGGAGATTCGAGATTAGCCACTCATACATTTTAGCTGTGCCACGTTCCAATTTTTTCGTAGCCTCAACCCACGAATCACCACGGAAAATATCGTCCGCAAACATAACTGCCGATTCCATCAAGTCATTATCATATGACATGAACAGTAGCGGCCCCAATGCAGTTCCTTGTGGCACACAAAACCACTCAAAAAAAAACTTGATCGCACAGAGCCCCATTCAACTGCACAACTTGTCGCCGTTCCAGTTGAGCTGGAGGTTAGTTGGCGTATAATAATAACCTTGTTTGGTTGTTGACGTCAACTCACCCCGCGTCCCAATTATGGTGGAAGACCATAAATGTTTGAGGTGGCCAAAAGTAAAAGACTCCATACGGCACAGGTAGGTACAGCAAAATTCAAAGGAAACTCAAGCCATCTACTCACACCAGCAGTACACCAACATTTACTGTAGACATGAAGCCATGATCATTTTAATATGTATATATTTTGACTGGCTAAAGTTTAATTTACATTTGCCTTTCTCATAATTTAATTTACTATGATTTTCTCGCTGTTTGTTGGGGGTTCAGTTGACAGAGTTGCTTTCAGAAAAACGGCTGGAAATTAATGCGTACCAGTGGGGTTTGTAACAAAGGAGTTGGAATAACACCAGCATTCATTAAATCTCTCCAAGTATCAGTGAAAAAAAAATTCCAAAAACCAAAATGTTTGCGAACTTGTCGTGGTCTCCCCGTTCACTAGTCTCTTGTTATGCATGCCAAAGTGTTAGTTATCACATTTGAGATTATTTTGTCATTCCGACTACAGTTAACTGACCAAATATGTTTGTCTCGTTTCGTATGAGTGAAAAATAAAATTTACAATTTATATGTTGAGTTACCCGATTGCCACCAAATATTGGTTACAGGAAGGATTCGTTAGATGCTGGTTCCCGATCGGAATCGGTGGGAAATATTCTCCAAAAAGGAGTCACCGGCGGACACGGGAAACAGGAAACAACTGTTTTACAACTTACATCGCGCACTGGTATAAAATCTGCTATGCATTTAGTATCCTTATTCCTGTTGGCTTTGTCCGCCGTGAATGAGAATGAATGAAGAAATGCATGGGTTCCAGGTCAACTGAAATGTGCCCTTGGAATCGTGTTATGGAAAGTTGAAAATTCCTGGATATCGGCCAGGCGTCAACTGTGATCTATAAGCGGGAATGTTATGTTCAAACTCTCCATCTCAGTATTTTATCAATGCTACATAGAGCAGCGAGATTGGAATATTGATAGGGATCAGTGAAACGTGTTTGTGAGTAAACTTCCCTCGCTTGCACTCAATCCGAATGTCAAAATACACATTCATTCTCGTCAATTTTAGGCCCAATCCGTCATTTTTTTGCGTGTGGACTGATCTGAAGAAAAGTCTTCGAATAATCTTCGAGTTCTCAATCTCTTTCCCGCAGCTTATCTCGAGGTTTAGAATTCCATTCAACGGAGATAATTGGATTCGATATATTGCAGAATGCAGTTTGAAGTTTGCGTGAATCGGGACCAGAACTGCTCTCTACAATTAATAAATAAATTACTACCAAGGGAGTGTGGCCCATTGTTCCCTGGTATCAATTACATGGTCACATAATCATACTACATCAATTTGTTGGCTTAGATGGTAATTTGATTTGATACATTAAATTTAATCTATCTTGGATCAATAGAACCGGAGTAATGCGGGTTGCGAGGATCTTACGTTTGCGCTTGAGCAACCGCAAGTTACGTTTTGATTTCGATGACATTTATATGGAACTTATTTGCTACACATATTACACTTATATGGAACTTATTTATATGGAGGCACTTCCATTTTGCTGTTCAAGTCGGGATCGAGTTAGTGTTTGCTCCTACTGACAAAATTCTTCGACGCGAGTCAGACCTCAGCAAGAACGTTTTCAAGTCGTCAACCTCGTCCTCCTTCCGCAAAATATAAATTGTGTCTGGCAATGCGCCCAAGTCCAACATCTGCCCTCGATGATTCCTGGAATATTTTCGTCGATGTTCTTCTCCAAGCTGAAGAGATCGCAGGATCCAGTAGCTACAAAAACTCTCGAACCTTTGATAACCAATAATTATGTGAAGGAAGCCACCAGTAAATTACAATCTGCTGTCGACAGTGTAGTAAGCTGGACGAAGCAATGGAGGATGATTTGAACGAAACTAAATCCATATAATCTTCACAAATCAGTAGTCTCCCATTAAAAATCCTTATGCGGATAACGAAAAATACTTTGGACTCTCGACTTCAAACTGAGATGGAAAGCTCGACGAGCTCAGTTTAAGATTCAGGAAAATGTAATGGTTGATAGGGTGACTCTCTACGCTATCAACCCGTAATAAATTGCTCCTATATCTGCAAGTAACTGACGCTCCATACACGCGTGCCCTGGAGATACACAGTTAGGTACACAATAATTTTAACACAATCAATAGGATCGTTTGGGGGAATTACAGGTAAAATGGTGCAAACCACTAAACATCAGCAACTCCATTTATTTAAAAGAAAGCTTTAAAAAAAAAAACGGTGAAAATTTACTCGACTGACTCAATAAATCAACGAAACTTGAAAATTAATATATTAGTCCTTCAAAATCTTGGAATTAAACTGGAACATCTAGGAACTGATTTCACGACTTATACTCGTAATAAGACTAGCACCTACACAGACATGGGGCTAGTGATTTTACAAGTGTCGTAGTCAAAAATCAGTACCTAATTAGACCTGTTAGAACATGTAAGACTAGTAAGATTGAGAATATGAATACAAACTATGAAACATGAACCAGATAAATTTGGTACTCGCCATTTGAACTTGGGTCCTATGTGTATTAAATTAGTAAGGTAAGTACATTGTATCACAATGACAAGAATGACGAAATAATAAACCAATATGAATATTCTCTCGACAGCCTGAAGATGGTGTCTGTACATCGAAAGCAGTCGCCTCCAGTACTTGACTTGCTAATGACGACAGATTCCTCCGGAAGGTAGGATAATTGTGCTTTTGCAACTAGCGGAACTAAGCCTTCAAATTAATTCCTACTGATAATTAACTGCAAACTGAGTTGAAATAAATTACCAATTAACAACTGATAACTGTCTTCTGATTACCACAAACTGCTCAACTAATGTTTGAATCGACAGCTATTGAATTAGTAACAGTGTTGTAGTGGCAATAACTTAAGAATAATGTTGTTAATATTGTTAACTCCTCAGTTCAACTATGGAGATCCTCCTGATTTCGAAACTGAATTTGAAACTCGTCCCAGTCGTCGAAAAGCAAGTTTTCAACCTTTACCTTAACTACTAACTTGTACTGAAATACTTGAAAATTGGGGTTGCTTCCAATGGGCTCGTGTTCTATGTTTTCAAGGGGCTCCTCTCATAAGGTGGGAATCTAGTAATCGGTGCCATATTGTTTTCGGAGATTTTGGTAAGAAGACGAACCCAAAAACGAGAAGAACACAAACAAATCCTTTGTCATCTTATGACTATTTACTCGTAAAAACTAATTCTGAAGTGAGAATCAAATCTAGGAGTTCTGATCATGACTGTTAGACATCCCTACGTCCCGTTTTGGGATTGGCAGTGAGTGGGTCCCAAAACTGCCATAAGTTGCACGTTGCACTCAGATGATCATATGTTGCACAGGTACACTCTGTAACGTATTGGTAGAGGTAATAACCATTTATGAGGACTAATCTGTGGGCTTCGGACAGATCATTTTTCGCTCCATTGAGTAGAGTAGCGTAGTCACCGACCGGGAGAAACAGTTACAAAGTTCACTAATCTATCGCGGTTGTCCAAATTGTTACCCTCAGGGGGCGCTACCTACCACCGTCCTGAACACCAACGGTTTTTCAGGAAAATCATCGCCCGATGATGGAATTTTTCCCTCACTTTCCACACACAATTTCACCAAGCTCGATGGGTAAGTTTCAATTGACAAACGACGTAAGCGTGTTGAATCCCGTAGGAGGTGATAACTAACCAACGACTCCCTGCATTCAACTCCTGTAGTACCTACTATCAACTCACTGGCTTACTGTCAGGTAACTGGGTTCTGTAAATGCGGTATTAGCATGTATTGTATTGTATTTTTCTTATTTTTCCCTGTGTTTCTGTGATCTTGATCTAACGTAAAAAAAGGAAACACAATTAGAAACAAGGAATATGCCCCTTGAATTGACCCTCCACTCTTTTTGATCCTCATCTATAATAACGAAAAAGGCCCCTCGGTGCAAGCGCACTTGCTCTGAGGCTCCAAGAAAGGCGCCACATGTTCTTCAAACCTTCATGGTTCAATAATTAGCTTATTAGGGGTTGTCTGCTCATTCTATATTTAGGGAGCATATTTTTCTTAGAATACTTATTGAATCTGTAAGCATTATCCATTATAATGGCTATAGGTACAGCACTGAAGCTCAACGTTTGGCTAGGCAATTTGTAGGCTTTCACGTCATTGGATTCAATTGATAGTGCACGAGAGAACGTTGTATTAAACGTTCTGGCAACTCATTTTTTTCGTTGACTCATAGTTAGCGGTAACTCGAACTTAAACACGAGGTGGTGAAATGTACGGGGCTATAAGTTGCGTATCGTGACAATATTACACGACCACCACTGACCCTTTTCTCTGGATACAAATCAATCCCGATTTGAGTAGGAAGCAGAAGGGACTTAAAATTCAGTCATGCAGCATGGCTATAAGAGCAAATTTTCGAAAAAAATAACTGGTTTTATATAGAATTTTATGTACAATCTCCATTTTACGGGTTTTATAACAAAATGTTGTCTGGCGAAATTTGTCCATCCTATTGAGAATTTCATTTTCACGTGGTCATAACCGAATGTAAATAACTTGAGAACAATAATTTTCTAGAAGACAATTTTTGTTGCAAATAAATTGGCCATCGAAGTTTGTAAAGTAGAACGCGTTACACTTTGTTTGGTCATGTTGAGCTTCTTGAACGAATACTGTGGATGTAGACAAACCCGACGGTAGTACAACGGTGAAATTCAGACAACACTTCAGCACATACCTACTGCTCCACTACTGGGGGTTATAAGGGGAAATGAAAAATACGACGGAAAAGAGAAAACCCTCTCTCGCCATGTGCTATTGTTCGGTGCACATAGGCCTCAGTGCAGTGAGTTCCGCTTAAAAGCAGCTACCGTTTATTGCAGTTAGTTTACGAGGGTGTTAGCTGAACGCTATTACTCGTACTACGACGGGTAGTAAACCTTCGTAGTTAGATGCGCCAGTCCACGCACAACTACTCCCTTCCCCCTCCACAACCCGCCATTCCAAGTACACAATTTATATGTCACTACAGTGACCGGAAGTGGTCACTTCGAATTTTGAATCCGCTCGGATTCTGAAATCATCAAGTACGAAAATCCAAGGCGTCCAAAACCTCGGATAGTGCTTGTAATCAGTACTAATGCAGACCTCGTATCCCGATGATTGTGGGGTTGGTCGAAACCCGTAACAAAAATTTCGTAATTTTAGCTCAACGCTAACTGGGCAAAGTGCCGCGGACGGCCTACGGCGGATGGCGTACGACGGACGGACGGATTTTTTTTTTTTTAATTAGATTTTCGGAATCTACGTATCTTGAAACGTAAACCAACAAATTTTGAGGGGGGGTTAAAAAATTGATGTCTTTGGTCGATTCCAATGGTTCATTATCGAAGATATGAGAGGATATGAGAGGCTTCTTAAACATACAAATCCAGGTGCTCGACAAATCCAGCTACTTGACAACTCACAACAAATTCGATGCCTGAAGAGAACCAAACCTTCTGTGCTGACAACGAGTGACGTGCAGTCCCGACCCTCTTGTCCATTTGACATGAGAGGGGTTGGGTAAGATAAGGTCTCTTTCGTGAAATCTCAACTACTTCTCGTTTTTCGATACCATGGTCAGCTAAACATCGATAAGTGACTATTGTACTGTGTAAAGGGATAGTGATTACTTTTGGATCGATAAAAACCTTAAAAAAATTGTTGACCATTTTATCGACAATCCTGAAAATTTTGCTGAAGTAACATAAGGTCCCTTTTCCTAGAACGGGTCATATTATGAAAGTAGTGTTGTATTATTATATCACTTTCCGGTTAATTGAACTTATATAATTTAATTAATAATTTAATAATTTAGTAATTATTACTAACAAGGTTCTATAGTTGAAACACTTGAGCGATTCTAGACACATCAACCGACCATTAATGACACTTTCAGACAAGTCACAACAAAGTACAAAGTTTGTTCTGGAACTGTAATCCTCTACATGAACCAAATGATGATAACCACCGACTATTCCAAATAGATCAGGTTATTGAACAATCTTCGACGATGGAGCCTTTTACGCCCTATCGTCCGTTCAAGATGGGGCTAAAAGGTAGTGCCGATAAAAAGTCGTGAATCAAACGGTGGAACTACAAATCAATGAGGCACAGCTGATAACAACAACCCAGCTACGGAACGACAGTTATTTCGAGCAATTGGTGGAAGTAACTTGTACGAGTATATAATAAGTACCTTGTTATAAATAATTGCCGACAGTAGTTTCAAGTGATCCCAGAATTATAATCATAGAAATTAATTATAAATTGTTTACCGTTCATATAAATTAGCCAATTACTCCAATTATTGTTGTGCGACTCACAAGGATATCGTATACAGAGCAGTGATCTAAAAAGAAGGGTGATCTGTAAAGAAATATGAAACCGTTGTGGAATAATTTGCAACATTTTTAGAGTTATTGTGAGCTAAACTGTGAAGTAAATTATATTATTAAAATTTGAATACAAATTTAGAGAAAAAGAATCATCAGCGTGAGTTCAAAGCGGTGCTCTACGTTCCTAACGGTGCCCTCAAATCTGTTGCCTTCGAATTCAGCATGAGATGCACCTACAATTGTACAATCTACAATTGTACTCCCATACGTACACAAAGCATTTTCGTATCTTTCATTCCATTTGCAAGTAACAGCCAGACGAGGATCTTGCTTGGCCACAACATTATTTACCTATTCTAGAGAGGGACTAACAGGCAGTTTTAAGACTAGTTCACATTTAGATAGAGTTTATTTTTAGAATTTTTTAAGACCCAGCTGATTCGAACAGCACGTGGTTTTCAGATATCGAGTTAAATAATAATAATTACTAATATTCAATAATAATAATTGACCCTACTTGATAATAATATTTAATAATTATGGTAATTCATAATAATACATTTGTACAAAGAAGATAATAAACCGTTGTGTCAAGATTTTTTTGATTTATTTTTTAACATGTTTTTGCCAACCTTGGTCGCGCCATTTGCAAAGTCCGTTCTTTCCTCCTCGACCAGAATGGGAAGGGTTCAGCCTCGACTCTGAGGGTCACCCTCCAGATCGGTTCACGTAACATTGTCGCTACACTGTACATAACCCGGAAAAAAGTCGAATATTGCTATTTGTCAAACGACACATTTCGTGTTATTATTGAGGTTAATTGAACCGTTCATTCAACCGAAAGCCGATACCGTGAACGAGACCATCCGTGAGCTACTTACCATATTACGACCATCTCGCTTGTGGTCTCACGGTATGTAGTCAAATCGATTCTAATTAATTCTAAGTATCATCAATGTAAATATTTCTTTTTTAACAAATAAATAAACTAATTATAGGCCATCACTGAGCTACATACCATAATGATAGTTGTGTTATATACATTCATTCTACTTAGAGTTTAAAATTAAACAAATAGTAGTTCTTCAGCTGGGAACGGAATTTGCTTTACGAGTGTTTATTCATTGTCTTGAAAATTACAAAATATGAATCGCGGACGAGACAAACGAGGAGATGGTGACGGTTGTAAATGACCTTGTGCAGATAGTGGCTTGTGATAATGTTCGTTGTAACGGATGAACATTGGTGTGTTGGTGAGGAGTTCGGTGGGCGTGAGGATGTTGAAGTCGTCGTATACTACTCGTATTTTATTCCGAACGTATGGACGGGTGTGGATGACTCGGTGCTGGAGTGTAGTATTCTGTTGCTGTTCAACTCGGCGGAACTTGGATTTTGAACATGGTCCCCATATAGGCATGGCATATGTCCATATGGGATGAATGAGTGTCAGATAAATTCTCACTTTGTTGAGCAGATGCAGGTTGGGGTTGTTGAGCAGGGTTTTTAGCTGGTTAGTTCTGGTTTTTAATTTGGTCATGAAAAGTTAACTTTTGGTCCAGTATGAGGCCAAGGTAGCGGTGAGAGGTGGCAGTTGGGAGTACTACAATGATAGTTGGTAAATTGGTGCTTATATGTATAAGTTACTGTTACCGATTTGGTTGGGTTTATTTTTAACCTCCATTTGGAGCACCATTGCCACAGATCATACAGTAATACAGGCAGGCAGAGGCTGATTCAGAGTTGGGACGGCTCACGGCATAAACCAAATCGTCAGCATATAGAGCAGAGAAATTAGGGGCTTCAGGTAGGGGTAATTCATGGCAATAAATTGTGCACAGGTACGGTGATAAACATCCTCCTTGCGGAACACCAGCTGCTATTGGTCGGGTTGTTGAGACTTCGTCCTGAATACTTCAATTTCGTTCATGATGATAAACTTTTGGCGAATAGTAAGTCCACTGCAATTCTACTGTAAGTCTATCTGCACAAACACCAGTGGGTTGAAACAAGGTCCGCTTGAGTCGCATGGAAGGAATTCGTGACAGCACAGAAAACTACCAGAGCTGTTAACAGTGGATAGAAGAAGACATCTGGAAGAATGATATGTAGAGCATTTTCCCACGATGATTTGTATGTTTACCTTCAACGTTAACTTCAGTTTGTAGCGCCTTCTTTAAAATATTCGCAATAAAGAATCTTGTACGCTGTTTTTATTACTACCATGCTCACTGTTTGCTTTAATTCAATGGGCCTTATTATTCACGAACTCCTCCCACAAGGCGAAACAATTCATCATTTTTGCAACCTTGAAACCTAGAAAAGACCTGAATTGTGCTCGACAGGAGACTTGAGTCCTCCATCACGACATTCCTCATTCGTGATTATTTTGTTAAGAATGGTACTTCACCCCTTCCTTAGCCTCTCGTGACCGTTCTCCCTGCGACTTCTGGTTATTCCCCAAACTTTTTTTTTTTTTTAATCATCTTTATTGTTACAACTGTATATTATACATCTAGTGACTTCACTCTGTTAGTTAATTTTAACGTATTGTGGTTCATAGATCACTACCTACTACCACTCATCACATCACTTTAGTGAGATGTAACTAGGTCCAGGGGTTTGGTCCTTTTCAGCCTTCGTACGTCGCCACTGTTGTCCAGAAGGTTCAGTACTTCAACATTCCTGTGCTTGTGGAGACGGTTTTCATGGTCCGTTGCTCGATTTTTAGAAAACTTCGTTCACCATCTTGACTTTAAGATCGCGATGGAGATCATTCGTTCGAACATACCAGGGGGCATTAACTATGCTCCTGAGAATTTTGTTTTGCGTTGTTTGGATTATTTTCATGTTGCTGCTCTTAGTGAATGAATGAATGAATGAATGATAACATGCTTTATTAGTTTGAAAACTACAATGCCCAGAACCTTACAACATGATAGGCTTTGGTATATATTACCGTCAGCCGGAGTTCGCCATGATAATTTATCAATAATTAGTTTTAATAATATTATAATATAGAAGTTATACATTATATATCACAGCTATAATCACAGGTTTTCGAGCACTTTATAAGTTAGTATCATCATTATTTTTGCTTTCCTGCAGTAGTGGTGTTTATGTAATGTTAATAAATAAATCTTATATAGAAAGATTGTATGAGTAAACGCATAATAAACATATAGAAGCATAAATGAATATTTGAACAGATAATTTTGTTATTTAAATATATTGCACATATTATCCTACACCCCTTAATTCATTTAAACATATAAATAACGGAAAATAAGTTTGTTTATAAGTAGTTGTATAATCAGTGTTATTATTACTTTTTATTCCATAGTGAACATTTGGTATTTCTTTCGTTTACTATTTAATTTAATAATCTATTATTAAGTTTATATATACATAATTTTTTATTTTTTATCCTTTTTTTTTTTATTTATTTAATTATAGTTGAATTCTTCAATGAGGCTACGACGGTAGGTCCAGGCTGCTCTCACAAATCTGTAGAGGTTTTTCCAATCTTTACCGTTCAGTACGTCGATCAGTTCACGTCTGCTCAACGTGACAGCCCCGAGAAATGTTCTCCTATAGCATGCCAATATTGGGCAGACCGCCAGAAAATGTTCCGTATCCTCTACGGCATTCATATTGCACAATGAGCATAGATATATTCTATTTCTCATCCACGGGATGTAGTTGAGATGGAGGAGCTCACAACGGCACTTCATAATCCACGTTACTTTTTCAAGCTCCAATCCGTGTGATAAGATACTGATGTCGTGGTTCAGTTCCCTGTACAGTGGATGGTACTGCCCATTGTTGCAATCCCAAACAAGTTTGCACTTCGTGTCGTTGACGATTCCAGACAATATCCGCGTCAGCACATTTGACAATCCGCCACCCTGGTTCCAGTCAAATGTTCTTCCCGTCGCATATTTTGCAGCGTATTCCTCCCATGCTTTAACCCATTCTACTCCCTTTCCAATTGCGTAGCTCGCTGACACTCTTGTGTATCTTGAAGAGGGAGCTTTTAATACTTTTGAGATGAACTCTCCGTTCGTTTTCATCGTGTTAGAGAACATCTGCTGCAGTCCTGTTTCTAAGAAGAGTGCGTAGTTAGGGGCATTTTTGGGCAGGAAAAATATCTTTTTTATGAAGAATCGGAGAAACTTCTCTACTTGATCATGCTTACGGTACCCCCAGACCTGGGAACCATAGCATAGTATGGCCTGTACCACTGCTGCGAATACGTTAAATTTTGTGCTCAACGGCACATCTTTTGCCAGGAATAGCCTTGACCAAACTGCATTTATGCTGGTTTTCGCTAGTAGTTCTCTCTCATGAAGATGCTTTCTCAGAGATAGGTTGTAGGAGAACCACACCCCCAAATATTTATATTCCTTTGCCGTCCTGATTTCTTCTCCTTCCCAGTACCACGACTCGTGTCTGCTCGGCTTACCCCATCTCTGTCGAAAGATAACCACGTTGGTCTTTCCCAAGTTGATAGTCAACCTCCACAATCTTAAAAACTCCGCCAGATTGTTCAACATCCTTTGTAAATCCGATGGGTCCTCCCCGATCAGAACGATGTCATCGGCGAACAGCAGGCTGCCTATCGTGCTTCTTCCCACCCTCACTCCTCCCCCAACAGCCTTCGGAAGGTCGCTCAAGAAGAGAGCGAAAAGTGTTGGGCTTAAAGGGCAGCCCTGCTTAACACCGATCGACGCAAGGAAACAGTCCGAGATGACTCCGCCGACCAGGACGCGGACTGTCGTATTCGCATAGAGACAGTGTAAAGCTCTCAGCATTTTTGACGATAAGCCCGCACACGACAGTTTGTAAAATAGCGCCTCCCTGTCTACTGTATCGAAAGCTGATTTTAAATCGACGAAGCAGCAGTAAGTTTTCCGATTTTCAAGAAACCTGCCCTCGATTATATTAGACAGCGTAAATATGTGGTCCAGTGTCGAGTAGCCCTTACGAAATCCGGCCTGGTTTTCTCCAAGAATGAAGTTGCTCTCCGCCCAGTCGCTTATTCTATTAGATAAAATTGTGGCGTATAGTTTAGTGATTGCATCAATGCAAAACAAACCTCGATAGCTTCCTGGATCCTCACGGTCCCCCTTTTTGTAAATCGGAAATACCAACGCCTCCGCAAAAGAGGGATCGAGCTCGCCGGTATCGAAGAACCTGTTATACAGTGTAAGAATTTTCTGCAAGAAATTCTCAGGGGCATTCTGGTAGAACTCATACGGAATGCGGTCTTGTCCCGGTGCCTTGCCTGCTTTCGTAGCGCTGATGGCTGTCCTGAGTTCGCTCATGCTAAAGGGGCCATCCAAAGCGTCGTCCATGATGAGCGGGAGGGCGTACTGGAAGCTGTTATGATGAGAGTGCGGTTTGTACAGTTGTGCAAAGTGTCGAACCCAATCGGTCATCTGCAAGTATGGTGTGAAGTTGCTCTTGAAACTTTTAAACTGGTTAGCGGTTTGCCAAAACTCTTTTGTATCTTTGATATTTGCAAACTTCAAAGCCATTCCTCCCAGGAAACTCGTTTTCTTCATTCTACACACTTTTCCATATTCCTTATTTGCCTCGATGTAGCTCAGCCGCACCATTCTCGACTCCGTCTTTTCAAAAAGTCTAAGTAGTCGGAAAGACCTAGTCCTTAATCTCGAGCAGTCGAGATCGAACCAAGGTTGCCGAGGAGTGCATTTGGGAAGAGTGGAGTTGCGATTACCGAGCTGAGCGCTCCTAATTATTGCGTTCCTGAGCTCGGAAGCTGAGGCGGAATCGCACATGCCTAAACACACAATCTCTAGCTTGTTCTTGTAGTTTTTTCTGTCGACGTCCGTCCACTTGATTGATTTTGGAAGCGTGTCCTCTGCCTTGATGTTTATTGGTAGCGCCAAGGCAAGATTCTGCGGCAGATGATCTGAAAACGTCTTGCTTTGAATTCTGAACTCATCTACATGTTGTAAAACAGTCATAGGCACGCAAGTCAAATCGATGACGGATGCTCCCCTCGGGCCCACGTATGAAAATGCGCCCATTCGATCTCCGCTCGTCCGTCCATTCAATATCAGGTGTCCCTGCTCCTCAAGCATGCTCAACAGCTTATTTCCGCGACTATTCCGAGTTCTGTCTCTTGTATTTCTTTCCGCCGTGCAATTATGAATCCACTCCATGAGCTCACCAGGTATCTCCTGCCCATTGCCAATCCTTGCATTGAAATCGCCCGTTAGAATAAGATTTAGCCCCGTATTGTTCCCTACAAACAGTTTAAGTTCCTCAAATGCTTCTTCCCAAGCTTCATCGCGTAGGTAGATGGGGAGTATGCTAGCACTAATGCTATTCATTTTTATCATGTATCTACCATCTATTTCTGTAAACTCACATATATCGCGATTGTTATTCTTTTTTATACCCATCAGCGTTCCACCACGTGCACGACCGAATCTAGACACCCTTGAAGCCGCCATCCATTTTAGCTCATAGTTCCTGAATTTATCTTCATACAGGTGATAGTCAGCCTCCTCTACGTGTGTTTCAATCATTACAAATATATCAAAATTATTCATATAAGTTATAAAATCTGCTAATTTATTCTTTAAGCCATTAATATTGTAAATGCAGAGTGATATGTTAGTATAATTTAAATTTTCTATGGTGGCCTCTGGTCCCTCGTGTCATGGCGATGGATTTTTCTCCGTGCGTTGGCTATTTTCTCGCGGTAGAGTGATTTTGTGCTTCTTCTGTAACTCCTCTATTCCGTCCTCTCCCGAACCAGTTGTTAGTCCACGATTATCGTCCCAGTAATACTGGTCATCCCCCACCTGTAAAGCATTGCCCTTCCAGGAGGTCTTGATCTGGGGGCACATTTGGGCTATTGTTCGCCTTGTTGCAGCAAGATTGCTTTTACGGGTCCTGGCTTTTTTTGATAGGTCTTTAGTCACATAGTAACCCGTATCCTTGAGTACTCTGGTTTTGCCGAGTATTTGAAATACGTCCTCCGCACGCACAAACTCCGCGACTATAATCCTCTTCGCCAGATTCCGTTTCCCGACTGGGTAGGCTCTACTAATTATTGGTTTGTTGTCTATTTTGAGAACACTCTCCAAGAAGTGCTCGATTGTGTCCAAATAATTATTGTTGGTTACCGCCAATCCTCCGAACAAGAGATTGTTTTTCCGGCTTCTATTGTCCAAGGAGTCGACAAGCTCATGTAGTTGGTTTATTTCTGATTTCAGTTGTTTGTTTTCTTCTTTCAAGGCAGATATTTCAGAGCTGATGCTGGCGGCTAGGTTACCTAAATCTGCTTTTGTCGTAATTCCTTTCTCCTCGATTACCTCCGCGATGCATTGTTTCAATTCAGCCAAGGTGAAGGCTCCTGATGGGGACATTT
Source organism: Stenodema calcarata (assembly GCA_963920205.1). NCBI lineage: Eukaryota > Metazoa > Arthropoda > Insecta > Hemiptera > Miridae > Stenodema > Stenodema calcarata. Next base: position 57,461,925 of record OY986048.1, on the reverse strand, counting down.
TTTTAGTTGATTTTTTAATGTTCTTGGGGATTGGCAACAAATCCGTCTCAGTTGGGCTTCTTAACCGTTTCGGTGTCCTGGCGTACTCGGAGTTGGGTGTCTGCATCAATAAATACCGCTTTCCTCGCCTTTGGTAGAAGAACCACCGATCACTGAAGCTGGCGATCGGACAATCTATCTGATAAGGAAAGGAAACGTCAGACGGGAGAGGGGCACAGGAGGCGGAGCTTTGGTGGGGCCTCGATGATGGATGAGCGCATGCGCCTGTATTATCTCAAGGTCACTGTCGTTAGCAGATCCAACTGAGATCTTCCAACAATTAGTATTTTTGCGAATAAAGAAAGATGATTTTACTGACCTATTTGTCGTGATTTTCTTCTTTTTCTGCCAGTGGGCTCAGAAGACAGATGTGCCAGGTCACTTGGTCAAAGATGACGCAAATCGCGCTTAGATTCACTCTGATTTAACGCGTTAATTACGGAGCCGATCTGCACTATATGCCAACTAATGGCGAACTCATCTTCAGGGGCACTCAATGAGTACCGTACCAGAGATTAAGCTGATAAGAACAGATTTTTTACGAAATGTTCTTATAGGGTGTTGGGATAGGGTGAGGGAAAGGGGTGAAAGCATATAAATCAAACACTTTTTATTACTATTTATTTACAAAAGTACAAAATACAATAAACAAATAAATCAAACACTTTTTATTACAATTTATTTACAAAAGTACAAAATACAATAAACAAATAATCTTAGCAGTGATTTGTCATTCCTAACGTCCCAGGTTCCGAGAGAGCCCACAAGAATGGGGTGGATAGAGACATCACTCCCATCCTGTTGGAGTGCTGCACGGACTGACTCATATTTCCGCATTTTTTCAGACCGTGCTGCATCCATGGCCTCATGACGGTTTTCAAAAGGGATGGTGACGTCAATGATCATCACACTCCTACCTTTTTTCAGTGTGAGGTCAGGGCGGAGAAGGGAACCGTCAACAGACGTATTGTCCCCTATCACACGCCAACCACGGTAGGAGGCTGCCTGCCGTATGCGTGCCACGAGTGCATTGTGGCGCCCTTGCATAAGGCTAGAAAGGGGCAGGCAGTGGTTAAGGACATGGGCCAGGGACTCTGATGTGTAACCACATCGACGACACCTTTTGTCCTGGACTCCATGTCGATAACCATTGAGGGGGACCACATTGAGTCTGGCCTTGTGGATGAACCGCCAGTCTGCGAAGCTGGTGAATTCCCCGTTGTACAGGAAGTGGGATGAAATGGGGGAGTGCTGAAGGCAATCGGGAACCCTACCTTGGTTCTGTTTTTGGCGTAGGGACACTCCGCGTTGCTGCTGCAGGTGGGAACGAAGGGACTTGAGCAATTTTGACCGGCTTGAGGGGGGGACGACCGTATCACCAAGATGAACAGAAGGCTTTTCAGCACTTTCTTCAGCCCAGGCAACGTTGAGGCGCTTGGAAGCAGCCCGACACCTGGACCATGGTGACGAGACTCCAACGTGTCTGATGGTAGTGGCGCCTGACAGGTAATCCATCGCATCCCGAAAGGTATCATGGGAGGGAGCACGACTGGAAACCTCAGCCTGGAGTTCATGTTTGGCCAGACGGGTCAATGCCACATCTCTACTGGTCAGTAGCTTGAACCCATTGTCAATGAGGGCCAAGTCGCTCTCCTCACTTGCCAGAGGGATTCCCATGAGCCCCTCAAACCGGGCCCCATACAAATAATCGTTGGACGCTTCATGAGGGAGGTAGAGGGTGCGCTTAACCTCTGCCTTCACAATTTGATCAAAGCGATCCCAGTCCTTCTTCAATATCTTCCCGTTCCTCATAGGGAAATTGAGCATCGGGAAGATGAAGGACCGGAGAGCGTCCAAACGCTGCCAAGGAGCCAGTGTTGACCGAAGGATTTTAAGGGCGCACTCGGTAACGTGTTCAAGAGTGGCTCCTGGGGGGAGGACCTTAAAACCTATTGGATTGCCGAGGTAGGTGAAAGCTTCTCCCTCGGACAGCGTGGGGATGGGGGTGCCCTGGACGGAAAATTGCGTAGTTCGAACGCCTACAGGGCGACACCCACTAACATGGAGTGACTTGCACTTGGTGGGGTTGACAGACAGACCCAATTTGGTGAGGTGGGATGAAACTAAATCAATGTTGGCCTGAAGGGAGGGTGGGTCGCTGAGAATGGCGAGGTCATCGGCAAATCCAAGGATTTGATGACTCTCAGATGGGGGGAGAATTTTGAAAATACTGTCTATGAAGACATTAAAAAGGAGGCCAGACAAGGGACATCCCTGACGGATGCCACTGAGGACGGGAATGTCCTCAGTTAGGCCAGCAGAACAGGCCACAGCGGAGGTGAGGTTTGTCAGGAGGTCCCTTGTTACACCAACCATCTGGTCTCCCACACCATAAGCCTCTAAAGTGGCTACTAGAGCAGTATGTGGAACTGATCCAAATGCGTTGGCCAGGTCTAACCATGCGATGGCCAGCTCCCCTTGGGACGTTCGAGCATCACGAATGCGAGATTCGATTATGTAGTTATGCTCGAACACACCATCAAACGGCATGAAACCCTTTTGATGGGGGGAAATGATGCTGTTAGCTGAGCACCACACGGATAGCCTGTCAGATATAAGGGCAGAATACAATTTATAGATGGTCAATGAAAGGGAAATTGGGCGCCAGTCTGTCAGGGTCACTCCAGAATTGGGACCTTTAGGTATCAAAATTGTTGTCGCCCGTTTCCATTGGGGTGGAATTTGTTGGAAACGGAGACAGGTGGAAAAAATGAGGGGAAGTACGAGGCAGTCAGGGTCAAGCACCTTCCAACCCCTGTAGTCGATTCGATCAGCCCCAGGGGAGGAGTTCTCAAATCTACCAAGACGGTATTTGCACTCCTGTGGTGAGAAGGGGGCCAAATTGACAGGATCAGCCGCTCGGTGGAGATTATTGAGGGCTGTCGTGTCCCATTCACGGGGACGCCAGGCGTCTAGGAAGTAAGAAGTGACTTCCTCTACAGGGGAGGTGCAGACCTGAGTGGTGGGATTTAATATCTCCCTTACTGCTCGACGGCGGTTTCGCCTGTACATCTGTTGAACAGCAACGGCGGAGAGGGGAGCACGATTACTGGGAGATGAAAGGGGTTTATGGGGGGTGATTTTAATTTTAAGGTGTTTTTGTGAAAACACAATGAGGTCGTCATACAAGGCTAGAAAAAGGTCCCAAGTATTATTACTACGAGGGAGGGTGAGAATAGTGGCAAATTTTTCCTTATACTCCTTAAGGGGGTATGAGGAGGGGGGATCTTGTGGGGTGTTGTGACTGGATGACTGAGGGTCTTGTAGTGAAATAGGTCTAGTTGACTGAAGGTCCTGAGAAGTATGACGACTAGTTGTTGACGGAAGGTCCTGAGGGAGGGAATGATTAGATGAGACCAAGGTAGGGGGAGGAGAAGGGGAATTATGGGGGTCACCAGCGGGGGCGGTAAAACGGGGGGAACTAGTACGAGGGGGCCAAGCAGGAGTTAATGAAAGAAGGGGTCTAGGGCTACCACAGGGAGCTCTAGTGGGGGTAGAATGAGGGGGAGGCGACACAGGGGGCGGCGGAGGTGGGTCTTCATCTCCAAGTGTCACTAGGGGCGTATGGAAACCTAGGAAATCCTCATCAGGGGTGATAGGCCTCCTCACAGGGGTGGTTTGTGGTGAGGGGACCGTATCAGGGTGTGGGTGGGAAGAAGCGACTGAAGTGGGAGAAACTGAGAGGCGGGGGGACAATTGGGGGGCGGCTGATGAAGGGGAGGGCTGAGGGGCGGCAATAGGCCTCCTCACAACGGTGAGGTGTGATAAGGAGGCGAGATTGGGGGTGGCGGGCCTCCTCACAGGGGTGGTTTGTGGTGAGGGGGCGGTATCAGGGTCTGAGGGGGAAGAAATGATTGAGATGGGCGATGATGAGGGGGCGGGTGATGTGGGGGACAAATGGGGGACGCCTGATGAGGAGGGTGACCGAGAGGTGGTCGTTGGGGGTGAAACAGGGTGGAGGCCAATGCTGACAATATTGGCACGACCTGAACGTGTTGCAGGGCGGGGGAGGTTGGGGGCAGTGGCAGCTCTACGTTCACGGGCGGCATGGGCGTTTTGGTGGTTAAGCAAACCTCTCCGGGTCAAAAACCATTCAGGGCAGAGGTTGCAACGCCTGCCGCCCTCGGGGGTGGAAACAAGGGGGCGGGCTCCCCCACGGAGGCACCCATGACGATAAGGATGCAACCCCGTGAGGTCTCCACATGTCCGGCACCTGTGTTCAATAGTGACGCCAAGGTCGTGGTCTGACGCCAAGTGGCGCTGCGTCGAACGAAGCGACGATGTCCACGACCTTGACGAGAACGAGGCTGGACATGCCGGACACTGGAGGGGTACTTGACCCGTGGAAGTTGCGGCAAGAGGATGCCACACCTTTAGAATCGATCCCTCGACTACCAAAGGCTGCATCGTTGCACCGCTCATTCCTTATCCCAAGCGACAACCCAATTCCCTTGAGGCTAGGGGAAGTCGCCGGGAGCCCTTACGGCACTGGCCTTGCGGCAGACGCAGGACACCCAGGAGCACGTAACCCTCCGAGGAGAGCACAGCTACACCGAGTGAGCGCAGCGTCGTTAATCCCAACAACAACCCAATTCCCTGAAGGCTAGGGGAAGTTGTTGGGAGTCTAGCCTACCTACCCGAAACACAATAGAACGGCGGAATTTGGCAACCAAAAACACGATTTGGTCACCCACTTATTTATCAGCAAACAAGAGTTTGTAAGCTGATAAGAACAGATTTTTTACGAAATGTTCTTATAGGGTGTTGGGATAGGGTGAGGGAAAGGGGTGAAAGCATATAAATCAAACACTTTTTATTACAATTTATTTACAAAAGTACAAAATACAATAAACAAATAAATCAAATAAATATAAAATAAACCCTACCTAATCACCCAAAGAGGGTGGCGGTGGGGGGTGCAGCTCTGCCATAGGAGGCTCGACACTAGGGTCACTGCTGGGGGGCCGGGGGGCAGGAGGATCATCCGTCATAAGCGGCTGGTCGACGGGGTCCGCAGGTGGTGGTGTTGAGGCCTGGATAGTGGGCTCCTCAACAATGTCAGTATTGAGGTGGTTTGGCTCAGTGTGTTGGGCGTCGGTGGATTGCCCTGTACCAGCCCACGCAATGGGCCTTTGTTGCCGCCCGCTGATGTGTTGCATGTACATGCAGCGGGACCAGGCAATGGTATCACACACCATGAGCCTCGACATTGTTTTCAGGAACCTGGGCGTGACCAATCTTAGCAGTGATTTGTCATTCCTAACGTCCCAGGTTCCGAGAGAGCCCACAAGAATGGGGTGGATAGAGACATCACTCCCATCCTGTTGGAGTGCTGCACGGACTGACTCATATTTCCGCATTTTTTCAGACCGTGCTGCATCCATGGCCTCATGACGGTTTTCAAAAGGGATGGTGACGTCAATGATCATCACACTCCTACCTTTTTTCAGTGTGAGGTCAGGGCGGAGAAGGGAACCGTCAACAGACGTATTGTCCCCTATCACACGCCAACCACGGTAGGAGGCTGCCTGCCGTATGCGTGCCACGAGTGCATTGTGGCGCCCTTGCATAAGGCTAGAAAGGGGCAGGCAGTGGTTAAGGACATGGGCCAGGGACTCTGATGTGTAACCACATCGACGACACCTTTTGTCCTGGACTCCATGTCGATAACCATTGAGGGGGACCACATTGAGTCTGGCCTTGTGGATGAACCGCCAGTCTGCGAAGCTGGTGAATTCCCCGTTGTACAGGAAGTGGGATGAAATGGGGGAGTGCTGAAGGCAATCGGGAACCCTACCTTGGTTCTGTTTTTGGCGTAGGGACACTCCGCGTTGCTGCTGCAGGTGGGAACGAAGGGACTTGAGCAATTTTGACCGGCTTGAGGGGGGGACGACCGTATCACCAAGATGAACAGAAGGCTTTTCAGCACTTTCTTCAGCCCAGGCGACGTTGAGGCGCTTGGAAGCAGCCCGACACCTGGACCATGGTGACGAGACTCCAACGTGTCTGATGGTAGTGGCGCCTGACAGGTAATCCATCGCATCCCGAAAGGTATCATGGGAGGGAGCACGACTGGAAACCTCAGCCTGGAGTTCATGTTTGGCCAGACGGGTCAATGCCACATCTCTACTGGTCAGTAGCTTGAACCCATTGTCAATGAGGGCCAAGTCGCTCTCCTCACTTGCCAGAGGGATTCCCATGAGCCCCTCAAACCGGGCCCCATACAAATAATCGTTGGACGCTTCATGAGGGAGGTAGAGGGTGCGCTTAACCTCTGCCTTCACAATTTGATCAAAGCGATCCCAGTCCTTCTTCAATATCTTCCCGTTCCTCATAGGGAAATTGAGCATCGGGAAGATGAAGGACCGGAGAGCGTCCAAACGCTGCCAAGGAGCCAGTGTTGACCGAAGGATTTTAAGGGCGCACTCGGTAACGTGTTCAAGAGTGGCTCCTGGGGGGAGGACCTTAAAACCTATTGGATTGCCGAGGTAGGTGAAAGCTTTTCCCTCGGACAGCGTGGGGATGGGGGTGCCCTGGACGGAAAATTGCGTAGTTCGAACGCCTACAGGGCGACACCCACTAACATGGAGTGATTTGCACTTGGTGGGGTTGACAGACAGACCCAATTTGGTGAGGTGGGATGAAACTAAATCAATGTTGGCCTGAAGGGAGGGTGGGTCGCTGAGAATGGCGAGGTCATCGGCAAATCCAAGGATTTGATGACTCTCAGATGGGGGGAGAATTTTGAAAATACTGTCTATGAAGACATTAAAAAGGAGGCCAGACAAGGGACATCCCTGACGGATGCCACTGAGGACGGGAATGTCCTCAGTTAGGCCAGCAGAACAGGCCACAGCGGAGGTGAGGTTTGTCAGGAGGTCCCTTGTTACACCAACCATCTGGTCTCCCACACCATAAGCCTCTAAAGTGGCTACTAGAGCAGTATGTGGAACTGATCCAAATGCGTTGGCCAGGTCTAACCATGCGATGGCCAGCTCCCCTTGGGACGTTCGAGCACACTTTGATCTTAGCCAAGAGGCCGAGAAGCGATTAGTGCTCTTAGTGCAGCCCCATAACTGGCAGCCGTAGGCCCAAATTGGCTTCATCACTTGCTCGTACAGTAGCATTTTGTTATGTGTAGGCAGTTGGGATTTTCTCCCAATGAGCCAGTACATCTTCTTGAATGTTAGGTTGATTTCTTCCTTCTTCTTCTTTACGTGCTCCTTCCAGCGGAGCTTGGCGTCCAGGGTCATTCCAAGGTACTTAGCAGTATCAGCATATGTGACGATTCGGGAGTTTAGTTCTATAGGTATTGGTCTCACTTTCCTGTATGTAAAGTTAATGTGTGTTGACTTTGCTTCGTTGAGTTTTATTCTCCATCTTTTGGTCCATTGATGGATACTGTTTACGGATTCCTGTAGTTTACTCGAGGCTTCTTCAACTGTGGGACCAACAGCCAGGATTGCTGTGTCATCTGCAAACGTCACTGTCACAGCTTCTGTTGGTTTTGGGAGATCCCTCGTGTATAGCAGATAGAGTAATGGCCCAAGGACGCTACCTTGAGGCACTCCTGCTTTTATGTCCCGCAATTGGGAGTATTCATCGTCGTGTTTTACCCTGAAATGCCTTTCTGTTAGATAAGACGCTAAAATTCTATAATACTGTGCAGGGAGATATCTTTGTAGCTTTGCTTGAAGTCCCTTATGCCAGACTTTGTCAAACGCCTGAGAGACGTCAAGGAACACTGCTGAGCAGATTGCCTTCTCTTCGAAGCATTTCTCTATCACACTGGTGATGCGGTGTACCTGATCTATCGTTGAATGCTGCTCTCTGAATCCGAATTGGTGGTCAGGGATTAGATTTCTGTCCTCGATTATAGGTTTTAATCTCTTTAAGAGGAGTTTCTCAAAGAGCTTGGATATTATTGGTAGAAGGGAGATGGGGCGGTAGGACTTTTTGTCGTGAGTTGGTTTGCCTGGCTTGGCTATCATTATTACCTCTGCTACTTTCCACTGTAGTGGCACGTGATGACTGCATCACGCATTGACGCATTGATTAGGTGTAGGAGTTTTTTCAGAACGTTTTCTGGAAGTTCTTTCAAGACTTTCCTGTTATAAGATCATAGCCCGGAGCTTTCTTTGGACTGAGGTTGAACTTAATCTCGTCTTTGAGCTCTTGGATGGTAATAGGCCGAATTTCCAATTCATCTGTCTTTTCTACCATTGTGGCATCCTCATCGGCAGTCTCCCTTGGAAACGGGGTGAATGTTTCCTCAAGGTAGTCTGCAAACAGATCTGCTTTTTCTTTTGCATTCCCCAAACTGAAATCCCCGATGAAAGGACATTGTTTTCAGTCCATTGAAGAGATAAAGAAGTGTCTGCACTTCCAAGGAGACTACATTGAATGAGGCAAAATGGAATAATTGAAAATAAGTTGTTGAGCAAGTCCTGAAACTCGTATATTACAATACTCGTCGCTCCTCTCCCAAAACCACGAAACTTTGAAAGTATCCTCCGCCAAAACCACAAAACAGCAAAAATTTGTAAATTGGGCTAAGCATGACTTTAAATAGTGACATTGACCAAGTATCACCTCCAAAAATATCATCTCTCTAACCCCACTAGAACGTGGTTATTTCGGAGGTAATTATTCCACGAATCTACTGAAAACTGTTTTTCTTCTCTTCACTTTCACGAATCTGGCAGATTCGTGAGTTTGGTGTAGTAACCTCGGAAACAATTGGCAGTTTCGTGACAACTAAAATTATTTTAGCACTATTTCATCGATACTTTTGAAGAAATTGACATTGCCCACTGCTTCATCTTCCTTCTTTTAATCTTTGTTTTTTCTTCTTTTCCTACGACCGTTCGCATGATGTCGGACTCCTGCGGTGGTCAAAATAAAAATACCATCATCGCGGCATTATGCGTTTTTCTATTGAAAACGCTAACCAATTTGAAATCAATCCGGAATTCGTTCTTCAAACCCGGACATAGTGAGATGGAGTGTGACTCAATCCACTCAAAGATTGAAAGGTACGTGAAGAACGTGTTTATTTATGTGCTGGAAGGATGGGCCCAAATTAGTAGAGGGGCAAGGTCCAAACCTCAACCCTCTGAGGTCAACAAATTGTCACACTCTGACTTCTTTGATTTTAAGCCTCTTGCCGTAAATTATTAAAAAAACCCAAATTCCCATGGAGGCAGCTGTGTTCAATTGACTACAATAAAATCGAAACCAACGATGGGTCTGTTATCACAGCAAGTTTAAAGACAACGTACAAGAGCGAATTCACCGAAGTAAATTCGGAGGCTACAACTTCCGGGGCTAAAACAAGGAAGAGTACCAGCGAATCGGTGTCAGACATTTCCTCGACCTGCGTACAAACAACCGCTGCCAATCGCCACCAACAAATACCAAGACTTGGTATTTGGTACAATGAAAATGTGTGGAGAGTCCATCATTCCGGCAGGGTACCACAATTTTTTCAAGGCTCTGAAACACTCCATCCACACTAGAGATGCGCTTTCACAGCAATCAAGACGAGTCAGGCTTGGAGTCGGAATAGCTTTTTAAAACGTTCTTCAATCTTTTCCTAATTTACCTCACACAGGAGAATTTTATTAAGATTTTATTTACGAATTTTATAATACACATAAAACCATTGCGTTGAGTCAATTCTTCCTCGGGTAACTTCATAGTATGAATAAATTAATGAATTCATGAACTGTTGATAAGCTATTGTTTTATTTTATTCTTGGAAACTAAAACTAAACTTCTTGGGACCCACTCCACCAAAATCACGAATATGTGTTTTTAGAACATTGTGAGGTCATCTGGGTTTTTCATGGTGATTTTAAGGAGTGAAACCTAATTATACGTATTCTGTAATACTGTAAGGTGAGGAAAACAGTTTTAAAGTTTCGTGGTTTTGGCAGAGGAGCAAAACGAACCGTCTAAACGATACATGGTCAATACGTACCTTCTCAACGAATTTCACAGAGATTACTGGCACATTCAAAGTGAGAATTGTCGTAGCAACCTGGATGTTGTTTTGAAGGCGTTGGAGGAGAAACGCCCCATAACAGCTCGCCAAGTGAATGAAAAGAGCGGAGTAGGTGCGGTTGATGAGTTACTACGTTTAATGTCTACTTCAAAGTGAATATTAGCAGCCGTTTAGTACTCTAGAGAATTTGCATAGGCGTTTAGAGGGAAAGTCGGCTAGCGGGTGGTTTTACAGCCTATGCCCCTCAATAAGGTTCCATGACGGGGGTGGGTGTCTGCCACACTGGTCTGGCAAGTGAGCGGATATTGTGGACGAATCTCCACTTGGAACGAAATTCACTTTTCTCGGGTAAAAATGGCATGTTAACGACGGGAAAAAAGTAATTCCTGAGAAAGCCCCAGTTACATGTCACAAGATATTCAAGTTAGATCTTGAACGCGAAAAACTCTGCAAATTCTTGACACAACGGTTCATTATCTTCTTTGTACAGATCACCCTTCTGTCTAGATCACTAGGTCTAAATGTCTAGATCCTAAATGTTAGATTAATTATTATTATCAATTATCACAATTTATTAACAATTTTATCAAGTACCTAGTGAAAATTATTATAATTTATTGTTAGGTATTAATAATTCGTATTTACTATTAATAATAATTATTATTAATTATGATTAATTAATACGATATAATTCTGGGGTTTTTAATACTACGTCGGTTATAATTTTTCTATAAAAGAAGTACCTACCAACAAACATTCGAAATTACCTTCATTTCCGTAGCACGAAACGCACCTCAGAACAACAAACTCGACATCACTTAAGCCATATGATGTTCCAAAGAGCTTGTTAGTATGAAAATGGACCTGTATTTCAACAGTTTGATTCACGATCGGGTTGTGAGGCACAATCTTTGAGCCGTCATTGTGAACGAACGGCTGGTCGTACAAAGCTGCGGATGGTCTTAAAAAATTCTACGGAACAAACTCTATGTAAATATGAAATAAAAAACATACCGTTTGATGGGAGTTTTTCGAGATATGAGATTTTCAAATTTTCAAAATTCGTTTTGAACCCCTTCCCCTTGACCTAGGGTTATGAAAAGTTTCGAGAACCACTGTGGCGTTGGTCTTACGTCATACGCTCGTGCGTCATAGGCTCTGACGTACTTGTTGGTCACCTGCCAGCCGTCTTACGTCATACGCTCGTGTGTTATAGGCTCTGACGCACTTGTTGGTCTCCTGCCAGCCGTCTTACGTCATACGCTCGTGCGTCATAGGCTCTGACGTACTTGTTGGCCACCTGCCAGCCGTCTTCCGTCATACACTCGTGCGTCATAGGCTCTGACGTACTTGTTGGCCACCTGCCAGCCGTCTTACGTCATATGCTCGTGCGTCATAGGCTCTGACGAACTTGTTGGCCTCCTGCCAGCCGTCTTACGTCATACGCTCGTGCGTCATAGGCTCTGACGTACTTGTTGGCCACCTGCCAGCCGTCTTCCGTCATACACTCGTGCGTCATAGGCTCTGACGTACTTGTTGGCCACCTGCCAGCCGTCTTACGTCATATGCTCGTGCGTCATAGGCTCTGACGAACTTGTTGGCCTCCTGCCAGCCGTCTTACGTCATACGCTCGTGCGTCATAGGCTCTGACGTACTTGTTGGCCTCCTGCCAGCCGTCTTACGTCATACGCTCGTGCGTCATAAGCTCTGACGTACTAGTTGGCCTCCTGCCAGCCGTCTTACGTCATACGCTCGTGCGTCATAGGCTCTGACGTAATGGCCCGCCGGTCGCTTGTGTTCTGACGTGATCTGAGGGAAAGGGTGAATCAAGGGAACAAATTTTTCCCGTTTCAGTTTATGTGCCAAAGCAAAGACATGAAAATGTCAAAAAAATATGTAAATAGGTACCTAAGCCCAACTGTAATGTCAATTTTCTGACAATGAGTTTTCGACTATAGTTTTCATACCTTTTTACTTAAGTACTTATTGCAATTTGAGACTGATAATGAGCTGTTTGCAAATAAAAAGTCTGATAACTACTTTATTACATCTGATTAATCTATTTTCAAGTTCCGATTAACAGTTGAATGTATTTTATTTAGATGTCGTAAAATTCGAAAACGATGGAATGACGAAACCTGTCGACTACTGACTCAAGTGATACTGTCGACTTCTAACACATGTAGGTCGACTACTAGTGCAAAACCATGTCGACTACTGAAGAAAATGTTGGTCACTGGTATCGACTACTACCTAGAGCATTGGGATTTTTTACAAAACTTGTTTTTCCCTTTTCAAACCATGTTGAATAATATTTCCCGCTGCCAGGTCTTTTAGGGAAGGATCTTGGGTACACAATGAACAGGTTTGCAATGAGAAAAAAACCGAGTGAATATTGAAATGTCATCCATTTTTGACCTATATTTAAAATTTCAAGTATCTAGCTCATCATCAAAATTTAATTTGTTTAAACAAATAGGTATTATTTAAACAATTTTACAGACAAGAAACCGAGTGAATATGGCATTGTGATCCAGTTCTGACCTATTTTTAAAATTCCAAGTCAATAGCTCAGCATCAAAATTTAATTTGTATTATTACAAAAAGGTATCATTTAAACAATTTTACAGATGAGAAACCGAGTGAATATTGCAATGTGGTTTATCCCCGACTGACGGTTAAAATTTCTAGACTGTAGTTTACCTGGAAGATGAAAAAAGGCAGTTTTATTCTGGGCGGCTACCCGGGACCCACCTAACGGCCGTTTTCGACGCGACGTTTAGTGTTTTTCCTAAACCTTTGCGCGCTCACGGTGAACGAACGGCTGGTCGCACGAAAATCCAATTGGTCTTAAAAGATTCGTAATTTTTCGGGTCATTCAAAAGTGAACTAAATCTTTGTACAGATCACCCTTCTGTCTAGATCACTAGGTCTAAATGTCTAGATCCTAAATGTTAGATTAATTATTATTATCAATTTTATCAAGTACCTAGTGAAAATTATTATAATTTATTGTTAGGTATTAATAATTCGTATTTATTATTAATAATAATTATTATTAATAATAATTATTATTAATTATGATTAATTATTACGATATAATTCTGGGGTTTTTAATACTACGTCGGTAATAATTTTTTTATAAAAGAAGTACCTACCAACAAACATTCGAAATTACCTTCATTTCCGTAGCACGAAACGCACCTCAGAACAATAAACTCGACATCACTTAAGCCATATGATGTTCCAAAGAGCTTGTTAGTATGAAAATGGACCTGTATTTCGATAGTTTGATTCACGATCGTGTTGTGAGGCACAATCTTTGAGCCGTCATTGTGAACGAATGACTGGTCGTACAAAGCTGCGGATGGTCTTAAAAAATTCTACGGAACAAACTCTACGTAAATATGAAATAAAAAACATACCGTTTCATGGGAGTTTTTCGAGATATAGAATTTTCAAAATTTCAAAATTCGTTTTGAACCCCTTCCCCTTGACTTAGGGTTATGAAAAGTTTCGAGGATCATTGTGGGGCTGGTCCAAACCCAGAAACCAAATTTCGTAATTTTAACTCAACGCTAACTGGGCAAAGTGACGGCGTACGGCGGACGGCGTACGGCGTACGGACGGATTTTTTTTTATTCGATTTTCTGAATCTACGTATCTTGAAACGTAAACCAACAAATTTTGAGGGGGGGTTAAAATTTTTTTTCTTTGGGCGATTCCAATGGTTCATTATCGAAGATAATAAACCAAAATGGACCCGACAGGCTGCCTCACGATTCACTCCCATGTTGACGATTTTCGATCTGCTTCAACTTTGAGCCGTCATTGAGAACGAACGGCTGGTCGTACAAACCTGTGAATTTATTGCAACTGAAAATATATATATTTCATCTAGCAATATTTAGTTTCATATTAGTCAAGCTAATATCCAGTACCAGTACCAGTACCAGGCTAATTCCAATAATTTCTGGCCTATTTTCGGAGCAAAGTCAGGAACACTGGGTTAAACTTGCACTCACTAATGGCACAGCACAATCAAGTCCAGTGGTTTGTTTCGATTGAGTCGCCGAAGTTCTCCCTCGTTGTTCAGAACGTTGAGCATCTCCAGGTTCGCATGATTGTGGAGGCGATGTTCATGCTTCCTCGCGTATTTGGTGATGATTTCGTTCACATAATTTTGTTAGTGTGAGGCAAGGGTAGTAGACTCAACAGAGTCCACCCTTGGTGTGAAGGAATAGTTCTACTTCCTTGACGTGGTTGTACCTATAAACCATTTGCATTCCACGCGGCTATTCTTAGAGGTGGATTCATCATATTAGTCCGTAGTTACTTAGTCCCTTTTCTAGCTTGGTTATTCTTTCAAATAACTCCTCATTTGTATAATTTTGTTCGTTGATTTTTTCCAAAATTTGTGCGAGCATTTTCTCTACACTCGACCTTTCTTCATTCGCCTCTTTTTTTTTGTCACTACTGATGAGTATGAAAGCTTTGGAGTAGCACCTGTCATAGTTGTGGTTAGCGGTTTCCGTCTAGTGACACTTCTATCAGTAGAAACATCTCGCTTGGTCTGTTGGGATCTGCTAGGATTTACCACATGTGACTTAGTGACATTGTTTCTCATCCTTTGTAGCTCTTTAGCGACTTCACACCCCCGATAATTTGCTGGTTGGTTTCCCTTGCAGTTGACGCATTTGGGAGCTTCAGCCTTGTTCATCGTGCACTCGGATGTAATATGTGGACCACCGCATTTCACACATGCAGGTTCCTTCCCACAGTAGGATTGCGTATGTAAGTAGGATTGACGTTTTTTTGGCATTGGGGAATGAGTTTGGAGGTTTTTTTAACAGGCTCAATCTTCACAATTATGTTGAGAATGGCCTTTATTTCATGGATCTTATTAATATCCTCAGTTCTGTCGATAGTCAGCATATACAGGGTGGTTCACGGGAACGTCCCCAAAAGTAGGGGGCTGTTTCTCCGAACAGGGATGGAGAAGGGAGATGGGGAAGGGCTCGTTGGAACCGTTAGATGATGCAGTTAAGTTGCCATCATGGAACGATGGGGTGTGGAGCATCGTGTGTTCGTGTACGACAATGAATCTGTGGTGGCTGTTTGAATGAATTTGGTGATGCTGATGAGTGATGAAGCGCACTTTCACCTCAACGGCTTTGTTAACAAGCAAAATTGCCGGTATTATTCAGGTCACAATCCTCAGACTTTGCATGAACGACCACTGCATAGCCCTAAAGTCACAGCGTGGTGTGCGGTTTCACGCAAGTTCATCATCGGTCCCTATTTGTTTGAGGAACACTGTCACAGTTAATTCTACCCGCTACATGAACATGTTGTACAACTTTTTGAGACCACAGCTACGCAGGAGAAGGCGAATCATCAACCAAATGGATCTTTGGTTCCAGCTCCTGACACTTCCAACAACTCGATGGCCCCTGGTACGCGAGATGTTCCCTGACCGCCTTTTCTCACGTTTTGGGGACGTGCTTTGGCTCCCACGCTCTCCAGACTTGACAACCTGCGACTTCTTTCTATGGGGATACCTCAAGTCACAGGTTTATGCTTCGAAACCTCGGACCTTGGACGATCTAAAAGATGCTATCAGAAGGGAAGTGGCGTCCATTGACGAAGCCTTACTGGAGCGCGTACACCAAAACTTCTTGAATCGACTTGCCACATGCTACGAGGGGATACATTCCGAGCATCCGGATTGGAACTGCAGAGCACACTCGAAGACACGAAAGATTGGTGTGAGAAATGGCGGGTTAAAATGAACGCAGCTAAATCAGTAGTGGTTCCCTTCACCCTTTGCCACCAAGACTTCCATGGAACTCTCCTTCTCAATGGAGGCCCGATCCCGCAGGACCGCTCAGTTCGATACCTTGGAATTAACTTGGACAGTAAGCTGACATGGGGGGAGCACATAAAATATCTAGTCACAAAAGTCCGGCAACGAATAAGGCAATTAAAACCATTACTTGGAGATCGATCACCTATTTCCCTCAGCACTAAAAGACTGATCTATCTCTCGCTCATCAAACCAATTTGGTCATACTCTTGCGGTCTGTGGGGATCCGCAGCGGCCACACATATTAACAAAGTGCAGGTGACTCAAACCAGAGTGCTGAGGCTCATTACTGCGGCTCCGTGGTACGTACGAAATGCGACACTCCACAATGACCTGGACATCCCCTACGTACGAGTACATGAAGAGATCAAAATTACCTACAGCAACCTCCACACTCGCATGACTGATCACCCTAACCCGACAGTTTCCAACTTGGCAGCTAATCCTCCACCAATACCAAATAGACGCAGATTAAAAAGGAAGCGACCTCAAGATGCACTTCTCGTTTAAATCATCGTAAGCACTGTGTATTGTGCCAAAGACTGGTACAGGGCAGCCACTGGGCTGTACCTGCTATGCATGTTTCATGTTAATTAGATACATAATCTACTATATTCAGCTGTTATCATAACTGAAATGTTGATTTTTCAAACAATAAAGTTTACTTATTTAAAAAAAAAAAAAAAAAAAAAAAAAAAAAAAAAAAAAACATGCTACGAGCAAGATGGACAACATTTGACGGACATGATTTTCAAGACATGAAATTGCATGTATTCCCCTACAGAAAAATTTAAATGAA
This sequence comes from Stenodema calcarata, assembly GCA_963920205.1. Classification (NCBI taxonomy): domain Eukaryota; kingdom Metazoa; phylum Arthropoda; class Insecta; order Hemiptera; family Miridae; genus Stenodema; species Stenodema calcarata. The sequence goes on along the minus strand of OY986048.1, from coordinate 57,445,155 downwards.
ATGGTTGTACGACTAAAACTTTAATTTCTATGACTATTTGATTTTGAGGACGTTCCCGTGAACCACCCTGTATAGTGGGAGAGGCTTTTGAGTGATTTCTATTTCTCCTCTCTCATTTTTCCTTCTTTCTTTTTTCAATATGTTGGTCACGCAAATTACTGGTTACAAAACTTTTTGGTGACTGGAACATGCCTATTGTTTAATTTTATAAGTTATATATTTTTATTACTTTTTGTACCACGGCTGGTTTCTTTTCTCTTTTTAATTGTACTACTGTTGCCAATAAACAATATCATATCGTTATTGGACATTGCCCTTGCTATTTGAAATAGATGAACAATGTCTGGCGGTGATACGATGTAATCATGACTGATCATTGTACGAAGAAGATGTAATCCCGGCCGAGTTGGACGATGACCAATCTACCTAAGTTTATTGCCCCGACCTTCGCCGGTAAAGTAATAAAAGAATTATGGGAGGCGACTCCCTGCCAACTACTCTACCATTACGAGAGAGCCATTATTTGAGAAATCTTCACGGAAAGAAAAATAGACGCCCTGCCCGACATTTAATTCATCGAAGTTGTGCTGAAAGGAGAATAAAAGTTGCAACACGCTGTTTATTTGCAGGTCCCCCGAAGTGCAAGCTATGCGTGATAACATTCAACGGTCACCGAATTTACATAGTCGTAAAAGTGTTGGTTTCGCCATAGCTATCTAGATAGCGATACTCCTTCACCCTTCACTTCACCGAACCCCTCACCGCCATATACTCTTATGCTCTGCGCCACTGCCATTGGAATTGTCAAGTAGGTTCAAATCACATGAGGTAGAGACTGGGTTGCTCGCGATGGTGATTTAGAGTTTCGTCTATGACGATGAAGAGTTCTAATGGGACACGCCCTTCACTACATGACCAACCTGGTGATATGATGCGAGCAGCTCGTACTTTCTAGTAGTCACGAGCATTCAATGACGCTTAGAACTGAGTATCAGCCACGAACGTTTTTTTTTTGGTTTTTTAAAGAATCAGTTGCTGTAAAACCCACTCAATTGAAACAAATGCAACGCTTCGTTCGCCTTTGCCCAGCTTCAAACGTTGCAAGTAACTTGGCGAGACTGTTACGAGAGAACGAAAAAAGTGGGTACAAGGAAAACGGACGCGATAATGCATTACCGGTAAATATAACAAGTATTCTTCAGGTATTCTCAGAAGTAATCCTTCCTTACCGGTGAAGATATGCTGTGGGTATCGAATACGCGGTACTTTAAATCATTCGATGTTTATCACACATCGATTTTTTTAAAATAATTTATTCATTTACCTAACTCTTAGTATAATATAATACTCTGCGGTTTGCCAACACCGGTAAACAGTGGCAAACTTAACTAATGATATAGTATGGTTTACTGTGAAACACGGGGAGAGGGGATACCCAGCGGTAGGCCTACATCGATGTATTTTTCTTTTCTCCCAAAATACCTATAATTACAGACCTATTTTACGTTTCACTATGTAATTGCATTATTTCTGCGCCTTATTAGTAAGCTTACTTACCTCCTACTACATTATTTCTAGTTTTACGTGGTCCTTTTGCCTTTTACTGTTCTAGCAGCTGCAATATTTCGGTTGCACGGACAAGAACTGATTTTGGTTTATTATCCTCAATGATGAACCTTTGGAATCGATTACCTAACGCTTGAAGTAGATTTAAAAAATTATATTAAAAAATTCCGTTCTTCCACCATATACCTACCGTCCGCGGCATTTTGCCCGGTTAGCTTTGTGCTAAATTACGAATTGTGGTTTACGGGTTCGGACCAACCCCCTTAGGTCAAGGGAAAAATTCATATCTCGAAAGATTTGTACCTATATATATTGGTGTAGTTTTTGTACACATTTAAATAGAGTATAATGTTTAAAAAAATTTAAGACTATCCTGCGCTTTGTACGACCAGCCGTTCGTTCCGAATGAGGGCTCAAAGTTGGAGCAGACCGAAAGTCGTCTACATGAGGGCGAATCATGCGGCAGGCTGTCGGTTCAATGTTCATACTGGCCCAGCTGATTCGAACAGCACAGGGTTTTCATACATTGAGGTTATTAATAATACGAGTAATTATTGCTAATTATAATTATAATAAATTAATCATCATTAATAATGATTAATTATAATCATTAATAGGTACCTAACCATAATTATTAATCATTAATAATAATTTGCACTACTTGATAATAATTATCAATAATTAATGACAATTCATAATATTAGAAGGGTGGTTTGCACAAAAAAGATGACAAACGGTTGTGTCAAGAATTTGAAGAGTTTTTCGCATGAGGCCAACAATAAATATTGGGAGGAAAGTAAATCGTTCGTTGAGTTGTCGCGCTATCCATTTTTTGTCTTTTTTAACGTAAATTAGTACATTTTTTCATGTTTTGTAGCCAGGTAGGTACTTGAAGGCACTTGAGTAGGCCTACAGTAGGTAAGGTAATTTACAACCGATTCCCATCACTATTTGTTCTTGAAAACTGACAATTAGTGATGTTCGTACGTACATAACGTACCACTTACCCACTACAGACGCCCAATGTTCCTTCCCCCTCAAACCCGTCACTCTTGAATGGAGTGTAAGTTATGCGAAGGAACCAGTAATCAGAATAACCGGTTACTATCCGGTAGCAGTCAGCCACCATGTTGTCGAAAAATGACCCCTCAGCCCATTATTATTCCACAGTGATCTTCCGAACCGACCTGTCTGTTACACCCGCCTAGAAAAATCATATCATGTTGGTGCATGGAATATCCAAATCGAGCCTAACATTTTCCAAATTGATTTTTATGTTTGCTGAATGAAATTCTACGTTTTGCAAATATGATACATAATAACGGCAATTATTGGAATTCGACAAGTCGAAAATATCCGATGAACATTCGAAAACTGCCCAAATACCCAATAACCATCATCATGAAAAAACAAGAGTATTTGAAAAAACTCTGCAAATTCTTGACACAACGGTTTATTATCTTCTTTGTACAGATCAACCTTCTGTCTAGATCACTAGGTCTAAATGTCTAGATCCTGAATGTTAGATTAGTTATTATTATGAATTATCACTAATTATTCATAATTGTATCAAGTACCTAGTGAAAATTATTATAATTCATTGTTAGGTATTAATAATTTGTATTAGTTATTAATAATCATTATTATTAATTATGATTAATTGATACGATATCCGGCTGTTGGAATCGACTGGGTTCCTTTCTGCAGAACCTGAATGATAGGGATGATGAATTAGTTACAAATTAAATGTATAATTCAGGGGTTTTTAATACTTCGTCGGCAATAATTTTTTTATAAAAGAAGTACCTACCAACAAACATTCGAAATTACCTTCATTTCCGTAGCACGAAACGTACCCCAGAACAAAAAAATCGACATCACTAAAACCATATGATTTGGAAAACAGCTCGTTAGTATGAACATTGACCTGTATTTCAACCGTTTGATTCACGATCGTTTTTTGCCCCTATTTGTTTTGGTCGAGATAATGGGTTATTTCGTTCCTATGGCACTGAGCCATGCTATAAAGAAGGTATGTAAAAAAATTCAAGTCGATTGGTCCTTTTACCCAGGCTGTAGACCCGACAAAGTGGACAGAATTTGCCTAAAGTTTCGGTTTTTCGTTTCTAAAACTTTTTTGGGTTGAGATATTGGGTTAAATCTTGTATAAGGCTCTGTCTCACGGTTAAATGAAGCTCTGTGCAAAATTTCAAATCAATCGGTGAACGTGGAGAGGCTCCAGCCTTGCCCGTCTGAACAAGGAGAAGGAGAAGAAGAACAAGCTAAGGCCAAAAAACCGGGTTTTTGAAGTTATGTAACTCGGCTCCCTTTAGACCTAGCGACTTGAAACATTCAGGGCTTTCTAATATCCACTCCAAGAAGACCCATACTAATTTTCAAGTTGATTGGTCAAATAGGAGCCGAGATATGGATACCTCGAAAACGCGTTTCTTGACGTCGGGTAAACATACACTCGGTACCGTTCGTTTTCTCAACTTCTTTGCTTGGCGGGGCGGAACGCTACCGCGTTCTTAGATTTCGTAAGTTTAGCTGAACGCAAAGTACCGCGTACGGCGGACGGACGAATTTTTTTAGTACGCGTCCAGCTCTCAGAGCGATAGCACCTCCTCAAGGAATTTTCCAGCTTATTTCATATTATTAGGGGTTTTTGACAGTTCTTTGGTTTTAACTTATGCGTGGGCATTGATTATACATTGTAGATCTTTTCTTTCGTGAATTTCCCGTGAAACCCGAGAAAATCGAGTTATTTGCGTGAAGTTCGGCAACAGAACCTCACCTTCGAGGTCGTCAGCCGATAAGGTGAAACGTTTACTCGCTTTTTCACTGAATTTGTGATTATAACGTTTGTTCCGACGTGATTTGTTAGTTCTAGACCTTTTCTATTCACGGTTTTTGAGTGGGAAGACGAAAAAATCGCGAATCGTGTGTTAGTGACTTGTGACTGGCAAGATAGTGGAAGTGTTTCGGGACCGTTTATCGGAAGCAGTGGATAGCTGAGTAAGTCGGAAGCTTTCTAATACCAATACAGTTCATTAACAGTGAGGTATTACTAGGTTTATAGCACCTTTTCAGTGAAATTACCACTCAAATCTGCATATTCTCGCAACCTACCATGTGCTTCTGCACTGAATTTGGAAATTGAAATTGAAAAAAAATTTATTGTACATAGGACTAGTCCCTCATAGTGTACATCAAATGACTTAAGATTAATGACGTTATAAAAATACAATAAAATATAACAAAAAGAAGGAAGGACGGAAGTAAATACAAATTGAAGTAGATAGGAAAAGAAAGGGATATGAGAAGAGATTTATGTCAAGGGAATGTAATTTAAATTTAAAAAAAAAAACCTGCGTACGGCACCCCTGAAACGCCCAAGCCAATGGGTAGAGCGAACCCCCATTGGAAGTTTATTCCAAAGTCTCGCCCCGCAACCGCAAAAGAGTCGCTATAAGACTTGGTAGCGTGGGTAGGGATCTTCAGAGCACATGACCTAGGCCACAGCGCAGCACAAAATTGAGTTCGGAGATAGGATGGAGCCATACCACGCAGTACCTTGAATACCATAAGACACAACCTATATTTATAATAAGAAAAAAGATCGAGGCCCATGAATTTGGTCTTGAAAGCATCCAGGTGATCACGCGTCCTGAGTCCGAAGGCATAACGCACACAACAGTTATATGCGACCTCAAGACGACGGGCCGGAATGCTACAAAGAGAGGCACTGAAGACGGAATCGCATTACAAGAAGATAGGCATTATCAGTGCCACAACAAGACCAGGCTTAAGTGCTGAGGGAGTAAACCTACCAAGCCTTCTCAATGTAGAGAGGGCCCCATGTACCTTCCTGGAGACATGTAGTGCATGGGCATTCCAAGAAAGGTCCTCACCAAACACCACCCCCAAGAAGAAGGAACCCTCCACCCTCCACATGGATTGGCGGGACAGAGTCAGTGGGAAAAGGTTTTTTCGAATAAACAATACTCTGGGTCTTCTTAGGATTTACACAGATACCATTAGCCCTTGCCTTTTGGATTTGGATTTCTTGTGTTTGCTACGAGTGCAATTGGTGGAAATACGTACCTACAAAACAAAAGACGTCGAGTCAAGTGTTCACAAACCGAATTCACTCAAGACTTCAGTCACAGAGACCTGACTTTTTTTTTTAATCTACAACAACTACCTCGACTTGATGAATGCAGAAACGAAAAAAATTGTTGAATGACCACATTGTCACGTCAGTGACCATATTTTTATAAATGTTATTTCGTTAAATTTCAGAGCCAAAGATGTCACCACGTGAATCAGCGTTGAAAAACAATGAAAATTCATTTGCCACACTTGGGGTATACAATAATCCGTTTTAGTGACTTAGCAACTTTGCGCGCTCGCTGAACGGGTTGCACGCAACAAAAAAACTCGAGTGAGGGCTTAAATTTACATACAATCCGAATCATCAATAAAAAAGGGGGTTTCCATCTGATAAAAACAAAGTTGATGCACATTGCGCACATTTGCGCAAGCGTTAACGCGTAATTTTATCATTTTTGAAATTTAAGAAAAAAATTATGAAGAACGGTGTCAGTCCGAATTGTTTACTCTGACAATTAGAGAAAATAAAGGGTGATGGGGGAAAGCCTAACTCGTGGACTACCCTGACACATATGATTTTGGGTGTATTTGGCAATGAATTCAGGATGTCTGGAACGGATTTTGGTTTGAAACTTTTTGGAAATTCGAGTTTTAAAAATGTTGGACCAAGAATAATAGCTGCCTTTTTTTTCCGAAAATTCGCTTGAAATCGAGTGAACCAGTGTGATAAGTTCGGCACGTGTTACAGTTTGCATGGCTTTTCCACGAAATTCCCAGTTCCGTGCGCCCTTCATGTTTCGGAACTCTCACGAGGGTGTAAATTGACGGGCTCGTGTCCTCTCCCTACGACTATAGTGACGTCATCACCTGTGGTGTGTGACGTCATCACCTGTGGTGTGTGACGTCAGAGACTTGCGTGTGACCTTGAAACCTTTTGTCCTCATTGATGATGTGCGGAACGAGATGCCGGTTTACGCTGAAAATTGTCACGTCGAATCGATTGGGGCAGAAAAAAGGAGCAGCGAATTTTCATCATGTCTTCTCCCTAAAAAAATTAACCTTTAGAATCAGCCAAGACGCAATATTTCCAATCATCTCCCTCCATTCAACGGAGTTGGCCGGAGCGTTGTTGGAAGCGCACATTTCAAAATGCTCTCCAAAGCAAACTAACGGTTGCATTTAAACGCTGGACCTCTTGTTTTGCTCAGGATGATCCCGCCCATAACGCAGGGGGTTCCACATTTGAAAACAAAAATTGTCCTGCTGCGCAAAACGTGTCTTAATTCTTTGTCGTCCCTCCCTCGTAACCACTAAATGACCTTGAAATCTCGTTTTTCTGACGTGATGGGGATCATATGACCTCGGAATACCATGGTCCGGTCAAATAGTCCGGAGCTTTTTTTTTTTTTTTTGTAAACCAGTGTAATTATCAATAATAATAAGACGTTTGTATTACTACACACCTATGTATTTGATGTGTAGTAATAAAAACGACTTACCATGGCACCTAGGGGAGATTTCGAAACGGGTACGATGCTTGTGAAGTGGTTAGGAAATCTCTTTAGTTTTTCCGGCTGATGTTGAATGATATTTGTGAGGATTTTTACACGGAGTGTTTTTTGGGAGGATATCACATCTTTTTGCGAATTTTTGAAGAGAATGATGCTATTGTTCTCGGTCCAATATGTTTAAAACTCGAATTTCTAAAGATTGTTATACGAAAATCCGTTTCAGACCATCCTGACTTCACTGCCGAAAGACACCAAAAATTATATATATCTATGTATGTGTCACTCCAGACGATAACTCTCGATAGAATTGAGATAAAAAGCTCAAATTTGCATAAAAAATCCGTCTTGGCGATGTTTGTAGATTGGCAGAATCGGGCCACTGTACGGGGGGGGGGGGGAGTTTTAGGTGGGAAATTACCCATAAATTCCCAAAATGAAACATTCGTCGTTTTTAAAGGTCTTTTCGTATCTTATTCCGTTCTCAAACTGGAGCACTTTGAAGGTGGAGAAACGTTGTCTATACTTCGGATGTTCTTCATCGTTAGTCTGCTCTATACTGATAACGGGAGAGATATCGCAAGTCTGACTTCACCATTGAGTTAGGAGAGTTTAAGGGTGGGGGGGGGGGGGGAGTTACCCATAAATTCCCAAAATGAAACCGTCTGACAATCAACACCTCATTTTAAAGGGGTTTTTACGCTGAACAGGATGGTGAAATCAGAATTGCGGTATCTTATTCCGTTCTCAATCTGGAGCACTTTGAAGATGATGAAACGTGGTCTATACTTGGGATGTTCTTCATAGACATCAAGTCCTTCAATGGAGACATTTTACATAAAACCAGTTATTTCTTAGAAAATTCGCTCTTATAGCTATGCTGCATGACTGTTGATTTTTCTTTGTTGGAAAGACCTGTAGGGGCAATATGCAAGGATAAATTAACCAAACCAATAAAATTATAAATTGATTATTTTAAAGTTAATTAATAAATTAAAAGTAATAAATTATGTATTTATTAATTATTAAAATTATGTAACTGAACAAGATGAAAAACATGATAAGGGGTTTTTGAAGTTATATAACTTGGCTCCCTTTAAGCGGGGCGACTTGAATCTTGTCAAAAGCACTGGCTCAAGTTGAAACGAAGCTGTGTGCGAAATTTCAAGTCAATCGGTGAAGGTGGAGAGGCTCTACCGTTTTTTGGGGGGTTCTGACCATTCGACGCATTCTGATGGAACACTCGGTGACGTCGGGTGTCGAGATCTCTCGGCGAATATTTCTCGCGATTTATCTTATCAAAGTCTCCACGTGTGGCCAACAGACAACACCTCTCCATCACTTCCCTTCCCTTCCCCGATCGACGCAAACTACTCCATATCATTCGATCTTCCTCGGATCCCTCTCTTCCCTTCTCATCTACCTATCGTTCTATCATTCTCTCGTCCATTCTTATCATATTATTCTTTTCTTTCGCAGGCCCCTTCCCCTCTCGACGTTATTCAGACACACGTGCGACCTTGGTGTCGTACGGTCATGAGAGGAGGCGCGGGGAGGGACTGCAGCTTGCATTGAGCTTCCAGCCGCAACCGGCGGACACTGTTGAGACAATTAGGAATAGGGATCCATACTATCGTAGAAGGTAATCAGTACCTAATAATAATGTCCAGTGTCGGTAATATGACTAACATGCTCTTCAGCTTATCAGAACGTAGTACCTACAACAGATTCCACCTTTTAGGAAAATACGAGTCGCCAACTCGTAGCCAAGTCGTACTGATGCAGTGTAGAGGTGAGCAAAGTGCACAAAGAGACCAATAGGCCCTTCAACGAGAAGTGGCTGGAGTATGCTTTTTTCTTTGGGCGATTCCAATGGTTCATTATCGAAGATAATAAACCAAAACGCCTTCCGCGGCACTTTGCTCAATTAACGTTGTCCTAAAATTAAGAAATTCGGTTTCCAGGTTCGGACCAACCCCACAATGATCCTTGAAACTTGTTATAACCCTAGGTCAAGGGGAAGGCGTTCAAAACAAATTTTGAAATTTTGAATAATTCATACCTCGAAAAATTTAGATATACTTAACGGTTTTGTTTTTTGTGAACATTTAAATAGAGTTTAATTTTTACAATTTTTCCAATCGTTTGAAACCATCCGGAGCTTTGTAAGCCAGCCGTTCAAAATGAAAGGCGCAAAGGTGGAGCAGATCGAAAGTCGTCAATATTTAGTGATCTAGACTGAAGGGGGATCTGCTCAAAGAAGATAATCAACCGTTGTTTCACGAATTTGCTGATTTTTTTGTGCCTTAATCCAAAACTTTTAAAACTCGAATTTCTAAAGATTGTTATACGAAAATCAGACCATTTCAGACCATCCTGACTCCCCTGCCAAAAGACACCAAGAATCATAATATGATTACATATTATGTGTACGATGTCTCTGTATTTGTCATTCCAGACGATAACTCTCGATAGAATTGAGATACAAAATTCAAATTTGCACAAAAATCTGTCTTGGCTATCAAAAGTTCGTAGGTAGGCAGAATCGGACCACTCTAAGGAGGGCTTAGGGGAGTTTCAAGGGGGGATAAGTTACCCTTAAATTCCAATAATGGAACAGTCTGACAAGTGACACCTCATTTTAATGATTGTTTCACGCTGAACACGATGGGGAAGTCACAATGGCGACATCTCATTCCGTTCTCAATCTGGAGCACTTTAAAGATGGAGAAACGTGGTTGTTCTTTAAGACTATTTTTCACTGTTCATCTGCTCTAATCTGACAACGGAATGAGATATCGAAATTCTGACTTCACCACCGTGTTTAGCGTTGAAAAATCTATAAACTGAGGTGTTACCCCACAAAAAAGGAGACAAAATGGGATACAAAACCAGTGAAATAGAGACTTTTTACATAAAACCAGTTTTTTCTTTGAAAACTCGCTGTTGTAGTCATGCTGCATGACTGTTGATTTTTTATTTATGCCCCTTTCATTCTAAATATTATGCGTTATGAGGCGAGTTTTTCAAAAACTTTTCAGGCAGTTGTGTGTACCACCTGAAAGTGGGGTCGGTGGTAGGTGCCAGTAATATGGCCGCTGTAATAATATTAGGGTCGGTAATATTATTACCGACCCTTTAGTTATATTTTCTATGTTTCAATGAATTTTTCTTTTCTTTCAAGCGCAAGCCAAGAAACAAAAACTGGAAAAACTGTTTTGCTCAGTCTGTTCCAAGTGAGAAGTCCTTGATATATGAATGCGTGCAGCTTGTGCAAGTCCACGTAGAATGCGTCGGCCTGACCAAGGAGGACGAGGGACCTTTCATTTTTCCCGGATGCTGAATTTAAAAACTATTTCTTCTTTCTATTGATTCATTCGTTTTACCAAATCCTAGTCGAAGAAATGTCTTTTCAAATGACTATTTTTAACAATGTTGCTCAATTTTTGGAGAAAAAATTATATCCTTCAATAAATCCTTCTTTGATTAGTAACACATCTTGATGGGTAACTAGTTCACTTAAAAATATTGACTTGAAATAAACATTGTTAGGGGTTCACTACGATTGGCCATAGTTCCCTCATGAGTGGCCATATTACCTACTCCCTCGTGGCTATCCCTACAATGGTGTTTAGACGTACTGAGGTCTAGGATGAAATAAAGAAGATATTGCGTTTCTCTGTGAACAAAAGTTTTAATGCAAAATTATGAAATATCAACTCTTTAAGTAACTATCAATGTCTATCGAAAGATTCACTCACCTGTGAACAAAAGAAACAACATTTAAAGCCCTTATTTCAGGATTCTTTCTAACTAGAGCTGCTTTTCTAGTAATTTGTATTATTCAATTCACTGATATCATATCTCGCTCCCAGCTGTCCGTCATGATATCTCGTATGGTGCGACGAATTCAAAAGGAAGGAAAGTAAAATGTGAATGACGACTTTTCTTTACATACCAATAAGAATTGGTTAGGGAAATTTGAAATTTGAATACTTTTTATATTTGGAAAGAAAAGTGTCAGATCATGGAATATTATTGGATGCACTATCATTAGCACCAAAAATGTTTCCTTTAATTGAATATACGGCCTAGAAGAGCACCCCAAAGTTTATGGTGGCCATATTACCCTCAGGTACCTTATGAAGAAATACCATACTCGGTGGTATACCGCTCCACACCAATGTATACCACGTTGCACACATGAAACTACTAATGAGACTAAATCAGGGTACTCAATAATAAATTAATCTAAATTCAGATTCCCAACTATCACAATTTGGTAGCATTTTGTTGTATTGCACGACTTATGACCTAATCTGTAGTAAATCGTACGTCAGAATTCGTTAAGTCTACCACGGAGGAAATCCTGACGTAAGATTGCCGTTCTACAACTGCTCTAGGTCGCCACGAAGTCGAATGGGGATTGGGGATATGATGAGGTTATGGAGTGTATTTGAATAATTATTCAATTTATTTACGATTTAAATGGACAATTGGTGATAACCATGGTGGGTTATAGGGAAATACAACATTTCAAGTGTAAAACCATTTGGATGGTTTTCGTCTCGTCAGAAGTTGCAGTCGAATTTTGGTGAAATTCATACGGGACCGCCTTAGAGTTCTTCTGGTAAAATATGAACGATATTTGGAATCAGGTACAGAAATACAGAACGAAAAGGAACCAAATTCGTTCCTTGATATCTTTTACGCAAACAACGAGTGACAATTCTGATTTTGGGGGACGTGATTTTTTTCCAATTCTTGCATTTCATTAAGATAAGTGTACAAATTTTCAATTGACGGTTTCTAAGTTCAATGTTATAGGGACCGAAATATATCTGTATTTCACTAACTCACACACTTGGCGTGTATCTTCACTTGGATTAAGCGAATTGATACCAAGCTTACCTACTTTCCCAGGATTCTTCTCGCAAAACTGATCCACAACTGAGTCGATTGCAGTAAGAGCGGTGAAAATATGTTGAAACGGCTACGTGGGTACCGCCGTGAAATCCGTCATAGACACATCCATTGGGTGGTAAAACGAATCGAAAAACAGCCACACAGGCTTTGATGTCTGCCAGAGAGCACTGAGTGAAAAATCTGCAAATCAGTGACACAACGGTTTATTATCTTTTTTGTGCAGATCACTCTTCTGTACAGATTACTAAATGATTATTAGTATGAATTATCATTCATTATTAATGATGATTATCAAGTAGTGTAAATTATTTTAGTTATTATTAATTTTCAATAATTGTGGTTAATTAACTTGATACCTGAAAACCATCTAATGTTCGAATCAGCTGGGCCAGTATGAACATTGACCCGACAGGCTACCTCATGATTCACCCTCATGTTGACGACTCTTGATCTGCTCCAACTTTGAGCACTCATTGGGAACGAAAGGCTGGTCGTACACAGCTCCGGATGGTCTTTAAAAAATTCTAAAAATTAAACTCTATTTAAATGTCAACAAACATTTCGAAAACAATATTTTGAAATTTTGAAAAATTCATACGGAATGATTTTAGTTCATATTCAGATAGAGTTTAATTTTTAGAATTGTTCAAGACCATCCGGAGCTTTGTACGACCAGCCGTTTGTTCACAATTAGGAGTCAAAGTTGGATCAGACCAAAAGTCGTCAACATGAGGGTGATCATGCGGCAACCTGTCGGGTGTGTTCAACTGGCCCAGCTGATTCGAACAGCAGATTCTTAGATATCAAGTGAATTAATAATAATTTATTATTATTGATATTATTATTAGTTATTAATAACTAGCAATAATTATTATTCAATAACAATAATTTACTTTGCCCACTTGATAATAATGATCAATAATTAATGATAATTCATAGTAATAAATCTATTGTTTAGTGATCACGAGAGATGGGTGATCTGTACAAAGAGGGTACCTAATAAACCGTTGTGTCAAGAATTTGCAGAGTTTTTTCATTCGAAACGTAAACCAGCAAATTTTGAGGGGGGGGGGTATTTTTTTTTTTGAGATTCCAATGGTTTATTATCGAAGATAATAAATGAAAAGTACTACTTTCGCCGAAATATAAATAGTTACATGAGTTTTAATTCAATATTCAGCTGGATAAACAGTGTCAAGAGTGACTTGTTGAGCACACACGGATATACGAGTATGTACCAACCACCATCAGTTGATTTCTACTAATCACGGGTAAATCGAGAAATTAATTTTTCAACCAGCAAATATTTAGCGTACAAAAAACTGTTCTCTATTTGGAATGTTTTTGAGGTTCAAAAGTGAGCGCAAAAAAAAGAGTAGGTACCTATTTGGTTGGTTTTACTACAATTACGTCATCAAGTTGTGCAGCTTGATAGTCACCTACTTTTCATTCGTCATAATTAGCGTTTTCTTGCATCTTCTTATATCTTCATTCATGATGTTCTTTTCTTGCATCTTCTTACATCTTCATTCATGGTGTTCTTTTCTTGCTTCTTCTTATATCTTCTTCATCCATGGTGTTCTTTTCTTGACATCTTCAATTTTTCACACTTGTTGCCTTAAATCTTCGATTCTTCTGATATTCTTCGGACGACGCCGTTCAATTATTGAATTTGGCTCTAGAGAGTGAGAAAATCACTTCGACGGAAGTGTTGCAAATTTTAGTTCAACTCAACGTTATGTTTTATCAAAAGAACGGAAATGAAGGAAAAGTGATCGGTTTCTCGTAGTTTCTCATAAATTAATTCGTCTCATGGAGACCAAACTGTATCGACAGTAACTTCGAGTTATTTCACAGTTTAAAAATAAATATTTAACGCATTCCGACCCTGCGACAAAAAGAGAAGTAGATTGTTAATAAACAGATTTCAATCAGTTTGAGTAGTATCAAATTTGGTGTGACAAGTGGGGAAGGGAAAGGTTTCAGCAAATCTGCTTGATAGTTCGCTCAACTAAACTGTAGTTGAGTCTGGAAACATATGTTGTTCAATAAAATTCGCGAGCTTATCAATCAATGAGGTTTCTAAAGTTCCACTTGAAGGTATTTGTTGGGAGATAAGTGTTGTAGGTAGTCAACATCGTAGTTCCGAAAAGGTTCATTTGTACATACCACGAGAATATTCTTAAATCTTGGAATACCCGTCATCTACCCCTTTCACAGAGGTTTTCTCTTCGATGTAGACTCCCAATCGGAAACTCCCAGATATCGAAACACGGATCGCTAACTTCCTCAAGTGGACAAACGAATCCCTTTTTCTCTTTATGAGGAAACCGTGGAGAATCACGATTTTTCTCTAACGGTTAAACCATGTATGAAACAAACTATTTCCCCAAGTTGGGCAAAACCAAGGTTCAGATGATGTGAAAGGTTTCAACTTCACTTCAAATGGTTACAAGTTACTTTTCCGTTTGTTGAAGGGCAAATGCCATAAATTTAATACCAACCATATGGCTGATTGATAACCATACACAATATGAGTTTCTGGAGTTGAAAAAGGGGTATTATCTTTTTCAAAGTGACAACCGTCAATTTTTTCTCTGAGCCCTTCATAGAAAAAATCCCATGGCTTCTCTCTCGTTCTGAAACCAAATAATAATAATAATAGTACATGGGCCCAGATGTTTGTCAGCTTGTGAAAGTTTTCGCTAGAAGAGCGTAGTGGGATTTCTCCCTTGAAGGGTGTCTCAATAGAATCATAAACACAGTCGTCACAACAGCCTCAGAAAACAAGAAATGCCACTGAGGATGGCAAATTGAATAAAATGCAGGTAGTTACTCACATTGAGCAATTTTCTGGTAGACCTCTTCCACATCGCTTGTCACTTCTTTGAGGATGATGTAGAGGAGGGGGTAAGTGTCGAGGCTGTAGCCTTTTTCTATCAAAACTGTGAGTATCCTCTCCCACATGATCCGAAGTGAGCTCTCGGCTGGAACAAGAAGAAATAACCGAGTTTAAGCCGTGTCGTCAAGCAAACCACAGTACATACTTAGGAGTACATCGTAGGACTTGGAATGTGTTTTGACTTGTAGTCGTACATGAAACAAATGGTGGGAATGGCGTACTAATGAATCGGAACTATGTGTAAGCGGAATTGCACCAAAAACTTTAACCCCAACTGTCAAAAGTTAGAAACAAAGTACAAAAGGTTTCAAAGCCTTAACTTGTGGTAAAATCCGCCACATTTGATTAAAATATGATTCGTAATTATTGAAATGATCTATACCTAAATACTACTATTTTTCTCCCTAAAGCGTTTCATGTCTACTTGAAGACGGTGATACTTTCACAACAAGTACCGTATTTCCCATATAATACAACTAAAAGAGTGTTTCAACTGAAATCTCTTTCAGAGCCTCCTGAATATACCCCTAGGTTACACGTATAATTATCTACAAATAAAATTTTTTCTTCCAGGAGAATACTGGTCATGGCTACTCTGAATTCCTCAATCTTAATCAACTCGAATAATCATATTTGGCTAATATGTTAACAGTTAACAGAAATCTCAAATTTGACTCACTCATAGTTACTATGAGTGAGTCAAATTTGAGATTTCTGTTTCAAAAATAAGGAATTTATTTGGTGACTCCACTAGAACCAAAGATTTCCACAAGATTCAAATGACTCTAGATTATTTTTGAGGGTATACTCGTGAGATACTTATAATTAGGGATGGATATCGGTTGGAGAAACATCGATATTCACACATCAATGTTTTGTTATACTGCAAACATCGAATAAAAACATTCATGTAAAAACATCGATGTTTTTTGCGAAAATACTTTAACTACTGTGGCCTACCCAAGTTCAAGTACCTATACTTTTTTTTTGGTGATTTTAGTTCTTCCTCAAAAAAATTAAACATGAAAAATTAACGTTAATTTACGTTAAAAAACACACACAAATGGATCGAGAGACAACTTAAAAACATATTAATCTATTATTAATAATAATTGTTGGCCTCCTGCAAAAAAGCAGTTTTGTGGCCATATCTTCAGCGAGGGTTCAAAATTAAACCCGCTGGAGAAAAAAGCCTCTCTGTGGGAACATTTGGATACTGAAATATTTATACATACTGCAACGTACAATAGGTTTGTAACTATAGGTAATTTGGAAGAAAGGAAAAAAAAAACATCGATGTTAAACGAAAACAGTGAATGTTTTTAAACATCGAGTTTCCGGAGCGGCGCAATATTGCACCAATAGTGCCGCCTTACAAAAAATCGTGGTAACTATAGTTTTTTTAATGGATTTTTGAATTCTGAATCGATTTTTGAACTAAGATACTCGAGTTAATAGTGGCAGCACCGGTGATGTCACAGGTGCCAGTAAGTATACGTCTATGGTATTTAAGACGGCTGGATCGATCTTATAACTTTATAGAATGATTCGAGTTTGTTACAGGGAAATATTTGGATTTCAAACGATCGCGTCCTCGACAGAGCTCTCTGCTTCCATGATCTGCACAAGGTGCACTGACCAGACCGGTAATGCCAGCCGCATACGAAATCATCCGAACCGCTCTCGAGCTCCTAACAGTTGCAATTAGTGTCGAGTTCCGTACAGTCGAAGGAAGGTATACGACTTCTATTGCCCACATGGAGCGTGAACCTTGGTTCAAAAGAGTTTTAATATTATTCGAATTTCTGAATTGAATACATACCTAGGTGATTGTACGTGACGAAAATTTATATTTAACGTATATTTAATGTGCTTAGTTCTGATAAGATTCTTTTTATTGTATACTTATATATACATTATTGTATTGTAAAGTTATAATTTTGTTTAGAATATCTGAGAACTTAGTGTCTGCCCAGATTTTGATTTTTTTTACGTTGGTATGTGCCAATATTTAATTATTTTTTCCCAGCTACATTACAAATTTTGTCTGTTTATTCAAAGCGTTTGAAGTGTATACTTTTCTTTCCTATTTTATTATTATTATTATTATTATTTTTTTTTTGAAGTCTCTGTTCTGTGTGCTGTGTAATTGGGCTTGTCTATATAGTATACAGTCTTGTTAGTCCATACCAGTATTAGTATAGTCTTGCTAATGGATACCTGTTAATTCGGTATAGTCTTTATCCCCCCAAAAAACACTCCGTGTAAATATCCACTTTCCCCGCCCGCCCTTTTCCTCATTAAGGAGCTAAGTATAATGAAAAGCTTAACCACTTCACAAGCACCGTACCCCTTTCGAAATCTCCCCTTGGCGCTATTGCGAGACGTTTTTATTACTTCCACAAGCAACTAATACTTGATGGTGGTTAACGTTTTATACAAGTATTAGTTGCTTGTGGAAGTAATAAAAACGTCTCGCAATAGCGCCAAGGGGAGATTTCGAAAGGGGTACGGTGCTTGTGAAGTGGTTAAGCTTTTCATTATACTTAGCTCCTTAATGAGGAAATGGGCGGGCGGGGAAAGTGGATATCATAACTTTTTCCGGCCTCTGAAGAATGATATTTGCGAGGCGGGGTGATTTTTACACGGAGTGTTTTTTGGGGGGATATCACATCTTTTTGTTGTTGAAGTGGGTCATTTTATAAAGAAGGTCTATGCAAAATTTCAAGTCGATTGGTCCGGTTACCCAGGCTGTTGACTCGTCAAAGTTGCCAAAATTAGCCTAAATTTCAGTTTTTTGTTTCTAAAAGTTTTTGGGTTGAGATAATGGGTTAAACCTTTCAAAAGGCACTGTCTGATGTTGAAACAAAGCTCTGTGCAAAATTTCAAGTCAATCCGTGAAGGTGGAAATGCCTAACTGATTAAGGAGAAGAAGAACAGGTAAGGGTGAAAAACCGGGCTTTTGAAGTTATATAACTCGGCTCCCTTTAAAGATATCGACTTGAATCTTTCAAAAGGCACTTGCTACACTTGAAACGAAGCTCCGTGCAAAATTTCAAGTCAATCGGCGAAGGTGGAGAGGCTGTAGCCTAGACCGACTGAAAAAAGTAGAAAAACATGGTAATTGGTTTTTGAAGTTATATAACTCGGCTCCCTTTATACCTAGCGACTTGAAACTTTCAGGGCTTTCTAATATCCACTCCAAGAAGACCATACAAATTTTCAAGTTGATCGGTCAAATAGGAGCCGAGATATGGATACCTCGAAAACGCGTTTCGTGACGTCCGGTAAACATGCACTCGGCACCGTTCGTTTTCTCAACTTCTTTGCTTGGCGGGGCGGAACGCTACCGCGTTCCTAGATCAGTGTACCAGTATAGTCTTGATAGTCTATACCTGTTGATTTGGTATATTCTTTACCAGCTAATATGTTATAGTTTAAAAATATTATTTTACTGGAGTTTTGAGAATTTTTATTATGTACACACATGGCCTCATGAATTATAAATTTAGTTTGTTTTGAATTAGGTACTACTAACATACTCGTGGGGTAGGTAACCCATTATTTAGGTGGTAAAATTGGTTACATAAGTTATATATCGTATATCCTCATCGATTTATCTCAATTCCCGCGGTTTATTGTACGTACTCGGATTTGGGCGTGAATACCGGATTTACTTCATACAAACGGTGGAACACGAACGATTCCCATTGAGCCATAACGAACCGAATAACCCATTCGGTAGGCTGGTCGTAGTAGCTCTAGTGCTAACAGCTCAGGGAACTAAGGTACTATAAACCAGACTTTTCATTCTTCCAAATCCATTCTCACATTGAGGGAACGGAGGGCGGCGAGACACTTATCTCTATCGGATTGCCGTGTTAGTGTTTGCCTTCTATCAACTCTCCTTAGCTCGTTCTTTTTTAAAGCCCCACTCAGAAGGGAAAAAAGAACTTTCGCTCAGAGAACATGAGCTGATGGAAACTGATTCAGCGCGCGCTGGCGAGCGCTACTGGGCGAGGGGTGGCATAACAAAAACCTTACTACGACTGAGACCGTTTTACGAGTTTCCGCAGCCCCTGGAAGCACTAAAAATGGCAAAAATGGAAGCAAATAGGATTTTATTCCATGCTCTCCTAGTAAACAGTGTGGAAAAAGCATAAAACCCAGTGCAAGAGGCCGTCAGACGAGGGTTGAAGATCGATCGTATGTCCGGCAGTTAAAATTGGACGTTTTCTGTTGGGTTCTAATAACTCGACTCGGAGCGATAACGTATCGTGAGGGAAGACGAAAGCTTCTACTCGTACTTCATCTATCCAACCTAAAGACGCATAAAAATATCTAGCTTTTATCGGGCGGTAAATAAATACCGTGTAGACAAAACAGTGTTTGCCGGTCACCACCGGATGAACGGGGACCCAATTGATTGAACAGTGAATCAATACAAAACAGTGCTAACCCCGCCACCACCATCCAGCCACATCATATGGCCAGGTCTGTGAGATATCCAGACCGATGCATCATCTCGCATGCCTTGTTTCTTCTTACAATAGATTAACTGATTTACTGAGATGAACAAGCTTCTTGATTCTTGTTATTTCATCACTAATAACATATTACCCTCAATTAGGTAAAATCTCAAATTTATTCGTCTATTTCCTATTTCCCAGGCTGAATACTAACACTGTCACAATACAAGAAGAGTATTGTGATATAATTGAGAGTGATACAATTAGCTCTTCAATAATTGAATCCATAATTCACTCTTGGTCTCAGATATTCTTTGCTGCTACCTCGGTCGACTGAGAAAACTACAATCTTCGATTCTTTATAACTTGCTTAGTGTATTTTCGCCCTTCGTGAGAAAGAGAACAGACAATAGTCGTAGAGTTTGAATTCTTGTTTCTTCAAATATGACTAACGAGGTTATGTTGACCCGTTGGCAACTAAATTGGAGACCAGTGTTGTTGATCTGTTGTTGATACATGTAGAGGATCCGCTATATCAGGAGTATTCGAAGTACCGAAACCCCGCTGTCGCCTACGTCAATATACCGCCATCAACCAACTCGAAGTCTTTTCTTGGCTCAGTCATTAAAACAAACTGACTTGCTACGATCGAAGAAATAAATACTGGTCTGGAATACTCAAGAGTAGGGGAAATAAGAGACTTGAGGCATTTAGTAATAATTTGCGCCTCGGTCCGAGGCAGCTTCGTACAAGTCATCAAGAACACCCTTGATCACCACTCAAGACATCCGATATCCGATATCCGCACATCTGGACAATTTGGACACTCGAACATTTTCCGTACGGTTTCACCTATTTTTAAGCATTGCATCTCCTTGGTTTTGGCTTCTCACATGTAAGCAGCTCATCCACAGGATCCAATTGTCGTTTGTCGACTTCTGAAACGCTCTAAGGCCTATGTACATATGATAGATTCCAAAAAACTCTGCAAATTCTTCGACAACGGTTTATTATGTTCTGAACAGATCACACACTTCTGTCTAGATCACTGCTCTGTACACAATTACCTTATGAGACCTACACATATACGGCGAAAATTGGGTAGTGCGCTAAAATATTTGTTCAAATAAATGACAAGTAAACGAGGGGGGGGGGGGGAGTCAGTAACTAGGACAGTGAATAATTGAATAATAAGGACAGTGATGAATAATTGAATTATTTGTATATATGACGACAGGCAACTCGATGGGACAAAACAATGGTGTATGAATCAGCAGTTCCACAGAAAGATCGTTGATCCGACTTGCCGCCATTCGGTATTTACTCTTGTTGGCGGTATCTCACTGGCTCAACATTTGAGCCCTCACTGTGAACGAATGACTCGTCGTAGAAAGCTTAAGGAATTCTCTGAATTCAACCATTTCTAAATGTGTTCAAGTAACTACACCGTTTCATCTAAAATGTTCGAATTATGACGTTTTCAAAACTACAAACATCATTTTCGACCCCTCCCTTTCGAGCCAGGGTTATGAAAAGTTCCAAGGATCATAGAGGGACTGGTCCGAACCCGTAAACCGAATTACGTTGGACAGAAGGATTTTTGTTAATCCTATTTTCTGAATCTCCGTATCTCGAAACGTTAAACCTCACATTTAAAGGGGGGTTAAACTTTTTTTTTTCCTTAGTCGAATCCAGTGGTTCATTAGTTATCGAAGATGATAAACCAACAGTTGGTCCAAAGAATGACATGTTACTGTACACGATTTCTACTTAGCCTTGGCCCCATGCCGCTTTTTCATCGTTTTCCAGGAATGCCAGCCTGTACATATTTCGCACCCGTCGTAGAATACTGTAAAATCTCAACAAACCAATATTTTGGGAATCTGGTCTTGAAGTTTTTATTTCATTCATGTGGTACAGGTAGGTACTCTAGTCGATACGTCATTATTATATTGATCAGATACATTTAATGTATCCGATCATTATAATAATGTAGTAACGACCAGAGTACCACATGAATTCATGAAAAACTTCAAGACCAGATTTTCAAAATATTGGTTTTTTGAGATGTTACAGTATTCTACGACGGGTGCGATTTCTACGGAACCCATTCAAGTTTGTAATGGTTTAAATCAACTTATATACACTATATATTTACATTAAACATATAGATTTTGTTTCTTCGAGTTAACCGCATTGGGTATCTCAACTTTTTATAATACCTTACACTAAGTTCAATGCTTTTAGCTCGTCACTAGCCTGGGAATCGAACGCAGGACACGGGCGCCACGGAGAGTACCTACATCAAATTATCTTCGTGATGAACTTCATTTTGGAAATATAATTTTACAGGAGCAAGGATTATCAGGACAGATCATCGAAGATACTGATATCAGTAACGTATGAATCATAGGATTTATATGTACACAACAATAATTGTTGTGTACGAGTCTAGAAGGTGGTCGCTCAAAGGAGAATTATTCTTCTTTGAGTGACCGCCATCTAATGCTGAACGTCTGTTGAATAATTATTGGATTATAATCCAAGATTGGATCCACTGCTTAAAAATATACCTCATGTTTCCTCCATTCTCCTTCAATACTCGCTTGATTTGGGACAATATTGTACCTACTGATTGTCCGAATGTTTTCTTGGTGGTGAAAAATGGAAGCTGTGATATCCAACCCGATGACACCAGTAGCTACGAATGGATGGGTGATTCCACGACAATACAGAGATGAGCCACTCACCTTTCCCTAGACCCAACAACAAGAGACAAAGTTGTGTCATAAACAGTCCGGATTTATTGCCGTTTTATTGCTCAGTGTTTATCATCACACTACTTTTTTTTCTTTGTTTCAATGAATGGAATATATCAATGGATTTTACGGCCCGACATATTCCTAGTCACTGATTCATTATTGCCGTCTTCCGTGGTTCATTGGATTATTAAAAATCGGCTATTACCACTGAGTACGGAAGAGTGTGAATCAAACCATCGAGCTGAGCTGTGCGGGTTTTTTGTTCTTTATCTTTTTGATGAGCCAACAAAACGAGCGGGTGGATGACAACATACTGGGACAATTACGCCAATCGTCATGGGATGAACTCTCACCGATAAGGAGACGAATAATTGCGAATTTATTATTGAAGATTCCTTCAATCCACAAAGCTATTTAGTTGCGATTGTCGGATGGTTTGACTTCCTCACGGACTTGCTCTACACTCTCGAACCTCTCCTGTGGAGGGGTGATTTTGGTTTATTATCTTCGATAATGAACCATTAGAATGAACCAAAGAAAAATAAAAATTGTTAACCCCCCCCCCCCCTCAAAATTTGAGGGCTTACGTTTCAAGATACGTAGAAACAAAAAAATTCTTTCGTCCGTTGTGCTAAAAACGGCTGATTGGATCGAACCCTTCTCCCGTATATAAATATTTCCTTGATCGGAGAAGGACATAGGGGGGTTCACTTCCGGATCCGATGCATAGGGGTGGGGGTTTATAGGGGATCCGAAATATACAAAATTTGTATTTACATGTTCCTTTACAAACCCTTATACTCTTTAATACCAAAAATAATATTCTTCTGTCTCACGGAAAGGAAGAATTTAAGATTTAATCTTAAAATCTTCCTTCCCATGAGACAAATGAATATTATTTTTGGTATTAAAGAGTATTAAGGGTTTGTAAAGGAACATGTAAGAGGTATAGTCTGTAAAGCGACAGGTAAGAGAGACAGATGGATCCATCCCGAGTTCTGCCCGCCGGGACAGGTAACACAGGCAGATGGACACACCCCGAGTTCTGCCCGTCAGGAACGGGCCAGACAAATAGTTAGGCTAATTATTAGCCTTCGCGTGATAATGCCCGACATTCGCTCCCTTAAGAAGAATTGCAAGCGATTAGACGTTCAAGTGGCATTTCGTCAGTTTATGCTAACTTCTCGAAACCAGTACAACCCTTAATTTAAAAAAAAAAAAAAACACCATTTTCGTTCACTACTTTCAAATCCTAGAAATGAATTTTGAACTTTTCAAAACGTCATAATATGTGATATTATCACGAAAATTTTCAACAGAATCGTACAGTTTTTATAGAATAGTACCTACTATACATTTGGAGAGAGCTCAAATCAGAAATTTCGTTGACCATTTACATCATTTAGGACCAAAGATAAAGCCGATAAAAAAATGGCCTTCAACGTGAGATACTTTTCGTGTCTATTTTGACTATTTGTTGGTGGGTACTTATTGTTATAAATTATTGCGAATGAATGTGTTTGGAAAAATGCGTTACTCAGGGTAAAAATTGGTCAAATTCATTTTCATTCTTTCGGAAACTTCAGCTGATAAAAATATAACAGCTCTAAAAAATTAAGAGAGGGTAACATCGTTATGTGTTTAGATCGCCCACGAGGGCATGTCCCCTAATGTTTTGTTCGTGTAAAGCCTGGTACACGCCCTATATTCCCTCGCTATATTGTCTCGCCCAAGAAGTTTACCGTATCGACGAGAGCGATTCCAAAAACACTCATAAACCTCGAGGAGCCTTTTTTTATGTCCGTAGCGCCTGAAACAAATTATGGACCTAAGAAATAACTATTTCCAAAACGAAGGTGGAGTAGGTTTCGAGTTAAAACAGCAAAGAGAAAAAAAAAAAGAGGGAGACAAAGAAGAGAGATGGAAAAAACTCCGATTCTTAAGGCTCCTTTGCCGAACCCGAAAAAACGGGTATTAAATATATCGGAGGGTAGAAGGGGAACCCCACAAACAGCGTTTAAAATGGTCGTAAAACCCCGTCAAAGAATGTTCAACAATCAATTTTCATACGGCTGCCGAACAGAGTGAGTGCCTAACAATGTTTTATAGGTTCTAAAAACTAAGTGGGAACTGAAGATAGGGTAAGGACGGCCGGGATTTGGGCTGATTGAGCATAAATTTGGAGGAGGCGGTTTGTGGTGTATTACCGGGAATACTAATCCTTTTGCGAGACACTAAAACTGACAGATTTCTTCCAGTGAATTACATATCAGGAGCGAACGGTTGAGACCTGGAGGCTAAACGAATGATGTCACCATTCCAATAAATGGAGGGAAATCATACGCTGTGACTTCCAGTGAAGAAAAATTAGCAGGCATGAAATCGAAACACTACTAAGGAGCTCATTTTCAAAAGCTTACTTTCATATCAACTTGAAAAACTTTTTCATGAGCCTAGCCAAAAGAGATATTACGAGTACTTTCCTAGTACAAGGAGCAGAGCAGCCTTTTGGTAGAAGCATCTATGTAGAAAACATCTTTAACCCTTTGCATGACACGTAGGCTTTTTTGGCCCATGAGGGATATTGAAGGGGTTGCGTTGGCAACACTGGAGCTCTTGTGAGCCCTCAGCGCCTCCGTAAATTCCTTTCAGTTAGTCTTTGAGTGTTCGAGTCTATTTTGACCTACGTGTCATCAAGTAATGTTACACGTGTTGCGGCAGACTTTTTTTAAACTTATTTACGCAGATCGATCAACAACCTAGTACATCAAAAAACGTTCCAGCTAGAAAAAAAAAAAACACTCAGAATTTATGATCCAGATTTCGGCGAACGCATTCTGGCAATACTCTCTGAGTACCCAGGTGATGAATGTCTTCTAATTTTCTAGTTTTACTTTTCTCATTCTGGAAGACTGAGTAGAAAAATGTTTATTGTAAAATGGAATTTTTACTACGTTCATTTTGTCGTAATTTCAAGAAAGTTACATTTTTGATATGCAGAACAGCATAATTGGCATCAATTAGGATGCTAGGTCACGGGTCACCAGACACTAGAAAGTTTCACGTGTCATAAAAAGGGTTAACTTGGATCTTGTGCAGCAGGTAGCATTGGGCCCAGCTGGATTTTGGATTACTATCTTCGATAATGAACCATTGGCATCGCCCAAAAAAAATTACCCTCCCTCAAAATTTGAGGGTTTACGTTTCAAATTGAAAAAAAAAAATCCGTCCGTGCGTTGCGCTAAAATTACGAAATTTGGTTTACGGATTCGGACCGAACTCACAATGATAATATCTTGATATTATCTCAAAACGTTTCATAACCCTAGGTCAATGAGTAGGGGTTTGAAACGAATTTTGACGTTTTGAAAACGTCATATCTCGAATGGACTGGTGTGTAGGTTTTTGAAGACCTTTAAATAGAGTTTGATTTTCAGAATTTTTCAAGACCATCCGGAGCTTTGTACGACCAGCCAAAGGTCGTTGTGGGTTAGCGTTGTGCAAAAATTAGGAAAATATTTTATTCACGTAAATCTCTGAACTTAAAAAACCCAATTAATTTCTGAAACCGAATTTTCGTCTCTTTTTCGATCACGAGTTTTTGTGTTTTTTCTTTTTTTCAAATTCTAAATGAAACCTTATGTTTTTGGGTTGTTACGAGCGTCAGAATTCGCCGAACACTTCTCCTTTCTCTGAAAGCGCCTTCGTACTTTGGGTAATGTGCCAGTCTATCTACTCGTATGTGGACCACCTTCAAACCTCC
The DNA here is from genome assembly GCA_963920205.1 of Stenodema calcarata. Classification (NCBI taxonomy): domain Eukaryota; kingdom Metazoa; phylum Arthropoda; class Insecta; order Hemiptera; family Miridae; genus Stenodema; species Stenodema calcarata. The sequence continues at coordinate 57,419,143 of OY986048.1, read as the reverse complement.
TCTGATTCTTGATCCTATAGACAACGTCTTTGAGCTTCATCACAACTTCAAACGGACCTTCGGGCTTTTTCCTCCCACCAGGCGAGTGTTATGCAACCAGACCAGGTCTCCAGCATTATAGTCCCCCGATCATAGCGCCGTTTCATGTCGTTCATTTTCCCGCGTAAAGTGTTCCGTGCTATTTGATGGGCATCCTCCCACCGCACCCAATTCCATAGCATATTTCTCGGCTTCTTGTTCGCCAGGTGCTTGACCAAACCACAGTTGAAGGTGTAGGGTAGTTTATGCGGGAAGTAAACCCTGTTGTTGCGTGCACCGAGGCTCGGTTGGACAGCAGAGCCACTACACAGCTACACCCCAGTCACGCTGATGATCCTCCACCATCTTCGCAAGCCAGTCGTACGATTTCCAGTTCAGCCGTTCCACTTGTCCATCACTCTGTGATCTTAGGGGTGTAGTTCTTGTCTTCGTATTGCCTAGTGGCCCATGGGGGCTTTGAATAGCTCAGGTTCATGCTCAGATGCTCTGTATGCATTGCTCACAGAAACTTGCGTAAATTAAAGGGGCGTTTTCGGCTCAGGCAGATGCCCCTATAGATAATTCCGAGGTCTTATGGGTAGGTCCCCAAATGTCACCCATTTGTCGGGTCAGTTTCTATGAAACCACCAAACGAGTTGACAACGCATGTCGATTCTTTACTGTTCTTTACGACATTGGCTGTTTTTTTGTATTTCATAAATAGATGATCTTCGAAATTATTTTTGCATTTCTACCAACCGCTCTTCTACAGTAGTTTCACACCTTCAAAATGTATCTTCACGATTCCTTAAACGACAAGGAATATAAAATCTACAAAGCAGCTCGGGACCCATCCTCCTAGAAATTCACTTTGAAATTTCGACCCTAAAAAGTACATTTTCAAAAATTTTAGCATCCGAACTTTTGACGCAGTTCAAACCCGAATTCGATTTCCTGAGAGTCCAACGGTTTCTTTCGTCGCAATTACGCAAGCCCAAAACACAAAATAAATAAATAAACAGTCCCGAGAAACGATAATACTAGACCAGCTGCTGGACTGGCTATTCATAGGGCGCCGATAAGGGAAAAGATGATTACTTGGCTATTTTATTAGGTCATAAATTTGATACGGTAATAAATGAATTTGAAGAATCTCTTCAAACATCAACGAAGGAGATGTTAGAAAGCCAAGCCTCTCTTATTAGGTTGTTCGTCACGCGAACTTGACATTCTCAATTTTATGAGTGCCTAATCATTCGGCTTCCAGTCTTATCAGCTAATTTCTAATTTATAAATCGTATGGAGTGGCCGTAATAGGATCGGGGAGAGAATTAATGAGTTAGGAGACAACAAATACTGTGAGGAAAGCAAACTGCAATAAGGAGGTGTTTTATTCAATATCGTTAGTTTTTTCGACTAACCAATAATTCAATCTCCAATTGATATGTTTGAAGAGCAGTTAGAAAGGTGTTCATTCAACGTCAAACCGATGCATTTCGACCTGTTGCATTTTTACTTTGCAACATGCAGAATATTATAATGAAAATACTACAAGATACAAAATGAACGTGCTTAACGTATTTATTTATTTTTTTTTTTTGTATTCTGATTGTTCCAGCTTTCATAAGTAGTGAATGGTAGCTCTCGGAAATACAAGGTATTCTTGCTAATGAAATTTTGCTAGTTTTACAACACCAAATTGCATAAATCTGTTTCTTGGCGATGGATGTGTTGCAAAAACTTACTTTTATGACCAATTTGACGGGGAAAATGGGGAAACTGACACGAAGTGGAACTGACAGATTTGAGGAAAATGAAGTTGATGAATCGGTTTGTGTTTATTTAGTGAGACTGGAATAAGAAGTGCTGGAACAAATTCATTTTTGGTTTGTGAAGAAAAAAATATTAATAACCCCCCTCAAGTTAGCGTTGAGCAAAAATTACGAAATTTGGTTTCCGGTTTCGGACGAGTCCTACGATGATCCTCGAAACTTTTCCTAACCTTAGATCAATGGGAAGGGGTTCAAAATGAATTTTGAAATTTTAGTTCAAGTTTGAACAAATTTTTTTTTCAACTCCTCAATGAGCTTTGACATTTTAAATATAGGTCAGAACTGGATGACAATACATTATTCAATCGGTTGATAATCTGTAAAATTGTTTACACCATACCTATTTGTTTAAACAAATTAAATTTGGATGATGAGTCTTGAAATTTCAAACATAGGTCAAGGGCGGATGACAATGCAATATTCACTCGGTTTCTTGTCTGTAAAATTGTTTAAACAATACCTATCTGTTCAAACAAATTAAATTTGGATGATTAGCTAGCGTTTTGAAATTTCAACATAGTTCGAGTGTGGATGACAATGCGTTTCTTTTCTGTAAAATTATTTAAGCAATCCCTATTTATTTAAACAAATTAAATTTTGGTGATGAGCTGGAGTTTCATTCATCATTCAGCGATTTTGATAGAAGTAAATAAACCGTTGTGTCGAGAATTTGCAGAGTTTTTGTTGTTTGGAAAACATGATTACTCAATTCACATTTTATGGGATTTTTGAGTCTCGAAGGCTGATAGTTGCTGAAGATGATGCTTGATGTAATGGTTGGCAGTTCATACCAGTTATGGCGGTCATGGCAGTCGTATTCAATACGGATGGAGTTTTGTTTGGTTCACTCCCTATAACGGTCCCCATGAATGTCAAAACGTTGATGGTATTGGTGGATGTTATTCATCTTGATTGAATATGTATAATACAACGAAATCTTCCCGCTACCTCGGTCGTCTTGATAGTTGGAAGGACAACTCTATAGTTGACTCTCGGATCAAGGATTCTAATCTTGGATTTCATGAGTAGATTACAAATATTGACTGCGAGAGTAAGTTTATTTGATGAGGTTCCAAGTAAGTTGCTGTATATAGTATTCGTGGGTATACGCACATGTGGCAGGTAAATGCATGTAAGTACAACATACATACATATTATGTATTACCAAGGATTGAGTTGTATTGATTTGATCCGAGGCCTTCGCGAGGAGACAATGGAAAAAAACGCGAAGGAAGGAGGACGAGGGATAAAGAGCTGGAAAATGAGAGAAACTGCGATAGGCCGAACCGTCGAAAGGGGGCGTGAAATGTCCGCGGGATGGGGCGTCAAAACCCGCGGTCGGTTTCCCTAGAACGGCCTCATAGGGCTAGACGCACTAGACAGCAGGGCGCATGCACTCCTGTCACTCCCTGCACCTTCATCCTTCTCTTCCACCTTCTGTCTTTCTTCGTCCTCATCTTCTGAGCCTATTCCCTTTCCCCCGATGGCCTCCTCAGGTGCCCCAGGAACATTAACGCCCTGCCTGTTCCGAGATTTCTCTAGCCTTTCGATATTAAACCCGCCATTTAACGTGAAACGTCCACTTACAGTAACAACAACAAAAAGCCCGAGCGAAATTGACAACCAAAGCCACGTTTCTCGCCTCTTTGATGATTTTGATATACTTCAATTTAGGTCGCCACTAGAAACTCAAAGGGCCAATAACACCGATACCATAACCACCACACCATCGCATTTGAACTTCATCAAATTGAATTTAAAAGTAGTAAATCTAACTAACGAATAAAATAAACCCTATGAAATTCGAGGTGTGAACAAGAGGCGAAACTTCCAACTTCCAACTACCAACACAACCTTTTTGGCCACTTATCTCAAAGTCGGATTCATCACAAGGGCTTCTTGTTGTTGGAAATCCGGCCCTCCTGGTGTCTCGTGCGGTAAATAAACTTCTCAACTTGTAGTCTGATGTAGCAATAGAACGGTGGGTATTGTCATAGAACGTCTGGTAGCAACTCAACTGATAAACTTCGTGAAAAACTGGGTTATGAAGGCAAAAACACGGTTTCCTACGCGTGACCACTTTTCACTACAGTTCCGATAATTGACCCCGTAATTATCTTCAGATAAATAATTGTGTTCATCCCTCCGATGTTCACCCTTGTCCTAAGGATCATTGTTTCGTAGTTCGAAATGTACCACGGATAATACTGGACTCAACAATGCTCCATCCTCCACTCAACAATGCTCTATGTCGTTTGATATTAAATAACATACAGGTAGAGAATAATGGGAACAAATCACAGTGAAAATCATGAAAACTAACTTGTATAGTTTGGGGAACAATTTTCCATTCCAGGCTCTATTACAAGTAAATCTCCGTTGTGAGCTCATCTCAACTAACTGCCTTTGCCAATTATTAATTCCACTCTGCAGGCAGTTACATTTCTGTCATCTTCACATATACAAGTAAAAATCACCACTAACTAGGTGGTTCATAATATTTCAGATTAGGTACTGGAAGAGATATTCAAGTTCGATTTTATTCGATTGTAACCCTTTGTATTTCGCTCTACAAAGCACTCGTTCTCCCTAAATTGGAACACGCGTCGTCGATATGGTCCCCTTCGTACGCCGTTCATAAGTACCGATTGGAGAGAGTGCACAGGAATTCCCGATTTGTACGCCACGTAGCCCAGAAACTTAAGTTTCTGGGCTACGTGGCGTACAAATCGGGAATCCCCACGGAAGTCGTGAACTATACTGCCCTCCTCCACAGATGCCACCTTGATACCCTGGAAAGAAGAAATGTTGTTGACCTCGTTCTGTTGTTCAAATTACTCAACAATCGTATAAATTGTCCCTCTTTGCTTTCTAATATTAATTTCGTCGCCTCTCAAACCCCCACTCGTTCATCAGTTTTATTTAATATCCCCTTTCCTTCTGCAAACTACGATAGAAACCACCCTCTTCACCGAAGTCTCCGAAGGGCGAATCTCCTCCTGGCCATTTACCCACAGTTTGACTTTTTCAACTCCCCCCTTTCAAATCTCAAATCTATATTGTTGTCTTCACCTCTTTCTTTTCAATGATTTAATTACTTTCACTTCATTATGTTTCGCTTGCTGTAATCCTCCATTTATTTGAATGAAGTATTATGTAAATGTTTATTGGGCTTGCCCGTGCTAATAATAAATAGATAAACAACTAAATGATGGATTGCTGGGTACCTCCCAAGACTTGTTCGCTACTCAGGAGATTACTCGATTGGGCTCTTCACAAGTCTCGTGGGATCCTCCAGAGATCGGAAAGGCGAGCCCGATGGCTTAGTTTTACGTCACTGGTTCATCTAACGCTGCATCTAACGCTCATCGAAACCTGATTGATGTGAGTTTTATTCAAACCAGACAGCGTTTTGTACGATCTCTACTCACACATGTTGCAACTCTAAAATGATTTTTGTTCATAGGGAGCTTGTAGACTTCAAATTCAACGTGACTCATACTTTCTGCGACTTTTCGACGAAAAGGAGGCAACTCGGTCCAAAATTTTTAAAACTCGAATTTCCGAAAAATTCCAGTCCATCCTGAATTATTGCCCAGACAAACCAAAAATCATATGTGATCGATAAAATCATATGTGATCATATGAAATTGAGATAAAAAGTTCAAACTTGCACTAAAAAATCCGTCCTGGCAATCGGATGAATATTTCGTAGATGAGCAGAATCGATCCACTCTAAACGGGGATTTGGGGAGTTTTAGGGGGGGAAAATTACCCGTAAGTCCCTAAAATGAAACAGCCTGACACGTGACACTTCATTGACACATGTGACACGAAAACACTAAAGGTGTTTCTACGCTGAATACGATGGTGAAATCGGAATTACGATATCATATTTTGTTATCGAACTGGAGCACTTTTAATATGAAGAAACGTGGTTGTTACTTTAAAAGTTCTCCGTGGTTCATCTGCTCTAATCTGATAACGGAATGAAATATCGCCATTCTGACTTCACTATCTATTCAAGGTTTAAAATTCTATAAACTGGCTGTTACTTGGCAAAAAAGGAGACAACATCTGTTATAAAACCATTAAAATGGAGAATTTCCCCTATACTTGTAATTTACGCGTACATTTGACTCATTTTGAAAACAGCATGGACAGTAAGGTAAGAGATCCTCCCCTTCGTTCCTCGATACTGCATTTCCTTTCTTTCGGGTCACCAGCCGAAGCCAGACCCAGACACGTCTTTGGAATTAACCTCCACAAGCTACTAAACACAAGCCCATAAAGTCGAGTATTACGTGAGGTGAACTCGCCCCTCCAATTGCACCTCGTTGCAAGTTCATCTCTTCTACTGACATGACAGCCTTGACAATTGATGGACCGCCCGAAGCAATGGAAAAAATGACAGGCGAAGGGGATCTGAAGCCTCCTTCAACTCTACCGATGGCAAATTGAAGACGTCTGCACGTCATCATCCCGAAAATGATCGGTGCTACGAATTAGGAGTAAATGATCGGAATGAACGCTGATGGCGCACGGGCGCCTCTTATTTACCCAAATAAAATCTAACTCCAAGGATGAAACAAATGCAAAAGTGGTTCTTCAAGTTGATAACTGGATAAAGCGTAGAAATATGGGCCGGATGTAGGATTCAACTTCCTTGAAGGGACTGCTTGAACTGAGTTATTAAAGAATTGGAAACTAGCGTTTGAGACCCAACAGGTTTTGAAAGAATAATTAACTATATTATTTTCATGAATGAGCTCAGTTATTAGTGCATTCCTACAACTATAGCAGGTTTAGCAATGATTTTTTAATTCGATTTTCTGATTCTAAGTTATCTTGAAACGTACCCACAAATGTTAGAGGAGACTAAGAAAAACTTTTCTTTGTCGATTCCAATGGTTCATTATGGAAGATAATATACCAAAATTGACGTAAAGTTCGACCGTTTTATGCAAGCTCATGTTGACGAAATTTTTCGGTTCTTTCTTTCAGTCCTTATTGTGAGAAAATGGCTGATTTGTACGTACAAACGTCTGGACAGTATGTAGGTACAACTCATCGACAGACAGTAACTTTGGCGGGTGCATCCGCAAATCGTCCATAACTGCTCGGGAAAGTTGTCGGAGTAAACCCCCCTACTAATCCCACCTGTAATCTACTCGTACTCCTCCTACACAGTTGTGCGATGATCTCATTAAATATCTGGGTGGGCCATGTAATGGATTCGAAATCACTAACAAAATTTCTAAACCTTCAAATTTTCAAGTTGTAGTGCCATAATAAATCATTCCTCTTATACGCAATGAAACATTTTGCATGGGGTCGGTGAAGGTAGGTACAGTAGTAGCTATCAGCGACCATCTGTAGGCGACTGGGCGAATCGGAGTCAGTGAACTGCAAGCTCGTTGGAGGTCCAGGACGAGATGATGTCACCAAGGCCAGCAAATGAGGAGGCTAAGGTCGGGGTAACCGTCCTTGCTGAGATGACTCTCAGCTGACCAGTCAACGGGTTTTTACCTGTCCGAGTCTTCACCAACCACTTGCATCCCCACTCTCCAACGAGTCTTTCCTCATCCTTCCGCCATTTGTCTATCCGTCCGTTCTTTTGTATCGGGGCTTGAGTTATACGCGGCATCGCTCGGAATTTCAATGCCCAAAGCCGAAGGCACGTGGCGCTCGTGATGATTTAGGAAACCTCCCACCTACAACAAACCAGCCTTGACGCACGACAAAATAAAATTCCAGCAAAATCCTTCTTACCTTCTCAGGGGAAGCAGTACCTAGGTATTGAATTCCCTACAAGAATATATAGAATTCGAGAAAGTGAGAATTTCCTAAACTTCAAAAGAAAACAATTTCCAAAACAATTTCAGAACTTTCCATTTCAAATTCAGAACGTAATAAATGTTCTCAAACGTAGTATCTTAACAATATTTTAAATTGAAAGGAGGCTTGAACCTGTCGATTGTAAACAAAGTAAACTTTGTTCATCAAAACAGTATTTGGAAGAGTAAACACAAATACTAATGTGAGTAACATGAGGATGAACCAATTATTAAATGTGAACTCTGATAGTGACGGTGAACAGGTTGATGATCCCGTTTCATCGACAAGTCACCTACCTCAATTGAAGACGTTATCTGTTTTCCTAGACGTAGACCATCGCTAATTAGGATCTTAAGTGACACTAGTTCCAGCTCTCCACAGCTCACCAGTACCGACTGAGGGTACAAAAACTGCACATGCGCTTCCTCGACAGAATCGCAGAAGAGGAAATTATAATAAAATTTATTTCCTATAATAATAATAATAAATATTTCATATTATAATAACATTTTCTTTTTATCTTTAGATTATTTAATATTAATAAGATAAAAAGGAAATGTTCATCTGACTTTATGAAGATGGACGAAGTTTGAAGGAGGCGGCTGCGATTTCAGGACTAAAACTGAAAACCGAATATTGTATTTTTTGGTTTATTATCTTCGATAATGAACCATTGGAATCGCACAAAGTAAATTTTTTTTTTAAATATGAGAAGGCTGGCAGCATCTTGGAGGCAAACAAAAAAGGTGGTTCACGTTGGCAAAAACTCAACACTGAAGTTCTCGGTGTTATTGAAAATTTTATTGACGGAAAGCAGATGAAGGAAGTTCTCTCATTCAGGTATGACATACATTTGAGTAGATATACATTTCATATAAAAATAAAAAAATAACTAAATTCTGAATTTGAAATTGAAAATCCTGAATTTTTTGGAACATTCCGTATTTGGTCTCTCACAAATCTCTACGACACACCCATACCATATAACTTGTAATACATTTCAGTTCTTACTAACATATCAAATGCAGATTATAAATCAATTTTCGAAAGCTATTCGTGGAGAAGTAAGAGTAGGAGGACCTCGTATTAATGTATTACACTTTGCTGACGACCTGGTCATGATATTCGATAACCTGGTATGCTACAAGTGATCTTAAATCGCCTACGTGTGATTATAGAAAGGTGGCATCTGGTTGTTAATTTAGTCAAGACAAAGGTTATGGTATTTCGTCACAATGGTGGTAGATTATCATAGAAAGAGAAATGGAGGCTCACTGGATATCCTGTGGAGGTATCTAGGTATTTCATTTACGCCAAATCCAACGTGAAATTACATTTGTCCAAAAAATTAAGTCACGCAAAAGTAGTGTTCAAAACTATGTGGGAAAACTTCATTGGCAACATAGGGTCAACGAAATTTAAAATATTCAACTCTGTAAGCCAAACGATGGTATGCTATGATAGTCAGGTATGGGGCTATGAAAGTTATGATCAATTAGAAAAATTTCGAAAATTCTTCATTAAAAAGTTATTAGCATTACCTACGAATACGCCTGATTACATGGTATATTTGGAGACGGGAGTTGAGCAATAATTGTTATTATTATATTTACAAAGGTATCAAAGGTATACAAGTATATCTTTGATTTGTCTGTAAACTACTTGGTGAAAATACTAATGAGCCCTACTACGCGATAGTAGCAGTAGAAACGTCGAACATGCGAGTGTCATGGTTTAGGGTATGTAGGGAGACGGCAGAAATAAACAGCATGTCCTTTGAAGGAGATATAAATAATCCGGATAATATATCGGTACAATGGAAACAGCTGAGGGTGAATTTGAAGGAGGACGATGTAAAGACGATAACAGAAATGCACATTTGTATTTACTCTGTAGACAATTGAGTTCAACGACGTATATGAAACAACTGATTCTTAATTTTGGGATAATTCTGATATTATGTAAAACAAGGTGTGAAATGCTGGATTTAAATTGCAAAATGTGGGTGGAAGATATGATTTTTACTTGTACAGGGGAAGATGAAGGTAGTATCCATTTCTTGGCAAAGTCCTATTCTAAGCAATTATAGGAAGACTTATCTTGGATCTAGATTTTTATCAGAGGTTATAATCATTGGATACTTGAACGGAAAAAATTAGCAAAAGTTGGGATGCTATGAAATTAATGCGATGAGATATAGACGTGGATTAACTGAGGAATTAACTGATGCAAGATAAGGGTTAAGACGGGATGGAGGGTGTGCTCTATTTATTGATGACTATTTATTGATTGCTTGATGAATCAATTATGTTTACCTTCTTGTTATGTGCTCGGTTAGACTGTAATGCTGTTTGAATGGTGTTGTGAGCAGCCCTGAATAGGTTTTCGAAAGTTTCCGCTGATCGGAATTCATTTGAGCGGTTACACGAGAATTTGAGCTGTTTCATGAAATTCCGAGCGTCATCATCAATCTTCACAAATGATAACTGTCCGTGGCTACACCACAAAACTCCCTAATCTCAGCCAAAATGTTTGTATGTATATACAAACGAAAAGTCGATTATGGAGATGGGCCACTTGCGATACAATTAGTGGCTCAGCATTTGGGTGGTCGCATTAGAAAATTATTCAAAAAAATAATCGAACGTGGTATATTTCATTGGTGATTCTACAGAAGTTGACTCGGCTGATTCCAGAAGGGATCTCTGGTAGGGCTCTCCAAATGTTGTTAATTACATTTAGCACCTCGGCAGAGACAGAAGGCGGCGTTGGTATCGGTCTTCAAGGATACCCGACTTCTCATTCGATCTTCATACTTCATGGTAAAGAGGATGGTGATAAGTTCCAGTCATGTTCGTTTTGAATAAAATTAGATGGCCAGTACGTGAAGACGTTGCGTTGTATTGGAACACGACGATCTCGAGAAATCTGAAGATTCTGAATAAAGAAAGTATGATAAACCAAAGGAAGTAAAGAATTTGGAGGAGGAATTGGAAAAGAAACCTGAAGAGTTTGTGACTAATCCATTCTCCAAGTTGATAGACCCCGGAGATCATAAAGTTGGTCGCAGAGGACGCGAAGTTAAGTTACCTAGCAGGTTCAACGATTACAAAGTGACATCAGACCGCGATGTCGCTGGGGCTTACTATGAGGCGATCGAGAGAGCTGATAGTGGGGCATTGCTATTGAAAATGAACTGGGATCTATGGATCATAATGGGACTTGCTTGTTGTCATTCGTCCACCTTGTCTATATTTTATCGATGAAGCGTACCTAATTGTTTGGGTCGATGATTTATTAAGTATCAAGTTCAAAATATTACTTGGAAAAAATAAAAACACGTCTTATGAATGAAACGTGCGGTATCACGCTTTAGCGAGATATCATCAAATGAAGGCAAGTTGCAGTTCCTAAGACATGATATTTTTATATCAATGAATGATGTTACAATTGGACAACAAGGGTTGATTGAAAATATTGTTTTTAAGTTTATTATGAATGATTGCAAGCAAAGAAAAATGTCCACCGAGCCAAAAGTTGATTTGATGAAAGGCGGTGACACAAAATGTACTTCTATGGATGGGAGGTTGCTTGTACAGAATTAATGGGAAGTCCTATGTATTTGATGATGAGGTGTACTGCGTACTACGTACTACATTATTTGATGTATAAGGGAAATGTGAGTTTAAGGTTCGTAAAAGCTCAAAATAGCTCCAATCTTCAAAGTTCTGCCAATGTGGACTATTCGTTAGACTCGCAAGAAGACTTGGAGAAAAAAGGAGGAAAAAATTACACTTACGAGTTGTTCAAACAAGTGGTAAACATTCATTTCAAATGCTGAAGGGAGCTGATGAAGAAGTCAGAGTCTGGTTGACTAGTAATGAAGAGGTTTGCTGAAAGAGGAAATCGGCGACGAGGGGCTGTTACATCGGTAGTTGGTGGGTGAGAACGGCTCTCGTATGAGCGGGAGGAGACACGGGAGATGAACTGGCCAACCTTCGAGTGTAGCTGGTCACTCTCTAGTTTGTGGAAGAGTGCAAGATTTATCGGACAGAGTTGTTGCCAGTAAATTGGTGGAAAAACTTTTGCTTTTTTCCCACTACGAACTTGGGGCTTTGAGGGGCGAGTCAATGTTTTATAATGTTCGTTAGAGAGAAATCGATATCATTTCCTGAGTCAAAACGTGAAGAATTTCCGGTGAGCACCAATCTCCTTCCAAGGCATTCCAGGCCTCGGAATTATTACCAGTGTTATTGCGAGTTCTCCCTGAGATACCATGAAAATAAGTTTCATGTGGTATTTGTAAATGTGAGCGGGTTTACTATATTTTTAATGCTGAACCGACTGAGACCAGTTCCAATGCTCCAGCTTCTGCTATTATGAGGGCAATGCTGTTTTTCTTATGACAATCCATGTTCAAACTTTGTCAGTTATACATCAATCTAGGTACCTCTTGATTATTCTATCCATCGCATATAAGACCTAGTACAAGAAACAGCACCCGACATGGCAAACATATTGTAGGGGATGAATGCACTACAGAGAACGTCACTTCCTATGCATGTATCACTCTCAAATATCAACACACGTTGTGGTTGGGGAAGGGCTCCGGATCTGTGATAGTCTCAAAACAATTTGACGTTCCAGATATCATGATCAACGATGTTCAAATCGAAATTCCCTGTGGCGCCACACTTTGGTGCTACACTGGCGCCATAACACCAGTGTCTCGACAACAACCACTTCTGGACTTTGGATCTGGTTTTATTGTTGGAATTTCTCACTATTGTGTGGCCAATAATGTGGTTTTGGTACCTAATGAATGGACTGATTCAACGATGAAATGATAATAATCCGTGAATGATTCGTGTGATCGTTAATGCGCTCTGAGCAAGTACAAATACGATATCAGTTCAACAATCCGAGACAGACACTTGTACATATTGCGTTCGATTTGAAATTGTTGGCTCCAAGATCGAGTGACCCCACCTGTCTAATAACGAATCCAAGCCAAACCCGTCGATAAGGAAGTTTGAGGTGTTTAGGGGCGTCGGCTACTTTGCAGGAACACCTGCAATGACCAAAAGCTAAGTAGTGTTGCGGAAGGATGACAGGTGCAAGGCAACGGCCTTCATATCGTCACCCCATAATTTCTAAATTACTCTGATCGGGAGAATTATATCAACTTCTATCACTTCAGGCAGTGGGCAAATGATAGGCCTATGAGGAGCAGGAAAGAGATGAGTTGGACCTAATTGCGACGCGGATAGGTTCATCCCCTATTGTAGAGTCATCCAACCGGACTTGGCCAAATACCCCATCATCGCATCTGTGGGTATTTAAATGGGAGTATTTCTTTGGAGTTCTACGATTGAAAAGAAAGCATGTATGTAAGTAACACATCACACAGGAACAGGGGACGCCAAATGGCTGTGATGTACATGAGGAGTATTCACGGTTGATCGTGCTAAGTAGAAAACGTCGTCCTCAGAGGCACCCTATGATTTCACTGGCCCTCGGGAACGTGTTATTGAAGGTTTTTGCCGAATTCAATGGTTCTTTATCGAAGTTAATAAGCCAAAATGGGTGAGCCAAGTGGGTGGGATAAACCTAGTGGTAAGTAAACTTTACTGTATGATCATTCCGGCGTTGATTGTGGAATGTTCCAAAACTAAATTTCCTCGAAAATTGCAATGATAATTCCCAAGGTGATATTTCCATGACGAGGTTATGCAGTGTAGTGTCGATATTTGTATGCAACGCGCAACATCACTTGTGTTGGAAGAACGTACCTGGCTCGTTCAGCCTTCAACTCTCACCATAATAATAAAAAGTGCTATTCTGCGCTGGCTGTTACTCCAAGCGCAACTTTGCATCAAACTCCGGCTGTTGGAAGATAATCCCCCCTGCATCGCCCCGTTCTGTCCCGTTCTCAGCCTATTAGTCTCCCAGCAGTGAAAACCCTCCGTGGGTAGGGGAAGAGAGGGCCCTCTCTTTCGCTATTCTGATATTTTAATGACGTCATAAAACTCGGCCGAGTCCGCCTATTAAGTTGGAACGATGGAAAAGGGTGACGGAGCAGCGATGGGCTTTGGGATGACGGAGCGGATGGGAAAGGGGGGGGGGGGGGGTCGTACAGTAAAAACACGTCTCTTTTGTCCCTAACTATTTCTAGGCTCAGCCTGTCAAATCAATCATGAAGAATAACGCTCTTCCTCCAGTCACCTCTGCGAGTAGAGACACACAATATACCTTGTGGGACAACTTCGGAGACACGGGACAGCTACATTTACGGGGTTTTAGGCAAATGCTACAAACCCGTTTTAGGCAAATGCGCCGACGTACTTATCACGTCAATCTCAAAACCTCATGGCTTTTGGGGCGTGGTGCAAATATGGTTCCCTATCAATTCAATTCACATATTGCGATACACTTCAATTGAATTTTCATCTGAAGATTTAAATATTAACGGCCATTTTTGAGTTTATCAACTAATTGTAAACGTCCATGGTGCTATGGCCAAAAAAACGAAAGAAAGCTATGGTATACATGACTGACAATATAACCACTATTCTCCGTAGAGGTGTTGGCAGATGCTCTGAAAGTGGCATACAACAGGCAGCGCATGATTGTAGTGCAGCGTAGAGGAGCAGTGCGGATTGCATGCGCCTACAGGACAGTATCAGAGCCAGCAATACGAAATTGTGTTTAAATGTCCGAGTTATGACCATTTGAAAATGCCGCTATCCTGAGTTACGGAGGCATGGCTAGGTTTTTCGTCTGACAAGGTATTATTTATACTCACACGAAACGCTCTGTTTGACAGGAAGGATGGAATGATCCGATAATAGGTACCGTTCAATGAGGCTTTAGTTTTGCTAACAGACCATCACGTCATACCTTGTCGAAGGCTTTTAATTTCTTTGTTTTCGTAGGTGTTTAGAATATGATCAAGCACTCACTGCAGCTGCCATGGACACGAATGATGTCTTCTGAGCCCAAACTGAGTTGATGAGAGGAGATGTTCAATCTGGCGGAGTAAATGAGGAAAGATGAGCCGGTCAAAGATCTTTGAGAAGATTGACAACAGGCTTATTGGCCGATAGCTGGTGATATCATCAGTGCGTTTGCCTTTTTTGTGGATTGTGATTATTTTTGTAACTTTCCATTGCTTTGGAAAATAGTTTGTAATATTGAGTTAAAGACTTGTGTCAGAAGGACGAGCGTCTTCTAGAGAAAGTGCACAAGATGTCGCTTGCAAATGCCGTCAAAACCCGGAGAGCTTTTCCTGGCCAGTCGCTTAAAGACACCGATGACTTTTTAGGGAATAGGTAGGAATTGATGGAAATGTGATAGTTGCAGAGGCTCAAGTAGGGTTTCTTTAATTGTAGCTTTGTGAGCATCGGGACCAGGTTGGTTCGGTGTAAATTGCTTCACCAGTGTCTCACTAAAGATTTTGGCTTTACCAGCTTTACCCATTCGTTAACTTATTTCATGGGAGGAATGTTGAATGCTTAATTTTGATTCAGATGAAAATTGAGGCGGATACAAATTTTTGATTTTGAAGAAATATTTTTCAGTTTGGGTTTTTCATGAATACGCGGATTCGCTGGCAAATTTTTATAAGATATTTTATAACCCATAACTTCCAATATTAAATATTGTTATTAATATTAAATTTTAATGGTATTCCATCAAACATGAAGATCCTGACAAGGGTTTTGTTTTGCTCTTTGTTATTTTCTTTGGCTGAACTAAAATCAAGCAGGATTCCTTACCACGTGCGCTATTTTCAAATTCACACCTAAATATTTGCCGCCCCTCTCCTGTAAATTAATTCAGCCGTTTCCTTTTGTTGGTGGAACGTGAAACATTTCCATAGCAACCGTCGACGCCGCGCGCCGGGGCATACGTAGCGCCGGGCCGCTTTGCATTCCGCCCAGGGAATTGAAAAGATTATATCATCGCCTCAAACTAAACTTAGGCACCGCAACCCTCCACGCGTGTACAATAGTGATCCAACGGAAAATAGAACACTGTTTGCTCGCTTGTGAGACTTTGTGCAACAAACTTGGCAGTGAGGGAACTAAAGATCTTCGCCCGTGAAAATAGAACCGGCGATTTGTAGTTAGTTGTCGGTGCTACTCTTCTCGTCATCTCCCGACCCCTTTTTAGCTTAGAGTTCATGCACGCGCCTCCTCTACCGAGGAAAACATTTGCCTCCGATTTCCCTTCTAGGGGATTTCAGAAGGAAATACGAGTCTTGCAACGGGTTCTAATTTTTCGGAACGACGTTTTTGAATGATGTTCGATACAAATCCACTCCAATTCCCAATTCACTGATGTAAATTCAATGAAGTAAATATATTTTTTTTTTGCATTATGACATGGTGAATTGTATTTTGGTATTTTGAACTTCATAACTCAAGTGGAGTAACACTATACAGCAACTTTTGATTTTTTATTACAAAACATTTTTGTGCAAAGCATTGTATAGTGGGTCAATGTAGACATACATAACAATAACATGAATAATGAACGTACTAAGTCAAGTCCGAAAACCTCCTGGTAGGGAGGGGGGTGTAAGTAGGGGGGGGGGGACAATGGTTTTGTGTGATGTTTTCGCTTGTTTTCGCTTCGACGTCGCAGATGTCGGGGTGGGGGTTGGTCCTGAGTTATGCAGCTAACTAGATGGTTTTGATGGGTTGAAGCCTTCTGGTACGACATGTAGTATGAGTTCTGTGCAAAATTGGTGCGATTGGTCCTGTTACCCATGCTGTAGACTCTTCAAAGTGGCCAAAATTGGCATAAAACTTCTGTTTTTTGTTTATACAAATGTTTTGGGTTCAGCTAATGGGTTAAATCTTCTAAACGGCGCTGGCTCAAGTTGAAACGAAGCTCTGTGCAAAATTTCAATTCCATCGGTAAAGGTGGAGAGGCTGTAGTCTTGCCTAACTGAACAAGAAGAAGGGGAGAACGGGAAGAAGAACAAGGTAAGGGCGAAATACAAGGTTTTTGATGTTATATAACTCGCTCCTTTTAGACCTAGCGACTTGAAACTTTCAGGGGTTTCTGATATTCAAACCAAATTGATCGGTCAAAAAGGAGGCGACATATGGATACCTGAAAATTCGTTTTCGTTACGTCCGCTAAACATACTCGTACACTTGGTACCGTTCGTTTTTCTCAACTTGTTTGCTACCGCGTTCCTAGACCATTGTTTAAGACGGGTATGATTAGGGCCGTTTGAAGGATTTTTCGTGAATTCGTTGACATACGGGACCATCTTAACGCTAGCTCCGCAATACACTCAGCAATTCAGATCACTTTGATGATCGTTCGAGGTAGTTGTGGGTACTCACGTACATGAATCCGTAGCGACTCAACTAACTGAAGGGGCTGGAGATTTGGAATGACGTCGTCAGAATCGTGTTTGGGGAAAATTCATTTTTGAATCGGGAGAAAACACTATCACGTTAGGGCTGGTTTTCCACAGTTTTCGGAGACGTTTGAGCGTTTCACTCGACTCAAAATTTTTCTCGAATGCCTTTCGCAAACAAACGAAAAATCCGAAACTCGGACTGAAAAATAAACGTGAGAATTTAATTGTTTCTCTTCTAACCCCTCAATTTTTTAGTTTCTTTTTTAACTAGGTACCCATAGCGCTGTTACATTTTATAAAAGCGCCGGGGGAATGTTAGTTGTTTCTAACGAACCAGTGCATCTGAGGTTCGGACTGAGGTCAATAAACAATATTACAGCAGGAATAAGATATTGCAAGAATAATAATATTATTCTTAATATAATATTATTCTTGTTAATAATATTATTAACAGTGATTTCACTGAACCAATCACGGTACAAAAATATCAATATGGTGGATGTTAAGGGTTCAGGATGGTGTCAAGCCTACAGTAATTTATTAGATGAGATGGGCGCTGAGATAAACAACAAAATATTTATATATTGCGTCAACTCAGCGGTTCGGATGAAGGACTATCAAAGTGGAGCGGAAATCGTTTCCATGGGACCATCCAGAGATGTCGGTGGGAAGGGAAAGGAGACGGGGGTGTCGTTAACCTGTCAAAATGAAATGTGGATGAAGAGGGAGAGGCGGCATCTGACAAAGACTCGGTCAGCCTTTGGCCTTTGGAGTGTCCAACTCAGCATGTCACTATCAACCAGTCATACGAGTACGATCCTCTCACATCACCTCGACCATAATATGACTGAGACAACCGACAATACGATACAATATGACGTGGGGTGGCTCTATGATTTGGTTCCCAACCATGAAAGAGAGGAAGAAAGGCCTGCGATACAAATACACTCGTATATATCCAAGAGGCCTGCCAGGAGGGGCATTTGCTGGCCATGTCGTCATGGAATAAGGGGAATACCGGGTCTTTTATAGTGCAGCATGAGAAAATAACTTCACGAAGGGACGTCACTAAGTGAATATTTTCAATTCCGTCGAAATAGCTTGATTATTCCCATCAACTATCAACACAAGAATTTATTTTGGAAAAAGATCAGTTGTTTTCTAACGTGCTCACACCTACTAAGTTTGGAGGCGATTATTTGTGTGAGCTGTCAGTTCCGGAATGGATTACGCTTCAACAACTACACACTTTTTGATTAAAAAGACATTATTATTAGTAGCATTCCAAGAAATATTACATGGTAGCGGAATCATCATCGCATTATTGTAGGAATAATTAGTTGGATTTTCTGTGATGAGAGACTTATTGCATGTCCTAGTGGAACACGACTAAAATTCCCAGGCGGCATTGTAGTTGTTGAGGGAGTGCCAATATACAACCGACTGAAAAAACTCGATTCCAGAACTCAACGGCATTTCGAATCAAACCGGCCCAATTCAAATTCTGTACGACAGATATTGCGGTCAAAATTACAACAAGTGATGATGATATTTGTAGACGTTACGCATATTCCTCCGCATAGTTGGAGGTTTGACAGGATATAGCATGGAGATGCAGAACGATACAGACGGAACGGTGGTCTATACAAGAAATAATGAGCACTCGTGGGGGATCTCCCTATTTCTAAATTTCTAAAATTAAATAAGGCTCACGGAACGTTTTATGTGCGCATTTGATAGATTTCCGTTCAGATAATATTTTACGGCCATCCGGAGCTTTGTACGACCAGTCGTTCGTTCACAATAAGAGGAAATCAACAGTAGAGCCAATAAAAAATTGTCAACAAGAGAGTGACTCAAACGGTGGAACGTCAATAATATAGGTACAAATAGAAACGCCTGAATCATGTTCATTCAAAATAGAAACCCCTAACACCGAGCAATATAATATATCACGATATATTATGATATTATCATCTACATAAATGTCTTATTTATAAGGATGTTATAGACCATACAGAACAGTCACCTGGACAGACGGGTGAGCTGTACAGAAAATAATAAATCGTTGCGGAATTTTTTTTTTTTTTTTTTTCAGACAAATTAGGGGAAGGAGGTGTACCTTGGGCAACCCCTTACCATTCGTAAAGTGAAATTCGTCTGAACGTAAGGAAATTGACACGCATGTTGCTGATTGAAGTGGCAACACTGCTCCTGTGTTTTGGTCGCTCCATCGGCCGCCATTTCAGTTTTGTGTCGACATATGTTAAACACGTGGTAGGAAGTTAATTTTTCTCTATTTAATTGAGAGGTACCTAGGTATGTGTTTTTTTAAATTCAGTGCTAGATTATTTCGACACTTTTAAGAGTGCTCTTCATGATGTGTTACCGGGTTTTCCGTTTGGTTAACATTATTTTGGCGGTTTTTTCTTCTTTTTTTTTCAAAAATATTTTGAAAGTCACTTTTGTATACTTGGGCATATATTTTGCTCTTACCTTGGCCACACAAAACAGGTGGGTAAGTGGGGGGAGACTAGGGAAGTCAAGAATCCTTAGTGATACACCCGAAAAAAATTATTTGATGAAAGCTTCACAAGCTGGAAAAGGCCGTTTACCAACTAGCAAAGAAAACGGTTAAATTTGACAAGAAGAGATCAGAGAAAAGGATTGAAGAGGAAAGTTCAGAAGAAGAAAATGATAATTGGAGTTCGTCTTGTGAACGATCGGGAGGCTCAGGAAGATCAGGAGGATCACCAATCGCAAACCTACTCAAAATTATACCCGGGCCAGGTGCTTGAAGCTAACCACAACGACTAAAAGACTGCGACATTTTTACGAAAGAAGAAAAATGTTTTTTATGTAGCCTTCGATTGAAGACGTTTGTAGAGTGAGAGTTGTATATGTTATACAAATTTGACCCATTATTGTCCATAGGCGAGGTGAGATCCAATTCAACATTAGATTGATAGGATCAATGTTTATTAGCTGCAATACGAGATAAAATCACAAAATGTATTGACTGGTTTATTCAGTAGGTAACTAATGCTGATTTTTGTTTACTTTTCTATTAGTTAAGTATATTTTATTTTTCTCTTTTTTACAACAGAAATTTGAATTTTTACGACTATTCTGATAAACAGAACACTTTGTTATGTATAGACCTTGAAATTCAAAATTTCTATTGTAAGTTAAATTTATTCCAAAGACTAGTAAATAGCAGCAATTCAAGTTGCATGTGTTTCTATTGCTCAACTGAGCAAACGCATGCCCAAGGTACAACCCTTGATAGTACTTTGGGCGGAAAATCGATTTTTTGAAAACAATAATTGTTTACAAAAAATTGATTTTCTGCCATGTGAAACGCAATGTAAAACACATGGTTCTTGATTCGACTTATTCGACAGGTCTTCCTGCTTGTTACTTTCTATTTATTTCTGAATTTTCAAAATAAATAGAAATTAACAAGCAGGAAAACCTGTAGAATCAAAAACCACGTGTTTCACCATTGCGTTAACATGCTCAAAATCAGCATTTAAAAAAAAAAAAAAAAAAAAACTGCATAAGGTACCTACACGATGGTACACGGTGGTTTTGGTGTTATGAGTATTCGTTTTTCATCATGATTATGGATGCTGGTAGATCGTTGTCACACTTCTCAAGAGACACCGTTTTCAGTGATGATATTCCCATAATATGCGATTTGAAACCTCGAACGGAAAGGTCTCTTTCATATGGTTCTTCGCCCTGACGGGGGAAAAATTAGATAAGAAAGAAAGAGAGAGACAAATAAAGAAAAAAAAACTCGCACGTGTCGCCAGATAAATTGCTAATGCCGGTGCAACAATGTTGGCCGCCACTTCGACACTCGTTGACTCGCGAATGTGCAGATCATTGTTCCGGACGACCTTGGAGTCGTTTACAACGTCAAAGAACGTCCCCTTCGTCCCAGTCGTTGTCGAAATCGTCTAACAGTGAGACACCCCGAGTTTTCCTAACGCCTCGTGTTTCCTTCATTTCCATCGTTGAAAATTCACGAAGCTAACATACACGCGTCACAGGGCAAAGGGATAGTATTAACAAGGGACAATCAATAACAATTGAATCGTGTCACAAAGAAAGGGCATGAGTCACAAAAATGGGAAAATGAGTTTTTGATCTTTTCAAGGTCTGAGACGTACGTTGCATCGATTTATAATGAAAGGGCATCAGTTCGACGCTTTGTTTGCGTAGTTCTTGGGCTGGAAAGTTACCGATTAGAAAAGAAAAATTGACGATCGGAAGAAACTTTCACAGTATATTCCTGAGAGGTATCGCTAATTTTTCAAACATCTTTGTTCATGGCCTACTGTGGAAGAAGATCCTAACAACGATGAAGACGACTGATGTAGAACAACTTTTTGTAATGCAAAGATTGGAAAAATTAGTTATACTGAATTTTTTTGTTCGAATTTTCCGAACTTTGTAATTTTGTAATTACCATCCGAATTTGTAATTTTCATTAAAAATGGGGTATTGTATGGACATATCAGTTTAATTACCAAAGAAGACCCAGGATATCGCCAGAAAAAAAGGTTTCACAAAAAAAGGGCATAAGTCCACAAGTTTTGAAATTGAAAAAAAATGTACCTCATTGTTTAAACTCGCTAAAAACTTGATGGAAACTTCATACTCACACGTTGTAGCAATTTATGCCCATTCCAACCACATGCTTCAAAAACCATGAACTGTATGTAGTTATATTCGATTTCCCAAAAACTTGCTCCCAGGACTGATGCCCATTCTTTGCGAAGCGATTCAATTGAGAAAGACATTTCGATACGAACGATTATTCCATTCTTGGTTTTAATAATCTACGATAAATCATGCAAATTTAAATGTAAAAACTCTGCAAATTCTTGACACGATGGTTTATTATCTTTTTTGCAGATCACCCTTCTCTCTAGATCACTAAATGGTTGAATAATTATTATTGTGAATAGGTACCATTAATTATTAATAATTTAAAGATTATTACATATAATTGTATTTTATTTATAATATTATAAATACCTAACTAGATTAGAATAACTATTGTTAATTAACTCGATATCTGAAAACCCTGTGCTGTTCGAATCAGCTGGGCCAGTATGAACATTGACCCGACGGGCTGCTGCATGATTCACTCTCATGTTGACGACTTTTGATCTCCTCCAACTTTGAGCCCTCATTGTGAACAAACGGCTGGTCGTACAAACCTCCTTACGGTCTTAAAAGGTTTTAAAAAATTAAACTCCATTTAAATGCGAAGTAAAAACTATACCGTTCCATTTGAATTTTTCGAGATATCTATTTTTCACAATTCGTTTTGAACTAGGATTATAATAAATTTCGCGAATCATTGTGGGGTTGGTCCGTCACTTCGATTTTTGGAATCTACGTACTTATCTTGAAACGTAAACCAACAAATTGCGATTTTTTTTTTTTTTTTTCTAGTCGAATGTAATAAACCAAAATGGGCTTGGAAGAGCTCAAGGGGGGGTTAAAGGCCTCGAATGAGTAACAGGTTTGCGTTATTTTTGAATTATTGTCTCATTAGTGAAGGTTCTTGAGTTCTTGACAGGACCACTTGAGATGGGGACGAAACTTCTGACACAGATCCGTTATCCCTTATAAGTTCCTTCAAGGAAGAGCAACCCCCTCAGCATTTGTGTGAGCAGGTAGTGAACTACGGTGTGTGGATGGATAGTTTACCAACTCCATCATTACATGGTAGTTGAGCGTGGTATGGTAGAATATTAAATATTAAATAATCCACCATACCACGCTTTCAAAAGAATCGCGTTACTCAAATCATTCCGTAGAGTTAAAGAAATTGAAGGGCCTCTTTGATTTCCTTTGAGAACGCAATTCGGGATATATCAATATCAGCGGTAAATAAACATCATCCCTGTAGTCACAAGAGCCACAAATGCAAATACAGTGCTCGATTGGAACATGCACGGAGATGAGGTGCGAGTTGCTCTCAGGGTAAGTACGAAAACCTCCTATTGCACTGTGTCTGGCCCGTCGGTACAATTAATACACGGGGTTGACCCTGCAGCTGCGGAGCGAAGGCGGATATATCTAAGGAAGAAGTCTAAAGCCGTAAACAAAATAGGAGAGACACGTAACAGTCGCAAGCTGCTTAAACAGCGCAGACTCGTGGTCGACGGACTGCTCGAATGATATATATCATGAATAGCTATCGATATGATAGCTATCGATATGAATAGCTATCGAAAAAGGTTATGACACTGAGTTATTTCTTCTATAGCCTCAGGAACTGTCTCTAAATCCCTTGTAATCCTGTATAAATCTTTGGTGCAAAGTTTAATAATTATTAGTTATGGTATATTAGTCTTGGGAGGCACGTTCCCATCAATAATGAATTCTTTAACAATAGTCCAGAATACTATATTGAAGATTATTGCTAAGAAATCAAAATGATTTCCCTCACATTATCTACTTAATATTGTTCAAGTGTTTTCTATCAGCCAAATTTACGTTAAATCAGCCGTTATGTTTTTGCATAAACGCCCAAGTAATTTTAATTATGATAGTACCTACGCAAAATAGTGCTTATGTGTAATTGGTATGTCGCGCCGCATTTACTATAGTAGGTATGCCCTTATTATTAAGAAATGTGTCAAATGATTTAAAAGTCCCCACAAGTGTTCCCAGAGCAGTTTAGGTATGAGAAGTATATATTTAGTTGGCTAATATCATTGGGATTTCGAGTTGCGATAATTTATTTTCTAGTTTATACTTACTGTAAACACAAAAAATTTTTTTGTCAAGTGTAACCACTGTATACTATAAGATTCACCATGTAGGTTTATTTTTACGAGTATTTAATGGACTTGACGAGTATTTAATGGACTCGTATTTAATGGACTTGAGAGTTGACTCCTCCATCCAGCGCAGAACTATGTTCTTTGGAGTGGGGTAGTTCCTGCACTAAATTTTGTTCAGTCCATTGTGTGTATATGTATAGAGGAATAAACAAATTTTCATTTCATTACATATGGGATATTAAAACATTGATTGGGACAACGCACGGAAACGTGAGTTATTATGTAACCCCGTTTCTGGTAGAGTACGCATATTTCCGTTCCCATAAAGGTAAGATTGGTAAAGTAGTAGATCCTAGATGTAAGTATTGTAGGATTGCGAATGATGACGAACACCACTCCATCTGTGCTTGTAAGAGTATGTGCTTCTTTGTTGGGAAGAGCAAGGAAGCCTAGGATGCACGGCCAGTTATACAGTTACGATTCTGAAATATGAAGAAGCCGACGTACCTAATTAATATTTACGTTGGCTTCTTCATATTTCATATCATGAAGATGTGGGAGAATGACTTATTTTTTGTAAAACGAGTTAAAAGAATCGATTTAAACAAGTATAAAACATAGGCATGACACCACGACAAAATACAAGGGCCTTTTCCTTAATCGTGGGGTAGTTATTGCCAATAGTTACGGTGGGACGTGATGCAACATTATCATCTATAGTTGATTCACGTGTCAGCTGAATGTCTAATAAATTTGCATGATACTGTACAACGCTAACACTGTACTCACAACTCCTCATCCATTTGCATCAACTGTTTTGTACTCAGAAGGCGTCCCCTCAATACTCACCTGAAACAAATGATAATAACGTAGGTCAGTTACATTTTCTGATATCGCTGATAAATGGATAGTTACATCAATACGAGAGGCACAGATGGTGCACCCATGACTGTATTGAAAAATCAAAGTATTCCAAGTATTGTCATATAATTAGGTCAGAAGAATATTTTTAAAGAGATCTACCTATATCAATATAAGGAGACAATTGTCTCCTTAGAATTAGAAAATACCAAGTGCCACTTTGTCACTTTTAGATTTCATGTTACCCTGGTGCGTAATTCAAGTAGTTTCAGGGGGGAATTTTCAAAATGGGTATATTTTGGGCCGTTACGTGGGAAAAATGGAAAAACAATTTTTACTTGATGGAAAGATTGAAATTGCAGTGACTAAGTGGCATTTGAATATTGACTTGAAGAATCTGCCTAGATCTAAATATGACTTAGTGCAAAATAATCAATTTTACTTGATGTCTCTCTCTATTAAGAAATGACTGATTGAATGCATTCAATCTGACGATTTATGAAGGGGCTAAACCTAATACTGCCTACAGTTTTGTGTGCACCGAGATAAATGGAGCCAAAGGAAGCAGTGAAGTAGGTACGGCTCTTATGTTTTGGCTGAAAGGCTTGCCTCAGACCGTAAAACATGTTTCATTGTTTTCCGACACGCGTGGAGGGCAAAATCGCAATCAGCATGTGGCAAGCCTTCTTCTATACCTAACGAATACTTTGCCCAACATCCCTTCGATCGAGCATAAGTTTCTAGAATCAAGTCACTCTCACATGGAGGCCGATTCTATGCATAGTGCGATAGAATCAGCCAAAAAGTATGTACCCGTTTATTCCACCCATGACTGGTTAAACATAATGCGGATGGCTCGTTCTACAAGGAACAACAAAAAGTTGACTCCTTATGTAGTGAAGACTTTGTCGACCTTAAAAAGCTTAAAAATCTGAATAGAATCATTGATTCAGAAGGAGGCAAAGTAAATTGGCTAAAAATGAAGCGCCTAAAGTATGACGAAAACCAGCCAGGCGTAATATTTTTCTCATATTCGTTCGAGGGCGAGTAGAACGAGACAAAAAAGATTGGAGAAGTTCCTCCAAAAATTCCAGAAAAGTCGACGCCCCTCTACATAAAGCCTATTCCAATCAAGAAATTAATGAGAAGGAAACTTTGTACCACTTTAGCGATTCCTAGAGAATTTCATGAAAGTAAAACTTCCTTCTTCGGGGGGGGGGGGGGGGGAGGTAGAGAGGTTACCAGACCCATCATTCGCAGAGACTGAAGATTAACACACAGAGTAAGCAAGACCACCATAAACATTTCGAATTATTGAGATTTTAAAGAGGCTTTATCATTCTTTTTTTGCATTTTACGCGTTCCCAATAGGTCAACTCATTTTTTTAAGGAAATAAAATTGCATCTAATTGAGATTTGAATGTTTTATTGTTGGTTTTATTGGAATGACCAAGTGCTCAATGTTCAAGTGTAATGTTCAAGAAAGAATGACCAAGTGTATGAACCCTGACTGTCATTCTTCAAAATGAATCACCAAAATGATGATTATCTTACATTTTGACCAAGTGTATAGTGACGAACTACAGTTGTTGATGGCAATTCCTATTTACTTATCTCTATGCAAGAGACGCTTAACTACACTGTCAATTCTTGTTCTTTCAATAATGTATTGTGAAGATTAATCCTTACTCTTCGACACAACAAGTTGGCGACGAGGATGAACAGTAGTAACGATTGTGAAAATAAGTGTTGCGGCCGCTTCATCAAATAGTCCACCCAGGTATTTTCTTGAATATATTTTGCTCTTTGTTACGAAATTCAACTTGATGCACGATCTATTCTCACGTTAATTCGACGTCATCCCGATCATAACGTTTTACCGTGTGGCAACTAACGTAGCCACTTTAATCTGTTCCGGTTTATCTCCAAAGTCACCGTCAAAGTTAAAGTCACGGAATAATTTTGTCATTGTTTGTCACAATTTGTCATTGATCATTCCAGTAACAGAAATCTGAAGATAATGGTTCCGCTTAACTACACTGTCAATTCTCTTCGACACAACAAAGTGCTCTTCAGTTTTCAAAAGACCAACTTACTGAACTCACCTGCTCTTCTTCAGGTAAAAATGACCATGTGGTTTTTGCTCAAACATTTTACTTTTCCAATGATAAAAGCAACTAAATGGCTAACAGTTTAGTAGAAACAGGGTTTCATCTGACGGGCCTTTGCCTGGCTCTACTAACACCTAAACAAGAAAATACACCTTAGTGGATGGAATAAGGGGTCTAGGGCCTAACCTCGTCGATTTCAATATTTCATTTTTGTGAATACCAGTTGTACGAAACATTCCGACCGTAGTGACTAATCAGACGTCTACACACTAAGCAGACACAGAGAAACAACAGTTTAATAAGATCTATCTCTAATCTTCTTGAGCCAACAGCACTTCGTTTTTCCGTCATTGTGTGTAGCGGTTGACCACATCCCAAATGAGCCAAGTGACCAATAAAAGGCGCAACCAAACGACCTGACTCGAGGAACAATAATTACGCTTCTCTCCGCCTCGGTTCGTCCGTGCAATAGACATACATAATAATACATGATTTAATAACCGTAAAACTTTATGCACGCAAAGGGGGGTTTCGGTATGCCAGCAAATGAGTTTGAGCAGCGGAAAATCGTTCCAAAGATACATAAAATCGTTGTAAACATAAATTTCAGGGTGACAGCATTGAAATGGAGAGTTGTTCAACGGGAGTTATAAAGAGCCGGGTTTATTATCCCACTGAAAACCGGCACTTCAACATTATAAGCGCAAATACGAGAGGGTACCTACACTGACTCGTATAACCTGAGGCGGATACGAGGTCTGTCCGTCTGGAGAACATCTGGACGGACTTGGACGGTGAACATGTCGCCCCACACACATTGACAAATTAGGCTGTCAACTCGACGGAGGAAAGAGATCTCATCAACTACGGAGCTGTCTCATCAGCATCTAACAGCATACGATAGGTAAGGAATGACCCCAAACCGTACCTGGTTCGGAGTATTCCGTGGATTTCATACTCATATCACGGAACTTCGTATTACATTGTTGGCTGGCACAGGGGAAAAATCAAGTAAGTCGATAATTTGTCTAAAACCCGTTGAGTTTGAAGAGCAACTTGAGTTATCATTCCAGTTTTGGATACTTTAATAGAATGTGAAGCTCAATTGTGTCAGTTATAGTGGATTTCAGAACTAGGCAGATTTAGTTTGGTTGAGAATAACTTTGGTAATTATTTTTTCTTGGGCGATTCCAATAGTTCATTATCAAACATGATAATGATACCAAAACAACTACTTACTACTACCTACTGCCAAAAGAAGCAGAGTCAAACGTAACGAAAAATAAATAAATAAAAATCCACATTCATGCAGGCATGCCTATAAGAGCAAATTTTCGAAGAAATAACTAATTATTTAATTTTTATTATAACTCAGTTTATGGAATTTTCAACGCTGAACACGATGGTGAAGTCAGAATTGCGATATTTCTTTCCGTTATCAGATTAAAACAGATGAACTGTGTAGAACATCTCAAGTAATAACCACATTTCTTTATTTTCAAAGTGCTCCAGTTTGAGGATTGAATAAGATATCGCAATTCTGACTCCACCATCGTGTTCAGCGTAAAGAAAAATCCTTCCAAATGAGGTGTCACTTGTCAGACTGATTAATTTTTAGAATTTGCTGAACTCCCCAAAACCCCCCTCATCTTATAGATTTTTCAACGCTGAACGCGATGGCAATAGCATGTTAACGCAATGTAAAACACATGGTTTTTGATTCTACGAGCCCTCTTGCTTTTTACTTTCTATTTATTTTGGAAATTTAAAAAAGAAATCTGATTAGGTGATTTTTTATAGCCCTAGGTCAAGGGGAAGGGGTTCAAAACGAATTTGAATTCTGATTGAACTTGATCTCTTCAGATAGAACGGTGTAGCGCTTTGTAGACATGTAAATATAATTTAATTTTTAGAATATTTTAAGACCATCCGGAGCTTTTTGCGGCCAGCCGTTAGTTCACAATGAGGGCTCAATTGTGGAACAGATCGAAAATCGTCAACATGAGGGCGAATCATGCGGCAGCCTGGCGGGTCGATGTTCATACTGGCCCAGCTGATTCAAACAGCATATGGTTTTCAGAAATCGAGTTAATTGATAATAATTAATAATTATCAGTAATAATAACTATTAATAATTACTAACAATAATTTACACTTCTTCATAATGCATATGCATTTATGTATTTATAGTTCAATTTATGAATTTATTGTATATGTTTAGTTCAATTTATGCTGCATACTTATAAGTATGCAGCATAAATTGAACTAAACATATACAATAAATTCATAAATTGAACTATAAATACATAAATGCATATGCATTATGAAGAAGTGTAAATTATTGTTAGTAATTATTAATGCAATTGCATAAAAATCAAGTATCTCATCTTTCATAAATGTGCTGGCGCTGTTGTTTTGACTGCCATTTCGGGTACCAGGGGCAAACCCAAAATCTTCGAGGCTGGATATTGCAAATTTCACCGGTAACTTCATCCACGATTCCAGCAGCAGCTGATAAATTGTATACTTCATTAAAAGTTTAACAGTGAACTCAAATCACAACAATAAATTTCTTTTTGGACGCAGGAGAACAGAACTGGAGGCGTACTGAGGGCGATAGCCTCGTCCACACAACGCCGCACCTTTAGATATGACGAGTTTTGCTCTACGAGATAACCTCTGAATTCCATAACATTTAAAACAGCTCAGAAAGGCCTCCATCGTGTTACTATACGAGCCTTGGTCTCTGCTGTGGCATCATTGAAATTAGTGAGGGAAGTTACCTGTAGATGACTCGGCGATGCTACTGTGAATTTTTGATAGATGCGATAGTTGCTTTTTCCACAGCACTTTCTCCTTTGCCTGTGGATAAGCGTTAACTCTAACTGCAGTACATTTGGCTTCCCATTTAATCTAACGATGGGAACACCGAAAAGTGTAAGAATGTTTGTTCGTGCAAGAATGTTTGATTTAACCGAGGTGATGGTACCAGGTAATACACGAGAGGAAGTGTCAGCAAGGTAGTGAGGAGTGGCAGGGGAGACTATTTCAACGACTCCCATGGCGAGACGTGGTCACATTCGCATCGTCCTGTTCCAGTCGGCATAATAATGTTATAATGCACAACTTGAGAGAATTTCTTCTTTGTGTTTGAAGGGGATGGGCGGGGGTTGGGGCGTTTTTATGATCAGTCCGCCTCAATTCCGTTGCCTTAACCACGTTCTGTGATGACGGCTCTTCTTGCGTCCAACCGACTTGGCTGATTAGTCACGAACACGGTCGTAGTACAGACTCCTTCGCACAAAACATCTATCACACCTCCCCGTTTGACACATATACCGACTGACTCTAGGGCGAGTAGATACCTACTGGAAATGGGCTTAGATCCCTGAGCTAGCAGACGCCAGTCAGCGATGGACAGACGGACCGCATCGGAAATTTGCAGAGAAAATCGTTTCGTTCTGCGTCTTTGGTAATACTGTCCCTGTGGTTGAATTCGAAATAATGATGGAAAAGAGAAATAAATTATTTTAACCATCGGGCACTGGCGGGGCGGATGGTTTTCCTAGTCAAAATCACGATTACTCTCTAGATAGCCAAAGTTTCGGTAGATCGCGCTCCTTGCAACTATCATAATGTCTCCTTCTGCCTGCTTCCAATACGCTCAGTTCCATTACTATCAGTTGTCAATGATGTTATGAAGTGAGTAGGTCCGAGTAGCGCTCAGCACTCCGCACCGCCCGCCGCACAGTGGTCCAGAATTGCCCAAAAGCGCTCAAAACTCGGATTTTTCGTCTATTTTATCTTGAGTTGCTTGCTGCAAATATGCGTTTGTTACCTTCTGGGGATATCATCTCTTGATTTTCAGGGTGCTAACGTCGCTCAAAAGCCCGTATGCGGTATGAAGAATAGCGAATTTTTGCTACGATAGACTTTTCACTACCTACTCTTGAAGTTTCTTCTTTTGACTCAACGTTCAACAAACGTGTGAAATTTGAAGAAAAAAAAATACGTACTAAAAAACGTAAATAATGAGAGTTTAAATTTAAACCAAAAATTAAAACTTGTCCTACAACTTTTGTGCCTCTTTGTGCATCTTTGATTCAATGATATGATGTTTTGTTAACACCTACAGAAAGATCTCCGACCACAATTAGCTGCTCCCCTCCGTCCCTTTGAATAATACAGGTGAAATCGGAAAACATGAACTTACCTGTCTATCGACAAAGACATTACCAGCCGGATACCCGTTTCTGACGAGGATTATGGGTCACTAACCGAAAATTGACTACTGCATTCCTCAAAACGTTTAAAAACATCGATTTTTAATTTTTCATTAAGCTCTATTTGTTATTTTTCATTTTAGCGAATTAAATAATTTTCTAAATTTTGACAAAAACTGTTGTTTTTCTGTATTATGTTAATTCTACTCATCAACTAGCGAATGTAATAAAGTTCAGGTTTCCGGCTCTAATAAAACGATAAATATTGAGTTTTAAGCGCTTTTCGACCACTTTGCGCCGGTGCACGTCAAAGTACGAAGTCAGCACCATGAACCTGTGATTACTATTTTTGTTTGCTCTACCTACTTGATGGTTATTTATTAATTAATAATTAATGGTAATCATAACAATAAATAATCTACCATTTATAATAATAATCTACCAGTGATCTAGATAGAAGGGTGATCTGCACAAAGAACATAATAAACCGTTTTGTCAAGAATTCGCGGAGTCATTCGATTTTCTGAATATACGTATCTTGAAACGTAAACCCTCAAATTAATTATTTTCATGAGCGATTACAATGGCTCATTATTGAATATAATAAACAAAAAAACTACAGTCATGCAGCATGGCTAAAAGAGCGATTTGAAAAAAATAAAAACAGGTTTTATGTAGAATGTCTCCCTTTTACTGGTTTTATAACAGATTTTGTCTCCTTTATACCGACTAACACCTCAGTTTATAGATTTTCCAACGCTGAGCACTAAGGTGAAGTCAGGATTGCGATATCTCATTTCGTTATCAAATTATAGCATATGAACCATGAAGAACATCTGAAGTATCAACCACGTTTCATCATCTTCAAAGAGCTCCAGTTTGAGAACGGAATAATGTCGCAATTCTATATTCGCCATCGTGTTCAGCGTAAAAAAAAAAAAAAAAAAACCTTTAAAATGAAGTATCTCTTGTCAGACCGTTTCATTTTTGGAATTTATGAATAATTTTTCCCCATCACAACTCCCCTAAACCCCCTTTTAGAGTGGCCCGATTCTACACATCTACTAACTTAGCCTTTCGATTGCCAAGACAGATATTTTGAGCAAAATTGAAGTTTTCATCTCAATTCTATCGAGAGTTATCGTCCGGAATGACACATAGGTACATAAATATATAAATATTTACCCTGAAGATGGCTGAATAAACGGCCAAAACGTCGGAACCAAAAATTGTTCTCATTGACCGAACCTCGAAACAAAATATCTCACACCATATAAATATAAATACATCTTCCTACCCTGAATACCTACTCATGTCTAAAATGGAAACCCACCATCATGCCAGCACGAAGACAACCACTTCAGCAGTCTACAATTTCTACTCTGACGAAGGCGTTTGTCGAAATATCAGTATCAAATCGTGAGTTTTTCCTACTGCATGTTCAACTTTCATAGCCGCTCTGTGCCTCAAGAATAGATATGTGTAGGTATTGTATTAAAAAATTCGCTTAAAAAACATTTGAAGGAGCCAATTTGGATAGAATTTGTTATATTTTGACATTTTCATGTCTTTCATATGGCACATAACTCAAAAACCGTTACGAAAATTGTCTCAAATGAAATTCTGACGATTTCCGCGTACAACCGAGTCGTTTCTAGGGGAATAGTACTTCGTCATTTGTCATCGAACAAAAACCGTTCACCATTCGTTGGAAACCTCTCGATTTATAGAACTAGAATACATTCATCTCACTCGGTTGTCGCCCTTCGAAAAGCTGAGATATGCGCATGACTTGATACGAAGTTTGTTTGCACACAACATTATGGTCGTTAGGTGTTTATCAGAGGTATATAATGGAGACATGAAAATGTCTTCGATTGACAAACGGCGACATTTTCCTGGGAGGGGGGACGACATGAAAATGTCTCAATGTGTTGCAGACTCGTATGCAAGCGTTTACATTGTTTTGGAAAAAAACTTGAATTTCAGTAAAACCCCTTTTGAAGTACCTAAAATAGGAAAATTAGAGTGACATTCTCTAAAAATTGAGCAAATTTGAGTAAAACTCAGAAAAAATGTGAATTTGGGGGAAAATTCACAGCAAGGTGTTTCAAATCAAACTGAGATATTACAATGCCAAAAATCGAGACAACATTTATTTAAAAATGTATCTCACAAATGTCCCTAACTAACCCGATTGTGCACTGTTCATGTTACGAGTAACTAGAAGCTATGATTTTACAATTATGTTATTCAATTATTTGACTGAATTTTGAATAATTCCACGAAAATCAACTACTTATAGGTTTTGGGGAACACAGCTAACAAATTGCCCGAAGAAATACCGCGTCGGAATGTTACACGTAAATGTGTCATGACTGCTTGCTGTACTGCGATACGGAAGGAATAAAAAAGGAAGTATACGCGTGCCAAGGTCGAAAAAAAAAACTATGAAAATCTGGCAAGGGATATACAGGTGTATTGGGTCACCATTCCGACCCGCTCATCGCCAGCTTTCCTCACTTCAACGTCTCTCTGTGAGCATTAAACTATCAGTACAGTAGACGCTTTCATAACCGGCCTTGACGGGACCGACCCAGGGCCGGATAACGAAAAAGCCGGTTGAATAGAAGGTAGTGAAAACCCCATTAAAATAAAAAACAATTTTAGAGTTTTTCTTCGTCCAAACTGTAAGAAAACAACTCTTATTCTGTATACAGAATAAGAGTTGTTTTGCGTTTGAGATAATATCTTATTATGTTGTTTTGAGTTTGAGAAATGTTACTTTTTCACGTGTTTCTAATATATTAGAAACACACGTGAAAAAGTAACATTTTTCAAACTGTAAAAAATAGATATGTAGTACAATGTACGTATGTACCCACAGGAAAAAGCCACGCGAGCGGCAATACAAACAATAACAATGCATTCCTAGAAGAAGCCGGTTAAAGCGGCGGGACAGTTAAAGCGAAGCCGGTTAAGAGTACCTACATAACTGTATATGATTTCGTTTTGGGAAGCTCTTTTTCAATAATATGTTTTTGGGCAAACGGTTTTGAACAGTCGCGTACATGTATGAGCTGTAGGTAAGCGTTTTTGTCACACAAAATCGGATTTAAGAAAATTTTGGTCATGGCAGCCGTTTTTTATTCACTAAAATAAATTCAAATCAATTCTCAATTTGAAAATATATTGAAATTTTCATATTTTCATTTTCATTTTTTAACCGTACATGGGAATAGATTTTCTTCTGAGGGGACTGCAGCGCCACTAGAGGCCTGAATCTCTTCTCACTGAAGGCCTGTCCACATTGGCCTCGAGGTACGCAAATAATTGTACCTGCAATGATGCAACTCGCCTAATCTATTCGTCATAAATCACGTTGTTGTTTCTGATTACATGTTCATTCATTAGTGTTTAGTGCAACCACTTCATCTTAAATTTACTCGTAGGCTCGATACTGATGTCGAATAACTAGAGCTCTTTCCTGGTTCTGGGGAATATGTGACAAAAATATGAGGTGGTTACGTCTATAAATACATTCATTAGTTTGTTGCTATGAATTTGATAACAGATCTGCTGAATGTATGATTTTGCTAAATTTGAGAAATATTTTGCTGATTATTGTATTGCATGGACAGAGGTGAAAAAGAATTCGAAGTTTGGTAGAGCAAGTGATGGGGTCCTGATTGGATGTAAGCATTTTTTATTTATTTATTTGGCATCAGATTTTTCCATACAGCCATGTTTTACTTCGCAGATTTACTCCGCTCATATGGCGATTATCCGCACGTTAAAGGTAAGGAATCACATTGAAATAGTATACATTGCCTATGCTGCCCAGACTGCGTTGGTTAAACGAGAGGAAAAATGATTATATTGAAAAACTTAAGGTCTTGTCTTGGGATTATCAGAAGGCTGGTGATGTCGAGTCAAAGAAGCGCTTTATCATCAAATGTATATTAATGTCAGCGGGTGTGTAGTGAATCCGTGACAAATACTCACGATAAATTTAAAGCGAAGAAGCCGTGGTTCGATCGCGAATGTTTTCGTTTGAGGCAAGAGGTCTTTTGCGCTTTTTTGCCACAGAGATAACGAATCGAAGGTTAAGAAGAGATTCTATCTTACTGTAAATAAACAATATAAACAAGTATGTGAATGTAAGGAGAAGGAATGTTATCGAAATATCGGCAAGCATTTGGATGCGGTTACGAGTTCGAAAGAACTTCGGGAGATAGCTACCCCATTCAAGTCCAAGGACCTGATAGTTGTTTCACAAATAGATGGTCACACCTGGTATGAGTATTTTAGAACTGTGCTAAACCCAAGTATAGAAATGGGAACCCCAGACCGCTAGGGGCATCCGTTCGCCTAGACAAACCCTTTGAAATGAATGAATTGAAGTATGTATGTAGGGTGAAGGGTCCAATGGTTGCCCACCTCAACGATATAAGTTCGAGTGTCCACGTCCCTTGACCCTTGTAATCTAACTACAAACTAACCTGCGCACAATAATTAAGTACAGTAACCTCAGAGTTCCTAGTTTTTCTCCAGTATTCATTGAAAGTGGAAGGTATCAGGTTACCCTGGTATTCTTAAGGTTGCCCAGCTTCCTGGTGATTATAACCGTCAATTTCTGTTTTATTCTCGATAGGCCGATAGTTTGCAGGAGAAGGAAAAAACTTCGCAGTTGCTTCATTTCTGTTGCCGTAGTTTTCGTTGGAGGTATTCATAATCTATGATGGTGACTTTTTGCAGACAATAATGACAATGTCTTTGACTCTAGCGTGAGAAGAACAAGTTGGAGAAGCCAAATATACAAAAATTCAAAATGCTGAGAAATTAGGAGTTGAGAGGTTATCATTCTGAGGTCCAAGCGGAGATAAGAGGTTCTCATTATAAGGCGACGATATGTCCCTGTCAGAGTCTCATCAATATATTTACGATAAAAACCGACTGAAATCTATCACCCTGCATAAGACTTAAAAAACAGAAAATATTAAATTAAATAACTTTTTTCCTCAATACACCGCGTTTTTAAAAGGTGGGTTCTTAAAATTATAAAGTAATTTTTCATGGCCCTTCTACAATTTTGAGGGAGGATCGTTTGTGGCTATGGATATATTTAGGAGTAGCAGAACTTGGGGTGTGTCCATCTACCTCTGTTACTTGTCCCGGACGGGCAGAACTCGGGATGGATCCACCTGCCACTCTTTCCTGTCGCTTTACGGATTATACCTCTCACATTTCCCTTGTATACGAACCCTTATAATCTTAAATACCAAAAATAATATTCATCTGTCACACGGGAAGGAAGATATTAGGATTTGTATATTTCTGCTTCCCTATAAACCCCCACCCCTATGCATCGGATCCGGAAGTGATATATCTATGATATTTAAGGAATTGAATTACAGTGAATCCAATATTGCCTACCTCATTTCCAATTCACTGAAATTATTTGTGAATTCATCCAGATTGCCTACTTGTATCATTTACTGACTGCGCCAAGTACTCCAAGGATATCCATAGCCACTAACGACCGTCCCTCAAAATTTTAGGAGGGCCATGACAAATTATTTTATACTCTTTCGTCCGTTTACGTGGTATATTAACCCTTAGGACTCCGCGCGGCGGTCCTGAGGACCGCATTTTCCTTTACTTCAATGCACACTTGTGACAGCCAAGATTCCGGAGGGTAAGGCTGGGATTCCGGAGGGTAGGGGCTGGGATTCCTGGGGCTAATGAACCCCTTCATATATTTTGCGAACTCAAGGTCAGTGTGTTGCAACAGTTCAAAGTGTTCGGGTGTCGATTTGCGGTATTCCGGACCGCACGCGGGAACGTCTTGCACTGCAGGACCGCGCGCGGGAAACAACTCAAATCGCCCTTCGTTTAACTTTGGAATAGTTTTTCCCCACTATTTCTACCGAAAGTAAGAAGTAATTTCGAAATATGTATACTGTCGCAAGCAGAAAGATGGTCCTTTTGCTACGTCCAACAAGCCAACTGATGTGATGTCACTGGTGACAATTTTAATGTCACTCCAATTGTAATGTCACTGCTGTCAATTACTACACCAGCATTCCTTTGGCAGAGTATTTGCTCCTGAATGGGCTCACTACAATAGGGACACTGAAAAAAGTGAGAAATCCCACCTGAGTTTCCCCCAACCATCAAGCGACCTGTACAAAATTACTTGGAAATTTGCCCCAAAAAGGCGCTTGCCATGAATGCGGAAAACATAACAATAATAAAACATCCATGATTTGTTTGGAGTGCAAGCGGTTTGTCTGTAAGAAACGTTCTAAATCCGCCACCACTTGCGAGACTTGCTCAAAAGAAATTGAAGAATATGAAGACTGAATGTATTGGTCTTATGAATTTCGAGTTCCTTCTCAACGACTAATATTTTCCTTTCCTGTACTACTTGCATGTAGGTAACTTGCTATGTTCTATTTGCTAATGATTCTCATGAGACTGGTCCTTTTTATCCATAAAAGTGATTTTTCTAAGATGTGGATTTTCCGAATTTATCAATTAAAATTGCAAAAAGTTCTGAGTTTCATATGTATTTATTGTAGATCAGCAACATTTTGGTTACATGTTTATATTGCAAGTAGGTATATTGTAGGTTTATATTGTAGGTATAAAAGTAATCGAAAGCTGTTGAAACGTGAAGGGGCGCGGAGTCCTAAGGGTTGAACATTATTTTGTAACATTTTTACAATAAATTGGGATTGAATATCAGAGGAAATCATGTAAGAGTGAGTCAGGGTATGAGGAAGAGATTGTCTTATGATGGTAAAATAAATAATTTCAATAAGTAAATTTCAATTTCAATCTGGTCCATCTGCGGGTTTTGCGCACCTTTCGGTGGACCGTGCATCACCTTCGGGTTGAAAACAGGCTGCACGAGTGTTACTAACGGCGAGCGAGCGAGAGAGTTCGGAAATAAATTAAAAAAACCACGAGTTGGAGCGAACGAACGAGCGTGGCATTCGCGAGACGACCGACAGAAACAGCAGCGCGTGTCAAGGTCGATCTCGCATTTCTGGCCTTCTCCGTCACTGCATCCACTTCCCCGACGGTTCTTCATACGCAAACATCATGATCCTATTAATATGAGCCACTCGCGCAGACGCACGCATGCGCACTTGTCCTCACATTGACACTCACCTTAGCGCTTTCGTAATTGCACATCATGTCTCATATCTTCGACAATGAACAATTAGAATCGACCAAGGAAAAACAAATTTTAACACCACTTAAAATACGTAGATTCAGAAAATAGAATTGAAAACCCTGCAAATCGTTGAAACAATGGTTTATTATCTTCTTTGTGCAGATCACCCTTCTGTCTAAATCGCGAAAATTTAATTATACGATTCTGGGGTTTCCATTTCCACCTATGTACTTCGGAAATAATTTAATAATTAAATTAATGATTAATAATTATTATTAATTTTTATCAATGATTATAATGAGTGTATGTGATTTAGTTTGACCGTCAGTAAGAATGATGTTGAGGGATGTCGAGGGTCGGTCAAGTGACCAATTTGACAAATGATCAAATTTGACCGACCCTCGACATCCCTCAACATCAATGATTATAATAATTAGTTTTAATTATTATTAATGATTGTTAATTATTATTAATTATAACCATTTATTAACTCGATTTATTAACCAATGGGCTATTTGAATCAACCGGGGTAGTATGAACATGACCGGACAGGCTGAAAACTGAAATGTCAAAACTCGTTTTGAACCCTTCCCCATGGAAGGGAATTTGGTTTATACCAAATTTCGCTCAACGCTAACTGGTCAAAGTGCCACAGACGGTGGACGGCGGAGGGTCGGATTTTTTTAAATTAGATTTTTGGAATCTGCGTATCTACAAATTTTGAGGAGGGGGGGGGGGGAGTTCCTCGAGCGATTTAGAAGGTTATTATTAGAATATTTCAAGACCATCCGGAGCTTTGTACGGCCAGCCGTTATTTCACAATGAGGGCTCAAATGTGGAGCAGATCAAAAGTCGTCCACATGAGGGGGAATCCATTCGGCAACCGATCGGACCAATATGTTCATACTGGCCCAGCAGATTCGAACAGCACATGGTTTTTAGATATCGAGTTGATTGATAATAAAAATAGTTATCATTAATAGTAAATATTAATAACTAACAATAATTATTAATCATTAACAATAATTAAAAATAATTTACACTACTTACTTTATAATCATTATTACTAATAATAATTCATCATAATAAATAATATATAATTAAGTGACCTAGACAGAAGAGTGATCTGCACAAAGAAGATAATAAACCATTATGTCGAGGATTCAATTCGATTTCCTGAATCTACGTATTTTAAGGGACGTTAAAATTGGTTTTTCCAAATTTAGCGCATTATTCAAGGTTACAGAAGTTCATTAACCAGCAGCAATATCAGGGTTAATAAGCATTTGAAATCATGCAATTTTCTCAATTAAAGGTCATAGTAGTATTTGCTGCGACGAGAGGTTTGACTGATCAACTATCAATTATAATCTGGCTAAACAGGGGGTACTCAATTGTATTCCTGTGGGTGTTCCAATATTTAAAAAGGATTTTTACACTTTCATTAATGATTATTACAAATCTCTGTGGGTTGAAGAGTTAATTCAGAGTGAGAAGGGCAAATTATATGAGAAAATTCATCCTAAACCGACATTGACATGATATTCAATAGAGGTCTTATACGCGTAGTTACTTGCCTTGTGCAGGTTGCGTTTGAACCATGGATTATGTGCGGTGTATTAACACAACTATCTGGACCCGGAGTCAGGAGCTGGACGTGAGGGAAACCCCCCCCCCCCCCATCACCACACTTCCTATCTCTGAAAAGTGACTTAGCTAGATCAGATTTAATGTCATCTAGAATGACTCTAGCTATAGCACTTATAAGATCATTTTGGATGTCAGCGGAGGTCCCTTCGTTGCCGTTTTCAAATGATCTACCAATGGCTGGTCGTAATCTTTCAGGAAATTTAATAACTCGAGGTAATTCCCTTTACTATGAGAAGAGGATGACTCGTCATGCCCCCTAAACGGCAGTTCCTGTTCAGCCAAGAAAAGAATGCAATCAACAAGCCGAGCAATAATATTCCTGTTTTTTTTTACGTTCTCATTATGAAGAGAGATTTGCGCGGTTTGTTGCACATCCAACAAAAAATTATTATGAGGGCTCTTCCCGAATTGTGATAAAGCATCAGAGGAAACTGTGTGAGAGTTCTAACACTGGTGTTTTTGAGCATCTTTCGACAAGTTTGTAATACTAGAAAAACCACTACACCATGATGTTTTTTCAGAGGAAAACGAAATGCATGGGGAAAAAAAAGGTTTTATTTTTCAAATACCCCCTGATAACCGTCGGTATCTCTTGTAGTTCTCAACATTAATATTTTGAGTGTACTCACAGTTACGTTCCTTGACAACTCCCTTCAGATCTGGCCCCTGTCGAATTTTTTGCTGAATATTGAATAGTCGATGCAGCAACATAAAATTTTAGGGGATAAAAACTAAACGAACAACTAAAAATATGAACAATCAAACAACGGCAACATCTGCAAAAGAAACAGGACCTGGTGTCCAAACCCTAAAAATGGGTGCCCCTCCCGCGTTTCATCATACAAAAGCTGCGGCTGCTCATTACAACTGGAAGCTGCGATTGACCGGACTATGTTCACCCAGTCAGGAGATATACACACATGCGAGCGCCAGAATAGCCAGATTAACGCTTTGGGTGACGTCATGGGCCCAGGCTAGAAACTTGCCTTTCCCCTGCGCCCTTCAACTTGGTAGGTATTTGGTCTATACTGTAATTTGGTCTATACTGTAATTTTGTTCATAGTGTAATTTTGTTGTTGCCTATACTGACAAATGAGTTGCATTTGGATGCACATATCATTTCTCGTCTCAAATGAAATTTGGAATTATCAGATGAACAGTCTCTTTACTAGTGTCCTTCGTAGAAAGACACCTAAAAACCAATAGGATACATTTGCTTCGTGGTGAAAACAAAACCACTACCACCTACCTTAAGAATACAACCGCTACGATCCGATTGATAGCGCGGTTTCTTACGAGAGAACCAATATATTAGTTGTAGCATCTGAGTGAAAAGTTCAGTTCTGCAAAAGTTTTATTCTCAGTCAATGATTCCGTTTTCGAATCTGCCTATCGAGTGAGGGCCTCCACAAAAACTCGTGAATCGAATTCTAAAACTAGCGTCACGCCAGGCGTCCTAATTGTCACTTTAGTCTCTGAACAGCAAAAGAAAAAGCATTTATAAAGAAAGTGAAGGAAGCTAAGGACTTACATATCACTTCTCCGGAGGAGCCAATGTACGCAAATGAGAGGCTTACAGCCTATAATGGAAGGCTGGTCTGGTAGGCAAGATTTTGCAAAGAATATGGATTCAGATACTCATGGTCATCCAATGAGAAGCTTTAGGTATGTATAGAAAGACGAGGACTAATTACTAATCTGGAAGCTTATCCATTATTTGTGCGATGTATACAAATAATTCCAAGGCCACCCTAACGCGTTTTAACCTGTGATTCTAGGGCAGGGTGATTCTCAACCTGTGGTCCGCGAAGCTAACATTAATAAATTTTAACCTTGGAACCCTAACGAAAATTAATGCATCCAACGAAATTGGCTCGCTCAACATGCAATTGCTCCATTCCACAATTTATTTTAGCAAGGAGTTTCACTCATCCTGAAGTGTATGTATGCAGTATCTTGATGACCACACTCTCGTCTGCAGACAGATTCGTACGCGATCAAGAGTTAGTTTCGGCCGCTTCTGCCTTGAGAGTTTACCATCATATTACAATTTGAGCAAATAGTATCAAATACAAACAAATGTACTAAGTAAGTTTACATATTTTCTTGATGAATATAGAAAAGAAAAAAAATTTAATTTTAACTAAGATTTTTCATACTTTTGGAGGGATGTAACAGAAATTGGATGTCGGTCTAAAATCTTATTTCTCGTGAATCGCTTATTTAACTGTTGTGGAAATATTAATTCTATCCTATGTCCGGATTCTATCCGGGCCTCGGATTCTGAAGGGTACGAAGTGGTCATCAGTAGTGGAAAAGGTTGAGAGCCACTGCTGTAGGGGACTAATTCCTCGTTACAAACACGCCAAATGTGCCAATCTGATTTTTTGGTCAATTCCGCTTTAGTGCACTTTTGGGTACCATGAGTTGGGCACCACTGTGTTAGGCACACCCTGCCAGAGCCGAAATACGTCATTCGCAGTGGATTTTTTTTTTTTTTTTTAAATAAGAAATTTGATTCTTATCAGTAGATGCAGTAATAGTGCAATAAAACATAAATGATCAAAAAAGCTCCAAAAGTGCCAATCTGCTTTTTTCTCATTTAGCAAATATTCGAAGAAAATGTCGGTTCAAAATTTTTCAAACTCAAATTTTCGAAATATTTTCATGCCAAAATCCGTTTTAGACCATCCTGAATCCACTGCCAAAAGACACCAAAAATTATATGTATATATATATTTATATACGGGCATTGTTTATATGTTTATGTATGTGTCATTCCAGACGATAACTCTCGATAGAATTGAGATAAAAAGTTCAAGTTTGCACAAAAAATCTGTCTCAGCAATCGAAAGGCAAAGTTCGTAGATGGGCAGAATCGGGCCACTCTAAAGGGGGGTTTTGGGGAGTTTTAGGGGGAAATATTTCTCATAAATTCCCAAAATGAAACATTCTGACAATTGACACCTCATTATAAAGGTTTTTTTTTTTAATGCTGAACACGACGGTGAAATCAGAATTACGAGAGCTCATTCCGTTCTCAAACTGGTGCACTTTGAAGATGAAGAAACGTGGTTGTTACTTGATATGATCTTCATGTTAAGTCTGCTCTAATCTGATAACGAAATGAGATATCGCAATTCTGACATCACCCTCGTGTTTAGAGTTGAAATGTCCAAAAGCTGAGAGGGGTTTTGGGGAGTTTGGGGTGGGGGTGGGGGGGGTCACCTAAAAATGAAAGTCTGACTAGTGACACCTCATTCTAAAGGTTTTTACACGCTGAATACGATCTTGAAGTGAGAATTGCGATACCTTATTTCATCCTCAAACTTGTATTCTTAATGGTTAGTCTGCTCTAATCTGATAACGGAATGAGATATCGGAGTTCTGACTTCACCGTTGTGTTTAGAGTTGAAATGTCCAAAAGCTGGAGGGTTTTTTTTTTTGGGGGGGGGGGGGGTTCCACCTATAAATTCCAAAAATGAAACGGTCTGTCAAGTGACACCTCATTTTATAGGTTTTTACACTCTGAATAAGATGATGAATTCAGAATTGCGATGGTACCTTATTTCATCCTCAAACTTGTATTCTTCATGGTTAGTCTGCTCTAATCTTATGTCGGAATGCGATATCGCAATTCTGACTTCACCGTCGTGTTCAGCGTTGAAATGACCAAAAGCTGAGGGTGGTTTTGGGGAGTTTGTGGAGGGGGGGGGGGGTTCACCCATAAATTCCAAAAATGAATCGGTCTGTTAAGTGACACCTCATTTTGAAGGTTTTAAGGTTTTCATACGCTGAATAAGATGGTTAAGTCAGAATTGAAGATGAAGAAACGTGGTTGATACTAAGTATGTTGAGATGTTCTTCATGTACATCATGTTCTTTAATGGAGACATTTTACATAAAACCAATTATTTCATCGAAAATTCGCTCTTATCCCCATGCTGCATGACTGTGGATTTTATGTTTTAGTGCACTAGGTATTACTGCACTAAAACATTCATTTCATTTCATCTCAGATGTACCTACTCTTACAACACCTCAGATGTACCTACTCTTACAACAGATGGTTATTAGCGCTCCCTGAGAACGCCGCTCGCTCAATCAACTAATCATATCAACGCCGCTCGCTCAATCAACTCATATCGTCCGTCTCATACGGTCAGAGCGATCCGTCGGTCGAGTTCGATGCACTTGAACCTTTTGCCAAGCAGTTAGAGCTCGTTGGACGCGGCACTCGTCCCTTTGGCAGAATGTCTCATCTCATGACAACACTCGCTGACAATAGGACGCACCTGTTGGTTATGTTATTTTGAATGAGACCGAGTTCTATTCCCTCGGCGGCTGCCGGCTAATAAAGAGGCGTCATATGGGGCCGCTTAGAGATTCGCTTGTAATTAGCGACGTTCGCCTCCGTTCCTGCCACCTGCTCGCGAGCCGTCTCCGCGCACACAATGATCCGACACCTCGCGGATGGATCTCAAGACCTTGTTTAGTCCCCGTTTTAAACGGAAGTATGTTGTAATGGATTCATAACCGGTGGCACGGACGCCTGTTGGACTGATTGTCAGGCCTATCAGTGAACTTATCACATGCACGTACAAGCTGGACCCCACACGTCGTATTGACTGAATAGGAATCGAA
Source organism: Stenodema calcarata (assembly GCA_963920205.1). Lineage (NCBI taxonomy): Eukaryota > Metazoa > Arthropoda > Insecta > Hemiptera > Miridae > Stenodema > Stenodema calcarata. The sequence continues at coordinate 57,374,586 of OY986048.1, read as the reverse complement.
CGAATCGCGATACCATTTGAAAAGGTATCCGGAAAACTCAACTAAAATTCCTCTATCCGAAACATTTCTGTCGGTCGAGACTTCTTTCTAAATATATTTAGGTTATTCTCTATTTTGGTTTATCTGCCCGCCGTACTACGTCAGCGGCACTTAGCCGAGTTAACGTTGTGCTAAATCACGAAACTTGGTTTACGGGTTCGACCAACCCTACAATGATCCTTGAGACTTTTAATAACCCTAGGTCATTTATAACTAATGCCAATAACTCTATACCAAAAAGAAATAAATATTTTTTCGTTTTCCAGCCTGTCAAATTTTAAAAAACTATTGAATTGCTGTTTATAATTCTGCATTGTTAAGTCCTCGTAATGTTTTCTTGTTTATAAATTAATTATTTGATATTCGTATTGTCTTGTTCTTTACATTGTTACTATGATAAATTTTTGTTTTTGTAAATTAACGTTTATGTCTTAGGTTATTGCATCACCTGTGTGCTGCTGTTATAATATTGATAGATGAACTCCTCCGAAGAGCACAAGTTCTCTTGAACTTATTCTTCGGTGGGCAATAAGTTGTGGAAATGATACCGATTGAATTATATACTTAACTATTTTGCCAATAAAGAAATACAATACAATACAATACAATAAAGAATATATTTCAAAAAACTTTGCCCAGTTAGCCTGCAAATTCTTGACACAACGGTTTATTATCTTCCTTGTGCAGATCACCCTTCTGTCTATACCAGACTGTGTTGCAAATCGGCACCATACCATATTCTCACCGTACTCATACCATACCATACGAATTTCTTTCCTATCATACCATACTGTACTATACCAAATCATAGATACAATAATATACCATACCATACTCATACCATGTCATACGAACCGAGTGAATATTGAAATGTCATCCATTTCTGACCTATATTTAAAATTTCAAGTATCTAGCTCATCATCAAAATTTAATTTGTTTAATCAAATAGGTATTATTTAAACAATTTTACAGACAAGAAACCGAGTGAATATTGCATTGTGATCCAGTTCTGAACTATTTTTAAAATTTCAAGTCAACAGCTCATCATCAAAATTTAATTTGTATTATTACAAAAAGGTATTATTTAAACAATTTTACAGATGAGAAACCGAGTGAATATTGCAATGTGGTCTATCCCCGACTCACGGTTAAAATTTCTAGACTGTAGTTTACCGGGAAGATGAAAAAAGGTAGTTTTATTCTGGGCGTCTGCAGGATCACCCATCTAACGGGCGTTTTCGACGCGAAGTTTAGTGTTTTTCCTAAACCTTTGCGCGCTCACTGTGAACGAACGGCTGGTCGCACAAAAATCCAATTGGTATTAAAAGATTCGTAATTTTTCAGGTCATTCAAAAGTGAACTAAACATTGCACGGTTCAGTTAAATATTTGGAGATATGACATTGTCGAAATTTTAAATTTCATTTTGAACCCCTTCCCCTTGACCTAGGGTTATGAAAAGTTTCGAGGATCATTGTGGGGCTGGTCCAAACCCAGAAACCAAATTTCGTAATTTTAGCTCAACGCTAACTGGGCAAAGTGGCGCGGACGGCGGACGGCGTACGGCGGACGGACGGATTTTTTTTTATTCGATTTTCTGAATCTACGTATCTTGAAACGTAAACCAACAAATTTTGAGGGGGGGTTAAAAAAAATTTTTCTTTGGGCGATTCCAATGGTTCATTATCGAAGATAATAAACCAAAAACCCTAGGTCAATGGGGAGGGGTTCAAAACGAATTTTGAAAGTTTGAAAACGTCATATCATAAAAAAATTCATATTGAACCGTGTAGTTTTTTGGGAAAATGTTTTGTAAAAATACCTACCTAGAGTTTAATTTTTTTTTTAAATTTTCAAGACCATCCAGAGTTTGTACGACCAGTCGTTAGTTCACACTGAGGGCTCAAAGTTGAATCAGATCGAAAGTCGTCAACATGAGAGTGACGTGGTCAACAGTCGGCAGCCTGTCAGGTCAATGTTCATACTGGCCCAGCTGATTTGAACAGCACATAGTTTTCAGATATCAAGTTAATTAATGTTAATTATAATAATTAATGATAAAAATTATTAATAAGTGCCCAATGTTGACCACGTCACCCTCATGTTGACGACTTTCAATCTGATTCAACACTGAGCCCTCAGTGTGAACTAACGACTGGTCGTACAAACTCTGGGTGGTCTTGAAAATTAAAAAAAAATTAAACTCTAGGTATTTTTACAAAACATTTTTTTCAAAAAACTACACGGTTCAATATGAATTTTTTAATGATATGACGTTTATGATATGACGTTCATTTTAGTGATTAATAATTACTATTGATAATTAAAATTGAAAAATAATAATAATTTACACTACTTGATGGTAATAACTATTAATAATTAATGATAATTCATATTAATTATCACTCTACCATTTAGTGATCTAGACAGAAGAAGATGATCTGTACGAAGAAGATAATAAACCGTTGTGTCAAGAATTTGCAAAGTTTTTGGTTTATTATCTTCAGTAATGAACCATTGGAACGACCAAAGAAAAAAAAGTGTTAACCCCTCCTCAAACTTTGTTGCAGATACGTAGGTTCAGACGTTATAACTTCAAAAAAATCCGTCCCTCCGCCGTCCGCGGCAATTTGCGCAGTTAACATTGTCCTAGAATTATGAAATTTTGGTTAAGGGTTCGAACCAGCCCCACAATGGAACCCATCCATGAAAAGATTCATAACCTTAGGTTTTTGGGAAGGGGTTGAAAATAAATTTTTAATTTTCGAAAATGTCATATCTCAAAAATTTAACCCTCCGTCTCTACCGTGGGGGACCCTGAGTACCCCAGCGCCATTCTTTTACTGATATGGCAATATTGTTGTGTTTTTTGAACCCCCGGCCGTGAGTACCTTCCCCCTCCGTGTCCTTCGAGCTGTTGGTGCGGCCGGATTTTGAGAGAGGTAAGTAGAACGAATAATATAATCTCATTGACAGAATGTCAAACAACGGTTTATTATCTTCCTTGTGCAGATCACCCTTCTGTCTATACCAGACTGTGTTGCAAATCAGCACCATACCATATTCTCACCGTACTCATGCTATACCATTCGAATTTCTTTCCTATCATACCATACTGTACTATACCAAATCATACATACAATAATATACCATACCATAATCATACCATGTTCTACAAACCGAGTGAATATTGCATTGTGATCCAGTTCTGAACTATTTTTAAAATTTCAAGTCAATAGCTCATCATCAAAATTTAATTTGTATTATTACAAAAAGGTATTATTTAAACAATTTTACAGATGAGAAACCGAGTGAATATTGCAATGTGGTCTATCCCCGACTCACGGTTAAAATTTCTAGACTGTAGTTTACCGGGAAGATGAAAAAAGGTAGTTTTATTCTGGGCGTCTGGGGGTTGGGTCACATAACGGCCGTTTTCGACGCGAAAGTTTAGTGTTTTTCCTAAACCTTTGCGCGCTCACTGTGAACGAACGGCTGGTCGCACAAAAATCCAATTTGTCTTAAAAGATTCGTAATTTTTCAGGTCATCCAAAAGTGAACTAAACATTACACCGTTTCATGAGAATTTTTAGAGATATGACATTGTCGAAATTTCAAAGTTCGCGTTGAACCCCTTCCCCTTGACCTAGGGTTATGAAAAGTTTTGAGGATCATTGTGGGGCTGGTCCAAACCCAGAAACCAAATTTTGTAATTTTAGCTCAACGCTAACTGGGCAAAGTGCCACGGACGGCGTACGGCGTACGGGGGACGGCGTACGGCGTACGGGTGACGGACGGATTTTTTTTAATTCGATTTTCTGAATCTACGTATCTTGAAACGTAAACCAACAAATTTTGAGGGGGGGTTAAAAAAAATTTTTCTTTGGGCGATTCCAATGGTTCATTATCGAAGATAATAAACCAAAAACGGGAATTTCAAATACTATAATATTATTATAGTATTGGAAATTCCTGTTTTTTGACATTTTCTAGCATAGTAGTTTTCTTCAATAGGTGTTTGAAGGGCAATATTGTGGATTTGTCTGCCCGCCTGTCTGTCATTGTTCAGCAATACAGGCCGAAATGTATTGACTGCAAGTTTATCTCTTTTCATTCCAGAATGGCCTTTTGGTTTATTATCTTCAATAATGAACCATTGGAATCGCCCAAAGAAAAATTTTTTTTAACCCCCCCTCTAAATTCGTTGGTCAAGATACGTAGATTCAGAAAATCGAATAAAATAAAAAATCCGTCCGTCCGCCGTACGCCGTCCGCGGTACTTTGGCCAGTTAGCGTTGAGTTAAAATTACGAAATTTTTTTTATGGGTTCCGGCCAACCCCACAATGGTCCTCGCAACTTTTCATAACCCTAGGTCAAGGGGAAGGGGTTCAAAACGAATTTTGAAATTTTGAAAATTCCAAAACTCGAAAAATTCATATAGAACGGTATGTTTTTTATTTCATATTTAGATAGAGTTTATTCCTACCTATAGAGTTTTAAGACCATCCGCAGCTTTGTACGACCAGCCGTTCGTTCACAATGACGGCTCAAAGGTTAGCCTGTCAACACGATCGTGAATCAAACGGTTGAAATACAGGTCAATTTTCATACTAACGAGCTGTTTATCACATCATATTATGGTTTTAGTGATGTCGAGTTTTTTGTTCTGAGGTACGTTTCGTGCTACGGAAATGAAGGTAATTTCGAATGTTTGTTGGTAGGAACTTCTTTTTATAGAAAAATTATTACCGACGTAGTATTAAAACCCCCAGAATTATATCGGTACATTTTATTTGTAATTAATTCATCATCTCTATCATTCAGGTTCTGCACAAAGCAACCCAGGCGATTCCAACAGCCGGATATCGTATTAATTAATTATAACTAATAATAATTATTATTAATAATAAATACAAATTATTAATACCTAACAATAAATTATAATAATTTTCACTAGGTACCTCCTTGATAAAATTATTAATAATTAGTGATAATTCATAATAATAATTAATCTAACATTTAGGATCTAGACATTTAGACCTAGTGATCTAGACAGAAGGTTGATCTGTACAAAGATTTTAAAACTGTTATGTTTCAGGAAGACACAATTTATACTTAAATGTATTTAACGAAGGAAGTGTTGAGTTGAGCAACTTTTGTATGAAGAAACAATTTTTTTATGATGGAAATAGGAATTGTTAAAAAATACTTAACTCGACGGTAATTTGATATTTTATATAATGGAACTGTTGAGAGTACAAGAAGATTCAAGATTACGATCCGTATTTACATAATGCTTATTAATATCGGTAAGGAAGAAATGGAGGTTTAAAATATTTGGCTCCCCTTGAACCCTCTGACGTCATCCATTCCTGCCGGTCCACGTACGTCATATCCTATGAGGTGTTCTTGCCGGCCACTTGTCTGACGTCATACACCCCCTGCCGGTCCACGTACGTCATATTCTGTGAAGTGTTCTTGCCGGCCTCTTGTCTGACGTCATCCACCCCCTGCCGGTCCACGTACGTCATATCCTGTGAGGTGTTCTTGCCGGCCACATGTCTGACGTCATCCACCCCCCTGCCGGTCCACGTACGTCATATCCTGTGAGGTGTTCTTGCCGGCCACTTGTCTGACGTCATCCACCCTCTGCCGGTCCACGTACGTCATATCCTGTGAGGTGTTCTTGCCGGCCACTTGTCTAACGTCATCCACCCCCCCCCCCCCCCCCTGCCGGTCCACGTACGTCATATCACGTGAGGTGTTCTTACCAGCCACTTGTCTGACGTCATATCTTTTGACGTAGTTGGTCGCTTGTGTTGCGACGTCATATTATCTGAGAGGCCCGTGGATGAGGTGAATTAAGGATACAAAATAGACTTCATATCGAATCGAGGTGTTTATTTGAATTCTTCTTCTTAGATGATTTGGCTTCAGACATGCCAGTCATAGCCATTGGATTCGTGATTCAAAGCAACCATAAAGTGGGTACAGCTTTCGTACGAGTACGCAACCACGAGGGACATTTTATGTCTTTGCGCCCCCTCCCAAACCCACACCACGTACCACGAAACTCGTACTTCATTGTTGTAGAAATCGTACCTGTGTGTAAACAGTTATTTAAACAAAGGTTGATCCTGTCAACACGATCTTGAATCATACGGTTGAAATACAGGTCAATTTTCATACTAACGAGCTGTTTGGAACATCATAATAATATTATTATGGTTTTAGTGATGTCGAGTTTTTTGTTCTGAGGTACGTTTCGTGCTACGAAAATGAAGGTACTCGTAATTTCGAATGTTTGTTGGTAGGTACTTCTGTTATAGAAAAATTATTACCGACGTAGTATTAAAAACCCCAGAATTATATCGTATTAATTAATCATAATTAATAATAATTATTATTGATAATACATACAAATACTTAATAATACCTAACAATAAATTATAATAATTTTCACTAGGTACTTGATAAAATTATTAATAATTAGTGATAATTCATAATAATAATTAATCTAACATTTAGGATCTAGACATTTAGACCTAGTGATCTGGACAGAAGGGTGATCTGTACAAAGAAGATAATGAACCGTTGTGTCAAGAATTTGCAGAGTTTTTCATTACTGGTAGTCATAAATAATACCTCTTGAACATAAGGCTTTAATCGAATAAAATGTTGCTACAAAGTTGAGAAGATAGCGAACGAGGGTTTGGTAGTTTACAATGGAACACATGGGAAACTAAGGAGAAAGAGTACTTAGCAATGGGCTAGTAATAACACATAACACGACATTCCCCCCCCCTTTATTTTGGGACATAGTCTTGAAGATATCTTGGAGGCTGTCTAGTTCTGTGGGATCTTCTGACCTCTGGTGTGCTCGGCGCCGATGCTGGCAATACTGTTGAAGGGTCATAGCTTCCAGTAGTTGAAGGCGAAGGAGAAGCTGAAGACTTTGACCCCTGTGATTGAAGTGTTGTTGGTTGCTGGGCCAGAGGTGGGGAGTTTCTGGCCGTCAAGGTATCTTGGTTCGGAGTCGCTGATCGAGATTGGTTACTGTCAGTAGAAATGAGCATATTGGATGTTGATTGATTCATCTCTGTCTCGTCATGTCCAAATATAGAGTCATCCCCTGTTGGAGCCAGATGCTTCAAGGACACAGTAGTTTCTCTCCCATCTGAGCGGCGAATGAGGGCATATTCGGGATTTGCTTCAATGAGGTCCACCTCTTCCACCAGTGGGCTGTACTTCGAAGTGCGTGCCTGAATTTTCAGTAGAACTTTGCCAGGGTTTGTCAGCCACGAAGGAATGGCTATTCCATTAGTCGAACGGCGGGCATGTGTGAACATTCGATCGTGAGGAGTGCAATTGATCGAGGTGCACAAGAGTGAACGGATAGCGTGGAGAGATTCTGGCAGGACCTGTTCCCAGATTCTCTGACAGAATCCGTGCCCTCATTGACACTAAATCATTTCCTTTGGCAGCTGAAGCACTTCATGCCTTTGAAACCCTCAAGAAGGATATTGCAAAGGCCCTTCTTGTGGCTATTGACCCTACTGCACTCCTAGTTGTTGAGACAGATGCATCAGACATCGCAATAGCTGCAGCTTTGACTCAAAATGGAAGACCAGTAGCTTTCTTCTCAAGGACCTTGAGTGGGAGTGAGAAAGGCTATCCGGCTATTGAAAAGGAAGCCACTGCCATCGTCGAGTGCTTGAGAAAGTGGAGGCACTTCTTGACAAATCGGCATTTTAAATTGATCACGAGTTTAGAGTTATTTTTCTTCCGAGGTTACCTACCTCGAATGTTCTTATTTCCTACCTACTTATTGAATTATGCTAGTCAGAATAGCAATATCATCCTGTACATGTTTTATGTTTGAAGAAACTTTGGTACCGTAGTAGGCTAGTTGTCAGATAGACTGAACCTTTCGTTTAATTTCAAGGACGTGATACAATGTAGATAATATCTTAATAAAAAACAAAAAATCAACTTTTTAAAAGGAAAGATGTATTTTTTGAGGGCAAAACCAGCGTGTCTCCTTGGAAACTTCTTTCCAAGATAATGGGTCTTCCAATGGATATTTTCGTCTACGAGAAATTAGAGATGAGGAGAAGGTAAATAGTCATTTGCTCTTTGTTTGCACCGGCCGAACTCCTGGTAGGGTTTTGCCCCTTAAAAAATGCATTTTTCCTTTTGAAAAGTTGATTTTTCGATGAAGATTTGATCAAAATGCATGAAAATCAGAAAACGGACTCTACCACGTGATTCAGCGTAAACAAATAATGAAAAATCATGTGCCACACTTGGGTACTTCGTACATCTGCAACCGTGGGGTTGCGCATCTTTGAGCGGGTTGCGCGCAATAAAAAAGAAAGTGGTCGAAATAAAAAGTTCATGAAATTTGAAGTAGAATCCGAATCTGAAATAAAAAATTGGGGTTCCCATTTAAAATAAGAAAGTTAGTGTCACTTGCGCATGGTTGGGCAGTTGCGCGGGGTGCGCAAATATGATATTTGAGATCCTTGCAAAAAAATTATGATTCAAAAATATAATTTTTGGTTTACTCCCATTTGGACGATTTTATGAAGGGGGGGGAGGCAACTCGTGGGACACCCTGTATAAATAATTTATGGACCATCCATGAGCTAGTTTTTCTTTGACTTGCTGCGTTGGTTTGACTAATAACGTTTTGAAGTATTTCTTGTTTGGAGTTGGTTGATGAATTTCTCTGGTGTACATACACAATTTTACACGCTTTAAAACACGGTTAACACACAATTTCTCCGTCAAGACGTAAATGGAAACAAGTGGACGCATCAGATATTCTCATGTCGCCTGTGTCTTCCACTTTGAGGCTGCTTAGCTTCGATATGAAGTCGCGGCGAAGTTTGACTTGGAATGGTCAGCATCCGTCCGATTAGCCGCATCACTTGAGCTTTCAAACTATTCATATGAGACAGTGTACAAGAGGGTGGAGATCACGTAGCAACTGACCTTTCTCCAACGCAAGGCGACGTCAATGTCCCCGTTACAAAAATAGCCTCCCATCTTATTATAAGCCGTTCTGAATGATTCGATACGAGTTCTGACCTCCAAATCCATTTACAAAGTTTACACGGTACTTGAATCGAATTACAACGATGTAACATATTTTATTGATCCGACTGCTCCCGAGTCCAGAAACCTAGTGACCACCTTGTTATCAAGTGTTACAAATGGTCTCTACTCCAGAATCAACGACCGCACTCACGTTTGCGGCTTCAGACCTTCCAGAAGAAAAAAGTGATTCCATGTTCGTCTGTGTGACCTCAAATCCTTCCAATGAGCATAAATGTATTCGTCGAAGTCGTCATTACAGGCTGAAATTCGGAACAGTAGTAGACGCTCTATGGTCCCATATAAATACCATCGCACATGGTAACTCCCGGTAGGGGTGGGGAATATTTAACGTAACCGCTTCAAATAACCTAATACTGTCCAGTAACCTAATACCAGATAACCTATTATCAGAAACCCCCTATTACTGGAACAACTGTTTTGAGAACTTGGGGGAAAGGCCAAGTTATTTGAGAGTTTCTTTCGCACCTCTCTTGTATCGATTCCTTCTTTATTTCTACATTGTGATACCAATTACAATTTTATGCCTACCATGAAATATTACCATTATGAATTGCCTAAGATATAGTTTCATTGGATTTTAGCAATAGTTACTTAAAAGACTGTGATGCCTATATATGTTACCTAGGTGTACACAAGATAAATACTTGTATGATTATACACACATACTCACTTGCTTGTGCATTTTAAATTTAAGATCCTTTTTCCCACGCTAAGAGTCCAATTATCAAACAGAGTTAGTCACATAATATTCATTAAAAGACTAGCCATTCTAAGACTAAAAAAGAAAATTCAATTCTTCCGACATTACTGTCATATTGAGTACATTAGTTTGTGTGCTTGTTTCAATAAGAAGGTACCAGTACCTTATTGTTTCGGTGCGATTTCAGTATGTTTTTTTCAAGCTTATTTTTGTGTAGGTACCTATGTTTTTACTGTTGCACTTATTTCAATCAGAGCGTCAAGATACATGCATCAGTATGTAGGAATTATAACAACATAAAGTTGTCATAGGAGCTAATGATGAGAAAAAGGAATCAAGAGCATGAAAATCCAGTGGGAACCCAGTCCGCGTTGGGCACTGGAAAGGTTCCCGAATCCCCGGTAACCAATTACCAAAATAACCAAAAACCACAACCTACTCACCGTCGCTGTTACTCGATAACCTATTACCAAGAAATAACCGTATTAGCCGTGCCTAACTCCCGGCAAATTTGTTCACAGGCGCGGTTTCTGAAGAAGATCCGCCGCTGACTGAACTTGTTCATAACCTGCGTTCCGTAGCTTCTCGAGCCAGTAAAAGTAAAGCCGGTCAAATTTCGTCAATATGAGTGTGAATCAAAAGGTAAAAATCTGAGCCAATGCTCATAGTGTTCTAAGCTGATTCAAACTATACAAATCGAGTTTCTCGTTCTGAGATACTTTTCGTCTCTACTGATAGATGCTAATTTCGAATATTTGTTGGTAGGTACTTCTTATTAAATTACAGACAATAACCCTAGAATTACATAAAGGGAAGCCAATTAATTACAAATACTTTACGAGTATGTTCAACTATACTAACAACATTTTACCTCACTACTCAAATTTTTCTCCTTATGTTTATAGGTCTCACAAGGATATTGTATCCAGGCCACTCTAAGGGGGGAGGGGGAGGGGGGAGTTTTAGGGGGGAAAATTCCTCATAAATTCCCAAAATGAAACATTCTGACTAGTGACACCTCACTTGGAAGGGCTTCTGAAAAGTAGGCAAAATCCACTAGCGAGTTGCTGACTCATCCCTGGAGAACAGCTGCAACACGAATATGAAAGATCTACAACCAGAAATAAGATATTGTTATTTTGGGGGTTCTATGTTTTGCAACCGACCTAAGATTCAATGTTGGGTTTTAATTTGAACAATTCAACTATATTTATTCATTTTTGAATCTTATTCCGTTCTCAAAAAGCAATTTGAAGATGAAGAAACGTGGTTGATACTTGAGATGGTCTTCATGGTTAGTCTGCTCTAATCTGATAACGGAATGAGATATTGCAATTCTGACTTCACCGTCGTGTTCAACATTGAAATGTCCAAAAGCTGTAGGGGTTTTTGTGGAATTAGGGGGGGGGGGGAGGTTTACCAATAAATTCCAAAAATAAAACGGTCTGACAAGTGACACCTCATTTCAAAGGTTCTTTTACGCTGAACACGATGGTGAAATCAGAATTGCGATATCGTATTCCGTTCTCAAACTGGAGCATTTTGAAGATGAAGAAACGTGGTTGATACTTGAGATGTTCTTCATGGACATCATGCTCTTCGCTCGTATAGCCATGCATTGCATCACTGTGGATTTTTTATTCTTCATCTGTTCAGCCTCAGGTCAGGGTTCAGCAAAGCGACTCAGCGGTCAATCAGCGCTAGATTATTCTTTTACCGTGTATTCGCCCAGGACACTGTACTACCAGGGGAGGACTTCACATCCTCTTAATCCATACCGCGGCGTGCATCAGAGGCCCAAAAACTTTCTCCGGGAGAGGAAAAACCCCTTCATGATGAACCAATCAGTACTCGTATAATACAGCGAAATCATCAATCTAGGCTTTCCAATTTCAGGATTCTTGACATTCACATTGAAGGGGCAGTTGACGTCAACCTCAAGCCTCTTACATTCTGCAGTCGAGTAAATCATCTTTTAGATACGTAGATGTTACGTTTCACACCTCGACAAGCGAGTTTTGGAATCAAGAGAATTCGGCTGATGAGATTCTTTGGTTGGTTAGAGTTGAGTATTTCCTGCGTCCCTCTCCATCATCCAAGCCACCTGACGCATCGTTCAATAAACTTGTTCTCCTCCAAAACTCGACATACTGCAGGAGTTTCAATACAAGTTTTTCTTAGATTGGCTCACCCTGATCATGTGGTGCGGGGATTAGTGAGTCGCCTAATTGGTCCAGTAACAGAGCGGCCAAGACGTCGACTCGTGGGCCCAATCAGTTTAACAGATCATGACAAATATGCGGTCACCTGCTCAGTGAAACGTTTCGCTTTCTGTCAAGTAACCGGTTGGGCCTCTTCGGTCCTCCTTGAATAGGTTATTTACTGCCTCGGACTCCCAATTTGGTGGACGACGGACGGACTTGACAATGCTAATTTGATTAACCAAGACGTATTATAGGGGACGCCGACTGAAAGACGTGCTCATTCAAATAATTCAAGGTATGACGGTGGTTGTTTGGTTGTGGGTGGCAGCTCCCAATACCGATTGATATTTCATCCAATACCAAGGAACATCTGTCACTGCTCATACGTGGTACGTATTTCTTAACAGATATTTCAAGTTCGAGTATCGATATTTCGGCCAATATTGACGAAAACAACCGTTATGAGGAATGTTGTCCAGTAGCCCTGTCATGTTAGACCAGACACCAAACCACATAATATACTATGAATACGAGATATAATTTCATGGCATTTAAAAATAAGTCTGCCCTTAACACCAAACACAGAAGATCTGATATCTTCTTCCTTAAATGTATAAAACCAAATTAAACAATAAAATTACACAGAGATCTAGGGACGCGCCCGCCAAGTAAACCGAAGCCCTAAAAACCGAAGCGACTGAGGCACTGATGGCGCGACGGAACAAGTTGGGTTTTTCATCCCCCCCCCCCCCCATACCACGGCCTCCTGAGTGTCTTAGGAGTTGATTTTTTGTACACCAACTCTCCAGGTGCACGTGAAGACATAAACGAAATTTCAACTCTCGGGACCATCCGATGTGGGGGTTATAGCAGTTTTGCACATTTCGTCCCATTCCCCCTCCCCCCCACCAATTAGGGGGGAAAGAGTAACTTGCAGGAAGTTCAAATGGTCATAACTTCTGCTAAATTGGAGCTATTTCCGATTTTTTTTAGTTTTATTCAGCTTACTGAACTCTTCAATTTTGGATAAAAATAGCTGCCTAAGAAGAAACATAAAAGAGTTATGATGGTTTTCCCATTTCCGACGATAACTGCCGTAAAAATTAATCGAAAGTGGTGCGGTCGGTCCTAAAATGTCCATTAGGATGTCTAGTATATGCTCAATGATTTTGAACTAAATCTCAATCGATTTTGCTAATCCACAGCTTAAAATACGTGAATAAATTCCACATCTACTAACATCAAAGTTGAACGGTGTTCAAAAAAATTGTCGTAGAGTTGCGCATGTTTAAGGACCGATGGGAAATTTAGTGGGCTTTCGAGTGAGTGTAACACAGTTTGTCACTTTTCCCAACGGTTCTCGAGTTATTCGCGATTTTGATCTAAAATCGTGGGCTTTACGTTCTGCAAACTTTGCTCAAGTCTTTTCCACACCAATTATGAAGATTCTCAACAACAAAAATTTCCATGATTTCCAAGGAAAAATTCAACAAATGTTCATAATTTTTTTTCAAATTCAAAATTTTTTGTTATGTTTTGAATTTTTGAACCATCATCATATTGAGCCACCATCATGTTTCACTATACCAATGCAAAAAGATGTGATATCCCCCAAAAAACAACTCCGTTGTAAAAACCTCCTCAGCCGCAAAAAGGAATGATATCAATTTTGCCCGCCAGCCACGTATATAGGATGCTCGGTGCTTCGTACCTCGCTGTGGAGTGTGCATATAGAAACCTGATCCTCCTACCCCTAACCTCCACCACCAATATTTTCACATCACTAATCACAGTGAGAGTTATCAAAGTTATCACAAATCATTCACACCATGGAACATGGGCAACACAGGGAGACACCGGCACTGCTCCCTATAAGAATTTTATAGAACAAGAAATTCTACAATGACGTCGTTGCTTGGTATTGAATTTAACGTGATTTGGAATTTGAACATTTCAAGACTTTTTTCTGCTGCGAATTAAAACTTTTTGTGGTTTTTATCATCAAATAAAATTTCCTAAAAATAAATGAGGTAGGTAACTTCACAATGGATTTCCGTTCAAAACTTTATTTTGGTACGAAGGTACTATTGCAATAACCCTTCTTCATAGATTCGTTTAATGAAACAAGTGCAAAAATAGGTTGGTGGCATCAAAATTTGATTTGATTTAATCAAACTGGTGATCTCGGTTCGAGCCTTTTATGTGAACGCTGTGAGAGGCACTGAAAAATATTCTGAATCAAAATCTATTCAAAAGTTCTACTAGACGTTTTCGGGCGGTGGCGTTCTCAAAATTACAACTCCCACAACCTTCCTGTTAGTATTTATTGCCGCCGTCGGTAGGTACAAGTAGAAATCATATTATTATACCAATAAAAATTAATTCTCAATAATGTGTCATCAAATATAAATATTTCATTTACCATTTATTTAAATAATTTATAGACCACCACTGATCTATTTACCCTCTCCCCTCACCTCCACCACCACCTCTCTCGGAAATCATCATTTAATCACCTATTTGAACAAATACGAGTAGGTATTTTGGTAAATTACTCAACTTTTCCCGTATAGGTCTCACAAGGTACAAAGCAGTGATCTAGACAGAAGGGTGAGATCTGTGGCCGGAGATCTGTTCAGAAGATAATAAACCGTAGAACTAGCAGAAATATACAAGAAATGTGTCAAACAATTGGTTCTCCTGTTAACCATAGCTTGCGATTCGTGAAATCAGGTTGACCTCTTCACCCCTGTCAAACCTAATGAATGCGAAGAACGATCAGGAATAAAACTCGTCGATTATCAGTGACGGAAACCGCAAGCTTCTCAACGCGAAACGAAGAGCCGTCAAGAGAAGAACGCTGCGGATTTCTTCACAAAAGGATTATTATTTTCAATACAGACTGCTGTTCTGTATACAATATTATGGTAACCGCCGTGACCGTGCGAAATGGAGGAATGAGCTGAAATATTGTGCTTGCGTTCGTATTAGGTGGCCGGAGAGGAGGAGAGTGGTAATCGGTCATTAGCTCAGTGACTGTCTCGCCAATTTCACAAATGAGTTCCAGGATGACCCAAAAATGATTCATTTATACAAATGAAATAGACGCATAAATGATCAATTGTCTCTCATTCATCAGCATTTATGTAGGTAATTCATAAAGTTTAATATAATAATAATATAAGATCAGGTACTTCCAACCAACCAATTATATTTAATGTTCTAAATTGCCGTCGACACGTTATGTACCTCAGATTAAGAAATTTGATATCCAAAGACCATGTGTTGTTTGAATCAGGTGTCCCACCGTTTGACTCGCCCACTTGTTTCTCGTTTCTACCTTCGAGCCTTGAGTCCTCATTTGGAACGAGCTGCTGGTCTTACGACGATTCATACGGTATTAAAAAACATCGCTCCAATCTCGAATCCGCTGTCATGCAGCATGGCTATTAAAAAGAATTTTCGAAGAAATAACTGGTTTTATGTAAAATGTCTTCGTTTTCCTGGTTTTATAACAAACTAGCTGTCATTTCAGAGTGCTCTGGTTCGAGAACGGAATAAGACATCGCAATTCTTACTTCACCATCTTGTTTAGCGTAAAAACAAACTCGTCAGACTGTACAATTTTAGGAAATTATGGGTAATGCCGAGTTGAATGCCGCCAACCGCATGTTTCTACCTCATTCCGTTCCACAGATATGCCCTTTCAACGGTTATTTCGAGAAAACTGTGTTTTTCATTGGAAACTTCAATTTCCTCTGCTTTCCCACATTGTTTTTCAACTTTCCATCCCAATTTTGAAATCAGCATTAAATTTAATTCAAGTCTAATTCACTCAAAATGTTCACAGGTTTCTTTTTAGCCGCAATAACAGTGAAGATATGAAATTTTTAAAGAAAGTGTAGTTAGCGACCAAGTTTAGAGGACCACTACTCTTAAAAAAAAAAAAAAAAAAAAAAAAAAAAAAAAACCTGTATACCTAATTGTTTATTCATATTATTATCGTATCAACTATTAATAAATATATTTTCTTCTTCCTCTTATGTAGGTAGGTACGTCCATATAACATACTATAGCCTAGTCAAATTCGGGTTTTTCCGAAACATGATCTGTCGGTGTTTTTTTTATGGGTGTTTGGGAAGACGTTGATTTGGCGAAACTTGAATTTGACTGGAGAAAATTTGAATTCGTTCCGGGAAACCTTCAATTCGTAACTTAAAACCTTAGATTCGTTTCGGAATACCTTAAATTTGACTCAGGAAACTTTGTGTTCGTTTCGGAAACTTTAAATGTGGCTCGGGAAACCTTTAATCTGACTCGGAATATATTGAATTTTAATTTCGTTTCTGAATACCACTAATTTAACTCTTAAATTTTAATTTTGTTTCTGAATACCGTGAATTTCTCTGGGGAAACTTTGAATTCATTTCGGAAACATTGGATGTGGCTCGGGAAACCTAGAATCTGACTCGGAATATCTTACATTTGGAGAAATCAAATGCCATGCTGCCACTTGTAATGAGCGTACCTCTTGCCACTGCCCTGTAATTAAACAAATCCAGACGACTCGATATCTTGGTATTGATATAGACCAACATTTGAGGTGGGACACACATGTAGCTAATCTGGTAAAAAGACTGAGGAAGCTGATATACGTATGCCGATAGATGAGGGGGGTTCTCCCGCTAGAATGTCGCCGATTATTCTATTATGCGATGGTCCAGTCGACCATCATGTATGGGATTGTAGGGTGGGGAGGATGTTCGAATGAACTGTTAAACTCCGTATATCGAGCCCAGAAGCTCAACATTAAGGTATTAGGTACTAAAGAAAAATATTCGGCATCCATCCCACCTGGTCATACGAGACTTCGGAGTTCTGCCAGTGAAGGAAATTAGAGACAAAATGTCCACGATGAAAATCTTTCGAGAGCTCTGTGACAAAAAATGGGATTTCATTGAGCAAGGCGGTACGAGGGCCAGTGGGCAATGCATCCTGAGAGTTCCCTTCAGAAGGACGACGGGTGGCCACCTTGCGTATGATTTTAGGGGCTCCACGCTTTTTAATCAGTTAAACAGTTAAAGAAAAGAATAAATTTAAATAAGAAATTAAAAAGCATTAGGTACATTAAAGGAATAGGTAAATTGTAAGGTTGTAAAATTGTAAATTGTAAATTGTAAAATTGCAAATTGTAAATTGTATACGTTAAATAGGTAAATTTGGTTAAATTGGTAAACAATTTTGATTGTCCGAGCATTCTGAGATGAGGTTTTTCACGGGTTAGTTTGGTTAGCAAAGTACTTACAAGTTCAAGGTGTCTACGTTCCGAGTACATAATCTGTATTACCTATTTATGTTCACTAATATAATTCTATAATTACAAATATTTAACCTTCATCCGCTCGCGTGGGCGGCAGATATGCCGCCTTTTCGAATTTTCCCTCGAATGCTCGCTCAAAGTATCGTGATAGCCCCAAGAGCGCCATGTATTCTCGAGTTAATATCTTTCCCGCTACACTACGTTGACTTCCGATCGTGGTGGACACGTCAGCCCAGTCAGTACTGATCCAAAGTTGGGGAAATCAGGTTCGAGCCAATTTGCCGCCTACGCGAGCGGTAACGTGGCAGTTCGCATCGCACGATTTTGAAAATGTAAGTAAATATTGATATTCCTTTTGCATGTATTTTCAACTGTACTAGTTTCACAGTATTCTAGAATATGTGTAGGGCTTCTCATCGATATTTCTTGTCGTACTCTGCTGTATTTTGAACTGAAACATGAATGTTTATCATCTCGATTTGGAAAATGTAAGTAGGTAAATGTTTATTCTTTCTTCCTTCTTTCTTCCTTCTTTCTTCTCGACAGTACTACTTTTGGAGGACTCTAGATTATGCGTTGGACTTTCAATACTTGTTTCTTATCTTATTTGGCAATATTTCGAACCGAAAGCTAATAATGAATTGTACATATTTTTCAGGGATCGAGTGTATTCCACGGAGGAAGAAATCGCCAATGCCCTGGCTCATTTAGAGATGGAAGAAATTGAGGAAAGAGGTTCTGGTTCCACCTTCCTAGACATGCTTGGTTCTAGCCAGCTTTCGTTTTATTTTTATTGCCAACGTTAGTTATTTGCCAAAATGAGGTAGGTATTATTATGATTACCTATATTCAAACTTTTGTTACCTCCTTTCAATAGAAAAAGTTGCGAACTGCAGAATATTATTTTAGTGCAGAAAACCTTCAAAGACTGAAAATGTGATTTTGATATGTACCTATCTACGTTCTTATTGTGATTGCCATTATCTGATAAAGAATTTATGATAAAAATGTGCTTGTAATATTGTGCTGGAGTTCCCTGGTCAAAATTAATTTGAAACACGCAAGTTAAACGAAGAAAAGTAGTGAAAATTATGAAAAATCAAGGGCGGCCAATTTGCCGCCCACGCGATCGGAAGTGTGACTTCAGGAGAGGCGAGCGGGTGAAAGTTAAGCACAACTCCACTCCTCAGCGCAAGTTTTACTTAACGAGGGGAGTAGCATTTGTCGTAGCTACCTTGTGAACATTTTCTTATTTTCGTTAAATAAATGCAAAAACAAAAACAAGACTCTGCAAATTCTTGACAAAACGGTTCATTATCTTCTTTGTACAGATCACCCTTCTGACTAGATCACTAGGTCTGAATGTCTAGATCCTAAATGTTAGATTAATTATTATTATCAATTATCACTAATTATTAACAATTTTATCAAGCACCTAGTGAAAATTATTATAATTTATTGTTAGGTATTAATAATTCGTATTTACTATTAATAATAATTATTATTAATTATGATTAATTAATACGATATAATTCTGGGGTTTTTAATACTACGTCGGTAATAATTTTTCTATAAAAGAAGTACCTACCAACAAACATTACCTTCATTTCCTTCATTCGAAATTACCTTCATTTCCGTAGCACGAAACGCACCTCAGAACAACAAACTCGACATCACTTAAGCCATATGATGTTCCAAAGAGCTTGTTAGTATGAAAATGGACCTGTATTTCAACAGTTTGATTCACGATCGTGTTGTGAGCCGTCATTGTAAACGAACGGCTGGTCGTACAAAGCTGTGGATGGTCTTAAAAAATTCTACGGAACAAACTCTATCTGAATATGAAATCAAAAACATACCGTTCTATATGAATTTTTCGAGATATGGAATTTTCAAAATTTCAAAATTCGTTTTGAAACCCTTCCCCTTGACCAAGGGTTATGAAAAGTTTCGAGGAACATTGTGGGGTTGGTCGAAACCCATAAAAAAAAAAAATTTCGTAATTTTAACTCAACGCTAACTGGGCAAAGTGCCGCGGACGGCGTACGGCGGACGGAGGACGGCGTACGGCGTACGGCGGACGGACGGATTTTTTTTTATTCGATTTTCTGAATCTACGTATCTTGAAACGTAAACCAACAAATTTTGAGGCGGGGTTAAAATTTTTTTTTCTTTGGGCGATTCCAATGATTCATTATCGAATAGTGAACCAAAATGAAGTACGAGGTACGCGGTGTGGGTGTGGGAGGGGGCGCAGAGACATAAAAGGTCTCGTATGACGTACTTGTTGGCCTCCTGCCAGCCGTCTTACGTCATACGCTCGTGCGTCATAGGCTCTGACGTACTTGTTGGCCTCCTGCCAGCCGTATTACGTCATACGCTCGTGCGTCATAGGCTCTGACGCACTTGTTGGTCTCCTGCCAGTCGTCTTACGTCATACGCTCGTGCGTCATAGGCTCTGACGTACTTGTTGGCCTCCTGCCAGCCGTATTACGTCATACGCTCGTGCGTCATAGGCTCTGACGCACTTGTTGGTCTCCTGCCAGTCGTCTTACGTCATACGCTCGTGCGTCATAGGCTCTGACGTACTTGTTGGCCACCTGCCAGCCGTCTTACGTCGTACGCTCGTGCGTCATAGGCTCTGACGCACTAGTTAGCCTCCTGCCAGCCGTCTTACGTCATACGCTCGTGCGTCATAGGCTCTGACGTACTTGTTGGCCTCCTGCCAGCCGTCTTACGTCATATGCTCGTGCGTCATTGGCTCTGACGTACTTGTTGGCCTCCTGCCAGCCGTCTTACGTCATACGCTCGTGCGTCATAGGCTCTGACGTACTTGTTGGCCTCCTGCCAGCCGTCTTACGTCATACGCTCGTCCGTCATAGGCTCTGACGTACTAGTTGGCCTCCTGCCAGCCGTCTTACGTCATACGCTCGTGCGTCATAGGCTCTGACGTAATGGCCCGCCGGTCGCTTGTGTTCTGACGTGATCTGAGGGAAAGGGTGAATCAAGGGAACAAATTTTTCCCGTTTCAGTTTATGTGCCAAAGCAAAGACATGAAAATGTCAAAAAAATGTGTAAATAGGTACCTAAGCCCAACTGTAATGTCAATTTTCTGACAATGAGTTTTCGACTATAGTTTTCATACCTTTTTACTTAAGTACTTATTGCAATTTGAGACTGATAATGAGCTGTTTGCAAATAAAAAGTCTGATAACTACTTTATTACATCTTATTAATCTATTTTCGATTCACAGTTGAATGTATTTTATTTAGATGTCGCAAAATTCGAAAACGATGGAATGACGAAACCTGTCGACTACTGACTCAAGTGATACTGTCGACTTCTAACACATGTAGGTCGACTACTAGTGCAAAACCATGTCGACTACTGAAGAAAATGTTGGTCACTGGTATCGACTACTACCTAGAGCATTGGGATTTTTTACAAAACTTGTTTTTCCCTTTTCAAACCATGTTGAATAATATTTCCCGCTGCTAGGTCTTTTAGGGAAGGATCTTGGGTACACAATGAACAGGTTTGCAATGAGAAAAAAACCGAGTGAATATTGAAATGTCATCCATTTCTGACCTATATTTAAAATTTCAAGTATCTAGCTCATCATCAAAATTTAATTTGTTTAAACAAATAGGTATTATTTAAACATTTTTACAGACAAGAAACCGAGTGAATATTGCATTGTGATCCAGTTCTGACCTATTTTTAAAATTTCAAGTCAATAGCTCAGCATCAAAATTTAATTTGTATTATTACAAAAAGGTATTATTTAAACAATTTTACAGATGAGAAACCGAGTGAATATTGCAATGTGGTCTATCCCCGACTGACGGTTAAAATTTCTAGACTGTAGTTTATTATTAATAATTATTATTATTAATTATGATTAATTAATACGATATAATTCTGGGGTTTTTAATACTACGTCGGTAATTATTTTTCTATAAAAGAAGTACCTACCAACAAACATTCGAAATTACCTTCATTTCCGTAGCACGAAACGCACCTAAGAACAACAAACTCGACATCACTTAAGCCATATGATGTTCCAAAGAGCTTGTTAGTATGAAAATGGACCTGTATTTCAACAGTTTGATTCACGATCGTGTTGTGAGGCACAATCTTTGAGCCGTCATTGTGAACTAACGGCTGGTCGTACAAAGCTGCGGATGGTCTTAAAAAATTCTACGGAACAAACTCTATCTGAATATGAAATCAAAAACATACCGTTCTATATGAATTTTTCGAGATATGGAATTTTCAAAATTTCAAAATTCGTTTTGAACCCCTTCCCCTTGACCTAGGGTTATGAAAAGTTTCGAGGATCATTGTGGGGCTGGTCCGAACCCAGAAACCAAATTTCGTAATTTTAGCTCAACGCTAACTGGGCAAAGTGGCGCGGACGGCGGACGGCGTACGGCGGACGGACGGATTTGTTTTTATTCGATTTTCTGAATCTACGTATCTTGAAACGTAAACCAACAAATTTTGAGGGGGGGGTTAAAATTTTGTTTTCTTTGGGCGATTCCAATGGTTCATTATCGAAGATAATAAACCAAAATCCGTCCGTCCGCCGTACGCCGTACGCCGTCCGCCGTCCGCGCCACTTTGCCCAGTTAGCGTTGAGTTAAAATTACGAAATTCGGTTTCTGGGTTTGGACCAGCCCCACAATGATCCTCGAAACTTTTCATAACCCTAGGTCAAGGGGAAGGGGTTCAAAACGAATTTTGAAATTTTGAAAATTCCAAAACTCGAAAAATTCATATAGAACGGTGTGTTTTTCATTTCATATTTAGATAGAGTTTATTCCGTAGAATTTTTTAAGACCATTCGCAGCTTTGTACGACTAGCCGTTCGTTCACAATGACGGCTCAAAGATTGTGCCTCACAACACCATAGTGAATCAAACTGTTGAAATACAGGTCCATTTCCATACTAAAAGCTCTTTGGAACATCATATGGCTTGAGTGATGTCGAGTTTGTTGTTCTGAGGTGCGTTTCGTGCTACGGAAATGAAGGTAATTTTGAATGTTTGTTGGTAGGTACTTCTTTTATAGAAAAATAATTACCGACGTAGTATTAAAAAACCCCAGAATTATATCGTATTAATTAATCATAATTAATAATAATTATTATTAATAATAAATACGAATTATTAATACCTAACAATAAATTATAATAATTTTCACTAGGTACTTGATAAAATTGTAATAATTAGTGATAATTGATAATAATAATTAATCTAACATTTAGGATCTAGACATTTAGACCTAGTGATCTAGACAGAAGGGTGATCTGTACAAAGAAGATAATGAACCGTTGTGTCAAGAATTTGCAGAGTTTTTTTTTATTCGATCTTCTGAATCTACGTATCTTGAAACGTAAACCAACAAATTTTGAGGGGGGGGTTAAAATTTTTTTTTCTTTGGGCGATTCCAATGGTTCATTATCGAAGATAATAAACCAAAATTTAGCTCGTAAAACCTTACATTCGTTTTGAAATACCTTGAATTTGACTTGGGAAACATTGGATTCGTTTTGAAATACTTTGAATATGGCTCGGGAAACGTTGAAGTTCTGAGGACTTTGGACACAGCTCTGTTACTTTGCCGGGTGAACGTTGAAATAGATATGGAAAACAAAACGTTCAATGCGATTCGGATGTTCTTGAACGTACCCGCGAAGACTGCAGCGGCTCTCTCCGTCGTGATTTTGTTCAAGTCGATTTTTACGGGTGGCTGCGAAGTAGCGAACGAGTCGTGAATTGATATCAAGTTGCGAGGCCCGAGTTTCAATAAGAGCTGAGCTCTGCCTCGCGTAATTATAAGGTTCAATGCTCGCACGTTGGAAAGATGGCAGCCTGAGCCACCTGACGCGTTGCAAAGTAGCAGGAAAAAGGAACCGAAAAAGAAGGTAAACTGATATATTCATGAACATATACGGAGTCCAGCAATGACCTGGGCTCGGTCTTTCAATAGCTCAAGTCCTAATGTTTTCGAATTGACGCTTTTCTTACAAACTCCGTGCGTTATTTTTTGTACGGGGTGTTCGCCACTTGGTATAAAAGAAACAAATTGGTAAAACTAGACTGAAGATGGAGTAGAACGCCGCCAACCGCACCTTTCTATCTCAATCCGTTCCCAAGATATGATTTTTTAAAGGTTTTTTTTCAGACCCACGTTTCTTCACTTTAAAACAACTTTTTTCTACTTTTGACCGCATTTTCGGATTCAACGGTTTTTCTACATACGCCTACTTCACATTTGTAATCAAAAACGAACTCCTAAGGACCGCAATTGCAGTTCAAACATTAAAAAAAAATACTTGTACGGTAACTGCATTTCCAAAAAACGTGCTGGAAGCTGGCGAATCTCATGAAAACTGGTGTAGTGATCAGGGCAAAATGAAATCCTCGTTGTGATTGTGAGTTTAGGAACGTTGGGAACGAATTGAGATAGAAAGGTGCAGTTGGCGGCGTTCAGCTCCATTTTCAGTCTAGTTTTACCCATTTTTTTTCTTTTACACCAAGTTGCGAACTCCCTGTATATACAAATTTGAACTTTTTATCTCTGTTCTATCGAGAGTTATCGGGTAAAACACACACATAAAAAATTTGCCTTCGTAGATGGGCAAGATCAGGCCATTCTAGTCGTAAGGAAGGCTTTTGGAGAGTTTTAGCGAGGAAAAAATTACTCATAATTTCCAAAAATGGTACAGTCTGACGAGTTTGTTTTTACGCTAAACACGATGGTGAAGTAAGAATTGCGATATCTTATTCCGTTCTCGAACCGGAGCACTTTGAAATGGAGACAAAATTCGTTATAAAACCAGGAAAATATTTTACATAAAACCAGTTATTTCTTCGAAAATTCTTTCTTATAGCCATGCTGCATGACTGCGGATTCGAGTTTTTTTAAATACCGTATGAATCGTCCTAAGACCAGCAGCTCGTTCCAAATGAGAACTCAAGGCTCGAAGGTAGAAACGAGAAACAAGTGGGCGAGTCAAACGGTGGGACACCTGATTCAAACAACACATGGTCTTTGGATATCAAATTTCTTAATCTGAGGTACATAACGTGTCGACGGCAATTCAGAACCTTAAATATAATTGGTTGGTTGGAAGTACCTGATCTTATATTATTATTATAATATACTAATAATAATAATAATTCACTATCGTGTTTACTCGTCAGACTGCGCCATTTTTGGAAATTATGGGAAATTTTTTCCCCACTAAAACTCTCCAAAAGCCCTTCCTTACGAGTAGAATGGCCCGATCCTGATGTGTCATTTTTTTGTGTTACACCAAGTACCGATCACCCTGTATTATTTATTCCTGTATTTTCCACTAGAATTACGCACTTTCCATGAATCGCTAAGTATGACATTTATTCAGTGGGTGTAGCTGCGGTCGGATAACCTGATTACTTCGACCTTCATCATGCAGACATCAGAAAACTTGAATATTAGCAGTCTTCAGGCCCTTAGTTGTTGATCTAATTTAATTCATTATTTCGTTCTGGGGTCAATTTTATGAAAACATTGTCTGCCTTTTCATAATCACGGTTGATGAAACGCTGCCGCAATAGGTTTTCTTCAGGTTGTGTGGTATTTTCAAGTAAGTTACTCGACCGTAATCGGCTGATTAGTTGTTTAATCGTGGATAATGCTCCACAGAATATAGTGGAATCGCACGTCTCGGCTAATCGTGATTAACCGCGGATTACAACCTTTAAACCGTGAGATACACAACTCGTTGGTCCTTTGAAATGTCGACCCACGCTCACAGCTCCGCCACGCGTCAGGTGAGTAAATTCCTCGTTATTCATTCAAGAGAGAAAACGGTTTTGAAAACTGATTTCAGGCATTCGTTCGGCGCCCGCGAATACTTGTATGAGGTTTATACCCAATATTTCACTCGCTCAGGGCGACCAATTAGTCAGAATTATTTCAACCTGTTCTCTCCGATGGCCGGAGATTTTCATTTATAACGGCAGCAACCAGTGTATACTTAGTCGTCTCGGTTTGATCTCTGCATTTACCTCGAGAAAGGGCAGGTGCAACGCCGAATGGACGTGTATTACACTTGGTTACTCTTAATTCCTCCAAGTAGAGATTTCTATGGTATTTTTAATTTTCCCCCCTCAATTGGCATTAGCCTGAGGTTAGGTAACAACCACGAAGCGTTTATTAATTATTGTAAAAAAAAGTGATAAAATAAAAAAAAAATAAAATAAAACATAAAACAAAAAATTAAAATGAATTACAACTGCATAGCGAGGTTTTCCTTACATAAATACACTAAATTTTCACTTGAATGTCAGTTAAGAATTTGACCATTGCCACTTAAATTGGTTTGAATTTAGAGTGTACTAGTTGAGGAGTTTACTTGCATAAGGGTATATATCCACATTGGTTTTTCTTCGGGAAATCGAAAAAAAAAGTTTTACGGCATTTGTAAAAAATAATTGTTTTTTGGGTTACTAAATTATTTTGGTCCTAAACCACTTACCAAACGACCAGACGTTTGGATCCTCGTAATAGTTTCTATAGTAAGTTATGGCCATTTCAATTTTGGATCAAACCCTTTTTGGTGTAAAATTTGGATAAGTTCCCTTTAGGTGAAAAATGGGCTTGCAGCTGACAAAAAATACATTATAGACAAGTAAAATTGATCACATTTAATATCTATCAAAAAGCAAAATAAATTCACTATAAAAATAGTAATTTCAAGAAAAAGTGCAAAAATGTTCAGTAAAAATGTTTGCCAAAATTCCAAAATGTATAGAAAGTTTTTTTTTTTTCAAGTTCACAATTTTTTATTTACAAATTGAGCCTCCTGAAAATCAGATGTGAACATCATGCTCAGGATCCAAACAATCACACTCTTCATTCTCTTGGTGTTCTCCATTTTCTTCTCGTACGTCACACAATACGGTACGTAGATGGTCGCTTCCTCGAGCCAACATTCAACTAACTAACTGTTCGTTCCATCGCAAAAATCCGAAATCAGAAAACAACAGATAAATACCTACCAGAAATAACTAAAATAGAATGAACAAAACTACCGAACTGACCGATGCACTGGATGGTCGACTTGACAACAACAATGGCGCACAGCCGCTAACTTCATAACGACAACTTCATCAATGGATAGATGCCATTTTGATATGAAAAAAACGTCCAGCTGATATCTGCTTCAGGATATGTTCCACATTGGTTTAAAAGGACTGCCCGAAAATAGGGAGTAGATATCTGCCCTTTTGGTGGCAAAGACTATGTTTACACTCACTTTTGAATGGAATAGAAACCTTTTTGGGATGAGATCTACAGGTCGATAGGTCTCATCCCAAAGATACGAAAAACGCAAAAATAACGTATAATTTTCAAAAGTGGATATATGCCCTTTTGAAAGTAAACTCCTCAGTTGGTCGTAATGAAGCGGATTTTCCAGATATTGAACGGATACTTCAAGCATTCTATCTCTTGCAGCGCTGTAGCTTGGACATGTATGAAGTATGTGTTCCAGGCCTGGGTCTCTTCGTCATAAGCCGCAGACAGGCCTTGATTAGAACTAAAGTGGCCAATGATTCGGATGGAATTTCTATCTAAGTCGATCTGCTGAAACCATGATTTCGAAGAAACCCAATGATTTTAGCATGGTTCATCGGTCTTTCAGTCGCTGATGAGCTTTCACGTAGGGATCTGTGTACGGGATTGTCAAGTTCATAAAGACGCCGTGGAGTCGCTCAGAGTTCGACATGGCATTCGCCATCTCGTTTCTTCGGACTCCAACATGAGCTGTTGTCCATATAAAACGAACCCTTTGGCCAGACGTTCTCATGAGATTAACCAGTTCAAGTGTCTCTAATAAGATAATGTTGTATCTGCCATCTAAATGAAAATCCGCGTGCTTAGATAAAACCCTTCGACAGTCTGTGATGATGACGATGGAATCCTCGGTACCAGATCTGGCGTGTCGAAGAGCTTTACTTATGGCCACTGCTTCACACGTATAAACTGATGCAACTTGTACGAGTATCGAAGGAAGCACAACCATATCCACCTCGTGTCTTCGACCCGTCTGTGTATAAAAAGTGCACCCATCTGGAAAGTTGAGGTGACGTTTGTGTGTCTACAGTTCGTTTCTTGTGATTTATGGTGTTATTTCAAGAAAAAGTTGACATGGAGACTTGCACAGACGATTTTAGTTTAGTCCGTTTGCCAAAAAATGTCCAAGGCTTCTTCCTCAAAAATCGTCTGAGAACCGGGCAGTATGCCCTCTAGGACAAATATATTTTGAAGCGTTATGATGAATAATATTTTGTATTCCAATGACATTATGGATGCCAAATCTGTAGAATGGGGGTCCTTGATCGTTACATGTACTCCACAGATCATTTTCTACTCGGTACTCATTCGCTACTTGAGAAAAACGTGCCTCAGTTTTTTAGGGGGTTCAAATCACGCGGACAGAACATTTTTGTTATATTACCAAAATGCAACATTCCTTCTGACTATGAAGAGAAGGGAGGTTGGCAGAAAAGTTGAGAGGTACATATTTCGAAAGTCTGCATGAAGACTTTGAAAAATTTTATCAGGAATAGGTACCACCGCTCTTCGAGCTCCGATCCCGGTTTATTTGAAGATGTGCAGATGGGGAAATATCCTGTGATTGAAATTCAAGATGCAAGTAAACCATATCAGGATGTATTTATACTGCAATAACAGAAGCTGGTGCTCTTGGTCTTGGGGTCTTTCCACCCAGAAGTCCAGCCAGGTCCAAGTACGAGCTCAAAACGAGCTCGTACCCAAAACGAGCTCAAAGCAGATTTATGAACAAATTTTATAAAGCTGTTTGCACCATGTGTTCTTTACATTTCAAAATGTTTATAATTTTTTTTTTTTTTTTTGAATTTCGGAATATGTATGTTCAAAAGTTTGTTCAAAAAATACTTTGTGATGTTGAATATTTTGGTCAAAATGGTATCATTAGTACTATTCACCAAGGTACAAGCTTCGTATACCGGATTGCGGGCGATCCTAAAATCTATGCTACCGCCATATAATTATTTTTTCTCGATTTACCCTGTTTCAAGACCCCAGTAAAGAGAAAACAACTGAAAGAAAAAAATATTCCACTGATTTTAAACTTCCGTCTGTTAAAGGGTTAACGCCAAACCGTTTTAGACTTATCGCCACGAGAAGTTGAAATTTGCACAAAACATCTGTCGTGGCAATCGAAATGCTAAATTCGTGGATGAGCAAAATCTGGCCATTCAAGGGGGGGGGGGGTGTAGAGGAGTGGGGGGGGGGGAATTACCCATAAATTACCAAAATGAAACAGTCTGACAACTGACACCTCATTCCAAATATTTTTTCACGGTGAAAACGATGGTAAAAGCTGAATGACGAGTTCTTATTTCGTTCTATAACTGCAGCTTTCTTAACATTTGAAGATGAAGAGATGTGGTTGTTACTTGAGATGTTCTTCATGGTTCATGTGCTCTAATCTGGTAACAGGAGGAGATATCGCAATTCTGACTTCACTGTCGTGTTCAGCGTTGAAAAATTTATATAAAAAAATGTAGAAAAAATTTGTTAAATAACCTGTAAAATGGAGACATTTTACGTAAAACCAGTGATTTCTTTGAAAAATCGCTCTTACAGCCATGCTACTTGTCTGTGGATTTGTTTTGAATTTGTCTTAATTTAATTTCTCCAATATCTTTCCTTATTACGAGATCAAAACCAATTATTGTTGATAGAAATTAAAAATAACAAAGAGCGAAAGGTCCCGTCCCGTATTACATACAACTATGTCGGCGGCCCAAATATCGGCGAGAGGTTTCAGCGTGGGTCGAGCTCACTATATCATTCTTATCAGTGCATCCCCGATAACAACTTATTCCCCCGTTTTGGCTCAGCCAACACAACGGTAGGCACATATTTACTCGCGTTTCTCCGTCCTCAGAACGAGACGGACACATTCGGAGCATTTCGGTTTATTATCTGCGAAATTTTCGCCCTTTTTTTCGGTTTTCGCTCAATATTTCATTAAATGAAGGGTCTGACGGGTATGGTACCTCATACACTCTTGAACTAAACTGAATTTGCTACAATTTGAAACCATAGCGAGCTCTGTACGAATATTAGTTCTCAAGATACGACCAATCATTTTCGGACCGCTTAGCTATTTATTGTGAGTGGCAGTGATCGGCGATTCCATCGTAATCGTTCAATTTGACGTAACTGGTTCCACAAAACTTTTCGGTGATTTTTTCCCTTGTTCATTCCTTTACGACTACCTTCCTAATTAGATGGAAAAAATGGCACCGCGCAATTATGTACAGGTATTCATTTTTCATTAAAACGTGGTTCCAAGGGAGGGAGATAAATACTACTGGGAAATCAAAATCCGCAGTCATGCACGGTTAGAAGAGCGCCTTTTCGAAGAAATAACTGGTTTCATAAGAAATTTTGTCTCCTTTATGCCGAGTAACACCTCAGTTTATAGATTTGATCAGCGTGAAGAAAAACCTTCAAAGCTTCGTCCCTTGTCTGACTGTTTCATATTGAAATCTTATGGCCAACCCCCCAACCCCTCCCCTCCATCACTCTCTAAACATCCCAAAACCCACCCAATTCTGCCCATCTAACGAACCAAGCCTTTTGATTGCCAAGACATACTTCTTGTGCAAATTTGAACTTTTCAACTCAATTCTATCGAGACGATAACTTCTGGGATGCCGTATGCCGAAAGCAGTTCCAAGTCAAATCCAAGATTTTTAATGAGCCGTAATGTTTGTACGATGATTGGAGATGTGGTAAGTGAGAATAAAGCAGAGAAATAAACTGAGATGCTCTATGGTGGATAAGAAACAAAAGTTATAATTAAGAGAAATAATTAAGTGATAATTAAGTTATAAGAGAAATAATTGAGACGCTCTATGGTGGATAAGAAACCAAAGTTATTAGGTCCCAACAATCCAATCAATTATTTCAACAACCTCTTATCAGAACAACACTGCTTACAGAAAATGTTAATGGAAGTCATCGCCAGCTATAGCGTCAGGAAGCTCCATGACGTCATTGGCATAATCTTTGCTGTTAACAGTAGAGAATCTTGATTTTGGTTTGGAAAATCTTGAATTTGGTTTGAAAATCTTGAAATTGGTAACAAAATCTTGAACTAGACGAATATGCTGCAGTTATAAGATTTTACGACTGAGCTGATACAGGAAAAATTAGATAGTACGAGCATAACAGCATTCGTATAACAGCATTAGATTCTAGAAAGAAAAAGGAACTAATAAGGGAATAATTAGGTTATAAGGAATAATCAGGTTCTAATTGGCTGCCTACAGTTACGCACAGGCCTTGTTTTTAACGAAACTTCTTGGAACTTTTCTTGTTGGAATAAAAACTATTTTGAACTTACTGATGATTTTACTCAGGCCGAGTTATCTATCATCCCATACATGTAAAATGTTGATTAAAATGTGAAGAAAAAGGCTATCAAATTATTTTAATGACGATTATCATACTATCTGTGTCTACTACTGGAAATTCTGTGTCTGGGGGAAGAAGTTGGTTTACTATTTTGGCTATCACTCCATTATTATTCATTATTTTGAACATTTTCTGATAGATCTTTGCGCAGCAGTTGTGGGACAATAGAACTAGCACGGAGGGAAAGAAAAATTTGCTAAAATAACTGAAAAAATCGGTGAAACTTTGCAGATGTCTAGTACTGGGGCCGTTACCCTAAATAAATACCTATATAAATGTTGATTTTTGGTGTCTTTTGGCAGCGATTTCAGGGTGGTCTGAAACCAATTTTGGCATGAAAATATTTTGGAAATTCGAGTTTTAAAAATTTAGGACCGAGAACAATAGCTTTTTAGAAGATTCGCTAAACCGACGAATAAAACCTCCTCAATCCAAACACAGCGTCACGAAACTAAACAACTCGTGGAGAAATTATGTAAACCGATTCCTATGAGACGAAGTGGTTTTGAAATTATTCATTTCCAGTCGAGAACGTTACAATTTAGCAGAGAAGTGGCGTTCATAAGTGAGCGGTTTGTTGTACCATCAAAATACCTCGAGAATATTTGAACTCCTTCACTCGTCGCACTAGTAAACATTCCGAGACGAGTCACAACTCAGTGGGCACGATTTGAGGACTATCAGTCCGTGGACGAAATTACTATGAACTGAAAAGTCTGGAAATGAAGGCTAAAAAGGCTACAAGTGGAATTACTGGTGTTCTGAAACGTGTTTGCATAAAATATTTGTTCAAAATTCACCTTCTGAAAGTGTCAATATCATATAGCATTTTCCAAGACTATGCCGAAAATTGGACTAGTCGTCAAACTAATTTGAAATTTTTGAACACTCAAAAAACTCGACCCATTTTTAGGTTGTTCAAAAGGGCTAGTATTCGAAATCGTATTTTTTCCATCTTCCAGGAGCCTTGTAAAAGATAGGAGTGTGCTGTACTCAATTCCAAACCTAACGAAAATTTGAGGGATCGTTTGGGGGTGGTAGAGGTACCGCCTGTATCTTGGTTATTATTGAGCCAAAAATACTTTTGACCAGTGAATTTCAAGGCAAATTTAATGCTCATTGGCGCGGGTTATCTGCATTTTCGGTTCTGAGTTTTCGAACACGAGGACCCTGACTTCTTCACGGGAGGTCGAAGAACCGCGATTTTTCTTTGACTTTATGGGTTTTCTGCTCACATCTTTGGAACCGTGTGATTTAGCGAATATGCGGGATAACCACGCCACAAAGCATTAAACTTGCCTTGAAATTGACTGTTCAAGAGTATTTTTGGCTCAATAATAACCAAGACACTGGAGTCCAAAAAAAAGTTACATTTCTCAAAATGTGAACTAATAGAGGTTTTGGGATGGTAGCTTTATATTTACACAATGGAATAACCCAATGCCGTAATCAAAACCATTAGGTCCCAGATGCGAGGGTCTCAAGTTGAGGGTTACAACTTCATGTTGTGGTCCAAGTAGATCAGGAATTATGTCACTACATCACCTCTGAAAGCACTGAAGATGAACTTTTTGTAAGTTTGAAAGCGTAAGGAGAAATGTATTGATAATTGGCTCTGCTATGCACTAACAAACCTTGCTGAATCCAATTCACAAAAAATAATATCATTAATTTTAGGGATTACCAACGCGTTCAACTATGAAGATCAAATATAGATTTCGGATATTAAATGAAAGACTGTAGATAGTTCAGATTTTGAGAAATTTAACCTTTTTTTAACCGCCTGTATCTTGGTTATTATTGAGCCAAAAAAAACACATTTGATCAGTGAGTTTCATTGGTGCGGTTTTTCTGCATTTTCGGTTCAGAAGATATGAAAACCGTCAAAATAACAGTCGACAAAAAATTGCTGTCCAGTGTCCTCATGTTCGAAAACTCAGCAAACACCAAACTCTACTATCCCCAAATAATCCCTCAAATTTTCATAACCTTTGGTACAGTCTTGAACAATAGTTGGTATTGCAAGTGACACTATCAGAACGTGAATTTAGAATAAATATTTGATGCAAACACGTTTCAGAACACCCGTATTCCATCTGTATATTTCACCAAATATCACGCGTATTCGTGCGTTCTTCAGAGCCATTTTGAACCACCGAGAGGGTCGAATTTGAGTTGTTTGACTGCTCAAAAACACGTTCAAGAGTGTCCAAGGACTTATAGTCCTCAAATCGTGCCCACTGAGCTGTGAGTCACATGTAGGTTCGTGTAAATAATTCTTTATTTATTTATTATTTTATTACGGGCAAGCCCAATTACATTACAGGTCAGTGATACAGAAATTAGTAGGTATACATTCTTAGGAGTTATGATTATAATTGTTACGCACGAATATGAAACATGAGCTCGTTCACTGTTGCATCGGGGGTATTGCAAACTATAGCCTTCAACCTCGAGAGGAAATCATTAAAAAATCAAAATATAATTATATAAATTTGTAATAAAAATATAATTTTACTATCCCAAAATCTGTATTTCTTTGCATTTGTTCACATTTTCAGAAATTTCGCCTTTTTCTGACCGCTTGTATCTTGGTTAGTATTGAGTCAAAAATACTTTTGACAAGTTAATTTCAAGGGAAATTTAATGCTCACTGTCGTGGTTTTTCCAGATTTTTCCTAAACCACATGATTCAGAAGATATGAGCAGAAAACTAATAACAGTGCGAAAAGAAATCGCGGGTTTTTCGCCTTCCCGTTAAGAGCTCAGGTCTTCGTGTTCTAAACTCATCCAATATGCCCTCTACTCTACCAATCCCTCAAATTGTCGTTAACTTTTGAATTGAGTCCAGGTACAATGTACATGGCTCCTGGACTATCAGTAATTGCCAAAATTTTGGTGATACCAAGTGCCTGTAAGTCAGAAGTTAAGAAAGTCCAAATTATACAAAATAGACTGTTGAGAAAAATATTCTGTAAACACTCTAGCTATTCTCCCACATTGCTGTTCAAGCACTTCAAAGTTAAAAATATTAATCAAATTTTCATTTTTCAATCATATGTTCATCTGTATACAGATTCACAGATACACAGGCATACAGATTCATTTATCTGCTGCTCTTATTACCCGACGACACTACAACAGTTCTCGGATCATCCTTCCCACAGTTAATACCAAATTTTATCAAAGAAATTCCTATGTAAGTGATCTTAGATTGCTATTACATAACGGGTTCGATATTTTTTCTTTCCCCTGATTGTCCAGTTTTAAGAAGGTCTTGAATGTTTGTTTATAAATTATTTTTTCGCATAACTGTTTCGTTTTTGTGTAAAGGTACTTTGAATTAATTGTTTATACACTAGTAACTAGTGTATAAACAAGTAATTCAAAGTTGTGATCCGTTTTTTATTTTCTTAATCTTTATTTAATTGTAAATAATATTGTGAACAACTCCAAGGAGCAGGAACTTGGTCCTCAGTGGGCAATTTTGTTTAATCCAACTATTTTGTCAATTTCTGTAAATATTGCCAAAAAATCTTGAAAATTCTTATGTCAAAACGAACGCTGTTCAAACTTCGATGATTTAACTACATTTTGGTCCAATTCGTTGTTTCGGGCCCTTATGAAATGTTTGAACACTAGGAAAACTAAAATTTGGTACGTTTCTGGTGGTTCAAAATGACACCAAACGAACAAATTCGCGTGATATTTGCTTAGATCGAAAATTTGTTCCAAATTCACGTTCCGAAAATGTCACTTGTCCAAAACATTGCTGAAATTTGGATCAGTCATCAAAACAGTTTGAAATTTTTGAACACCTTCATTCCATTTTGGAGGTTCATAATGGCTCGTTTTTGGTTCAGTATTTGTCAACATTTGGTGCATTTTGGTTTCTTGACGACCAACTCACAGTCCGGACTGACACACGAACGTACAAATACGCGTGATACTTGGTGAAATATAAAATGCATTCAAAATTCACATTCGGAAAATGTCACATGTCCAAAACATTGCTGAAATTTGGATCAGTCATCAATCCGGATTAAAATTTTTGAATGTTCAAAAACTCAAATTCGGTCCATTTTGGAGGTTCAAATGGCCCGTCAGATATTGCCAACATTTGGTGCATTTGGCTCAGTGATTTCCAATATTCGGTGATATCTAAACTTTGTTCGAAATTCACATTCTGAAAATATCACTTGTACAAAACTTTCCCGAACTTTGGACCAGTCATCAAACCGGTTTGAAGTTTTTTAACACTCGAAAAACTCAAATTTGGTCCATTTTCACGTTCTGAAAATGTCACTCGTCCAAAACATTACCGAAATTTGGATCAGTCATAGAAAATTTTGAACACTCGAAAAACTCAAATTCAGTAGGTACATTTTTGGAGGTTCAAAATTGCTCGTTATTTGGTGAAATCGACAATTTGTTCAAAATTCACGTTCTGAAAATGTCATTTGTACAGTCATCAAACCGGTTTGAAATTTTTCAACACTCAAAAAACTCAAATTCATTCCATTTTGGAGGTTTTTGGAACAGGAATTGTCAACATTTGGTGCATTTTGGGTTCTTGAGAACCAACTCACAGACCGGACTGACACACGAACGTACAAATACGCGTGACAGGTATTTGGTGAAATCGAAAATTTGCTCAAAACTCACGGTCTGAAAATGTCACTCGTCCAAAACATTACCGAAATTTGGATCAGCCATAGAACATTTTGAACGCTCGAAAAACTCAAATTCAGTACATTTTTGGAGGTTCAAAATTGATCGTTACTGGTTCAGTGATTGCCAACGTTTTGGTGCAATTCGGTATATTGAGTACAAATTTGTTTCAAAAGTCGTGTTTATTCACAAAATTCGTTATAAAGAGGTTTTTGGAATGTTTGTGTGAGTGTGAGGTGCATTTTAGTGGTATCACCGTGTGTGTGATATGTGATGTGTTGTATTTATTTGTACGTGTGCGACGGTTGTTGTTGTTACGATTGGTTAATTCACTCGAGTAACATGAGGTAAGTTGTAGGTATTTGTAGGTTGCGGTACGTTGTACGTAGGTAATTGTAAGTATTTACTCACGTGCTCCCGGTGTATTGGTGTTGTTGATGTTGTTGATCGGGTTGTCATCCGGTCCGGCGGCGGCTCCCGTCTCCGGCACTGCGCTGCTCCCGTTCTCGCTCGTCCCTCGGTTCTTCCTGTACGCCGCCAGCTCTTTCTCCCTTTTGATCGCCACTTGTTTGGCCATCACAATGTGCCGCTCGCGAGTGTTCTTGCACTTGGTGCACTTGCAGAAACGGAAGCGGCACTCGTTTTTGTGGCCTTTCGTCGGGACGGGGATCCCGTGGTTGCGGCAGAATTGACAGAAGCGTTTTTTCTTCGGGAGGGCCTGCAGCTGATCCGGCAGCTGATCGTGTTGCTGATGGGACGACGGGGCGAAGCCGTTGACGCCGCTGGACGACGCCGACGACGTGCCGGCCTCTACACGCCTCGTTTGACTCTCATCCATTTGGAACCGTGTAACAACGAAAAACCGCTCGAAATTCAGTCGATTCGGAGAATTCAAAAAAAAAAAGAAAACAAAACAAAAATTGAAATTCTGTAATAAAAGTTTTTTTTTCAATTTGCGGGAATTTAAGAATTTAAAATTTTGATTAAACTTTTGTGAGTACCGAGTTGAAATCAGCACGTAGACACAAATCCATCAACACAAAGAGCAATTTCTTGAGTAGCAGTCTTGACCACACGATCATTCGCCAACGACCATCTGATTTTGGTTTGAAGGAGAGCGGATGAAGCTTGATGTGTGACGAAGGGGGGTGAGGGGAGGAGGAGGAGGAGGAGGAGGAGGAGGAGGTGGTGGTGGTGGTGGCGATGAGGGAGCGGGTGGTGGTGGTGGTGTTTGTGGTGGTGGTGGTGGGGGGAGACGTCGGAGGTGTCGTGAGATGAGGCGGCCGCCCTGTAGCGTGTGGTAGGTCGGAGCCGCTTCGGGATTTGCAAGGCCGAAGTGCAAGTGCATGAAGGAGAGACCCCTCAGAGGTCCGTCTGGCTGGCGGTAGGTGGTGGGGCGGAGGGGAGGGGGGGGGGTTACTCCGAGAGTAAAAGCGCATCCATGCAAGAGAGTCCCCTCCCGACTGACAGCGCTCGAGCGGTGGGAAGAGAAACTAGCGATAATCCTCCTCCTCCTCCTCCTTACAACTAACCCCCTCCCCATCACCCACCACCGATCGCCTCCCGTCAAGATGTCCGAGGGAGGACCGGTGGGTGATGATGAGAAGAAACGGGGAAAGAGAGAGAAAAAACTCTGCAAATTCTTGACACAACGGTTTATTATCTTCTTTGTACAGATCACCATTCTGTCTAGATCACTAGGTCTAAACGTCTAGATCCTAAATGCTAGATTAATTATTATTATGAATTATTATTATTTTTTTGAATCATATTTTTTCTGCAAGGATCTCAAATATCATATTTGCGCACCCCGCGCAACTGCCCAACCATGCGCAAGTGACACTAACTTTTCTTATTTTAAATGGGAACCCCAATTTTTTATTTCAGATTCGGATTCTACTTCAAATTTCATGAACTTTTTATTTCGACAACTTTCTTTTTTATTGCGCGCAACTCGCTCAAAGATGCGCAACCCCACGGTTGCAGATGTACGAAGTACCCAAGTGTGGCACATGATTTTTCATTATTTGTTTACGCTGAATCACGTGGTAGAGTCCGTTTTCTGATTTTCATGAATTTTGATCAAATCTTCATCGAAAAATCAACTTTTCAAAAGGAAAAATGCATTTTTTAAGGGGCAAAACCCTACCAGGAGTTCGGCCGGTACAAACAAAGAGCAAATGACTATTTACCTTCTCCTCATCTCTAATTTCTCGTAGACGAAAATATCCATTGGAAGACCCATTATCTTGGAAAGAAGTTTCCAAGGAGACTCGCTGGTTTTGCCCTTAAAAAATACATTCTTCCTTTTAAAAAGTTGATTTTTTGTTTTTTATTAAGATATTATCTACATTGTATGACGTCCTTGAAATTAAACGAAAGGTTCAGTCAATCTGACAACTAGCCTACTACGGTACCAAAATTTCTTCAAACATAAAACATGTACAGGATGATATTGCTATTCTGACTAGCATAATTCAATAAGTAGGTAGGAAATAAGAACATTTGAGGTAACATCGGAAGAAAAATAACTCTAAACTCGTCTTCGACGTCGCGTCGTCATCATTTTGCAACACACAATCCTAATCTTCGCTCACTTCTTCTTGGATTTCCAGTGCTTGTCTAACACTGTCATTATTGAGGGCTTCATCTTCACTCACACAATTTCCCTTCGGATTTCATCATCAGTAATGAAAAACTCTGCAAATTCTTGACACAACGGTTCATTATCTTCTTTGTACAGATCACCCTTCTGTCTAGATCACTAGGTCTAAACGTCTAGATCCTAAATGCTAGATTAATTATTATTATGAATTATCACTACCTAATTATTAATAATTTCATCAAGTTTTTTATTCGATTTTATGAATCTACGTATCTTGAAACGTAAACCAACAAATTTTGACGTGGGGTTAAAAAATTATTTTTCTTTGGGCAATCCCAATGGTTCATTATCGAAGATAATAAACAAAAACAAAAACTCTGCAAATTCTTGACACAACGGTTTATTATCTTCTTTGTACAGGTCACCTTTCTGTGTAGAACACTTAATGACAGATTAATTATTAATTATTATTATCAAGTAGTGTAAATTATTAATATTTATTGTTGGTTATTATCATTTTTTATGCTTCATTATTAATAATTACTATTAAATATTATACGTCGAGCCCGTTTCTATGCTGACGAACAACTTATTTAAACAACAAGTGGATTTCTTTCAAATACATTATAATACAAATATTATAGGACATCACTGAGCTGGTTGCCGACCGGGTTTTACGAAATTACACGATGCACAGGATGAGATGGGGAAGTCACTAAACTTTTCCACCAACCGTTATAATAATTATAATAATAAGGTTTATTGGCGTTATTATTACATGTAGACCTCGTGGTGCCAATTAGTACGTCACATGGTACAAATTACTCCCAACGATATTATTACGGCCTGAATAGGGTTACAAGGGCCGAAACGGCTAATCGTGCAATAATTTGCAGGCGTATACGACGGGCTATTCAAAAGGTTTCGCTGATGGGACGTCCTGAGCAGGGATTGGAGGAGGCAGATTGTGTCATTCGATGATCGAAAGAGGTCTGACAGAGTCACAGCGACCGAAACGTGTTTGAAACTCTTTTGTGTCACTTAATGTCGGTGGTCAATTTCAAATAAGGAAGCAACTGAGTTTGAGTCGAAACGTAAACATTCCACGAATAACTAAACCCCCTTGAATAACTGATGTTGTTTATACATTCCCACGGTTATATAACAATAAAAATTACAGTCATGCAGCATGGCTATAACAGCAAATTTTCAAAAGAAATAACAGATTTTATCTGAAATGTGATGTTTGGATCATCCAATTCAAATATGGACATTCTTAAATTTATTGGGTAATTATAGGTATTCAAGTATTCAGTTAATCGCATGCATCAAGTGTGGTGCCCTCTGACTAAAGATCGATTGTTAAATACTTACTCTTGTTACATAATAGTCTTCTTGATAGCTACTTGTCATCTTCACCCTGAAGGTCCACTACTTTCCAGTCGACGGTATACACAGGCATAAATGTTCAATTTTGTCTCTTTTAGCGAATTTTCGAAGAACACGAAGCTATTACTCTCGGTCCAAAATTTTTAAAACGCGAAATTTCCGAGAAATGTTTAAACCAAAATCCGTTTCGGACCATCATGAAATTACTGCCAAAAGACCAAAAATCATATGTACTTATATGTTTTTATACATACATTTATTTATGTAGGTATCTGTCATTCTGGACGATAACTCTCGATAGAATTGAGATAGAAAATTCGTATTTGCACAAAAAATCTGCCTTGTCATTGGAATGGCTAAGTTCGTAAATGGGCAGAATCGAGTCACTCTTATAGGGGGGGGGGAGAGTTTCAAGAGGGGGAAAATTACCCGTCAATTCCAAAAATGAAAAAGTCTGACAAGTGACACGTCATTTCAAAGGGGCTTTTATGCTGAACATGAGGGTCAAATCATAATTGCGATATTCTGTTCCGTTCTTTAACTAGAGCGCTTCGAAGACGAAGAAACGTGGTTGTTACTTTGGACGTGGGGTTCAGGGACAGACACTCGGCTCTCCAGCAACTTCACCGAATAGTAAAAGAAATTCAGACAAACTTCAACTCCCGTCGAGAAACCGTAAGCATCCATCTTGACACTGAGAAGGCATTTGAGAAGCTGCAACATGAAAAACTTTTAGACCTATTGAAACCGCACCTACCCCGTAACCTAGGGTTGCTTATACAGGACTATTTAGCCGGACGTACATTCAGGGTCTCTATTGGCAATGCGTTCTCTTCAGTCAGGCCTATATCGGCGGAGTGGAGTGTGTTGGGACCATACCTACACCTCCTGTACCTACCTATACCTCCTGTACCTACCTATACCTCCTGTACCTACCTATACCTCCTGTACCTACCTACGCCTCCTGTACCTACCTATACCTCCTGTACCTACCTATACCTCCTGTACACCCAAAAATTCCCAGTGTGCGAAAACTGGATGGTGGCGCAATTCGCTGATGACACCGCTATTATGCTGACGGGAGGTCGATATACCCGCGCGCTGGAAGGGGTTCTGGACTGGATAAATGAGACACCAAGATAAATCCCTCGAAATCGTCGTTTGTTACTTTTTCCCTGAAGCGTAAAAGGGTGTTTGGAGGTACCAGCTCGGCAATGAGTATACAGAACACAATAATGTATACCAGAACACAATGTATACCAGAACACAATAATGTCAAGTATTTAGGATTAATACTTGATTAAAAAAAACCGACGTTTATGGACCACATCAAGTACCTGAAGGGGAAATTGCGGACAAGGATCAAAGAACTGTATTTCCTGCTCAGGAGCAAACAAATTGGCCTAAGCACTAAAAAGCTAATTTATCTGCAATTAATCAGACCCATCTGGACCTACGGTTGCCAAATTTGGGGCTCGGGGGCAAAAATCAACATAAATTATGTACAAGTAGTTCAAAACCGGGTACTAAGAATCATAACGGTGAGTGAGGTAATCCAGCGGCATTCGGCATTGTTGGTGACATCGATGCGACTTCATATCAACTCTTTGGTCAACTCTT
This sequence comes from Stenodema calcarata, assembly GCA_963920205.1. Lineage (NCBI taxonomy): Eukaryota > Metazoa > Arthropoda > Insecta > Hemiptera > Miridae > Stenodema > Stenodema calcarata. The sequence continues at coordinate 57,333,384 of OY986048.1, read as the reverse complement.
TATGTCCACAATAAACAACAAAACTTTGAAGAGGAAATTCGTCACTGATGTTCACCTTGGTTCGGCACTGTGAGACTAGCCAACTCTACACACATTACGTTGCTATTATTATTTTATCTATTTTGTTATGGTTATTACATTTTTTACGAAGCTATAATTTAATGTATACAAGTCACATTAACCGTTGGGCTAATGTAGTTCATGTTTCAGGCCAACTGTATACTTAACTAACTGCGTGTGCTGAGCACACTGTGCTCTATGACTTTGGTCAATAAACAAATTAATAAAAAAATAAAAATAAAAATAAAAAAACTTTGGACGTTCTTCGCGGTTCATCTGCTAATCTGCTAAAAGGTTGAGATATCGCAATTCTGACTTCACCATCGTGTTCAGCGAAAATATCAATATCAATATCAATACTTTATTCATAAATAATGTACATAGTTAATACATCAAAAAAAATTATACCTACGAATATGTTGCCCAACTTTAGGCAAAGCCTGTACTGTTGGGCAAGTATCGCTTCCTACTTTTCAAATAGGTATAGACTTACATAGTTCAATTGAGTTCCTTATAGAACAGAAAATGAAAACTTCTTGCATAGGAAGTAATAACAATAATATTAAACGTAAATACTCTTGAAGAACAATTCAACTCGCTCGTATCCTATTTTTATGAGCCAAGACAAAATTAATTTTTATACTGTTGTCTAGAGAAATCACTTGGGGTTTTCATTACATTTGGTAGGTTCTTATGAATAACATAATATTAAATATATCACATAGGCGTTACTTCTAGTGGACAAAAAAAATTCGTGGCCGTGGATTGACTACATTTCCGTGATATTGAAATCTTGTGGGGTACATGTGGGAATGCTGCGTTACAAGGTGAGGGTACTTATGATAGAACAGTAGAATATTTTTTGCTAGGAGTTGCTGAAAAGTGAGTACACAAGTTTCATTGAAAAGGTCAGTTGATGGGTAAAGGGTGGGTTTTTTATATATGCTTTTTAAAATTGATGTTTTTTAAGACCTTTAAAATGAGGTGTCACTCGTCAGACTGTTTCATTTTTTTGGGAATTATGGGTAATTCCCCCCTCCCCCTAAAAGTTCCCAAAACCCCCTTTAAAGTGGCTCGATTCTGCCCATCTACGAACGCAGCCTTTCAATTGCCAAGACGGATTCTTTGTGCACATTTGAACGTTTCACCTCAATTCTATAGAGAGTTATCGTCTGGAATGACCCATACATGAATGTAGGTACATCAGTGTAATATGCTGATATCTGTATATATCAGTATATATTATATAGATTCACAGATGATTTTTAGCGTCTTCTGGCTGTGAATTCAGGATGGGTTGGGACGGATTTCGGTATACAATGTATTCGGAGATTAGAGTTTTACAAATTTTGAACCGAGAGCAATAGCTTCCTTGTCTTCGAAAATTCGCTAAAAGCTCTAATTTGGAGATTTTTCGTTACCAAAACTGCCTTTTGCGATATGAATATATTTTTTTAGGATGAAAAACTCAATTTCCCATCCAGTTTTTGGACGGAAATACTTTGCACGGAAAGTGTTGTTTTGATAATATAAACTGTACATATATCAACGTTCAACTCATAATGTAATCCATATCATCATTATCATACTATCCATGATTCCTGGGTACGCTTCCGTTATTTTTATTGTCATTATTATTTTGTCACAATAAATCACTTCAACCAGTAAAACGTAAACAATCGTTCAACACCCTCGGTTATCCAAATTTTTCGATTATCCAACATACCTACTCCCCCGGCCATGTCGGTTATTCGAGGTTCTACTGTACTTATTTAAATTTTTCATTTGCATCTAAACGCATTCGAATTTTCCTATTTTCCAGTAAAAGTGAGTCAGTTGAATTTGCCCTTGGGCCCTTCATAGATCGTGAGTATATTATTGATCAGCTTGAGCGTCTTACATTTAAAGAGCTCAGAATTTAGCGAAGAGATTCGTTACAATCTGTAAACAGTGTTGCTCCCAAAACTGAACTTTTAGTCAGGATGACTGATAACAGCACATAACACAGCATTAAAAAAGAAAGCGAGTATCTCCACTCGATGTGTTCGCGGGGAATAAACCGCCACAAAGACACAAAAACATACTAAACATCTCAAAGTTCTTGACAGTTGTAACAACAGATTTTTCGTGTTTGTAGAATCGCGTTACGGTGGATTTCGACGGCTTTTGTCGAGTGATATCGGCGATGATCGACTGCGCCAATCTCATCTGATGAGATTCACAATCCAATCCACGAGAGGAGGAAGCAATGCCGCACGATCCTGTGCCCCGTCGATCTCGTGATGTAGTTCGAACACCAAGTGCACCTGACAACATGAAACGAATCAAGTCTGAATTAATACACGATACTTGAGTGCTTAGTACTTAACGTTATCTCATCAAGCTGATCAGCTGTTATCTGAGGATGTTCAACGTATCACACTTGTGGGTAGAGTTATAAGAAGAGTCTCAGCAAAGAATAGTAACTTTGGTAAAAAAGACAAGTATATATAGTAAGTATGCATACGAAAAATAAACTATTTTTTCTATACATGATAGAGTGGGGGAGGGCCTTGTCTTTGTCTAACTAAATAAGTCTTGTGTTGTCTAACTTTTCGTATAGACAACACAAGACTTATTTTGAATATTTCGGCCAACTTACCTTTGTCAAAATCTATAGAAGTTGGCCGCAATATTAAAAAATCCACAGTCATGCAGCATGGCTATAAGAGCGAATTTTCGAAGAAATAATTGATTTATGTAAAATATTTCCATTAACCAGAACATGATGCCCATGAAGAGATTCGTTTTTATTGATTCTCAAGTATCAACCACGTTTCTTCATCTTCAAAGTGCTCCAGTCTGAGAGCGGAATAAGATATAGCAAAAAATGAGGTGTCACTTGTCAGACTTTGATTTTTTGAGTGAACCCCCCCCCCCCCCCCATTCGCTCCAAACTCACCAACCCCCCCCCCCCCCCCCTCAGCTTTTGGATATTTCAACTCTAAACACGACGGTGAAGTCAAAACTGCGATATCTCATTCCGTTATCGGATTATAGCAGACTTAACATGAAGATCATATCAAGTAACAACCACGTTTCTTCATCTTCTGCTCCAGTTTGAGAACGGGATGAGATATGTCAATTCTGATTTCACCATCATGTTCAGCAAAGGAAAAAACCTTTAAAATGAAGTGTCACTTGTCAGACGGTTTCATTTCGGGAATTTATGTGGTATTCCCCCCCCCCCCCCCCTAAAACTCCCCAAAACCCCCCTCAGAGTGGTCCGATTCTGCACATCTACGAACTTAGCCTTTATTTATATATAGTTTTTGGTGTCTTTTGGCAGTGGATTCAGGATTGTCTGAAACGGATTTTGGTATGAACATGTTTCGAAAATTCGAGTTTTAAAAATTTTGAATCGAGAACAATAGCTACATTTTCTTAATATAGTCTTGTGGCGTCTAACTTTTTATTATACATTTGTCCAAGGGGCGTCCGTTAATCGATTCCTAAGATTTTCTATTCTTTCTAGAATGAAAGTTTTCACCCCCGAATATAGTATTTTGCATTTTGAATATAGTATTTTCCTACTATACATATAGGACCGCATTTTTATATAGTATATTTGTTTCAAAATATAGTATAATACTATGTTTAAAGTATGTCTGGCAACCCTACTTGTAGGGTAAGGTTAGAAACAATTTCCAAAAACACACATGATTTATTGTTTTTGGGTAAGCTGCGGCCAATGCTACAAAACCACACTAATTTGAAGACCGTGGCCGAAAACCCGTCAAGGATTCACGTCCGGATCCGATGCATAGGGGTGGGGGTTTATAGGGAAGCCGAAATATAACAGAGGTAGATGGACACACCCCGAGTTCTGCCCGTCAGCGACGGGCCCGACAGCTAGTATCAATTAAAATTAATTCAAATGATGTTTGATCATATATAAATGTTTCATTTATCATTGGTATAAATAATTTATAGACCACCACTGATCTTTTTAGTTACCGAGCCCCCCCTCGACACCACCACCCTCTCGGAAATTACCATCAGATCACTTATTTGAACAAAAATTTTAGCGCATTACTTAACTTGTTTTGCATAGTTATTGTACTCACAAGGTAATTGTACCGATACAGAGCAGTGATAGGCAGAAGAGTGTTCTAGACAGAATGGTGTTATTAAACCAGTTTTAGTACCAGTTTTGGTCACGTGTGATTTAAAGATCATTTGTTTGTGAGTCATTGAGAAGTTAGTTGATTCAAATTGTAAAATCTATGTTCTTGATGGTGTTATTATAGTATTGCTATTGTTAACTCCGCTATTGTTCTTCCTAATTTGATTTATCTTCCCTTCATAATATGATATTATCTAAAAATTTATTTTTTTGGAAATATTGTTATGTCTCCCAATCACCAAAGAATCTTAGCTCATCACAGCTTTCGTACGTGTTGTGCACGTTGCAAGAATTTGCCATCAGACATGTACTATGCAATTCAAACACTTTGAATGTTGGATTTGCAATGAAGAAATAGATGGCAGAGGGAGGGGACTACAGTGTACTCACCAGGATGGGTATATCCAAGTAGATGAGGTGGTGGTGGTAGTTGTGATGGTTCTCCTGGTCGGTCTCGAAGTCGGAGCTGGTGTTGGTGCAGGAGTGGCCGGCGGTGCAACTGTGGGTTTCGTGGTGGCGGGCGGTGCAGCTGTCGGTGCAGCGGTCGGTGCAGCTGTCGGTCTTGTGGTGGCGGGCGTGGCAACTGTTGGCGCTGGAGTTGGTGCAGGGGTGGCTGGCGGTGCGACTGTTGGTGCAGGAGTCGCAGGCGGTGCAACTGTGGCCGGTGGAACCGTGGGTTTGGTAGTTATTACAGGTGGTGCAGTCGTCACAACCGGAGCGGCAGTTGGAGGAGGTGTGACTCGGGGAGTGACTGTCACTGGCGCCTGAGTAACTGGTTGAGTTGGCAGAGGACGCACCGTCACTGGGGCGTTAGTCGGTGACACAGGCGGTGGAGTGAACCTCGGAGTTGTCACTGGTACCACAGTCACTGGAGGCAACGTCACCGGTGCTGCAGTCACTGGAGGTACCGTCACTGGAGGTACCGTCGCTGGAGGTATCGTCACTGGTGCTGCAGTCACTGGTCGAGGAGTCGGTGCTGGCGGTACAGTTGGAGGAACGGGCACTGGTTGAACTGGGATCGTTCCGTTTATTATAACCACATTAGGTATTGTAGATATCGGAAAGCAAACCCCACATGACGGGTACCAAGGATAAGTCGGGTACCCCACGCCTGTTGGATAAGTCGGATACCCCACACCTGTTGGATAAGTCGGATACCCCACACCTGTTGGATAAGTCGGGTACCCCACTCCTGTTGGATAAGACGGAAACACTATCTGTCCAACCTGCAACAATAAATTAACCAACATTACAATAAGATGGGACAGTGGGTCATGACGAATTACCAGCCTTTGTGAACTTATTATAAAAAACTATAAATTCGTCCACTTCTTCCCAGTTATGCCCCTAACTACACCAATAATTTGGAAACTAAGCTTGATTCCACTTGAAACGCTCAGTCGCAAAAAAGGTCAAATCCTTTTTTTTCTTTCGATTTCGAGGTACTACTTCCTGAAAGATTTCGGACCTGTTAGTGTTACAAAACTTGACGTACCCGGTGGCCAGACCCCTTGATATCGAGAGAAAAAAAGTATTATCGCGTTTTGTCGAACGACACAATCCAAGTAACTCTGGGGTAACAGCGGTCGAACTGGCCCTGAAGACTTTTGGTTTATTATCTTCGATAATGAACCATTGGAATCGACCAAAGAACAAATTTTTTTACCCCCCTCAAAATTTGTTGGTTTACGTTTCAAGATACTTAGATTCAGAGAATCGAATTAAAAATAAACCAAAAATCCGTCCGTCCGCCGTACGCCGTCCGTGGCACTTTGCCCAGTTAGCGTTGAGATAAAATTACGAACTTACGAATTTTTTAAAGGTTCGGACCAACCCCACAATGATCCTCGAAACTTTTCATAACCCTAGGTCAAGGGGAAGGGGTTCAAAACGAATTTTGAAATTTTGAAAATTTAAAAATTCGAAAAATTCAAATGAAACGGTATAGTTTTTAATTCATATTTAGATGAAGGTCATTTTTTTTTGAATTTTTTAAGACCATCCACAGCTTTGTGCGACCAGCCGTTCGTTCGCAATGACGGCTAAAAGTTGGAGCAGATCAAAAATCGTCATCATGATGGTGAATCATGAGGCAGCCTGTCGAGTCAATATTCATACTGGCCCAGCTGATTCGAACAGCACATGGTTTCAGACGTCGGGTTAATTAATCATAATTGATCAGTTTTGTCCAGATCAACTGAAGGTAAATATATTTCTTTATGCGGTTCGCTTATTGTTGTGTAGTGCCAAGTGAAAACTAAGGCAGTAGATAGATAGATAGATAAAACATGGTTTATTATTCATAATTATCCAATTTACAAGAAAAATATAAGCTCAAGGACACATGCCATAATCGTGGTCCACAGGACCGTCCGATGGGTTCGCCTTGTACACAATAAATGAAAAAAGTTTCCTTCTCAAACAAATATACAAATACAAAAAAATACAAAAAAGCAACTCTGATGTGGCAACGATGACATACTAAATTTAAATGAACATTTCAATGTGTACCGACTATTCTGAACGGCATTTCCTTTAACTGATCCTTCATACACACTTAGGCTCTGTTAAATCCATATTCCATTATGGTTCTATACCTCAGATCCCAAGCAATCCTACAATACCTTATCAGCCCTGGGTCACCAGTCTTCAACAGTGATAGGTATTCATCCCAGCTCAACTCAGATCCACCCAAATGCCTCCTCCTGACCTCACACAAAGCTGTGCACTTTCCGATGAAATGATACGCGTTTTCGATGTCCTTACTACTGCAGATATCGCACTCTTGGTCTTCAGAGTCGTACGGTCTATACTTTGAAAAGCCATTTGGAAAATTGGAAATCCTTAAACTGACCAATTGGTACCACGTCAGACTCCCGTCGAAGTGCCGAATATTGGAGATATCTTTGAGAGCTGAGCGCTTGTCCCTCATATCCCTCATACATTCGCTTACTTATTATTTTTAAATTTTCCTTTATGCACTCTTTCCAGCTGCTCAAGTTCTCAAAAGGACAAAGCTGTTGTGCGCTATATTTTTCATGTATGCACTCCCACTCTCTTGTCCAATACACCTTTAAGTCCATACATTTCTTGGCCAAATAATTAGGGAGACGATCACTCGGCATATCCAGGACTTTCAAAATGTAATTATAATGCGTTTTGAGTGTATACAGGTAAAGTGGCTGCAACCGTGTTTCGAGGTACACAATATAATTAGGCGTGCATTTGGGGAGAGAGAAAATTACTTTTACAAGAAAACGTAAAACAGAATCGACATAATCGCTCTGAAGATACCCCCACACTTGCGACAAGTAACACAATATTGCGCGCACTACTGCTTCAAAAACCTTGATTTTATCCATTAGCATGATCTTAGGATGGGACAAAAAAATTTTATACATACTTGTGATCTAGGAACGCGGTAGCGTTCCGCCCCGCCAAGCAAAGGAGTTGAGAAAACGAACGATGCCGAGTGCATGTTTACCGGACGTCACGAAACGCGTTTTCGAGGTATCCATATCTCGGCTCCTATTTGACCGATCAACTTGAAATTTGGTGTGGGTCTTCTTTAAGTATATATTAGAAAGCCCTGAAAGTTTCAAATCGATAGGTCTAAAGGGAGCCGAGCTACATAACTTCAAAAACTCGGTTTTTCGGCCTTAGATTGTTCTTCTCCTTCTTCTCCTTCTTCTTTTTCTTCTCCTTGTTCAGACAGGCAAGGCTGGAGCCTCTCCACGTTGACCGATTGACTTGAAATTTTGCACAGAGCTTCATTTAACCTTGAGACAGAGCCTTATATAAGATTTAACCCATTATCTCAACCCAAAAAAGTTTTAGAAACATAAAAACAGAAACCTTAGGAAAATTCTGTCCACTTTGACGAGTCTACAGCCTGGGTAAAAGGACCAATCGACTTGAATTTTTTCACACACCTTCTTTATAGCATGGCTCAGTGCCATTTGAACGAAATAAGCAATTATCTCAACCCAAAAAAAATTAGGGACAAAAAACTGAAATTTAGGGTAATTTAGGCTAATTATGGCCATATCTTGAAATCTTGAAATATCTTGAAACCGATCAACTTGAAATTTGGTATGGATCTTTATGGTGTGGATAGAAGAAAGCCCTGAAAGTTTCAAGTCGCTAGGTCTAAAGGGAGCCGAGTTATATAACTTCAAAAGCCCGGTTTTTCACCCTTACCTGTTCTTCTTCTCCTTAATCAGTTAGGCATTTCCACCTTCACGGATTGACTTGAAATTTTGCACAGAGCTTCGTTTCAACATCAGACAGTGCCTTTTGAAAGGTTTAACCCATTATCTCAACCCAAAAACTTTTAGAAACAAAAAACTGAAATTTTGGCTAATTTTGGCAACTTTGACGAGTCTACAGCCTGGGTAACCGGACCAATCGACTTGAAATTTTGCATAGACCTTCTTTATAAAATCACCCACTTCAACAACAAAAAGATGTGATATCCCCCCAAAAATCACCCCGCCTCGCAAATATCATTCTTCAGAGGCCGGAAAAAGTTATGATATCCACTTTCCCCGCCCGCCCTTTTCCTCATTAAGGAGCTAAGTATAATGAAAAGCTTAACCACTTCACAAGCACCGTACCCCTTTCGAAATCTCCCCTTGGCGCTATTGCGAGACGTTTTTATTACTTCCACAAGCAACTAATACTTGTATAAAACGTTAACCACCATCAAGTATTAGTTGCTTGTGGAAGTAATAAAAACGTCTCGCAATAGCGCCAAGGGGAGATTTCGAAAGGGGTACGGTGCTTGTGAAGTGGTTAAGCTTTTCATTATACTTAGCTCCTTAATGAGGAAAAGGGCGGGCGGGGAAAGTGGATATCATAACTTTTTCCGGCCTCTGAAGAATGATATTTGCGAGGCGGGGTGATTTTTACACGGAGTGTTTTTTGGGGGGATAGCCAATTTCGCCATAGAACTTCTCTCTCGTAGATGAAAGCGAGAGAGCGAGTGAGTGAAAGCGTAGGCGTTAACGTGACCCCCAAATACTTATAGCTACCAACAACCTCAATATTCTTACCAGTGAACTGCCATTTTTCTTTCACGCTTGGTCTGCCACCATTCCTAAACACCAGTACCTTCGATTTTGAAAGATTGAGTTCCAAGCCCCACTTCAGACAATATTCCTCCAATTTATCCATCATCCTCTGCAGGCCTATTACGCTGGACGCCAATAGAACCACATAACTAAGGCAGTAGTTGATACCGATTCCTCTTCGATACATGAGCGTCAGCCACTTGGTGATTATCAGAAGAGTTTGGAGGTTCTCGTTGTCTCCCTGGGTGGATTACTTCCTGGGAAATCAGATTATGTCTGCGAAAAGCCGGGATGCAAATCCAAATGTCGTTGGATGGCTATAAACATTTATTGTCTGAAGTCGTGGATATTTGGCAAACAATTGAAGCTAAAATACAATAATGACGGCAATCTTTTAAAGATGTGCGTTTTCCTTTGCCGGGCTTACGCACAAGTCTGGTTCCTCTAAATTTCTTGACAAGGATCCGGAGCTATGGTGTGCAGATGTTGACTATCAGATAGTCAGACAGCAGATTCTGCGATGGTCTGAACATTGTGACTCATTGTAAAATGGTCAACGACTGTGCCGAAAGCGGCGTAGCGTTGATCACCTAATAATCATAATTGATAACCTGTAGAAGTTGATCACCTAATAATTATTGATCCTATCAGGAATTATTCCTGATAGGGAATAAGTTAACTCA